>CAWUFW010007482.1:0-600000 GCA_963921515.1 Calotriton arnoldi | reverse complement strand
TGTAAATAACAGAAAGCAAAGGATAAAAGACATGCTGCCTGAAAAGAAGTATAACTTGGGTTTTATGTGGTGATTTAAAAATCACCAAAGGGGGGAGTTGATGGAGCAGGGAAAATAATTTTTTTTTAACCCCTAACAAATTTTATAAATAATTAATAAAATGTTCGTTTAAATGTATTAATCAACACTGTATGTGTGGGAAAGGTAACATGCCAATGTGTGTGCAAAATAATCTATTAATGGATGTCCGTGTGTCTAATTATAACGTAAAAAATAAATGCGTACTAATTTAAAATAAATGCATGTTTTTGTGCTTCATAGAAATAAAACGTGTCGTTGCAAAAACAATAGTGATGGTAAGTAAGGAACAGCTTAAATGTTGCTTTCTGCTAGGTAATAACTAATTGGGGTACGTAGATGACGGGAGGGAAAGGAAAAGGCTATTTTTCTCTATTTTAATTATGTTTTGTTTGCCTCAAATTAGTGCTTCTAAAGTATAACCGAGTGGCGATATAAAATGGCCGCCAGTGGGAAGATGTACGCAGGCGCAAGGGGACATGTGACACGGGATGAAGTCGGAGAAAAACTAACCTCGTGATGTTGCTGAGAGGCTAGGATGCGAGAAATGGTCAAGGCTGATGTGACCTAATTGAACTGATAGTGTGCCGTGGTGATCAGCAGAAGACCCGTGGGAAACCAGTTTAAGAGAAAGGACAATGACTGCGGAGTTCTCGAATGTATGGAAAGAAGTTACAAATGTACTGATCGAAGCGGATGGAAACATGTCTTGAGCGTATGGGAAAGGAAATGATCCAAGGACCATTGGATCCAAGAGAACTTGATTAAAAGAATGAATAAGATGACATGCATGGACCAATGAAAGAAAAGCGTGTTATTAATGTTGCAACAATTAGTTAGCAAAGTTAGAATTAGGGTATAAGAGGGCCTACTCTTAGTGGGAGGGGGTCAGTCGCAGTCACAGTCAGGAGCGGAGTTGGAGAGTCGTGTTGGTGTTGGTGGCTTCCAGTGCTGGGTGGTCCTGATCGATCCCTTTCTGAGCGGGAGATGCTGAAAGACTGTTAGATGAGATGGGTTGCAGGTAGCTGATGCTGACGAGCTGAAGTTGCTGGTGCTGTCTTAATTTTCCAGTTGAGTATGAGAATCAGGTTATTTCTAATTCTTAAACTTAGGTTAGAAATCATTAGTCTAAATTAGGAAGGTAGGCAGGTAATTAGGGTTTTGGCTTCATGACAAAAATTTCCTTTCTGAAAGAAATTGATTATGCTTAATAAATATTTGAATTTAAGAATGAATAATTGAATAAAGTTTAAATTCTTTCTCATGCTTTTAAAAATTATATAAAATTTAAGATTCTTTAAACCAAAATGACTCAGTGGTTATTTTCCTAAATGATTGTGACATCAGTAATTGGTTATTGTGATTCAGCTGGTCTTAATCACTATGAACTAATTTCTTACATGAATGATTCATCGACAAAACAATGAGCAGGAATATCTTAAGAAATAACTAAAAGAAAGCGACAAGTTAAGGTAATAAGATATCCCGGCTCCTTCCAGCGGTACATAAATGGTGTTCTCCATTTAGTTCTCATGTTTCTCCTAGGAGTACAGAATTTCATAAAGGTGTAAAGGAAATCCAGGTGTGTGCGTGTGTGTTAGGCGATGTTTATGGGCCCCATCGTCATGTGGATGTAAGAAAATATAGTTTGCCCCTGGATGACCTATAAGTGACCTAGGAGGAGAATAGTTTTTATTGTACGCGCTGCATCACTCCCAAAAGCTGTTTTCATAGTAGGAATACTGGTGGCTAATAGAGAAACATTGGGAAGCAACAATAAATATTAATCCTGCTATCTCAGGCTGGGGATCAGCTAGAAACAGTTTTTAAGATTTATTAAAAATGCAATTCAAAGTCAATTTTTTAATAAATATTAGGGAAAGGGTTTTTTTAGAAAGAGACCCTTTGTCTGCCAGAAGCTGCTGAAGGCTAAAATCATATAGCCTCCAACTGTCACCCAGCTGGTGAATAGTCCTGATGAGGTGAGAAATCTGCTCTCAGAGCATAGACAAAGGCCTAACTGTGGGGAGTTGTTTTGTTCCTCTGGCAGGAAGACCAGTTGGGCAGTGCCCAGGATCTAAATTTTCTTCAAAGGGGCCTCCACGGTCAGATGACATCTGCACATGCCCTTCTTTTGTCCTACCAGTCAAGCAGGCACCAAACCCAGTGGGAGGGAAGTTGCCCCCAGAACTGACCAAGGAGGAATGGATTGCTCAGTAACCTGCCAAACCTCTAGGCTCTGCACAAGGGGACAGGGTTTCCCCATCTTGGATTTAGTGAGAAAGGGGCACTGTTGGGTTGTTTGCAGTTGGGCAGAAAGTTGTGTAGGGTTACCCCTGTGATTTATTCCCTATTGGTTAAGGAGGGGTATGGAGTCTCCCCAACCCACAAGCCTGGTGCCAGGCATAAATGTGGGACCACCTAGCACCCTTCTCAGAACACTTTCTGGACCTGTGGAAGAGCTGAACAAGGACTGCGCCCACTTTTTGAGACCTGGGAGGACACCTGAATGGATAAAGAAGTGGATTCCAAGAGTCAGTTGGATTACCTCCTGTATAAGCTATGGGGCCGCTACAAGCTGCAAGAGGCCTTTTCCTGAAATGCCCAGTTTACCTGTACCAACTGGACCTGACCTGGATCCTGCTGATGGCCTCTGCTGGAGTGAGTCTTGAAACAAAGTGCTGTTTCTGAGGTCCTGGGACACTTGGCTGTGTCTTATTAGATTTCTCTTAAAATCCCTGAAAACCTGGGAACCCAACATTTTTTTGGACTTGAAGGCCACTGGAGTACAAGGACAAACCTGCCAAGCTGATCTGCCCAAGGTCCGGTGCCACTAGGCTGAAGAAACAGGTTCTCCCCAAACAGAACTTCTCTGCAGCAGCAAATCAGTTTCAGCTGGAAGGTATCCGGCCTTGTGGATCCCTCTACGGTTATAGCCTTCCCCATTGCAGGATTCCGAGGCAAAGGTACAAATCTTGACCTGGAAAAGTCCTCAAAAGTATCCAACCAGCAAGAGGACTTCAATGGGCGCGAAATTAAAATTGTATTACTCTGGGAGCTTTTCCTGCCAAAATCAATGTCTTCCTCAGGACCTCATCCAAAACCTATCCAACTCCATGGAGCCTTATTCGTATACAGCCTGCTGCCTTGCACTGCTGAAGGATTCTGGCTTCCAGAAATAAGTCCTAAGGTAAACCCTTGCTCACTTTGCCACTGGATTCAAGCTAGCCTGGCTGATGAGGGCTGTTAGCCCGAAACCGGTCCCAGGATGCTTGATTCCGGTCCAGGGAAGACATGGCTTGGCAGTTCGGTCTGGACTGTTCCCATGAGGCACAGGCTCAAGACTGATTTGCATATATCTGTGTCTGAACTGGGGTGGCAAAGTGAGCTAAAGAATGATGATGGATTCAACCCAGATCTGTGACTGGGGATGAGTGTTTGAAAAGTTTCAGCACTCCGTCCATCATCTCCTTGTGTTTGCTTTGTTCGCCCTAAGTTGGCAGGGTATGCCCAGACGTGGGTCCCTTGCTCACTTTGCCACTGGATTCAAGCTAGCCTGGATGATGAGGGCTGTTAGATGGAAAATGGTCCCAGGATGCTTGATTCCGGTCAAGGGAAGACATGGCTTGGCAGTTCGGTCTGGACTGTTCCCATGAGGCACAGGGTCAAGACTGATTTGCATATAGCTGTGTCTGAACTGGGGTGGCAAAGTGAGCTAAAGAATGATGATGGATTCAACCCAGATCTGTGACTGGGGGTGAGTATTTGAAAAGTTTCAGCACTCCGTCCATCATCTCCTTGTGTTTGCTTTGTTCGCCCTAAGTTGGCAGGGTATGCCCAGACGTGGGCCCCTTGCTCACTTTGCAACTGGATTCAAGCTAGCCTGGCTGATGAGGGCTGTTAGCCCGAAACCGGTCCCAGGATGCTTGATTCCGGTCGAGGAAAGACATGGCTTGGCAGTCCGGTCTGGACTGTTCCCATGAGGCACAGGGTCAAGACTGATTTGCATATAGCTGTGTCTGAACTGGGGTGGCAAAGTGTTCTAAAGAATGATGATGGATTCAACCCAGATCTGTGACTGGGGGTGAGTGTTTGAAAAGATTCAGCACTCCGTCCATCATCTCCTTGTGTTTGCTTTGTTCACCCTAAGTTGGCAGGGTATGCCCAGACGTGTGTCCCTTGCTCACTTTGCCAGTGGATTCAAGCTAGCCTGGCTGATGAGGGCTGTTAGACTGAAACCGGTCCCAGGATGCTTGATTCCAGTCCAGGGAAGACATGGCTTGGCAGTTTGGTCTGTACTGTTCCCATGAGGCACAGGGTCAAGACTGATTTGCATATAGCTGTGTCTGAACTGGGGTGGCAAAGTGAGCTAAAGAATGATGATGGATTCAACCCAGATCTGTGACTGGGGGTGAGTGTTTGAAAAGTTTCAGCACTCCGTCCATCATCTCCTTGTGTTTGCTTTGTTCGCCCTAAGTTGGCAGGGTATGCCCAGACGTGGGTCCCTTGCTCACTTTGCCAATGGATTCAAGCTAGCCTGGCTGATGAAGGCTGTTAGCCCGAAACCGGTCCCAGGATGCTTGATTCCGGTCCAGGGAAGACATGGCTTGGCAGTTTGGTCTGGACTGTTCCTATGAGGCACAGGGTCAAGACTGATTTGCATATAGCTGTGTCTGAACTGGGGTGGCCAAGTGAGCTAAAGAATGATGATGGATTCAACCCAGATCTGTGACTGGGGTGAGTGTTTGAAAAGATTCAGCACTCCGTCCATCATCTCCTTGTGTTTGCTTTGTTCGCCCTAAGTTGGCAGGGTATGCCCAGACATGGGTCCCTTGCTCACTTTGCCACTGGATTCAAGCTAGCCTGGCTGATGTGGGCTGTTAGACTGAAACCGGTCCCAGGATGCTTGATTCCGGTCCAGGGAAGACTTGGCTTGGCAGTTCGGTCTGGACTGCTCCCATGAGGCACAGGGTCAAGACTGATTTACATATAGCTGTGTCTGAACTGGGGTGGCAAAGTGAGCTAAAGAATGATGATGGATTCAACCCAGATCTGTGACTGGGGGTGAGTGTTTGAAAAGTTTCAGCACTCCGTCCATCATCTCCTTGTGTTTGCTTTGTTCACCCTAAGTTGGCAGGGTATGCCCAGACGTGGGTCCCTTGCTCCCTTTGCCACTGGATTCAAGCTAGCCTGGCTGATGAGGGCTGTTAGACCGAAACCGGTCCCAGGATGCTTGATTCCGGTCCAGGGAAGACATGGCTTGGCAGTTTGGTCTGGACTGTTCCCATGAGGCACAGGGTCAAGAAGACTGATTTGCATATAGCTGTGTCTGAACTGGGGTGGCAAAGTGAGCTAAAGAATAATGATGGATTCAACCCAGATCTGTGACTGGGGGTGAGTGTTTGAAAAGTTTCAGCACTCCATCCATCATCTCCTTGTGTTTGCTTTGTTCGCCCTAAGTTGGCAGGGTATGCCCAGACGTGGGTCCCTTGCTCACTTTGCAACTGGATTCAAACTAGCCTGGCTGATGAGGGCTGTTAGCCCGAAACCGTTCCCAGGATGCTTGATTACGGTCCAGGGAAGACATGGCTTGGCAGTTCGGTCTGGACTGTTCCCATGAGGCACAGGGTCAAGACTGATTTGCAAATAGCTGTGTCTGAACTGGGGTGGCAAAGTGAGCTAAAGAATGATGATGGATTCAACCCAGATCTGTGACTGGGGGTGAGTGTTTGAAAAGATTCAGCACTCCGTCCATCATCTCCTTGTGTTTGCTTTGTTCGCCCTAAGCTGGCAGGGTATGCCCAGACGTGGGTCCCTTGCTCACTTTGCCACTGGATTCAAGCTAGCCTGGCTGATGAGGGCTGTTAGACTGAAACCGGTCCCAGGAAGCTTTATTCCGATCCAGGGAAGACATGGCTTGGCAGTTCGGTCTGGACTGTTCCCATGAGGCACATGGTCAAGACTGATTTGCATATAGCTGTGTCTGAACTGGGGTGGCCAAGTGAGCTAAAGAATGATGATGGATTCAACCCAGATCTGTGACTGGGGGTGAGTGTTTGAAAAGTTTCAGCACTCCGTCCATCATCTCCTTGTGTTTGCTTTGTTCGCCCTAAGTTGGCAGGGTATGCCCAGACGTGGGTCCCTTGCTCACTTTGCACTGGATTCAAGCTAGCCTGGCTGATGAGGGCTGTTAGACTGAAACCGGTCCCAGGGATGCTTGATTCCGGTCCAGGGAAGACATGGCTTGGCAGTTCGGTCTGGACTGTTCCCATGAGGCACAGGGTCAAGACTGATTTGCATATAGCTGTGTCGGAACTGGGGTGGCAAAGTGAGCTAAAGAATGATGATGGATTCAACCCAGATCTGTGACTGGGGGTGAGTGTTTGAAAAGTTTCAGCACTCCGTCCATCATCGCCTTGTGTTTGCTTTGTTTGCCCTAAGTTGGCAGGGTATGCCAAGACGTGGGTCCCTTGCTCACTTTGCCACTGGATTCAAGCTAGCCTGGCTGATGAGGGCTGTTAGCCCGAAACCGGTCCCAGGATGCTTGATTCCGGTCCAGGGAAGACATGGCTTGGCAGTTCGGTCTGGACTGTTCCCATGAGGCACAGGGTCAAGACTGATTTGCATATAGCTGTGTCTGAACTGGGGTGGCAAAGTGAGCTAAAGAATGATGATGGATTCAACCCAGATCTGTGACTGGGGGTGAGTGTTTGAAAAGTTTCAGCACTCCGTCCATCATCTCCTTGTGTTTGCTTTGTTCGCCCTAAGTTGGCACGGTATGCCCAGACGTGGGTCCCTTGCTCACTTTGCCACTGGATTCAAGCTAGCCTGGCTGATGAGGGCTGTTAGCCCGAAACCGGTCCCAGGATACTTGATTCCGGTCCAGGGAAGACATGGCTTGGCAGTTCGGTCTGGACTGTTCCCATGAGGCACAGGGTCAAGACTGATTTGCATATAGCTGTGTCTGAACTGGGGTGGCAAAGTGAGCTAAAGAATGATGATGGATTCAACCCAGATCTGTGACTGGGGGTGAGTGTTTGAAAAGTTTCAGCACTCCGTCCATCATCTCCTTGTGTTTGCTTTGAAACCCTCCAACCATGTCAAACCTGGCTGGTGTATTCAACCTGCACTCCATCGGTGTCAGCTTAAAATATTCCTGGGTCCTGGTCTAAGCACCCATTGAGTACCATTGGTGCATTACACTCTTTAGCGCTTTTCTAACTTAAAATCTAAAAAATCATATCTCCTGTTCCCCTTATTGGATTTTCGTACTTTTGATGTCATTTTCCTCATTGAATTATTTCCTATTTTTATATATTGGAGTAGGATTTTTTTTTTGTGTGATTTTGACTTTTTAACTTCAGAAAGCTTGTTAAGAATCTGGTCCTTTACTCAGAGCATCTGTACATTCCCCTTTTTTTTATTTAGTTCAGATTCGGGTTTCTCTCTAAAGCACCAGGAAGCCCTGTTAATGAATGACAGTCCCACTACACTAAGATATTCAACCCAAATGGCATCACTACCAAGGAAACAAGCCAGGAGGTCCCACTAAATTTAACATCTGCACTTCACTTGAGCAACTCCCTCTCAGTGAGTGAGGTGGAAGATGCCCTTAAAAATGGGATACATCTAAAAGCTGCAGGGCCGGATGGGGTACCTCTTGACCTATTTAAAAGTAACCTCCAACTTTGGGCACCCCTTTTGACAAATGTTTTCAGAGCAGCAATAATCGGCCCCATACCAACGTCATGGAAAGAGACCATAGTGGTCCCTGTGTATAAAAAGGGAAAGAAGGAAGATCCGGCCTGTTATAGGCCCATTTCCCTAATTGACGCTACGGTCAAGGTTCTGGGGAGGGTGATTTTAGCCCGCCTTGATACCTGGGCAGACTCTAAAAAGCTGATATCCCAAACCCAATACGGCTTTCGAAGAGGCATGGGGACAAACGAACAGTGCCTAAACCTGGCATTGATTATGGGCAAGTACATGAAGGCAAGGAAGGGGTCGTTACACCTTGCCTTTATGGACTTGTCCAGTGCTTTCGATACGGTTAATAGAGGCAAATTGTGGGCAATGATGGGGAAATGGGCTTTGAGGAACCTCTTGTCACTTTATTGCGGAGGTTGCACGCATCCACCACGGTAGCCATACGCTTTGGCCCAGGTGGAGAAAGGACGAGGCCCATTGTGTCAACAGAAGGAGTCCGTCAGGGCTGCATATTGGCCCCTTTCTCTTCCTTTTGTATACAAATGGCCTTGAATCCGCCTTGAAAGATCAGGAGTTAGATTTTCCAAGAATTGGGGAAAGCCGATCCCGTTGTTGTCATATGCGGACGACACGGTTTTAATGGCTTTAACCGCTAACAGCTTACAGAAGTCTTTAAATATCTTTACTAATTTTATGTTAGGCCTGGATCTAAAGGTCAATTTCACCAAATCTTATATCATGGTTTGCGGACCGAATAATACCAAATCAAGAAAGTTTACGGTAAATGCCAAGACAATCGACAAGGTCTCAAATTTTAACTATCTGGGGAATGTTTTTAATAATAAATTAAACTGGGAAAATCTTATCACATCCAGAGTTCAGAATTCTAGTCGTGCTGTGGAAGGTCTCTTCCGCTTTGCGTGCAAATTGGGCCATAAGCCAGTGGCGGAATTGTTAATCCTATACAGATCAAAATGTTTATCTATTGCCACTTATGGGGCGGGAGTATGGGGACATTATAAAAGCACGCAACTACAAACGTTAGAAAATAAGTTTTTAAAAAGATTGCTAATGATCCCAAATAGCGCTCCCACAGCATTCTGTCACTCCGAGGTAGGGGTGGACTTTATTACTGATCGGATTAATATTGCCCCATTGATCCTCTGGGCCAAAGTCTGGTTGTCAGAGGATCTAAAGCTAACAAGAGAAATTCTCAAGGATTGTATGGCGCTGGACAATTCTGAGACCATTCCATGGCTAGGCTATGTAAAAAGAAAATTTAATGAAATAGGTCTTGGGCATTATTACGACAATCCAACTAGTATAGATACAAATATGAAATCGACCATAAAAAATTCATACTGTGGTGAGCGTGTTAATTGCCGGCGCCTAGCAGGGTTGCAACCTCTTATCGATCACTTATTTTTACATCCCCAATTTTATTTATCTTTTACCACGAATGTGCAGTTTAGATTTTACCTGACTAGATTTCGGTTTTGCACATTGCACTTTTTAGTGGCCTTTCCTAAACAGGCCGGATGGTGCAATAATCTCATTCCTTGCCCTTGTGATAATATAGCACAACAAAGCACTTTGCACTTTACCCTATTCTGTGCTCTGTATAAGGAACCTAGGGCCCGGTTCCTTATTCCTTTTTTAAGAAAAACTCACCCTAGTAATTACCAGGAAGGTTTTAATAGATTATTATCCCTGTCTACTGAGGCAATCTGTACGGTAGTACTAAATTTTATCAGGATTGCTTTTTTAATAAGAAAACGGTATGAAATGTAATTTAAATTGGCGTCTCCCTTTTAGAATTTTAGAATTTTAGATTTTAAGAATTTTAGAATTTTAGAATTTAAGAATCAGGTATTTTAAATTTCTGAGATAAATCAAGGAGTATTTGAGTCATGTAACATTTTATCGTATTTGATTCGATATGACGTAATTTTGTATATCTTGTATGAATGTTATACTTTTATGGTTATTCAAACCGAATAAAGTTATTCTTGACTTGACTTGAATGACAGTCTTATTTACAGAATTCCATGAAATAAAACAAAATAATAAAATAACATACTGGATTTGAAAAGGAGACAGCAAATCTACCCTGAGACAGTGTAGAGAAAGTTTTCAGCATATAGTCCTTTGGGTAACAGAATCCTGTAGGAACTACCTTTGCAGAAAAAGAGCAAAACCCTGGAACCAAAGGGATCTAAGTTGGTTGACAAATGCAAAGCAAATGTGGGACTGAAAAGCATTGCTACATATCCTCAGATGAAAGTCTCCTTATAGATGAGTTAGGAAGGAAATTACATCACGGAAAAATGGTTGGGCACAATTTTGGACAGGAAATGTTGTTATCACAAGCTGGAATGACGACCATCTTGGCTAGGGATGGATATAAGGCTAATGTTGCCCTTGTATAGCAAGAAAAGGAAGGAAAACAGTGCTTGACATCCTGCTGTTCATCTATCTGATGTCTCGGATCCTCCACACCCTCATGCTCCTTCGTCTAACTCTTAAGCTTGGACCAGGTGTACTGGACCACAAATAGAGCAGCTTGCTGGAAGGGGAAAGCCCTTGAATACTCCCTGCACCAAGTACAGTGATCTTTCACAGAGGGGAAGAGAACACAACTGTCTTCCACTCTGCTGATGCGGCGTCAGATGAACACATTGCAACCTCAGTGGAGCTATAGCCTCTCGCTGATGAGTTCTGTTTGTCTACCATCTAAGGTTTATTGGCAACTTCATTCCCACTAGCATTAGGACACAGTGATTGTTATTGCACCGGCCTCTCTGTGAGTAGTTCACTCTTAGTTGTTCTTTCGGACACTACACACAGCCTGCTAGGGTAAATCACTTAAGTAGTGCCCCTTTTGGAGATACCACAAGAATGTTGTGTGAGGACCTCCCCAAGTTTAAAAATCAATGCTGCACTCAGTTCCTGACACCACCTTTGGCCAGTGGTGGTTTGTCATTGGCCCTTCTCATTGGAAACATCACCTTTGCACTGTGAATTGCCCCCTTTTTTTATTTTCCGGTTTAAGGCAGCTACTATATTAATTAGGACCTGGATATGTGCTGCCAGCCATTCCACTTTTAATATTTCACCCCAGACTTCTGTCTCTATAAACACATCACTAGCTCAAATTGGCCTTCCTCCTGGACATTTAGCTAGCTCTTCAAAGATATAATTGGTCATAGAAATTAGACTCCCATTCCTCTACAGAAGAATGGAGACAAAAGAATAGAGAAATAGAGAATGTAAATGCAGGTTACACATAGAAATGCAAGTCAGAACAAAGAGAATGTCTGAACAATGAATGGTCATAGTGCAATCACAAAGTTTAAGATCCCCATTTAGGCTTTGCTTTATTCCAACACGCAAAAACAAATCTGTGTGACAAAATGCAGACAGGCGCTTAATAATAATTAAAAAGCAATTGTTGTTACAATAGTGCTTTGCCTGTGGCTTTTCTTTAGAAATTCTAAATTTTTAGGATACACCTAGACTTTTTAGTGTAATAGAACATTTTACTCTCATTCAGGTTTCTTTTTTGACAATTACTTAGAAATAAGAGAACAGGATGCAATCTCAGTTGCACAGAAAGGTGAGTTTTAGTAACGAAGACAGACACATTTTTATCAGATCACTATTCTAAAATTTGCCAGCATATTCACCCTATCTATCTTTCCTGTAGGAGTGCCACACGTTAGAGAAATAAGATCCCCATGGAATATGGTGAGAGAAGTGAACTCGATGCAAGACATAGTTAGCGTTTTCAATTCCAGTTTCAGACACAGTTAGGGACACCTCATAATCCATGGCCAAGTTGTCCACTGTGAGAACCTGATAGCTACTCACCATAGAACTAGAGTTCAAGTCAAGTCAACCAAGAAATATTTAGGATATAATCACATCACTCGTTCTCCCTCCCTCATTACTACATTAATACAGAAATTATTCACAACATATGTCACAATATACAATTTCCTATTTGCAAACTGTGTGCCTTGCTTCAGTTGTTTTTTTTAAGGTGTGGTATGGAATGATACACGTGGAACGGCCCTGCCTGCACGAAGGGAGAACAGCATACCCAAAATATGTGTATTATCTGGACGGCAGATCACAAATGCTCTTTTACATCCTCCGCCAAACCAGTTAAGCTAGGGGTATTACAGGGACCTACCTTGAGTCCGACTCTTTTTAATATCCACTTGGTCTCCCTGGCTAATTTGATGGAGGCATGGGGCGTAAGGGTCATCTCATATGCCAACGACATGCAGTTGATGCTCTCATTCCAGGAGAAGAGTATGGGAGCATCAATTACATTCAAGGAATGTCTGAAGGCTCTCACCAAATGGATGAATGTGAGCTGCCTCAAATTGAACTCTGACAAAACAGAAATACTTTTTTGGGCACTTACAGTCACCCAGACTCCTACAATTGGTGGCCTTCTGAGGTTCCCCTCCCCACCCCTTCATCTGTGGTAAGAAATCTCGGGGTCAAATTTGATTCCAATCTATCTTGTGAACCTCAGGTTAGAGCTGTGTCAGACAGCTGTTTCCTCATGTTGAAATCGGTCAGGAAGATGATCCACTTGATTCCTGAGGAAAACCATAAATCCGTCATTCATGCCCTGGTAACCTCAAAACTTGATTATGCAAATAGCCTCTACCTAGGTTTACCATCGTATCTGCTTCACCGCATGCAGATTGTGAGAAGTTGGCCTGGTATATGCTGTCCACTACTTAAAGTGGGCACCGTGCACTAGTCCAAACGACCCTTATGATGTATGAGGTCAAAGATAACCTTTAGAAAGCTATCCTACTGGTAGCTGTGGAGAGCAGCCTTCAAGCTTAATCTTGAAGGAATGTAAAGCAGCTTGTTTTACCAGAATATCACCTCCTATATTGATTAAATGAAAGGAGAACCACACAGTAGTTATATAAAAATATGCTTTTATTAATATAACACTCTCTAGTATCCTCTACACGAGGATAGAACACAAAGCACACAATACGAGGTCAATAGAACAGTTGTAAGTAGCACAATACACAGTGGGCTCCAGGGGGAGACCAAACCATATACTAAAATAGTGGTATAACAACCATGACTTGGGTCAAGACAAGGTCTAGAGCACGTAGAATCGCTGGGACCCCAAGGAACCACCCATGGTGAGTATATAGGAACCCCATGGAGGACGGGTGCAGTGTGTTAATACGACCGCGGGCTCCGTACAATTCTATGGGGAATTTGCGGTTGCAATTTCACAGTTTAAGGACCCTTCTAGGAGGACTTTGAGGAAACCCTTTGGAACTTGAGAGGTTGGAGAGCAACCCCACCTGTGGATACCGTAGTACCCGAGTTACCTATCCCAGAGGAGCCGGGTGCATAGGTCTGGAGTGGTGTCGGAAACTGCTGTCGTTCTCAATGGAGGGCTGCGAAGAAGTATTGCTGCCGTGAAGGTGAAAAGGCTCCGGTGGAATCCAAGCTTGTATTCTGGAAGGAAGGATCCTGAAAGCAGAGGGGACAGAGTTTGGGTCACTTCAGAGTGACCAGGGGCTCGGTAGACGACTGCCCACCAATGTCGGGTGCTTCAGGTGCGAATAAGGGAGGCTTGACTCTGCAGCCACGAGGACCAGGTGACGTTTATGACAACCAGGAGCCAGATGTGAGCTGTCCCACGAAGGATGTCGAGTGCTGAGGGGGCCAGTGTCCGGCTTGAGCACCAACAAGCCTTGGCAAAAGCAACCCATTCAGGAAGGTCAAGCAGGTTACGGTGAGGACCAGCAAGGTGCTGGGGACTCACCAGGCAATGGGGAGTCAGGGCTCATTTGGAGCAATCAGGAAAGCCCAACAGAAATCAAGATGACCCTCAAGATGACCCACAGGCCGAATGACCAGGAGTCGCGAGGGGACCTCGAGCAAGATTGCAAAGCACCAGCCCACGGAGCATTCGGTGTGAGGAGGCCGGAGTTCTTTGGTGAAAATACTGCTCAGGGTCAGGACTACATGGAGTCCAATGCACAAGCTCGGAAATTGCCAACAAGCATATGCAACTGCAAATGGACGCGGTGCACAGGGGTTCGAGTTATGCAGTCCCCACGAAGGATTCTGGCCTCAAACTTGCTTAGAGGGCAGATCAACCTCAGGGACCTTCAAAAACCTACCTCTTGTGTTGCTAAAGTCTTCGGAGTCTGCAGGAGCTCTTTAGCAGTAGACCGGTCAGTTGCGTTGAGGTGCCTGCTAGTGCAGGGGAGTGACTCCTTCACTCCAAGGGAGATTCTTTAGTTGTCCTTAGTGCACCACAGGTCCTGTACAGAGCCTGTATGGAGCAAGGGCACGGACAAAGCTTTGGAGGGAGAGGGGGACAAAGTCGGGCCCAGTCGAAATCCAGCGAAGTCCAGAGTGTTCAGACGGTACAAGGTCAGTGGTTTCTTCTTGTAGAATCTTGTCCATGTAAAATCTAAAGTCTTACAGCCAGGTAAGCCCTTTTGTACCCACGGGAGAGGGTTGGACAGATTCGGGACAGAGGGGTGGTTACACCCATGTCCTTTGTCCAGTTTCGTGCCAGAGCAGGAGCCAACGGCTCCCACAACTGGTTTGAGCTGGACTATGCACAGGGACACCAAATGTGCCCCCAGTGCAGACTTTCAGGCACTCTCAGAGTGCACCCACCCAGCCCCAACACACTAAACCCTGTCTGGGAGCTAATCACACCTCCCTGTGACAGGATGCCTATTGTGCTGCATTCCTCTGCTCAAGCTTGGCTCAGCAGCAGGAGGGCAGAAATGTGTCTCTGGTCAGCAGCATCCATTTTGTGCTGTCAGGGTCGAGAAAGCTGGCACCGGATAGACCAGTGACCCCACGAAGCTCGCTTCAGAAGGGTGGAATCATACCTCCCACACCGGTTACCAGTGTGGAGGTATGATTCCAAGGTGTTTGATACCAAACACAATATGTTTCTATGCAGCCGTTTTCGAGATAGCATTTACCGCGAGGTTATAATGCACCTCTACCTATATGTCCGGCTGAGTCACAGACAACCTGGGAGAATGGTCTCCGAAGGCTGCAGAGAGGCTCTGCTCATGCAGGGGCACCCTCTCACTACAAACCCAGCACCCTGCCTTCAGGATTTATAAGGCCTGCTATAGGGGTGACTTATAGGTTTTAAGTGTAGTGACCTATGGATATAGTGAACCTATATCTAAAGTAAGTGGTGCAAGCACCAGCTTACACAGGTTACAGTAGTAGACCTGTAGTTCCATTTTGCATGGCCTCTCATGGGTAGCATAATACATGCTTCAGCCCATGGGAGGCCTCTGGAGTACCTATGCCCTGGGTACATGGGTACCTATACTAGGGACTTATAAGGGTACCCCAGTATCCAATCTGGAGTGTACCAAAGTACATGTGTAACAATTTAAAGGAGAAAGCAGATAGACTGGGGTCCTGATTAGCAGGATCCCAGTCAGACTAGTCAAAAACAGTGCAACATCAAGCAAAAAGTGGGGTAACCATAAGAAGCAGATCCTACTTTCCTACACAGATTATTCAGAACACTGCAGATCACCTAGTTCTGAAGATTCCGGCTCACTCCTCTGTCATGGCCCCTTGTGCAGTCTTCATTGGCTGCTCATTCTTAGCCACATAAAATTTAAAACCCTAACATTTGCCTACAGAGTGTGCAACCAAAAATGTCCCTGCTATCTAAGAAAAAGATTGCATCCCTACCATCAGGAGAGATCACTATTCTCCAATGGACAAAAACTTCTATGTGGTCCTAGGGTCAGCAAGGCAAGAAAAGTTGATTGCTCCTTTTACTTCTTAACTTCCAAACTCTGGAACTCTTTGCCTCCAACTCTTCACTTTGCCCCCACCAAATCAGTTTTGTGTAATTTTCTGAAGACCTATATGTTTGATATTCAGGCCTCTCGTTCTGGGTTTGATCAACTGCTTGGTTTACTTTAAAGCCGCTAGCACTGGGACGCCTCTTCGGCTGCAGCCGTGCGCTTTATAAAATCTATTGTATGTATGTGTCATTTATGTTATACTCCTTATTCATCCTATCTCTTTGGCTCTAGCTCATGCTGATTATTGCACCATCCCCTCATGGAGGTTGTCTGGCCCCGGAAAAAAAATCCACCTTTGGGATATAGGGAGCACAGATCAGAGACTATCCCTGTGTTTCACAAGAGCAGATCGTGCCATGCTGAGAAAACCATGTCTGCTAAGGGCGGAGGACACCATCACCAGCAACTGTGTGAAAAAATGTAGACAGGTTCATAATAATAATTTGAACATTGGAATGTTGGGAGCTCCATTGAAAACGATGGAGTGCTGCGGGCTTCTAATGGCCGGTAGAAACCTGGAGCTCCAATATTCCAATGTTGTCCTTCACAGCTGTTGCTGTGAACAAAGGCCTCACAGAGCCCGAGGGGATTTCACCCCCCTTGGGCTCTGTGAGACCTTTGTTTTATTTGTTAGAACATTCTTCTCTCTAGTTATGGAATGTTCTAATAGCCTTAAAGCCCTCCGTAGCTGGGCTATACTGGCATTAAAGTCTCACTCCCTTGCTAAAGGCCCTTGCCCTGATGGAGCAGGCCTTTGATGACCAGTATAGCCCTCTACGGAGGGCTATAAGCCTATATTAAAAAGCAATTGTTCATAGAATAGTTCTCTGCCTTTTGGTTTCAGACAGTACCTCAACATACCAGCAGGGCACTTTCTTAAGAGTCTTTGAGCAAAGTTGCTGATTTTAATGCTAATTATTCTGGAATTGCTATCACTATTAGTGGTAGTTAGGAAAAGGAAAAATGGACTTTCAGTAGGAGCATATAAAGTCAGTACCTATAGCACTGGCCAAAGTGCATGAGGTATCCTCGATCTGCCTGGCATTCAACGAAGGTGAAGTGAATCTGCTGCTGCTGCTAAGAAGGGTTTCCTGCTGTAGGATGTCCATTGGGCAGGATATCCACAACAAAAATTCCTGTGGTATCTCTCAATGGAGGTCCACATCCTTCCCACAGGATCACGGTGCGGTGAGGAAGGCTGGAGCAGACATGCAGTGTGGAAGGACAGCATGTCAAAGGGCTGTGAGGAATATGGATAGAGTAGAGCTGGACACCCACTGCCCCTCATGGTGGCGGCAGTGGTTTCATGTTGTCAAAGAGTGCTAAAGCTGCCTATCTCTCTTTTTTAATACTTCACTAGATTCGCACGGCATCAAGCTCAGATGCCTTTGGAAAATATATTGAGAATATGCAAGTCATCTATCTTTAGAACTTCACATACGCCTGGTTTCTGTCCCGCAGAGATTTCTTAGAAATTTTAAATGTCTGTGACAAAACTAAATCCATGGCCAAGTTGTCCACTTAGAGAACGTTATTGCTCTTCACCAAAGAACTGGAGTTTGGGTCAAGTCAACCAGGAAATGAAATATTTAGGATATAATCACATCACTCGTTGTACGCCCTCCTTTCTTACAGAAATCATGCAGAATATATGTGACAATATATAATATCCTAATCGTAAACTGTGCAGCACGTTTTAAGTTTTTATTTTAAAGGTGTGGCATGGAATGCTACACAGGGAAATGCCCTACATGCTGGAAAAGGATACCATTGTTTAGATATGTCTCATTTATTCCATGCTCATTATTCGTCTTACCACATCACGATTGAGTCAGTTTCATGATGAACCCTGCCCCACAGCTCATGGGTGGGGCTCTGCTTCGGGTATATAATCACCTTTTTAAGTTAGAGCAAGCACAGATCATAGAATTACTATTCCAGTTTTCCTTTGAGAGCGGATCGTGCCCCACACAGCCTGAAAGAACCATGTCAGCCAAGGGCGGAGGACACCACCAGCAGCACCAGAAAAAGCCCCACTGCCCGGAGCCGTGCCAGCCAGAACCCTGCCAGGAACGTAAGTGATGAGAAGCTACAACACTTTCTTAATTATATATATTTAATTCAGAGGAGAGTGCTAAACAATACTTATGTTTTTCTGCACTAATTAGCTATTAGCAATGTTCTTCAATGACACCACATCAGTGACGTAGGCAGGCATTGCATGAAATATGCTGATGCACTGAAAGACTTTGTAGATGTTTCTCTACTGATGTACCTCGGAATGTACTGATATAGCAGAAAGATCAACATATACAACTGCAGGTGAAGCTGTACATAAAGGACTGTGTGATGAGACTTGTAGACCTGGGCACTGGAGTTCTAAAAGGGTGTTAATTCTCAGAGAAATAATGGTAAATCGAGGGAGGGGTCTCCCAGAAGGAGGGATGTAAGATAAATCAGCAATGAAACGCAATAATGTATGGGAATTAAGCATTGGGTGAGAGCAAACACAAACCATTAGACAATGTATTGTGTATTGAGTTAAAACAGGGATAGACTATAAACCATATATTGTGTTACATCAATCATGGAAACTGCAAGCTGGATGACGAGGCAATCAAAATTAACATCTATATTCAGAATGTAGGTAAATATTTTGGAACTTTGAATTTGCTTTATCTAGACAGAAACATTTGGTTAGAAAAATTGTTTGAAATTGTAAACTATATATGCATTTTACAATCAGTTTGAAAACATTTGTGGGGCTATTTTCAGTTTCAGAATAGGGCCACCAAACTGACAGGGATCTGCAGTATCAGTTGGGGAATTTCGCAGAAAATTCTACCATCAACCCTTTGGGAACACTTTCAGGGAAATTGCAGTGACAGACAGGCGGCCATAGAATAGTGGTCTGCTAAACATTCATTTTTTACTTTTCAAGACCAACCTCCCCGAAGCTAGTTTGTTTTGTTTGATGTTTTAAAGACTGATGTTTCAAACCCTTTATCTGCTATCCAATACTTTAGTACATACACGGTAAGCCAGCTTTCGTCTTTCCTGTGTAAACGGAAAGACTAAATGGAGCCCCAACATCAGTTTGAGCCATAGAAATCCATAATCATCCAGGAATCCAACAATTTTAACCAGTAGAGTACACCACGCTTTCAGAGTGTGCAAATGATGTACTGGTCTTCTTTCCTTTAGATTTAACCACCATTTACATTTGTAAAATTCATCATAAAATTGCTGTATCTTAATATGCTACTTGTGCTCTATGATATCAGGGCTGGCTTATGCATTGTGTAGCAACAATGCGGGTGCAACCTTGTGTTCTCTAGGGGGTGGTAAAACATCAATTGGGTAAATTTTGGCTTTTCCAGTCAGTTTCTTGCTCTGTGAAGTGATCAACTCAATACCCTGAATTACTGTGTTTTATATTTCATAGTGTCATTAAGATCTCGCCCTAATTCTGAAGGGGCTAGTAATGAAAGTTGCTGCCTCCACTGGCATTATGCGATCCAGGAGAACGCAATGATCTGTTTAGTATCACCCTGAGTGTGCAACTGCTGAAAGATACAAACATCCCTGGGGGATGCTCCAGAGAAAATGGGGAATTACTGGGGGAATAGAACCCAGAATTTCTGATTCCTCTGATAATTCGTCATTCCTAAGGAGAACTCAGGCTGTCGCTTTAAATTCCCCCTGTGGTTGCCAATGCCCGACCATGTAATGAAGTCCATAAATGCTGAAACATTCAAGAGCCTTTAAAGTTTTTGAGAAAAATACAGAGATGACCTATTTGATTTTCACCTCATTTTATAAATTGTTCTTACTATTAATTTCAGCCTGTACACCAGTTCAACAGTGCCAGGACCGGGTAGTTCAGCAGTGCCAGGACCAGTTACCAAAGTGTCCTAAGCCAGGTATGGAAGATGCACCACAACTGTCATGTTGATAAACTGTTATTCACCTATTTCATAGACTAATCCTTTGTTATCTCATGTTTGTCACATTATCAACCTGTGCTGCAGTTTTCTAAATGTAAATTATAATGAAATAGATTTTCAATTAGACCTTTCCCACATGGAGGTCTATTTGTTATGATATGCAATATGAAACAAAGTAATAATGTGAATTAGTACATGGTTAGGTTCATGCAAAAGCACTTGTGTTTGTTTAATCATCTATCAGATATGAGGTATGGATTTTCAGCGCTCAATGCAAATAGAATTTTGCCAACTGGAGCACTCGAAGTACAATGACATTTTTGATAATTTTTTATATAATTTCTAACAATAACTAGGTGGAACTGTAAGGGTTCTGCCTTAACTCACCCATCAGGAGTGCTATGCTCACTGTTTATAGCAAAGTCTATGCAAATTGAACATTTAATAAGATTTCATATGTATTAACCACATACCATTCCTTTCCAGTGAAACCCTGCAACCCTTGCCCACCCGAGCCTTGCCAGGACCAGCAGAAGCCATCCCACCAGGGTGGATGCAAGAAGTGATGTGTACAGCACCCAGAGTCAACATAACCCACCAACTATGCATAGCACTAGAAAGTGTGTGTTCAGGAATCGCATGAAACATGTTAGAATGCCATACCACTTGTGATATTCAGACCAGTGCCTTCATGACTAACCATATATTTAAAATTTGAAACTTTATTTATGATTACTGTTTGGAAATTTTGCAAGCACCAATATTAAAATCGTTTCATCAAATAAACTGCCCCATGCTGGTTCTTTGGCCTTGTCATAGCTGATTGCTTAGAAAATGAATCAGCATTATGAACTGATTACCGTACTTCTGATTGAACCTGCTAAATATGATTGTAAGAACATTTTTGAGGAGTGCATCTAATATATTGAAGAGACACAGCAAATACTTGGAGCGAGATTCAGGGAAAGGTAGACCTGATGTTATAAATATGAGTACCAAAAGAAACTTAGGCAACACAAGAAATTGCACAACCAGCTGTGAAGGTGACAAATTGACGCCTTACCATATCCTCCTTCATCCTCATTCGGGTCCCTTAAAAACCTACATTAAGTTGTTGTATTATTTGTTTTGGTCTGTTTTTCCTATGACTTTTCCTTTTTCAGAATGCCATGTATGTTATTTCCAAATACTTGAGTGAAATGTCGGGTTGTTTTCCTGTTACTGGAACCCGCTGTGCTGTCCAAGCACTAAAAGTAGTCCCCACCCTTGCTTCTGTGCATGTTCACGAAGAACTAGACATATTTCCCAAAGGAAATTGGCCTCACATTTGAGGCTTCCCTCAGTACAGCAACAGCAAGGGCTACTCTAGTGGCTCTCTGAAAATGGTTCAATGAACATAAAAACGTTCTTGAAACAACAACAAAAAGTAATACTATGGGAGCCGAACCCTAATAATATCCAGAACCCCAGTATTTGATCACCCTGATTTTTACCAAAATAATTCAGCTCTGGTGTATCCAGTTGATCTAGTGGTTAGAGACTTAACTACTCATCAGAAACACACAACTTAGCAGAGTTAAACAAACTACACTCTTGAAAGCCTAAAGAACTGAGTTATAGAGCAAAAATAGGACAAATAGTGAATTTGTTACAGAATATTCAAAATGTGGGACAGAGAAAAATGAATGAAATGCCATGAAGGCCCGATTACAGAAGTACAGAAAAATGAAAATTCATAAACCTAATAATCTGTAGTTAAGCAGAACCTAAGTAAAAAATTCTAAGTGTCAAACTCATAAAGAGTCGTGACAGCATCCCAAGAGCAAGTCTTAAGCAAAATGAACAGAGTCTTGGAGGAAAATGTAAAATCACCCAGAAAATAGTGAAAGAAACATCCCACAAAAAACATAAACCCAAAGGTTTTATAGACAAATCACAAAAGCTAATAAGAGGTTCTGCAAATTCAGCATGGAATGATCAATGTTAGGGTCCCAGGGGAGGCTCCTCTGCAATGGCGGAGGAGCGGCGCCCCACTGGCTCAGAGCCAGCAGCTGAAAAATAAAACAATATTTTATCATTGTTTTATTTTTCAGCTGCTGGCTCAGCCAGCCTGTGTAGGGAGGGGCAGGGCCAGGGCCTTGGGAGTGGGAGTGGGAGTGGGAGGAGGACTGGTTGGTGTACTTCTAAGTGTGCATGTGTGTTTAACCGGCCGTTGTAGGCCGGCCAACCACACATGCACACTTAGGTTTCTCCAATCCAGCTGTATTGCCGGGGAGAGATGGCTTTGCAATAATACACTGATTGGGAGGAGCAATGGACAGGAGCAAGTTGAGTAGAACACCAGAAACTACATCTATTTTAAAAATGTTGGTGTATTACACAAAAATGTGGGATAACTATTCATAGCATTCTTTACTCTCCTAAGTGACCTAGGTAATTTGTTTCAAGTGCAACTTCATAAGTTCATCATTAAGATTCTATGCATCATTAAAAACAATAATTATCAAGAATAATTGTTTCACAATATTTTTACATTTTGCATATTTAGAAAACCCTACAATAATACCAACCATCCCAGAGGTAAAATTGTGAGACTAGCAGAGACCTCTAAACAAGCCAGTACCTCACCTACCTTCTTCACCGAGGGTTCTTGGAAGCTGAAATGTTTGCCCCAAAGTACAATAAAACTCAGCCGAGAGTTGTCTTAAATTGAGGCAGTGACAGAACAAATCCATAGAATGACAGTGCGGGTGGAGTGGAAACCCTCAAAGAAAACAGCTACACTTTAAATAGAGGAAATAGTAAATGGTGGCAAGAGGAGTCAATCCTAAAGAAGGATAAGATTCTAATGATCATTGTATCCAACATGCAGAAGACTATCAGCACTTGGGGTCTGGCAGCACTGGAAGTGTTTTGCCACCATTTCAGGTGTTTAGAGGACCAGAGCCTACCAAATAGATTTCAGCTTTGTCTTTGAATTAGAAGGGCAGAAGCTGACATTCCTTCTAGGTGGGACAATTTCTGTTTTCCCATTAAATTTTTTCAAATGAAGAACAAAATGTGATCTTCTATATCATCACAGCCTAATTGACTGAAGACCACCCCTTTACTTGCTTGATTAGGTCATTCTGTTCCCTGTACAGAAAACCCATATTTAGGTTTCAGAGGACTGGGGTAATACAGAAGGTTTATTGAATGTAGAAAAGTTAAGAACTCCTGTTCTGGCTTATTTCTCTTCATAAGGTTAGTCAAAGGTGCTACCATTACTGAACAAACTTGAGGCAGTAGCCAGTTGTCCTTAGGAGATCTAAAACTGGGTCTAGGTTAGAAGCTGAAAACACTGAAATGGTAGTCCACACCCACCACATCTTTACATTATCGTTTTGCCACTGTCAGAGAAAGTGAAAAATGTTGGTGCCTACTTAGACTCCAACTTGTCCCAATATTCAGTGAACTTGGTGTTTCAGTAGACTCTCAGCTTAACTTCTGTAAAACACCACGCTTGAGGTTTCCTGCATCTTTGGTCAATTGGCTATTCTAGTGCAGAATGTGGCATGACATAATTCCACATAAATACAAATATGTTAGCCAGGCCAATCTGTTGCCTACCAGTAAATAAGTGGATTCAAATTAAGGCAGAATGTCAGCTGTCAAGGAGTGGAAGCAGAATGTCACCACTTTTCATTTTTAAGTGTATCTATCTTCCATATTCTATCTTGCTCATCCTGGGGAAATTTAAAAAGGAAATTTGGCTCTGTAATGGAGTGTTTCACATCACTGCTCCTTCACCAACTGCAGATCTGGCATCACATGACAATGTGATGGGATGGCACTAATCAAGCCCTCCATGCCAATCACATTGTGTGTGTGTGTGTGAGAGAGAGCGAGAGAGAGAGAGAGAGAGAGAGAGAGAGAGAGAGAGAGAGAGAGCGTGTGCATGTGTGTTTACATGTAGGTGAATGCATGCGTGCATATATAGGTGCTTGACTGCATGTGAAGGCAAGTGTAAGCTCTGTATACTCACTATAAAGAAAAGGACAAAAAAACTAAAAAAGAGTGGGGAGCTGTTGTACCCCAATCTAAACAAAGGGGAGGGGGAAGGGGCGTGGGAAAGAAATCTACTTTCTTAATACTGCCCTCACACACCTTACGGTGTCATGCTTCATCATTGGGCCGCATCTGACGCCCAGGTGCAGACCAACTCACTGGGCGGAGCGCAATTGTTTTGTATAGAAAAGTGGTGAGGAAAGAAAATATATATACAGGTGAAGGAGAAGAGTAGTTCCTTCAAGAAGGGATCAGAAAGTGCAAAACAAAAATAATGATAAAACTATCTGAGGGGAACCTAGGTTACCTTTATTTTTTGTCACCCTCGATAGGGTTAAAAATATATAGGATACACCGGGGAATCAGTACCCCTATATCCTCTTTGCAGGAACCAACATGTTTCGGCCTTTAATGTATGCCCCCAGGGGTCACAGCGGCCTTCGTCAGGGTATTGATCCCTTAAAAACGTTCTTGGTCTAGACCCACATTCAGGTCTTAGTCACTGGATAATCTCCATATCTCACTCTTATGCAATAGCCCAGAGGAACAGAATAACCGAGTTTCACAGCTATTGGCTGAACCCGGGACCGTCGTGGGACCGTGATCCAATCGTCTCACTTGAGGTGAAAAACCGAGAGAAGGTAAGACTTTAAAATGGTACATAACATGAGACAACTGGGGAAGCTAGTTTACAGGGACATGTTATGTGCCAGAGGCTGTAGGTACGCTGAGTTTTCTTGACGGCGTTTTGACCTGTGTGATTTCAGGTCATCTTCAGGACAAGGATTACACAAATCACTTGCATTGTCTATAAGTATGCATGCATGCGGATCCGGGGATTGGTTTTGGACCTTAACAGGAGGTAGGAGGTGCGCCAATATAGAGGGGTGCCAAGGGTGGGTCACCCAGGTGGTACAACGGAGGGACCACTAGAAACTAGTAGAATCGTAGGTTACATGGCAGGACACGGCAAAGTTTAAAGAATGAATCCCGCCAATCAATCAATATCACCTTGTAGAATTGAATCATCCTGCCCAGCATGGCGAGTGGGGGAGATAAGTAACCACGCAGGACGGAAGGGATCCAGGTCCGGGTTGGAAGACTCTCTGTGGCGGAGTTCTTCAGGGCTGGCAGACACTCTGCCTCGGCAGTGCAAAAAAACAAAAACTGTAAGCATAGAGAGAAATATACCCTCACTCAGTGATGGAAATTTACCCAACAGCTCATTTCTCAGGCAAGATAAACAGTCATGTATTCATTATGTGTCACAACACCTTCCTGCTTCATTTGATAATATTTGTTTAACAGTGTGTTCTTCCCACTGCAGATACACCCTTGAGAAATACTTGCAAATGCCAGAACGAGAATACCATATCTCACTCCCTGGTCTTCCTATGCCATCCACAGCTAGCTCTGCTAACTACCTTTAATTATTAGTTGCTTGAAGCTTATGTGTGCGTTAGTGCTGTGGCAAGGTATTTACATAACGTTAACGTAAGATAGAGTTGGTACAGTGTTCACAATTTCCGACCAAGAGTTTACACATCAGTGTGATGTAGAGCCAGAGCTTGCAGCCATACCACTTCTGCAGAGGCATCAGCTCCTACTTGAGTGTCTTACCATGGCGCATACCAAATAAAACAGGAAAAAATATTTTACCCAAAACATACAGGATGAAAAAGAAGCCCTTCTCTCCATGCAGATTCGTACAACTAATCTCCCAATTAAACTAATCTCCCAATTAAACTAATCTCCCAATTAAATGTTTGTATGCCAGCTAAGATGTAGAATTCCATATCTCGTGACTGACTATTAGAGTCAACCATTGGCTGAACAGTGAAGAGTAAGCAACAAGTGATTGACACTTACAACACGCAGTGGCTGAGATGGGTCAAATGTTTATTCTTGTGTATGTATCGATTGTTTAAGCTTGTGTGAGACAGCTAAAGCTGTCTCCAGCCCGACCTCACACAAAGGACTCATTTTTACACACAGTTACCTTTTGTGTTTTGATAATTCTGTTAACTTTATTAGTGATTACGTTTCATGTATAACAAATTCTTGCAGTATACCTTTTGTCTAAAATAGAGATCTGGAAGCGGGGCTTGGTCACATCAAAGATGGCTGCATACTGATAAATCTTTGTGGATTCCTGCTCCTAATGAGATGTTCTTCCCCAAATGGGGGATAGCAGATGCAGTGAATTGTTGGATGTAGGCACAGTGGAGGAATTAGGGTAGAATCTGCAATTGAATGCAGATTGATGCTACTGTCATGCCTTCCCCCACAGGAGCGCATCTGATCAAACCATTTTTGCTGGAGGCCAAACTCATCCGTGGTAAGAGCATGAGGCAAAAAGGCAAAGCAATGAGGACCCAATGGCATGGAGAGGGATTCACCAAATGCGGCAACCGAAGCTTGTCCCTGTAATGCGGTGTCAGACAGTGGGCTCTGTTACGTGCTGGTCTTTGATGTGCAGATGTTTGCAAGGGAACAGGCCTTTCCCTGTTCCACTGCTGTACTCAGAGTCTGAGTCCAGGGAGTGCAGCAGCGGAAAGAGTGAAAATAAGAACTTGCCCAAGGGAGACCTGTCGCCCTCTTCATAGTGGGGTAAAGTGGCATATCAGAGATCCATGGCAGATAGAGCGCAGTTGGCCATATTGGAATGGGTGGCAGCCCAGCAGACAGTGAATGGCTAGAGGAAGGACTTTGTAGGTTATGCAAGAGCAATGGATCTGAGGTCACTGCAAATCCCAGACTCCCATAGGGAGAAATTCTATTAATGTATGCTACGAGGCACTAGTAGGTTCATGGAATCTATAACTAACTATCCTATTACACTCTCTTTACAATCACAACATCCTAGGTTAAAAATAGTATGCCAATTTCCAATGTTGGACTTTTGGTGTGGTTGCAGGATTGTAAGGGTAAGCCTTGGGGAGCTCATGGAACTTTAAGGCAGTGCCCTTGCTGACTGCAGCCTTCTGTGATGCTGCACATTTAGCTGAGAGTGTTGGTAGAGGTTAGCATCATCCCAAACCCCATACCACTACTATGATCCCCAAAATAACCCTTTCTAGACTCTCCCTTTCTCTAACCCTCCTTGCATCATCTGACACCTCTTTTACTATACCGATCCCGAAAACATACCTTTCTAACCTCTTCCCTCTGACTCTACCCCTCCACAACCCCTTTTTACTCATCCAAAAGCCTCCTCCTACTGCTATGACCTCCCAAAAAAATGAAATCAAAATCCTTCACTCTCCTATCCCTCCACTATCCTTTTCAATAAAAAAAACAGACTAACATGTTCACTTCTCATGTTCAAATTTCATATTCCACTATACTAATTCACCACTAATCCTTTATGGGTCCCAGAGTAACATGCTACTCGCCAAAAAAACGCTTCAACACCTCATCAGAGATAAGCAAGCATTATATAAATGCAAATATTTTTTCCTCTTCTATCCCTCCGCTACCTTTCTCTATCCAACTGAATAACACATCCACCACTCAAACTACTTTCATATTTCACTATACTAATTTTCAACAATAATCCTTTATGGGTTCCGGAGTAGCGTGCTACTCGCCAATAAAGCGCTTCAACACCCCATCAGGGTTACAAGAGCTATATAAATGCAAACCTTTTCCCTTTTCTACCCCTCCCCAACCCTTCTCAATAACTGACTAACATATCCACCACTCAAATTACTTTCATATTTCACTATACTAATTCAACACTAATCATTATGTGTTCCAGATTAGCATGCTACTCACCAAAAAAGCGCTTCAAACCCCATCAGGGGTAGCCAGTGCTATATAAATACAAACCTCTTTCCCTCTTCTATCCTGCCGCTACCCTTCTCTATCCAAATAACTGAATAACATATCCACCACTCAAATTACTTCATATTTCACTATACTAATTTTCAACACTAATCCTTTTATGCGTTCCGGAGTAGCGTGCTACTCGCCAGAAAAGCACTTCAACACCCCTTCAGGGGTAACAAGAGCCTTATGAATGCAAACCTTTCTCACCCTTCTATCCCTCCGCTATCCTTCTCACTCCAAATAACTGACATATCCACCACTCAAATTACTTTCATATTTCACCATACTAATTCACCACTAATCCTTTATGGGTTTCCGGAGTAGCGTGCTACTGCCCAAAAAAAAAGGCGCTTCAACACCCCATCAGGGGTAACAAGCGCTATATAAATACACCCTTTTTTCCTCTTCTATCCTTCTGCTATCCTTCCAAATCTAAAAACTGACTAACCTATCCACCACTTTAATTACTTTCATATTTCACTATACTAATTCAACACTAATCCTTTATGGGTCCCGGAGTAGCGTGCTACTCGCCAAAAAAGAGCTTTGATGCCTCGTCTGGGGTAGTAAGCGCTATATAAATGCAATTACAATACAATACAATACAATAACTACGGTTCTCGAACAATTGGAACTTTGATTGAAAATGAATACACATACTGTTCAAGAAACTAAAGGCTATTGAAAACTCGCAATAGGATCGTGGACAGCCTTTGGATGACATGTGGAGGCATGTGACGAAACGTCTAGAACGTGACTAATTTCCTAATTGCTCTTTTGCATGGTATTCGATCCAAACTGAACAATTGCGGTGCCCTGAAGAAGCCCTCGTGGTGGGGCAAAACACGTTGGCTGCATCGTTTTATTGGTGGAAACTCAAGTGTGGTAAGAAGAAAAAAGAATAATAAAACACGAACTTCCTATCAATAATAGGAACCATGGACTAGTTCTTACAGTGTAGGGAAATCTGATTGATACACAAACGCATTTGATTTGGAAACGGGTTGCCTCTCACATTTGGATTAACTGTATTTGATTTGTGGCCATGTGGCAGCTGGCCATTTGAGGTGGGCAGCACTGACAAAACGAAGTCTGTAAGTGACTAGAGTGGGTGGTGCAGTGAGTTATTTAGCCTAGCTGCCGCTATATTTTTTCAGTTGAACCACAACTGATATATATAAATAAAGGCAATCAGTATGGCGCCGGTCCTCCACATGCTGACAGATGCAGCCACTTTAGAGCTGAAGTTGTTAACTGTCCACGTGCTCTTGGGCTGTGGATTTGGATGCAACTGGGTTATTTGACTAGAGCTATCCAGAAAACTTATCTAAGCACGTGTTACTCCAGCTACAATTTGCTGAATTGCGATAGATGACAATTCATTTTCATGGGGTAAGCCAGGATTACGTCTTGTTTTGATAAATGGATCCCTTGTTTTTTCCTATTAAATATTTTTCAAACACAGTGTGGGTTATTAGCAGGGCTTTAGGTGGGCCGGGTCCTGCTGGTGCTCAGCACCGGCAGTTTTTAAAAGCAGCTGCAGAGACGGGCCCCTATCGGGCTCTCTATTTTTACCCTCAGGGTGAAAAAAAAAAGTCACTCCTTTTGATGTAACTTCAAAAGACTCGTTACTCAGTTTTATATAGCGCAAACTTGGAGCGCTTTACATGAGCACCAGTTACATTGCTTAAGAACATAATACTTTTTGAATCACAGGACGTCAGGCTGGAACCTGTTTTCTCAGCTCGAAGGTCAGCTGCTCTAGCCTTAGGCCACAACCTCGCCCACAAGAACTAAACCATTTTCATTATTATACACAACAAAGTCATAGTTGTTGCTTATTTCTCTTATGCAACTTACAACCATTGACAAAGCCAATAGTCCTGGCTAGTTGCAGGTGTAATGGTTCTTGTGTTATATATCTGGATGAATGGAGAGAAGCAGCAAAATACCAGTGGTGCAGCGCACTATGCTAAGCACAGATTTTTCGCTTAAGCGTTTTAAGCCACCACCTTAATTAAAGCGTCCACGCCCTTATGAGAGACCCCCCAGTTTTCTCATCCCACTTAAAGCCCTGGTTATTAGCATCAATTCAGTTGTGGTCCAGATTTTCAACTCCAGTAGTGATGTAAAGCATTTTTTTAGAAGAAGAGCCGGAATATTACGACGTAGGAGGTATCCTGGGTGGTTGGTAGATACATGACACATAACAAAAAAGATCTTTCACACAGTGGGACCACCTTGACATGTGGGGCACATATTTGTAACAGCGAGGTCACTTCTTTTCACAGCTGTGTGTAATGGGCAGCACAATATTGGTCACTTTTCAATCCCATGGGTCTATGATTTGAAGGGTGCACATGGGGTCCCTACAACTCTCATGACATACACTTGGTATTCATGTCCGTTTGATATGCTTTCATATTTATACTCTGGGTCCTTGTCCTGCCCTAATGAGCCCGATTGAATGTATTTAAAGTGACCGAAATGCGTCAAAGCTACACAAACGAAGCTCACTTCGGAATAGTGATACAAGCCGGAAGCTAGCTATGGGGTGTATTATAATTCAGGACTGATTTTGAGTTCATTGGATTCACACACAAGCTTCAGTTAGATTGAACCAGTATACATTTTTTTTAACACTAGTCGCTATTGATTTAGATTTGTATATAAGGGCTCTAAATGTAATGGTTTGCATATATTGCATCAAGATTTGTGTTCCTTATTTGGGAATATTTGTTAAGCTTGAACTGTCTTATAAGTATATGATATATGTGTAATAAGAAGATTTATATAAAATTGTATTATGATTTATGAAATCGTCATGAATTGCGTATGTATAATAATGCAGTGTAAATTAAAACTTGCAAACAAAGACGTGGGGACTTGGTGTTTCTATATATGTTTTTTTAAACATATGCCTTAAGTTGGATACCATATAAGGGGAACAATATATTTAAGGGTGACTATTGAAAAATGTATAGTGACCATTCTTTCCCCTTAGGATGTGGTTTTGAAAATTGTTTGGATTCATCCCGCTGAGTTTCCTTTTGATTACATATCGTCTTTCTCCTTTAATCTCGAGGGTTAGGAATGAACACCATGCAATACATCATCAGTATCAGATCTGACGTTATCCTGTGGGACTGGAAGTCCGCAGCAGTCTGTATCCCGGTGGAATGGATGGCAGATATGGAGAATAAAGCATTTTGTGGCTCATGTGTTTCATAGGCTGAGTGAGCAGGTAGCTGTCTTTTAGGACACATGAGGCCCCTTTCTCTTGGCCCCTCCCATACTTCTGAACACTGATATCTGCCCCGGCTAATAGAACTGATGTTAAACGGCAGAACTGTGGTTACTGCTCGCATGAATATAAATGTGGTAATGCTTACTTAAGGCCTTGCTGCACTTGTGATACATGTGACCACAATGCACCGCGATCCCTACGTAATAAGAACATCCCATGCTGTTATCCTGGCCCTATAATGGGCTCCCACGCTAACAATATGTTCAGCCAGACGTGGATCATGCCCTGGATGAGAGGATATGATAGTTAACTCTTTGCAGGGGAGGTTTACACCGGACCAGCAGGCTACATTTCCACACACCCGTGAACTACTTGTGGGTCCTGGGGGGAGCTGTGGGACTAATGTCACTAATGCATGTATGGTGCTCACGAATGCCAAGGAATATGGGGTCCTTCTCTGGTAGGTTACTATATACCCTTTTCCTGATCCTTTTCATCTCCCTTTTTTCTGTTTCACTTTCCTTCCCCTATGACCCCTAGGCCATCCTGGCCTATACACTACCATAGGCAGCCTTGTGCTTAATACAACTAACTCCAGACTGGTATGTGAAAAGGGCAGACATGCTGCTAGTATAAAGTGTCCGCTTTTTAATGTGGCTGACACCAGTATCACCCTCCTTCCCAACCCGATCCAAGACAGTGCTGCTGCATGCAGAAGATTTCAGAGTTACTAACCTTTCCTTTATATTATGGTATTATTTTCTGTGCTCTCATTAACGAGTCCCCTACCCCTTCTGTGTACTCTTGTACATACTTCAGGGGGCAGCATGTTGTTTTTCTTTGTTCTTGAGCTGTCCATTCAATGCTGGACGTTTTGATAGGTGCTTAGTAGTGTTTTAATAAGAGAAACGATCCGAAATTTAAAATGATCGGAGGGGGAATTCCCCCCTCTTTTAAAATTGTTATCTTTGTGAATTTCTGCGAATTCTAAAATTTGTTTGGAACAAAAAGAATTCATTCACAAAAGAAGAGACCCCCACATTTTGAATGCACATATTTGTCATGTGTGGGAATTCTTTCATGATCTTGATAGCTGACATGGTTTCTTCCTTGTCCTGCCCCTTGCTGCCTTTTAAGAAATGCAAGTTATCGGTGGATAGAGTCAAAAACGAAACAATGCTGATTAGTATAAGATGGGGTTGCCACCAGTAACATTAAGTACAATATGTGGCTCAATATGCCAGTGCACTGCTTTTTATGCTTATTATGCCACAGTGATGCTAAGGATGACAAGGCCTCGCTCAATCAACCCGAGCTGCTTAATTTGCCACAGTGCTGCTCAGTATTTCAGTGTTTTGTCAGTATTTCCAAGGTGTAGTCAGTAGTATTAGTCTGGTGTATGCTATGAAATTGTACTGGTTTCATTCCATAGTGTAGCATATTAAGATGTGGTGCTCATAACCAGATCAAGTCAGAATGTTGGTTAAAATGCCAAAAGGTGCTCTATGTCCCAGGAGTATTTTTCATTGTGCCAGTCGTGTTGACCAGTGGGACATAGTGCCCCAGTGATGTGATGTGCTGATCTCTTCCCACGTGTTTCCCGGCCTTGTGGATGCTGGAGAAAGCAGTCGTGCACTGCTGCTCTGTGCATCAACTCTATCAATCAAAGTCTTGTGTGAAAAACAGACTACATCTCCTGTCAATCCAAGACTCTAGTCCCCTAACACAGGGGGTGCTTATGTGTTAGTCTTGTGAAAGTGCAGAAATTATGGTGAGGGACTCAGTGCCTGTGATCCGCTTTCCTGTGCCATCAGAGACCACACAGAAATAGTGCTTTTCAATGAATAAAGATTCTTAAATAATACGTGCATTATGCCATATATATTGATTGCTGGTACCTGTGGGAGTAATGTGGTACTTAAAAAGTGACCATAGTTTCAGGGGTCAAGTAACACATGAAATGACGTTTAAATCGGTGAATCTAAGGGGTCATGCTGGCATGACATGGAAGATGTTTTAGGGAGAAAAGTGATCACAATTGCAATACCTAAATTATTGGCTGGATCTACGGTCCAGGCAGCTAAATCATTATTTCCGTATGAACTGTGGGACATCTGAGCCGTGGCATGAATCATGGAAAGCTCAATCCTATTGCTAACAAAGTGGGAAGATATTTATGAATGTTGTCAGCCCTCCAACCACATGCAATGATGCGTCTCTTGGAGATGTTCAGACAGGGCTGCCTTTCTCTTTTCCCAAAAGATCTTACCCAGCAGTGCATTGATCAGTATATAACAGTGGTTCATTTTCGAAGCAATCAGCTGGCGACAAGACCAAGAGACTGTCATGAGGCAACTTGGTTAATCAAATTAATTTAATACTGGTGTTATTTCAAAAGAACATTCATAAATAAAGTTACAGGTTTAGACAGGTCTGAGATCATAGAGACACTGCCCTAGATAGATCGTATGGCACATCTTTTTAAACACTTCCCATCAAACACATGGATTCTAATGGCTTGATCGAAGGCGCAGGGCTGTGAGTGCTGAGATCTTTACTTCTTGCATCCACCGTGGTGTGCTGGCTTCTGCTGCTCCTGGCAGGGCTCTGGAGGGCATGGTTTGCATGGTTCCACTAGGAAAGAAATGTCATGAAGTTAATACACCTGAAAATTTGCAATGTGTTAAGGGTGGCTATATATTGCCACCAATAGTGGATTAGATATGCAGAAATTCCATGGCATGAATTTATCATACTCCAGTTATCTTAATTGCTTTCTCTTGCATTGCTTACCATCACAGATAGAAATCCCATGTAGGTAAGGTCTAATTCTATATTATATGTCTTTCCAATTTACAGTTGGGAAACAGAGATACAATGTTTTGATAAAATTGTGGTATTTCTTTACAAGGCAAAATGATGGTGACTGCAAACGCCTTGTAACGGTGTGACATGATATTCATTGCAGAAAGGAAAAATTGACTTATGCCTGGTTGGTTATGCAGATGGTGTATCAGGTCCTTGGATTTCTGGAAAGCTGGCTATTAGTTTAGGTGATTAGTAGAGTGTTGCTCAAATGGCTAATTAAATAGTGAGATGGTTAAGAAGGTTGGTGGTTTGTCGGTTAGGTGTTTCATTGGTTGTGTGGTTACTTGTTGATTGGATTGGTTCTGTTCATGGAGGCTGGTGAGTTGCTTCGTTGATCAAGGAATTGATTGCTGCTAATTCATTTGATGTTTACTGCTTGTTTCAACAGCTGAGCAGTTATGTGATGGGTTGTTTTAATGACTGGCCACTTCACTGATTCTTTTTTCGATTTCTGGTTAACTGGGCGTGTACAAAGTATTCAGCTTTCTCATTTATTGAGAGATTGTTTGTGCTTTTGTGCGGCAATTTGATTTGGATGTTATGTTGTCTACATAGCTAATGGGTGAATGTTGTGTAGCTTCAGAAGTTAGGATGATTGTTGGGTTCGTAGGTTGATTTAGCAATTTTTAGAGTAGGAAGATTATTATATTGATAGTCAGCTGGCTCAATAACTAGCTGTTTTTTTTATTACAGGGACAGTTTGTTAGTTGTTTTGTGTATTGTACCTAAGAAAGTACTCATATTGATTCAAAACTTTACGAATACACTTTGCGCAATTAGACAGCAAGTGAAAACACTAAGTAGAGGAAGGTCCTGAAAAGGTGCTAGATGTCAAGATCAGACATTGGTACATGACAGTTAGATGAAAGAATTGTAACTACATCCAAAAAGTTCCACCCTTCATTAACATTTAATGCAAGACCAGGTACTGCTTTCCTCAAGAGAGAATCAGTCTGCCATCCTATTTAATTGTATGTTAATAGGTGTATTCTTTAAACCACCATATTGGGCTTGTATTCTACTTATTGTGTATATTAATGCGAGTGTATCAATGCAGCAATTGTGGTGCATATTCCATACCTGGTGTAGGACACTTCTGTACCTTGTCCTGGCACTTCTGAACTGCCTGGTCCTGGCACTGCTGAACTGGTTTACATGCTGCAATGAATAAAATAACAATAGTTATTAAAATTGGGGGTGGGCATAGACCTGCAGATATTTTTGTTTCAATAAAAGACTCCAACTTTGATGAAATATAAAACAAACTGTTGTAGGGCAATGAATAACAGTAGAGGTGAGTAACTGATTGCACAGGGCACGTAATATTAACACAACGGATCATCTACAACACATCATAGAACACAAAGCTATACCAACACTGTTCCTATATAAGATCCAACCAATCCCTGATAGTCTCATCCACCTACTTCCACACCCTACGCATGCTCCGCAAGATCTTTAGGTGGCTCCCAGTCAACACCAGAAGGACCGTCACGCAGGCCCTCATCACCAGTAGGCTGGACTACAGGAGGATACTTTATGTAGGAATCACTGCACACCCCTTGAAGTCACTACAGACAATATAAAACTCAGTTGCCAGACTCCTCCTTGACCTCCCCAGATGAATCCACATCACACCCCACCTCAAGAAGCTACACTTGCTCCAAATCCAGAAGAGATACCAGTTCAAGATGTTGACTCACATACAAAGCCCTGCATAACGAAGGACCTGCTTACATCCACAAATGCTTACCCTTCTACCTACCAACCAGACACCTACGATCCGCCTCCCTCGCAGACATCCCCCTCCCCCCGGGTACGCCAAAGCCACAGCAGAGGGCGTTCCTGCTCACTCCTGGCAGCTAAAGCTTGAAACGACCTTCCCCTGCACCTCAGAGCCAAATCATCACTCCAGCAATTCAAGAAAGGGCTCAAGACCTGGTGATTTGAATGAACGGATCACCATGAAGCAAACAGCAACTCCAGAGCATTGAGACTCTCACGGGTGTTTTGCTGTGCTTTACAAATCTTTGATTGATTGATTGATTGATAGCCTGTGAGCTTCTAATTCCGTGTGTCACAGGTAGAGTAACCAGGAGGACAAATATGATGCCCATAATGATGAATTGCACAGGATGTAAATGCCCATGCACCTCTCAAAGTAGGCGTATCGCTATGTTTTCTGTGTTACGCTGCTTGAAGGGGCAGTCATTAGCTCAAATTATGGGATGACTGGTTCATTACTGACTTATAGAGCTCATGGTTTTGCTGATGGCTTATTTATGAAAAGTTTAGGTTATTTCGAAAGAAGAAAGGAGTCATAAACTAGTTTGATCCTCATGCATATAAATACAGAAGAATTGTCAAATAGTTTGAAACATTTAGGTTGAAAGTAATTTAGTTTGAATTAACTATTTACAAAAACGTTTACATTTAAAAACATTTACTTGAAAATTATCAATTAATATTTTGCATTAATGTGCTCATTCTAAGTTCCACAGCGAATGTGAATTTGGGTGCGACCACAATTTGTGCTCGATTTTACATTCTGTATCAGGCTTAATTTGTGAATAGTTTTGTGTTTTATATGTGCAATTTTAACGGTTAGTACCTGGAGGAATTTGCATAGGGGAATCAGGTCAGAAAGAGAAATGGTGTGCAGTTAAATAATTTAGGAAAACCAAAACTACATGTGACTACCATATCTCCCTGTGAAACTCTGAAGGGCACAGTTAAACCACCAGGGGTTAAGTCCATGTGCATGTAGTATCAGTGTTTCCACCGAGAGGTTTTACCACACAATAGTTCTGACAAAGATCCTGATGAAGCTGTAAATATTTCAAGCTGCAGTTATTTAAAATTATAAGATATCTGAAGAGGCAGGCTTGTCTGTAAAACTTCAATTTTCCTGTATTGTGAAATAAATTACCCTCCATGGCCTTAACGTTCTTTGCTCTTATAGTATTATTACCTACTTCATGTTCAGTTCCCTTTCAGATTTTGCTCTGCTAAACTGTAATGTATTTCCATGCTTGTTCTGTGAGGTAGACGTTCCCACATATTTTTTGTGTTTCTGGTGAGCCTCCTCCATGACTCAGCATACAGGCCTTTGTTCCTGAGCTACACCTGCACTGGAATATGTTTCACCTCCTAAATTGCATTTGTACATTATGAGGTACAACATTTGGAGAAAGTTACTTTCAGTATTTCCAGAATCTACTAATTTTATGCAGTTCCTGTTCAATTCATCACGGTGGTGTTATTGAAAGAAAAAAAGGTTTCTCGATTTAACAAAATCCATATCTAATTGTTAGGCTATCAATATGCTTTCATTTGACCTTGTTACAATTTATATATTAGTTTAACGTGTTTATAAATCATCTATTAATAGCGACAGGAGACCAGATTCACAAACAAGGTTGAAAATACAGTGCCTTTTGGGAATGGAGAACATTTCAATTTTTGTTTGAATTTACACAGAATTCCAAGTGTGCTACTGGGAAGCTGAGACTATGACAGATTTTCAGGAATACTCATGTATAAATATGATTACATACTTAAAGGGAATAGGTGCATATTTCTCAATACGTAATTGTAGCAAACATTCAGCATTTTTACATGCTATCCCTTTTCTTTGTCCACAGGTTTTTTCCCCTGTGGAGGAACTTTTCTTAATCACCTCTACCAAATTTTTGATACTTTCTCTCCCTTTTTACCCGAAGCGATTTGTACTTCTGCCCTGAACAGGTTTATATTTCTGACTGCTTTCAGAATGGAAATCTGCCTGGAGAAGTTTTGGGAATACGCACAAAACTGCTATTTTGTGAGTGTTTACCTACTTGTGCGTGTGTCCTCACCACGGAATTACCACAACTCACCCTTGTGAGGATTGTACTAACACATTCATTTATAACATACTTGCGTAAATCTATTCCCGAAATCAGAGTCTTGTTTTATAATTCATAAAATCGAATCTGCGCTTGTAAATGATGCTTTTTGTGCACTTACAGTAGAATGATGTATGGTTATAGCTCTGTGAAAGGCACCCATAGTGATGAACAACTTAGGTATTGAAGATGGCACACTAGAAGGACATTTGATTGTTTGATATTTAAATGTCAAATAGCAACAGTAGCAATTATCATTCTACCATCATTTCAGTTATAGATAAATAATGATTCCTCAATTGGGTGCCTTGGCGGTACTTACGTTCCTGGCAGGGTTCTGGCTTGCACGGCTCCGGGCACTGGGGCTTTTTCTGGTGCTGCTGGTGGTGTCCTCCGCCCTTGGCAGACATGGTTCTTTCAGGCTGTGTGGGGTACGATCCGCTCTCAAAGAAAACCTGAAATAGCAATCCTCTAACCTATGTCTGCTCTATCTCAAATGAGGTGATTTTATACCCACGAATACGACCCACCCTTGTGACTAAGACAGCTGTCATCATGAACAGGTGTCTTGACAAGTTGTAATTCAAAAGTCACAGATTTCAACATAGGAGGATACATAGTTAGGCAATTATATTTCACTGTTCCTGGAGGCAAGGGCATTTCCTCATAGAGCATTCCAACCCAGAGTTTGGCAATAATAACCTCAGTCACAGCACTGAGTTTTGGGAATAGTAAATTGTATATTGTGACATATGTTCTTAATAATTTCTGTAAGGATGTACAGGTTTGGGATGGTCTGATACCCAAAACATGCCATGGCAATATATCACAATATCTTAAATAGTTTTTGATTGACTTAGGTCAAATTCAGCTCTTTGTTGATGATTAACCAAGACACTGATATGCAAAGGTATTTTGCAGCCGCAAAGCCTATGATTCACAAAATCAACCGCAAATTCCCTCCTACAATTTACAAGAGCCCATTTACGAGTTTGAAAAGTCTTTCCAACTCCTAAAAGGAGTTTTATGGCCCTATCCAAAGGAGCCCCCCTCATATCTGCAATTTGTAGAGGAATGTATCAATGATTTGTGACCTCAATTGTGGTTGCAAACTATTGATCAGACACCAACACCTGAAAAAGGATGATTTCTGATTCTGAATAGGATATCTTTGCCTTTGGGAATTGTGGTGCCAGACTCGAGGGCAGCAGACAGTGGTAAAAAAATACCACTGCCTCCTCTCCCCGATGACTTCCTAAATGGGATTTTATTTTTAAATGCAGCACTGGGCCCTTTAACGGACATGGGCTGCATTGTAAAAAACAAGCTTTGGCAAAGCCAATACGTCTCGGCAATGCGCAGCTATTTGCCTTGCCAATGCGAATGTCTTTTAGCCATGTTGTCTAGCAGCACATCTTCTGTTCAGCATGGCTAAAAGTTACTTAAAGCCCAGAATCACAGGATGTTGGGCTGAAGCCAAGAATCTTCGCTCCCCATGTTGAATTTATCCTCCTGCCCTCCTAACACAAAACAGCGCTAAGACGTGGCCTGCACTGGCGGCATCATAGTGCTTTTTTCAGTGACTTTTAGCCATGCTGAACAGCAGATGTGCTGCTAGACAACATGGCTAAAATACATTCACATTGACAAGACCAATAGATCAGGCATTGCCGAGAGCTATTGGCTTTGCCAATGCTTGTTCGGTGTTGATGGGGCTTGCTGAAAATATGTGAAAGTGACAGTGAGAAACAGCTGAGGAGCTTTGAAGTTAAGTGAGGATGTGGCGTAACGGGCAGAGATGCCGACAGGGGAACAGGGGAACCAGGTTCGAATCTTGGGGTTGGCTGAACAATTTGGGATTCTGGGCAAATCACTTACACTTCCCCCAGCCTATCACAATGAATGTATCATTGTGTAATGTAACTGGTGAGCACTGAAAGCACTCCAATGCCATCGGCTGGTGTTAGCACTATGGCAAGATGGAGGATGGAACAAGCGCTCCAATACCATCTGATTGCGCCAAAAAAAAAAGAAAGTAGTGGGGGACAGGTCAAGCAGGGAAGCAGGAGGGGATAGGGAGATGGGCAAGCAACAATGGAAAAAAAAACCTTAACTGAAGCAGGACCAGCGACAAACATTAATGTGTCATTGTGTAATGTACCTGATGAGCACTTGAAGCACTCCAATACCATCGGCTTGTGTTCATGCTAAGGCATGGCGGACGATGGAGCGAGTGCTCCAATACCATCAGATCATGCCAAAAAAAAGAATTGCTGTTTGTATTCTAACAACTTTTTATGTAATGCATTCGTTTATGTACACATGCATGCATTTTAGTGGTATATGAATGTTTACAAGGGAGACAGCGTGAAAACACAAGTACTCCTATGTAGTGCTGGAAAACAAGGGACAAAATTGCAAACTGGGAGCAGTGTTAGGAGACATTACTTGGTCCATGAGCTTTGGGAGGGCCAAACACAAGAAGAGGGCATGACGGCCGCAGGTCACGACGAATGACATCAAAGAAAATTAGAGCAACATTGAAGTTTACCAATGGAAGGAGATGGGCGGCCTGTAAGCGCACTCATAGAACACAACACATCTCTTCGAGACAGCGCATGCACTGTCTAGCCGAGACCTACAAATTTTCACGTTTGGGAATGCAAATACAGAGACAGACGTATGCAGTCCTTTACATTGCTCCATCCCTTTGCAGCCATATACACGGATCAAAAACTGGGAACTGCCAAAATAATATTAATTAGCAAGGTTGTTTTGTGACCACTGCAAATGTACATTTGTACATTGGTGCACAACTCAGTCAGTGTCGGAGAGAGCAGAAAACTCACAGAAGAGGAAAAAATGTGGTAATTTTCCCCAAGCCCAGAAGGTAATGGGTAAAAGAAATCTGAAACCCTTCAAGCTCATCAGGGTACATATAGAGTTATTTAAATCCTGATTGCAGCCTGCCACCTCATCAGGTCAGCTCAGCTCATGTGATGAGGATCACCTAGCATATTATGAGATCCTCCTCTGCCAAGTAGAGATCTTACCTTCTTCAATCCACCTACCATTGAAGGGAGTCCACTGGAAGCAGAAACGTATGCTGACTGGGTGCTATATTTTTCAGGCCCTGTCCTTCAAAAAGCAATGATCATGCACAATGTGGTCTCTGTAAGATTTATTTGTCTTGATCCGCCCTATGTATGGTGGGGTGTAGGTCACTGTGACCTAGATGCACAAGGATGGACAGGCTGCCAGGCCAGGGATTTCTTCCAGCAGAGGCTCTGCCATTGGAAATGTAATGGACTCCACAACTCTAAATGGGGTGGGGAATCTCAAGTTTGGCCAGTCTGGAGCACTTCAGAGGAAGTTAGCCATGGGTTATTGTCTGAGAAGTAGGTGTTAGGAGATTCTGAGGAGTATGAAATGTGAGCTATAATATACAAAGATCTTAGGAGGAACTTCTCGGCATGTCTGAGAGGCCTCCTTTTTGACTAGGAGTTATGTTTGACAAGTCGAGTTGTTGGCCAGGTGTGAAATCGTATTGAAGAAGAATAAATCCTCAACTTGAAGAGAAGAAGAATGAGCATCAACAGGTCCCTTATATGACTCTGTACCAGGGCTTTTAGCAAGAAACAGTAAGTTTACCCCATCCGCTCTATTGTTCAGTTAACTGACCAGTGGTTGGGTCATGAGGAAGGTGGCAGCCAAAATAAAGTGGCCACCAAAACATGCATTACCGGCCCTTTTAGACCCACTGGAAGCCAAACAAAAGTGCTGAAATACTAGAAGAAATATATAGGCATTTTGAGATTGGAAAGCGCATAACCCGGATCCTAATGTTTTTATGGTGTTGTGATGCATGAGTCTGATAGTGTGTTTGCTGGAATGTATGAAGTGTGGAAAGATGGAGGCTGTCATTGCTGTATTTGCACTATTTCTTATACAGAGTTTGTCTTTGAAAAGGTATATAACTTAATGAATGTACATATTGAAATTAAATCTTTGTAATTGAATATATGAAATTCATGTATGAATTAAATTAGCAAATAAATTATTTTTTGAAAAAGTAATTGTGAGTTGGACCATAGACTGTCTAAATTAGGACATTATTTAGAAGAAATAATGGCCAATGTGAGTCTTTTTGTGTTGTTAGTTTTGTAATTTGCCCTGTCCCCAGATCTGAGTCACAGAGAATTCCCTGCCTTTCTTCTTCAGGCTCATTCAAATAACTACACACAACCTAATTTTCTGGATACCTACTTGAAACAGTTGACTTGCATAGCAGTTCAAATTGCCATTTTAAAACTCTTTATAAGTTGTACTCTTTGTCCCCATGACATACTTTGCTATACTATGTTCTCCATCATTATCTCCTCATTCGGAGTATCACCTTTGGGGATGATGAGAATCAAATCTACATTTTCCATTCCTGTTTAAACTCACTCCTCCATGTCAGACTCAAATCTCCAATTGCCTGGATGCATCCACCACTGGCTGTCTCTACTTTCTTTCATGTTTCACTCTTTCAAATATAAAATCTATATTTTTCAGATTTCCAGACTTTTTTCCTGCCATCCTCATCAATTCCTTTTCCCCCTGAGGACCCTGCTCTTTGATGGAAAACTTCGAAAGCTATTTAACTTAATGTTGCATCTGCAGGTCATTATCTTTACCATTCCCACCTCAGCGGGCCTCAGCTAACCCTATGACTGCCCAATGAATGTTTATTTAGGTCATGAAAACCGTACCCTATCACACACCATAGTCAGCATGCCACCATATGGCTTTGACAACACGAGGGTTGTAGGAGAGTAGGATCTGCCTCTTATGTTGCCCCCACTTTTTTTCTGATGTTTACACTGGTTTCTGGCTATAGTCTGGCTGGGACCCTGCCAAACAGGGCCCGAGCCTCTCTGTTCTCTCTAAACGATTTGGAGTGCACTCTAGGTGCACTAGTGATTGGATACTGTGGTACCTTATGAGTCCCTAGTATATGGTACCTTAGGTACCAAGGACATAGGTACTTCACTGGCCTACCAGGGGCTGAAGCATGTATTATGCCACCCCTGGGAAGCAGACTAAATCTGACACCACAGGCTCAGCTACTGCAGCCTGGGTGAGGAGGTGCTAGCACTCCTCACTGAGATATAGGTCCCCTATATCTCTCTTGCACACACATTGAGACTCATCAGTCACCCCTAAGGCAGGCCCTAACAATCCTGAGGGCAGGGTGCTTAGTTTCCATGTGAGGGGTGCCTCTGCCTGAGCAGGGCTCCTCTGCAGCCCTCAGAGTCCATTCTCTGGGGCTGTTTGTGAATACAGTCAAACCATATACTCTTAAGTGCATTATATCCTCGCGGTAAATGCTAACTATGGAATGGCTGCATCAAAACATTTATTTATTTATTTATTTATTAAACTTGTAAGGTGCAGCAGCTACCCAAAAAGGGTTTCCCGGCACCGGAGCGAGACAGAAGAACAAAAGGCAGCTAAATAATTACTGGTTGAAGAGCCAAGTCTTCAGAGATTTCCGAAACTGGGTGTATGCCGTTTCGTTTCGGATGGCTTTAGGAAGTGAGTTCCATAGCAAGGGGCCAAGGTAGGAGAAAGACCTTCCTCCCATCCGGGATAACTTTATTCTGGGCACAGTAAAGTTCCCTTGAGTAGATGAGCGGAGGCACCTAGAGGGCACGTAAGGGTTGACCATGGCTTGAAGATATTTGGGGGCAACACCAGTTTTAATTTTGAACATGTAGCTCAGGGCTTTGAACTTAATACGGTTCTCCACCCTGAGCCAGTGCAGGTCTCTCAAGTGGCCTGAGACCGAGGTCGTTCTGGGTACCCTGCAAAGTAGTCTTGCGGCAGAGTTCTGGACCAGCTGAAGCCTGCGCGTCACCGCCTTGTTAGAACCGAGGTAGAGGACATTGCAGTAGTCCAGTCTCGAGGTGATAAGGGCCTGGACTACTGTTTTCTGCGTGGGCTCTGGCAACATCCAGATGATCTTTCTTAGGCACTTCAAGATGGTAAAGCAGGTGGCTGCTACCTTGACTGTCTGATGGTGCATAGAAAGTTGGTCGTCAATGATGACGCCTAGGTTGCAGACTTTTCTGGAGGGGCGGGGAAGAGCACCCATCACACTAGGCCAGTGTTGTGGGCCCCAGAGATCTTTGTTTTTGCCCAAGATCAGAACCTCCGTTTTCTCTCCATTTAATTTGAGGTAATTGGTCTGCATCCAGGATGCAATTTTTCCCAGGCCCAGCTGAAGATGGGATGGCCCGGCTGCTTTGTTCGTGGAAAGAGAAAAGATAATTTGGGAATCGTCAGCATAGGTGAACAGGGACAGCCCTGCTGCATCCGCGACATTGGCCAGAGGTCTAACATATAAATTAAAAAGTAGGGGGCTGAGGATGGAGCCCTGGGGCACCCCGTGAGGTAGAGAATGAGAGTCAGAGCTGGTAGTGGAGGAAAAGATTTGAAACGTGCGGTTGGAGAGAAAAGAGATGAGCCAGTTTAGGGCCGAGCCGCCAATGCCAAGAGAGCTGAGCGTTTTTACTAGTGTGATGTGGCATACCGTGTCGAATGCCGCGCTAAGGTCAAGTAGGATGAGGGCGACCGTGTCGCCAGCATCCAGATGGTGTCGTAGCCTTTCCGTTACTCCTAGTAAGGTGGTCTCGGTAGAAAAACCGGCTCTAAAACCGAATTGGGAATGGTGGAGAAGCTTTTGGTCTTCAACAAATTTAGTGAGTTGGGAATGTATGTGTTTCTCCAAAATTTTGGAAAAGGCCGGCAGCAAAGAGATAGGTCGATAATTGGATGATAAGTCAGGGTCAGCGTTGGCCTTTTAAGGAGTGGGACCACCATGGCATGCTTCCAATCATGTGGAACTGTAGCTTCTTTTAAGGAGGCATTTAGAAGATCCATGATGGCAAGCAGGGATGGTGACTCTAGCTGCTTGAGCACTGAAATAGGCAAGGGGTCCTTAGGTGATCCTGATTTGATACTTCCGAGGATCTTTTTAAAAGAGGTTGAAGTAAGAGGGGACCATATGTCCAGGTTGTAAGAGGGGGTATGTTGCGTCGTATCCTGGTCAGGACGAGCAGAGTCCATTGTGCGCAGTGTGAAAACAGATTGGAAGGAATACGCAGGTTGCGAGGAAAGGGGTTATCACGCCTGCTACACACTATGTCAGAGTGAATTTTCTCGACTTTTGGACGAAGAAAGTGGCGAGTTCCTCGCATTTGCGTTTATTTAGTGGAGGGGCTGGCTAGAGTGGCAGAGCCAGCCAGCTCCTTCACTGTGTTAAATAATGTTTTGGAACAGTTTAGTGCAGCAGAAATAGTGGTTGAAACAAATTCAGCGCGAGCTAGTTTACAGAGATTATGGTAATTTTTTTTTGCCATTTTATAAGTTAATTTTGATTCAGGGGCATAGTCTCTACGCCATCTGCGTTCCAATACTTTACATTTAGATTTTTCAACTTTCAGGGTGTCAGTAAACCATGGCGCAGGCGGGCGGTGGTTATTGGCCTTTTTTTTGGAGAGAGGGAGACATGTATCTATGGCATCGAGAAGCCATTTTTGAACAGTGTCAGAAAGCATAGTTACCCTTTGTTGGGAGATGGGTATGGCAGTGCATAGAATATTGTTCAGGGCAATTATATCCAATTTTTTCCAATCTCTTGTTAATGTCTTTAGGATAGGAGGGGTGGTGTCAGCATTGTCAGAAGAAGTCAGACTAAACATGTCGTGTTTGGTGTCAAACACTTTGGAATCATACCCCCACACCAGTAACTGGTGTGGGAGTATGATCCCACCCTTCTAGAGGGATAGACATGTACCTACTGTGGAAACACGGTAGAATCCTGAAGAGCCCTGGCATCACAACATGGATGCCACCAGTCACAGACACGGGGCTGCCCTCCTGCTGATGACCGACACTCGCAGTGGAGGAAGCCCAACAATAGATATCCTGTCCCAAGGGGTGTGACCACCTCCCAGACAGGGTTTAGTGTATTGGGGCTGGGTGGGGCACTCCTAGAGTGCTTTGAAGTCCTGCACTGGGGGAGCAGAAGGCTCCTCTGTGCATATGCCAGTTCAAACCGGCTCAGGGGCTACCTGCCCCTGCTCTGGCGCGAAACTGGACAAAGGGAAGTGGGTGTAGCCACCCACTCCCCTGACCCTCCCATAGGTGGGGTCATAGAGCTAGTCCCTCCCTTCTTTTTAGTATAAGAGGGGGAACCTGTGCATTGCAACCTAGATACCCCTGGATGACGCTCTACTGAAGAATCCCGGACCTTCGACGTTCCACTACCTCTGGAAGACTGAAGAATCTCCCTTGGAGTCAAGGAGTGACTCCCCTGCTTGGCAGGCACCAAAAACGACAACGCAGGTCGCAAACTACGCCGCTCCCGCTGGAGCCCGAAGTCCCTGCAGCCCAGAAAGAGGATTTCCTGACTTCTCCAAGGCCATCGTGAGTCCCCAGCAAAGCTGAGGCAAGTGGACCCCACGAGTGATGAGGAACCGCAGACCCCGGGTACCATGCACTATTGTCGAGTGCAACCCCTTCACGACGTTCTACGAACATGTGCTTTGGACCACGTGTGGTCCCAGCTTCTAGCAGAGACCCCTCCCAAAACCAGCGGCCTACACTGTCCCGAATGACCGTGGGCCCCTGCTGAGTGACTCCACCTGAGGTGTCTTCACGATCCCTTGCCAGCCGGCTTGTGGGTCCCCAGAAGACTTTCTAACCAAACCAAAGAGCTCCCCTGGTTGCTCCAGGCCTGCCCTGACCTACCCTTGCTGGGTAAGTTCCACAGACCTTGCTGGTCTGCACCATTGACTTTTTGTCCTCCTCCACGAGACTTGCAGCTACCAAGGCTTGTTGGCTCCAATCGGGTCGCCGATACCGCAGTCAGCTGCAGACTTTATGGGACATGCTGAATACAGCTCCTGGCCATCCTTGACGCCTCCTGGACCTCGTGGTCGAAGAGTCAAGACACCCGTGAACGACCTGAATCCTGTCGACGACGGTGGGCATTCATCTTCCTTGCCCCGGGTCACTGCCAAGTGCCCTTGAACACTGTCCCCTCTGCTTTCAGGTCTTCCAGCTTCTGAATCCAGGCTTGGATTCCTCCGGACACTTCTCCTGTCACCGCAAGCAGCAAGTCTTCACTGGCTCCCATTGAAAACGACGCCGCGACCCGACACCCAAGAACACCTATGCACCCGGCTCCCCTGGGTGAGGTAACTTCAGCACTACGGTGCTCCTGTGGGTGTGGGCCCTAGAACTACTTACCCTGTAAGTGACTTGCTTGTAGCTACCCTAGAAGTGCCCTAAAACTCTTACTTTCTAAGTGCGACTATCGCGCTGACTCGTACAGGGTTCGCGTCTGTGTTAGAACACTTCGCGTCCAACTCCCTTGCAACTCTATCTGTAACCGCGTCCTTCGACTCGTACAGAGTCCGATCGGTGTGTTCGCCTCGAACACGCAAGGGACCTCTAACATTGAAATCTCAATCGCGTCTGCGCACTGACTCGTACCTGGTTCGCGTCCTGTGTTAGACACATCGCGTCCAACGCCCTTGCAACTCTATCTGTAACCGCGTCCTTCGACTCGTACAGAGTCCGATCGGTGTGTTCGCCTCGAACACGCAAGGGACCTTTAACATTGAAATCTCAATCGCGTCTGTTCGCATAGACTCGTACAGGACTCGCACCGGTGCCTGAACACCGCGTCCATCCCCTGTGGGTCTCCTACAACTACCTGGGGTGGTTCTTGGGGGTCCCTCGATTCTAACTGCTCTAGACCTAGGTCTAGCTAAACTAAGATTGTGATATTTGATTGTGCTATCTTATTTTGATAACATTTGATTTGTACATATGTTCCTGACTTCTAATCTCATAAAGAGATTAGTAGAGAGTTGTTTATTAAAAAATACATATATATTTGATATATATACCTGTGTGGTGTCTTTTCATTTGGTGATTCAAGAGATTGTGTGGTAAAACAAGCTGCTTTACATTCCTCCAAGACTTAGCCTGAAGGCTGCTCTCCACAGCTACCACCAGGATAGCTTTCTATAAAGGTTGTCTTAAACCTACCTACCATAAGAGTCGATTTGGGCTGGTGCAAGGTGTCCACTTTAATTAGTGAACAGCATATACCAGGCCAACTTCTCACATTGGTGGCAGCGGTGGGATTCCAGCTTGCTATTGTTTTACCAGAAAATCTCTATTTGAATTACTAACTGAAAACCACTATAGGTACTCAAGGTACATATAAAGTCAAGCTTAGTATCAATAAGTTCTACTGAACTTAGAACTGTGTGCAAAAGGGATAGCACACCCTTTCTACAGCTCAAGCTAGTATCAGTAGGCCACAAACTAGTGTAGGTAGTACAACACTGCACAACACTAGAATGTCCTCAAGGGATGGACCCAGTGGATCCACTCAGCTTCAGTATAAGGACATGACTTTCTTTGACTTGAAAGCCATGTGTGCTGAAAGGCGCCTGAAGATAGGACAGAGTCCCTCCACACTACACTTGATAGATCTGCTAACAGCAGATGACCTTAGATTAGCTCTAGGAGCTAAGGGGTCTGAATCAGTGGGTGGGTCAGTTATAGTGTCTGGGTCAGATGATGAACATCAGGAGGACCAGGACTCTGTGATTGTAGGGCCAGGCCCCCAAGGGTCTGAACAAGACAGAGGAATTCTCCCTAAGAGAACTGACATAGTGGAAGACAGGCACAGGTCCCTTTCCAGGGAATCTGAGCGCTCCTTTCACTCTGGCAGAGAAACTGTCTACCAGAGGAACTCCTACTTCCCAAGAAGAGAGACCTCCTCTGACAGGATGTACAAACTGCTGCAGTATGAGGAAGCAAGATTTGCCCTCAAAACCAAGCAGTTGGCATTAGACAAAGAAGCCTTTGAGTTCCAGAGAGCTTCTAGAAGAGAGGGGTTAGAACCCCTGGTGGCAGCAACAGTGTCCCTAGAGGCAGAGAAAATATTCCAGACCATAGGAACCTGAGCAAGGTTGTTCCTCCCTACCAGAGTGGGGATGATATCCACAAGTGGATAACTGCTATGGAAAGGGCCTGTAGAGTACAACAGGTCCCCCAAAAGCAGTGGGCAGCAATCTTGTGGCTCTCCTTTTCAGATAAAGGTAGAGACAAGCTCCTCACTGTTAGAGAAGAGGATGCTGATGACTATGAAGTCCTGAAGAGTGCACTGATAGATGGGTTTGGCTTAACCACTGAGCAGTACAGGTTGAAGTTCAGAGACACCCAGAAGGCACAGACTCAGGACTGGACTGACTTTGTAGATTGTGCAACCAAGGCTCTGGAGGGTTGGCTGGTTGGCAGTAGGGTTACTGATTTCAAGGGATTGTATAATCTAATGATGAGAGAACAGATCCTTAATAATTGCCAGAACCAGTTGTTGCATCAATACCTGGTAGACTCAGATCTGACCTCTCCCCAAGAATTGGGAAAGAAGGCAGACAAATGGGTCAGAACCAGGGTGAGGCAGAAAACCCAGAACCAAGGGGGTGACACCAAGAAGCAGGATCAGAAGGGCTCTGAGAAAAGTGGGGATAAGTCAAAAGACCAGAAGTCTTCACAAGGACCCCAAAAATCTGCATCTGGGGGAGTCAAAGTCCAATCAAGGGAAAGGCCAAAAGAAGCCCTGGTGCAAATTCTGTAAACAGAAAGGGCACTGGACTTCTGATTGTAACAAGTCCAAAGACCAAACCACCACCACTCCTGCCCCTAAGGCAACTGTTCCCCTAGTTCAGCAACTGGTGGAGGTGGTACTCAGAAAAAGGGTGTAGTAGGGTTGACCCTGGGTTCTGAAGTGGACTCTGGCCTAGCCAGAGTACCCACTCAGGCAATGCTGATTTGTGATGGAGACATTGACATGTCCTTCCTAGTGAGCCCCAGTAATCTGTGCAAATACAAACAGCAGCCTGTAATCAATGGCAAACAGGCTTTGGCATTTAGGGACACAGGTGCTAGTGTCACCATGGTGGCAGAGGATCTTGTGGACCCTGGACAGATCATCCTGGGTGAAATGTACCAGGTGACCAATGCAAGCAATGCCAAGACCAACCATAGTCTGGCAGTTGTGAATTTCTCCTGGGGAGGGGTAACTGGCCTCAAGAAGGTTGTAGTCAGTGCAGACCTCCCTGTAGAATGTCTATTGGGCAATGATCTAGAGACTTCAGCCTGGTCTGAAGTAGAGTTATGGACTCATGCTGAGATGTTGGGCATCCCTGCAGAGGTATTTGCTGTGACCAGGTCACAAGCCAAAATGCATGACACTGAACCAGCTCTGGATCCTGAAACTAAGGACCAGATGCTTCCCAAGAAGAGGAGCAGTAGGGTTAAGGCAGTGCCTTCCCCTCTGTATCAGATCACAGCTTCCCCTCTTGAGGGAGGAGAAGCAGATCCTGAAGAAGGAACTGCCCCAGAGGAACTTGAGCCTGATCAGGTTGAGTTCCTGGGGGCAGGGGGCCCTTCTAGGGAAGATCTGAGTAAGGAGCAACAGTGCTGCCCCTCTCTTGAACCCCTCAGACAGCAGGCTGCTGCTGAGGCTGCTGGGAGTGCTAGTGGGTCCCATAAAGTTTATTGGGATGAGGGACTCCTATATTCTGAGGGTAGAGATCCAGCCCCTGGAGCCACCAGGAGGTTGGTAATACCTCAGAAGTTTAGGGGTTCCTCTTGACCCTAGCACATGACATCCCTTTGGCAGGTCACTTGGGCCAAAACAAGACCTGGGACAGGCTTGTTCCACATTTTCATTGGCCACATATGTCAGAAGACACAAAGGAGTTTTGTCGCTCCTGTGTCACATGCCAAGCCAGTGGCAAGGCAGGTGGCACAACAAAGGCCCCCTGATACCACTACCTGTGGTGGGGGTACCCTTTGAAAGGGTGGGGATTGACATTGTTGGTCCCCTTGACCCTCAAACAGCATCTGGGCACAGATTTATCCTGGTGGTAGTGGATCATGCCACCAGGTACCCAGAGGCAATTCTCTGAGGACCACCACAGCCCCTGTGGTGGCAAGAGCCCTCATTGGAGTCTTCTCCAGAGTGGGTTTCCCAAAGGAGGTCATTTCTGACAGAGGCACCAACTTCATGTCAGGATACTTGAAGGCAATGTGGAAGGAGTGTGGGGTAACTTATAAGTTCACCACCCCTATCACCCACAATGCAATGGTTTAGTTGAGCGCTTCAACAAAACCATGAAGGGAATGATTAAAGGACTCCCAGAGAAGCTTAGGCGGAAATGAGACCTTCTTCTTCCCTGCCTGTTGTTTGCATACAGAGAAGTTCCACAGAAGGGGGTTGGTTACAGCCCATTTGAGCTTCTGTTTGGGCATCCTGTGAGAGGTCCCTTGTGTTTGGTAAAAGAGGGCTGGGAGTTACCTCTCAAGCCCCCCAAACAAGATGTGATGGACTATGTACTTGGTCTCCGCTCCAGGATGGCTGAGTACATGAAAAAGGCAACCAAAAACCTGGAGGCCAGCCAAGAATTACAAAAAACTTGGCATGACCAAAAGGCTGTGCTGACTGTATACCACCTCAAGTAAATGAGAGGGACCAAAAAAAATTAAAAAAAAATTTGAAAGATCTGCTTGTGCATACATATAGAGATGATTCCCATAATACTCAACGTACATTAACCAACATTGCCCCGGTTGGTAATGTTAAATGTAGTACCTGTAATATGTGTAGTCAATGTATAGTACTTAAAGAAATCACTGTTAATGGCTTCTGTATTAAAGCCAAAAGTTTAAATAACCGCAGGAGCAAGAATGTGATTTATCTACTTAAGTGTCCATGTGATAAATATTACATTGGGGAGACAGGCAGAGAACTTAGGGTTCGTTTACAAGAGCATAGATCAGCAATCAAAACTAAAAAATCAATGCCCCTTTGGTGGCACATTTTTAGAAAATGGTCATGGGGAAAATGATTTTGATTGGTTTATTTTAGAAAAAGTGATCATTGGCAAAAGAGGTGGAAATATGCAACAGAAAAGGAAGCTACGTGAGCAATGGTACATCTCCGTCTGAACACGGTTCAGGATGGTTTGAATTCTAGAGAAGAGTGGGATAGAATTATTGGAGCAACTTGAAAATATTAGCTGTAATATGTTACAATAGGTGTCAGTAAGAGAATTCTGGCTGAGAGTAGATCTAGTTAAGAGCAAGGGTGTTCTTATGTATACATGTTGTAAGTATACTTGGTCCTTCTTTTTTTTTAAATAATCTTTTTAGAAGGATGCGATAATTTATGGGTCTATGTGGCATATATTGTTTGTAAATTGATATGGCCGCATAAGTGGGTGTTTCTTGGTTGGCGCCGATTTTTCCGATTTTGAAACTTAATTTTTATTTTTATTTAAAAAAAAATATATATATTTTTTTTTATTTGAACGACATCAGGAATTGTTTTATTCACAAAAGTACGCTAGTATGGTTGAGATTTAGCCTTGTGTGTTGCGGATTCTGTATTAACTCCTTATGAGTGGATACCTCTTTATCCACTACAAGATGGCCGACAGTATATGAAGGATAGAACATGTGACTTAGTCAACTTAACCATCATTATTGTCTTCTTTATTTGAATGACATTAGGAAGCGTTTTATTCACTACAAGATGGCCGACAGTGTATAAAGGATAGAACATGGGACTTAGTCAACTTAACCATCATTATTGTCTTCTTTATTTGAATGATATCAGGAATTGTTTTATTCACAAAAGAACGCTAGTATGGTTGAGATTCAGCCTCGTGCGTTACGGATTTTGTATTAATTTCCTATGAGTGGATACTTTTATCCACTACAAAATGGCCGACAGTTTATGAAGGATAGAACATGTGATTTAGTTAACTGAACCAGCTGGGTTGGATTAAGCACCATTATGGAGACAGGGTGGGAGTATAAAAAGAGGTCTCCCAGTGGTGTTGTTGTTTCTGTTTGGACGGAGGCGTATACCCCGATCCCGTTTGGTGTGCTATTTGAAGAGGCGCTAAGGTAAGACCCGGGTGAATCTGGTTTTACGTAGAGTAGGGGAGATTCAGATTCCTCGTGGGGTGGAGTGTTTGATACACATTCTCTCAAGTCTGGGAAGTTGCTATCCTCCAGTTTGGGCAAAATAACTGTCCCGTATAAAAATCTTTCCTAAAGAGGTTATTAAAGCTTAGATGGAGGTATATACCTCGATTTAGGGTGTTTTGTTACTTTGAGAGGTGCTGAGGCAGACTCGGGCGCAAATGATATTGAGGTAGAGTAAGGAAGCTCTGTTCTACTCCTGGGGTGGTGTTCTTTTCCAGTAATCTTGGGAAACTGATCATTTTTAGATTATGTGGAATAATTATTCCCATGAGGCTTCAATGACACCTTACTTACGCATGGTTATTTTGCTGTTCTATTTTTTTAGGCAGCTTGAAGAGAGTGGATATAGGATCCTTGATATATCAGGACCGGTATATATATCTATAAAGTAAAGAGGTCATCAGGAGTTGATCTGGATGGGCCCTTGCGGTTTGAAGACGTGAAATCACTTATCAGTGTAGGTATCTTTGTTTTTATGTGTCGAGTTAGGAGTCACCATTGGTTGTTATTATGTGGAACATATACTTTGAGATATTGACTGATGGCTTTCTGTCATACATAGGTGTGGATTATCAGTTACCCCTATGCGGAGTTTCTTTGATACAGGAAGGTCTCGCTATTAGCCACGTGGAGTACATATTTAAACTTTAATAAAAGGTACTAAATAACTTTCGACTGATTAAATTCAATCGTTTTTGGAAGATTAGAAGAAGAGATGTAGTAACACTTTCTCTCTATTCGTGTGATATATAGCTGCATGGCGTATTCATAAGAACACTGCGAAACGCTGTTGTCGTTTTCTTGGAGGCTTTATGACCCCTGTCTAACCTTGTTTTTTAAGGTAAATATATAAGGATGTTGAATGCAATTATTTGAATATAAAGAAGAGTGGATGAATGAGGATATCCCTCTGGGTTGTTGGTATGTTGACAGTGTAACAAGAACCTTGGGGTTATGCAATTTATTAATGAGTATGTTGTGTTCTCTCTCTCTGCTTTCCTTTTTAGATCCTTGGAATAAAGGAATTGATTTTGATGGTGGGAATATATATAGATGTTTTTTCCTGATGAAGGTGTTGGTCGATAATTTATGACCTACCGAAACGCGTCGATGCTCTTTTAAGTTGTGCTGTGTAACTATATGGACATATTGCCGGTTGAGAAAACATAAAAAATATATATGCACTATTGTATATTCTCTTCCATTATATGATCCTGATCCATTGTTTGTGCCAGCCATATTATCTCTTTTTTGTAGGAAATGTCTTTTGTCTCCTTTTTTCCTACTTTTGTTTTTGCTTCCCCTGTTTTTAAATATGTTTTTAAATATGTTGTTCTAAATCATTGCTGCTAAATTGCATTTATTGTATTTTTGCACATTTTTTTATATGTTGAATTTAATGAAACAATAGTGTACATGATGATATGAAGTTTTTTATTAACTGTATTGAATAAAAATATTTTAATCTTCTTCAACTAGTGGTATAGATACTTCTTGTGTGCATTGCCGATATATTGATAACCTAAGAGATCCTCTGGCTGTGGATGTTGTTGTATGTGTGAATTGGTGTAGATTATTTCGAAGAAAGACGTTTTTCTATGACTTTTGTCCTGACTGTATACCAGCCAGGACAGAAAGTGTGGGTGTTGGAGCCTGTGGCCCCAGCAGCCCTCCAAGACAAATGGAGTGGCCCCCATACAATAGTTGAGCAGAAGGGAGAAGTCACCTATCTGGTGAATCTTGGAACTCCCAGGAGCCCCCTGAGGGTGCTCCATGTCAACAGATTAAAACCATATGTTGACAGGGCTGACATGGGCTTGCTCATGGCAACTGATGAGGAACAGGAGGAGGAGAGTGACCCTCTCCCTGACCTGCTCTCGCAGAACCCTGATGATGGGTCAGTAGATGGTGTTGCTTTGGCAAGCAGCCTCACTGACCATCAGCAAACTGAGTGCAGACAAGTTCTGCAACAGTACCGACATATGTTTAGCCTGACCCCTAGTCAGACTTCCTGGTGCACCCATGAAGTGGACACTGGAGACAGTCTGCCTGTCAAGAGTAAAATCTACAGGCAACATGACCATGTCAGGGACTGTATCAGGACTGAAGTCCAGAAGGTGTTGGAGTTAGGTGTGATTGAGCCTTCAGATAGCCCATGGGCTAGACCAGTAGTCCTAGTACCCAAGCCTCATACCCAGGGTGGTAAGAAAGAAATGAGGTTTTGTGTAGACTACAGAGGCCTCAATGCAGTCACTAGGACTGATGCCTATCCCATACCAAGGGCAGATGAGCTGATTGATACTTTGGCCTCAGCCAAGTATCTAAGTACATTTGACCTGACAGCTGGCTACTGGCAGATCAGGTCAGCTGATGATGCAAAAGCCAAAACAGCATTTTCAACCCCTGGTGGGCACTACCACTTTGTGGTGATGCCCTTTGGATTGAAAAATGCACCTGCCACTTTTCAGAGGTTGGTGAACAAAGGTCTGGCAGGGATGGAAACTTATTGCTCAGCTTATCTAGATGATATTGCTGTCTTTAGTTCCTCCTGGCAGGATCACCTGGTCCACCTCAGAAATGTTTTGGAGGCTCTGCAAAAGCAGGCCTCACTATCAAGGCCACTAAGTGCCAGATAGGGCAGAGTCAGGTTGTGTACCTGGGCCACCTTGTGGGTGGAGGCCAGGTTCAGCCTTTACAGAGTAAAATCCAAACCATAATGGAATGGGTTGCTCCAACCACCCAGACACAGGTGAGAGCCTTCTTAGGCCTGACTGGGTACTATAGGAGGTTTGTGAAGGGATATGGATCTATAGTGACCCCCTTGAACGATCTGACCTCAAAGAAAATGCCAAAAAAGGTTCAGTGGACAGCTAGCAGTCAGAAGGCATTTGAAGAGCTAAAGCAGGCTATGTGCACTGCCCCCATCTTACAGAGTCCAGACTACACCAAAAAGTTCATTGTCCAAACAGATGCTTCTGAGCTGGGTGTGGGAGCTGTACTGTCTCAACTGAATGATGAAGGTCAAGACCAGCCAGTAGCTTTCATTAGCAGAAGGCTGACCCCTAGAGAGAAACGTTGGTCAGCTATAGAGAGGGAGGCCTTTGCTGTGGTGTGGGCCCTGAAGAAGCTGAGGCCATACTTATTTAGCACTCACTTCATAGTTCAGACTGACCACAAGCCCCTCCTATGGCTTAAACAAATGAAAGGAGAAAACCCAAAACTTTTGAGGTGGTCCATTTCCCTACAGGGGATGGACTATACAGTGGAACATAGACCTGGGACCCAACATGCCAATGCAGATGGACTCTCAAGGTATTTCCACTTAGAACACGAAGACTCAACTGGTCAAGGTTAGTTTAGTGTCCCTACGTTTGGGGGGGGGTTGTGTAGGAGAGTAGGATCTGCCTCTTATGTTGCCCCCACTTTTTTTCTGATGTTTACACTGGTTTCTGGCTATAGTCAGGCTGGGACCCTGCCAAACAGGGCCCCAGCCTCTCTGTTCTCTCTAAACGATTTGGAGTGCACTCTAGGTGCACTAGTGATTGGATACTGTGGTACCTTATGAGTCCCTAGTATATGGTACCTTAGGTACCAAGAGCATAGGTACTTCACCGGCCTACCAGGGGCTGAAGCATGTATTATGCCACCCCTGGGAAGCAGACTAAATCTGACACCACAGGCCTGCTATTTCAGCCTGGGTGAGGAGGTGCTAGCACCCCTCACTGAGATATAGGTCCCCTATATCTCTCCTGCACACACATTGAGACTTATCAGTCACCCCTAAGGCAGGCCCTATCAATCCTGAGGGCAGGGTGCTTAGTTTCCATGTGAGGGGGTGCCTCTGCCTGAGCAGGGCCCCTCTGCAGCCCTCAGAGTCCATTCTCTGGGGCTGTTTGTGAATACAGTCAAACCATATACTCTTAAGTGCATTATATCCTCGCGGTAAATGCTAACTATGGAATGGCTGCATCAAAACATGTCGTGTTTGGTGTCAAACACTTTGGAATCATACCCCCACACCAGTAACTGGTGTGGGAGTATGATCCCACCCTTCTAGAGGGATAGACATGTACCTACTGTGGAAACGCGGTAGAATCCTAAAGAGCCCTGGCATCACAAAATGGATGCCACCAGTCACGGACACGGGGCTGCCCTCCTGCTGATGACCGACACTCGCAGTGGAGGAAGCCCAACAATAGATATCCTGTCCCAAGGGGGTGTGACCACCTCCCAGACAGGGTTTAGTGTATTGGGGCTGGGTGGGGGCACTCCTAGAGTGCTTTGAAGTCCTGCACTGGGGGAGCAGAAGGCTCTTCTGTGCATATGCCAGTTCAAACCGGCTCAGGGGCTACCTGCCCCTGCTCTGGCGCGAAACTGGACAAAGGGAAGTGGGTGTAGCCACCCACTCCCCTGACCCTCCCATAGGTGGGGTCATAGAGCTAGTCCCTCCCTTCTTTTTAGTATAAGACGGGGAACCTGTGCATTGCAACCTAGATACCCCTGGACGACGCTCTACTGAAGAATCCCGGACCTTCGACATTCCACTACCTCTGGAAGACTGAAGAATCTCCCTTGGAGTCAAGGTGTGACTCCCCTGCTTGGCAGGCACCAAAAATGACAACGACGGTCGCAAACTACGCTGGTGCGCCGGAGCCCGAAGTCCCTGCAGCCCAAGAAGAGGATTTCCTGACTTCTCCAAGGCCATCGTGAGTCCCCAGCAAAGCTGAGGCAGGTGGACCCCACGAGCAACGAGGAACCGCAGACCCCGGGTACCGTGCATTATTATCGAGTGCAACCCCTTCACGACGTTCTACAAACTTGTGCTTTGGACCACGTGTGGTCCCAGCCTCTAGCAGAGATCCCTCCCAAAACCAGCGGCCTACACCGTCCCGAGTGACCGTGGGCCCCTGCTGAGTGACTCCACCTGAGGCGTCTTTGCGATCCCTTGCCAGCCGGCTTGTGGGTCCCCAGAAGACTTTCTAACCAAACCAAAGGGCTCCCCTGGTTGTTCCAGGCCTGACCTGACCTACCCTTGCTGGGTAAGTTCCACAGACCTTGCTGGTCTGCACCATTGACTTTTTGTCCTCCTCCACGAGACTTGCAGATACCAAGGCTTGTTGGCTCCAATCGGGTCGCCAACACGGCAATCAGCTGCAGACTTCATGGGACACGCCGAATCCAGCTCCTGGCTGTCCTCGATGCCTCCTGGACCTCGTGGTCGAAGAGTCAAGACACCCGTGAACGACCTGAATCCTGTCGACGACGGTGGGCATTCATCTTCCTTGCCCCGGGTCACTGCCAAGTGCCCTTGAACACTGTCCCCTCTGCTTTCAGGTCTTCCAGCTTCTGAATCCAGGCTTGGATTCCTCCGGACACTTCCCCTGTCGCCGCAAGCAGCAAGTCTTCACTGGCTCCCATTGAAAACGACGCCGCGACCCGACACCCAAGAACACCTATGCACCCAGCTCCCCTGGGTGAGGTAACTTCAGCACTACGGTGCTCCTGTGGGTGTGGGCCCTAGAACTACTTACCCTGTAAGTGACTTGCTTGTAGCTACCCTAGAAGTGCCCTAAAACTCTTACTTTCTAAGTGCGACTACCGCGCTGACTCGTACAGGGTTCGCCCCTGTGTTAGAACACATCGCGTCCAACTCCCTTGCAACTCTATTTGTAACCGCGTCCTTCGACTCGTACAGAGTCCGATCGGTGTGTTCGCCTCGAACACGCAAGGGACCTTTAACATTGAAATCTCAATTGCGTCTGCGCGCTGACTCGTACATGGTTCGCGTCTGTGTTAGACACATCGCGTCCAACGCCCTTGCAACTCTATCTGTAACCGCGTCCTTCGACTCGTACAGAGTCCGATCGGTGTGTTCGCCTCGAACACGCAAGGGACCTTTAACATTGAAATCTCAATCGCGTCTGTTCGCATAGACTAGTACAGGACTCGCACCGGTGCCTGAACACCGCGTCCGTCCCCTGTGGGTCTCCTACAACTACCTGGGGTGGTTCTTGGGGTCCCTCGATTCTAACTGCTCTAGACCTAGGTCTAGCTAAACTAAGATTGTGATATTTGATTGTGCTAACTTATTTTGATAACATTTGATTTGTACATATGTTCCTGACTTCTAATGTCATAAAGAGATTAGTAGAGAGTTGTTTATTAATAAATACATATATATTTGATATATATACCTGTGTGGTGTCTTTTCATTTGGTGATTCAAGAGATTGTGTGGTAAAACAAGCTGCTTTACATTCCTCCAAGACTTAGCCTGAAGGCTGCTCTCCACAGCTACCACTAGGATAGCTTTCTATAAAGGTTGTCTTAAACCTACCTACCATAAGAGTCGATTTGGACTGGTGCAAGGTGTCCACTTTAATTAGTGAACAGCATATACCAGGCCAACTTCTCACATTGGTGGCAGCGGTGGGATTCCAGATTGCTATTGTTTTACCAGAAAATCTCTATTTGAATTACTAACTGAAAACCACTATAGGTACTCAAGGTACATATAAAGTCAAGCTTAGGATCAATAAGTTCTACTGAACTTAGAACTGTGTGCAAAAGGGATAGCACACCCTTTCTACAGCTCAAGCTAGTATCAGTAGGCCACAAACTAGTGTAGGTAGTACAACACTGCACAACACTAGAATGTCCTCAAGGGATGGACCCAGTGGATCCACTCAGCTTCAGTATAAGGACATGACTTTCTTTGACTTGAAAGCCATGTGTGCTGAAAGGCGCCTGAAGATAGGACAGAGTCCCTCCACACTACACTTGATAGATCTGCTAACAGCAGATGACCTTAGATTAGCTCTAGGAGCTAAGGGGTCTGAATCAGTGGGTGGGTCAGTTATAGTGTCTGGGTCAGATGATGAACATCAGGATGACCAGGACTCTGTGATTGTAGGGCCAGGCCCCCAAGGGTCTGAACAAGACAGAGGAATTCTCCCTAAGAAAACTGACATAGTGGAAGACAGGCACAGGTCCCTTTCCAGGGAATCTGAGCGCTCCTTTCACTCTGGCAGAGAAACTGTCTACCAGAGGAACTCCTACTTCCCAAGAAGAGAGACCTCCTCTGACAGGATGTACAAACTGCTGCAGTATGAGGAAGCAAGATTTGCCCTCAAAACTAAGCAGTTGGCATTAGACAAAGAAGCCTTTGAGTTCCAGAGAGCTTCTAGAAGAGAGGGGTTAGAACCCCTGGTGGCAGCAACAGTGTCCCTAGAGGCAGAGAAAATATTCCAGACCATAGGAACCTGAGCAAGGTTGTTCCTCCCTACCAGAGTGGGGATGATATCCACAAGTGGATAACTGCTATGGAAAGGGCCTGTAGAGTACAACAGGTCCCCCAAAAGCAGTGGGCAGCAATCTTGTGGCTCTCCTTTTCAGATAAAGGTAGAGACAAGCTCCTCACTGTTAGAGAAGAGGATGCTGATGACTATGAAGTCCTGAAGAGTGCACTGATAGATGGGTTTGGCTTAACCACTGAGCAGTACAGGTTGAAGTTCAGAGACACCCAGAAGGCACAGACTCAGGACTGGACTGACTTTGTAGATTGTGCAACCAAGGCTCTGGAGGGTTGGCTGGTTGGCAGTAGGGTTACTGATTTCAAGGGATTGTATAATCTAATGATGAGAGAACAGATTCTTAATAATTGCCAGAACCAGTTGTTGCATCAATTCCTGGTAGACTCAGATCTGACCTCTCCCCAAGAATTGGGAAAGAAGGCAGACAAATGGGTCAGAACCAGGGTGAGGCAGAAAACCCAGAACCAAGGGGGTGACACCAAGAAGCAGGATCAGAAGGGCTCTGAGAAAAGTGGGGATAAGTCAAAAGACCAGAAGTCTTCACAAGGGCCCCAAAAATCTGCATCTGGTGGGGAGTCACAGTCCAATCAAGGAAAAGGCCAAAAGAAGCCCTGGTGCAAATTCTGTAAACAGAAAGGGCACTGGACTTCTGATTGTAACAAGTCCAAAGACCAAACCACCACCACTCCTGCCCTTAAAGCAACTGTTCCCCCTAGTTCAGCAACTGGTGGAGGTGGTACTCAGAAAAAGGGTGTAGTAGGGTTGACCCTGGGTTCTGAAGTGGACTCTGGCCTAGCCAGAGTACCCACTCAGGCAATGCTGATTTGTGATGGAGACATTGACATGTCCTTCCTAGTGAGCCCCAGTAATCTGGGCAAATACAAACAGCAGCCTGTAATCAATGGCAAACAGGCTTTGGCATTTAGGGACACAGGTGCTAGTGTCACCATGGTGGCAGAGGATCTTGTGGACCCTGGACAGATCATCCTGGGTGAAATGTACCAGGTGACCAATGCAAGCAATGCCAAGACCAACCATAGTCTGGCAGTTGTGAATTTCTCCTGGGGAGGGGTAACTGGCCTCAAGAAGGTTGTAGTCAGTGCAGACCTCCCTGTAGAATGTCTATTGGGCAATGATCTAGAGACTTCAGCCTGGTCTGAAGTAGAGTTATGGACTCATGCTGAGATGTTGGGCATCCCTGCAGAGGTATTTGCTGTGACCAGGTCACAAGCCAAAATGCATGACACTGAACCAGCTCTGGATCCTGAAACTAAGGACCAGATGCTTCCCAAGAAGAGGAGCAGTAGGGTTAAGCAGTGCCTTCCCCTCTGTATCAGATCACAGCTTCCCCTCTTGAGGGAGGAGAAGCAGATCCTGAAGAAGGAACTGCCCCAGAGGAACTTGAGCCTGATCAGGTTGAGTTCTTGGGGTAGGGGGCCCTTCTAGGGAAGATCTGAGTAAGGAGCAACAGTGCTGCCACTCTCTTGAACCCCTCAGACAGCAGGCTGCTGCTGAGGCTGCTGGGAGTGCTAGTGGGTCCCATAAAGTTTATTGGGATGAGGGACTCCTATATTCTGAGGGTAGAGATCCAGCCCCTGGAGCCACCAGGAGGTTGGTAATACCTCAGAAGTTTAGGGGGTTCCTCTTGACCCTAGCACATGACATCCCTTTGGCAGGTCACTTGGGCCAAAACAAGACCTGGGACAGGCTTGTTCCACATTTTCATTGGCCACATATGTCAGAAGACACAAAGGAGTTTTGTCGCTCCTGTGTCACATGCCAAGCCAGTGGCAAGGCAGGTGGCACAACAAAGGCCCCCCTGATACCACTACCTGTGGTGGGGGTACCCTTTGAAAGGGTGGGGATTGACATTGTTGGTCCCCTTGACCCTCAAACAGCATCTGGGCACAGATTTATCCTGGTGGTAGTGGATCATGCCACCAGGTACCCAGAGGCAATTCCCCTGAGGACCACCACAGCCCCTGTGGTGGCAAGAGCCCTCATTGGAGTCTTCTCCAGAGTGGGTTTCCCAAAGGAAGTCATTTCTGACAGAGATACCAACTTCATGTCAGGATACTTGAAGGCAATGTGGAAGGAGTGTGGGGTAACTTATAAGTTCACCACCCCCTATCACCCACAATGCAATGGTTTAGTTGAGCGCTTCAACAAAACCCTGTAGGGAATGATTAAAGGACTCCCAGAGAAGCTTAGGCAGAAATGAGACCTTCTTCTTCCCTGCCTGTTGTTTGCATACAGAGAAGTTCCACAGAAGGGGGTTGGTTACAGCCCATTTGAGCTTCTGTTTGGGCATCCTGTGAGAGGTCCCTTGTGTTTGGTAAAAGAGGGCTGGGAGTTACCTCTCAAGCCCCCCAAAAAAGATGTGATGTACTATGTACTTGGTCTCCGCTCCAGGATGGCTGAGTACATGAAAAAGGCAACCAAAACCTGGAGGCCAGCCAAGAATTACAAAAACTTGGCATGACCAAAGGCTGTGCTGACTGTATACCAGCCAGGACAGAAAGTGTGGGTGTTGGAGCCTGTGGCCCCAGCAGCCCTCCAAGACAAATGGAGTGGCCCCCATACAATAGTTGAGCAGAAGGGAGAAGTCACCTATCTGGTGAATCTTGGAACTCCCAGGAGCCCCCTGAGGGTGCTCCATGTCAACAGATTAAAACCATATGTTGACAGGGCTGACATGGGCTTGCTCATGGCAACTGATGAGGAACAGGAGGAGGAGAGTGACCCTCTCCCTGACCTGCTCTCGCAGAACCCTGATGATGGGTCAGTAGATGGTGTTGCTTTGGCAAGCAGCCTCACTGACCATCAGCAAACTGAGTGCAGACAAGTTCTGCAACAGTACCGACATATGTTTAGCCTGACCCCTAGTCAGACTTCCTGGTGCACCCATGAGGTGGACACTGGAGACAGTCTGCCTGTCAAGAGTAAAATCTACAGGCAACCTGACCATGTCAGGGACTGTATCAGGACTGAAGTCCAGAAGATGTTGGAGTTAGGTGTGATTGAGCCTTCAGATAGCCCATGGGCTAGCCCAGTAGTCCTAGTACCCAAGCCTCATACCCAGGGTGGTAAGAAAGAAATGAGGTTTTGTGTAGACTACAGAGGCCTCAATGCAGTCACTAGGACTGATGCCTATCCCATACCAAGGGCAGATGAGCTGATTGATACTTTGGCCTCAGCCAAGTATCTAAGTACATTTGACCTGACAGCTGGCTACTGGCAGATCAGGTTAGCTGATGATGCAAAAGCCAAAACAGCATTTTCAACTCCCTGGTGGGCACTACCACTTTGTGGTGATGCCCTTTGGATTGAAAAATGCACCTGCCACTTTTCAGAGGTTGGTGAACAAAGTTCTGGCAGGGATGGAAACTTATTGCTCAGCTTATCTAGATGATATTGCTGCCTTTAGTTCCTCCTGGCAGGATCACCTGGTCCACCTCAGAAATGTTTTGGAGGCTCTGCAAAAAGCAGGCCTCACTATCAAAGCCACTAAGTGCCAGATAGGGCAGAGTCAGGTTGTGTACCTGGGCCACCTTGTGGGTGGAGGCCAGGTTCAGCCTTTACAGAGTAAAATCCAAACCATAATGGAATGGGTTGCTCCAACCACCCAGACACAGGTGAGAGCCTTCTTAGGCCTGACTGGGTACTATAGGAGGTTTGTGAAGGGATATGGATCTATAGTGACCCCCTTGAACGATATGACCTCAAAGAAAATGCCAAAAAAGGTTCAGTGGACAGCTAGCAGTCAGAAGGCATTTGAAGAGCTAAAGCAGGCTATGTGCACTGCCCCCATCTTACAGAGTCCAGACTACACCAAAAAGTTCATTGTCCAAACAGATGCTTCTGAGCTGGGTGTGGGAGCTGTACTGTCTCAACTGAATGATGAAGGTCAAGACCAGCCAGTAGCTTTCATTAGCAGAAGGCTGACCCCTAGAGAGAAACGTTGGTCAGCTATAGAGAGGGAGGCCTTTGCTGTGGTGTGGGCCCTGAAGAAGCTGAGGCCATACTTGTTTGGCACTCACTTCATAGTTCAGACTGACCACAAGCCCCTCCTATGGCTTAAGCAAATGAAAGGAGAAAACCCAAAACTTTTGAGGTGGACCATTTCCCTACAGGGGATGGACTATACAGTGGAACATAGACCTGGGACCCAACATGCCAATGCAGATGGACTCTCAAGGTATTTCCACTTAGAACACGAAGACTCAACTGGTCAAGGTTAGTTTAGTGTCCCTACGTTTGGGGGGGTTGTGTAGGAGAGTAGGATCTGCCTCTTATGTTGCCCCCACTTTTTTCTGATGTTTACACTGGTTTCTGGCTATAGTCAGGCTGGGACCCTGCCAAACAGGGCCCCAGCCTCTCTGTTCTCTCTAAACGATTTGGAGTGCACTCTAGGTGCACTAGTGATTGGATACTGTGGTACCTTATGAGTCCCTAGTATATGGTAACTTAGGTACCAAGGGCATAGGTACTTCACCGGCCTACCAGGGGCTGAAGCATGTATTATGCCACCCCTGGGAAGCAGACTAAATCTGACACCACAGGCCTGCTACTGCAGCCTGGGTGAGGAGGTGCTAGCACCCCTCACTGAGATATAGGTCCCCTATATCTCTCCTGCACACACATTGAGACTTATCAGTCACCCCTAAGGCAGGCCCTATCAATCCTGAGGGCAGGGTGCTTAGTTTCCATGTGAGGGGGTGCCTCTGCCTGAGCAGGGCCCCTCTGCAGCCCTCAGTGTCCATTCTCTGGGGCTGTTTGTGAATACAGTCAAACCATATACTCTTAAGTGCATTATATCCTCGCGGTAAATGCTAACTATGGAATGGCTGCATCAAAACATGTCGTGTTTGGTGTCAAACACTTTGGAATCATACCACCACACCAGTAACTGGTGTGGGAGTATGATCCCACCCTTCTAGAGGGATAGACATGTACCTACTGTGGAAACGCGGTAGAATCCTGAAGAGCCCTGGCATCACAAAATGGATTACACCACGAAGGGAACCAACATTGGTTTCACAAAGCTGCACAGCCCTTTAGTAGCTTGAATCCGATGAATAAAGTTCATGTACTTTTTTAGCTTTTCACAATTTTATCCTCAATTTTATCCGTTCATTTTTTTCTTTTATGTTCAATTCGTTTAATTCAATCCGTTTTACCATCCATTTTGAAAAAAAGCTCAAGAGCATAGGGTGAATTTCATGCCATGATTTATTTTCAAAAGCCCAATGCATTTCGGGAAAAACACTCCCTTCGTCAGGGGCATCATTTTAATCCACTTTCTTCGACAGTTTCGACTAAGTTTATCTTTCAAACAGTTCTGGTGTGCAATACTTGCTACAGCTCGTCCCATTGTGCTGCGACCATAACTACACCACTAAGGGAACCAACATTGGTTCCACAAGCTGCACAGCCCTTTAGTAGCTTGAATCCGATGAATAAAATTCATGTATCTTTTAGCTTCACAATTTTATCCTCACTTTATCCATCATTTTCTCTTTTATGCTCAATTCGCTTAATTCAATCTGTTTTACCATCCATTTTGAAAAAAGCTCAAGAGCATAGGGTGAGCTTTTTTTCAAAATGGATGATAAAACGGATTGATTTAAACGAATTGAACATAAAAGAGAAAAATGAACGGATAAAATTGAGGATAAAATTGTGAAAAGCTAAAAAAGTACATGAACTTTATTCATCGGATTCAAGCTACTAAAGGGCTGTGCAGCTTTGTGGAACCAATGTTGGTTCCCTTCGTGGTGTATGTAGTTATGGTCACAGCGCAATGGGACGAAGCGCGTAGAAAGTATTGCACGCCAGAACTGTTTGAAAGATAAACTTGGTCGAAACTGTCGAAGAAAGTGGATTAAAATGGTGTGCATCTCATTCTCATTGAATTCATATCACAAAATGGATGCCACCAGTCACAGACACAGGGCTGCCCTCCTGCTGATGACCGACACTCGCAGTGGAGGAAGCCCAACAATAGATATCCTGTCCCAAGGGGGTGTGACCACCTCCCAGACAGGGTTTAGTGTATTGGGGCTGGGTGGGGGCACTCCTAGAGTGCTTTGAAGTCCTGCACTGGGGGAGCAGAAGGCTCCTCTGTGCATATGCCAGTTCAATCCGGCTCAGGGGCTACCTGCCCCTGCTCTGGCGTGAAACTGGACATAGGGAAGTGGGTGTAGCCACCCACTCCCCTGACCCTCCCATAGGTGGGGTCATAGAGCTAGTCCCTCCCTTCTTTTTAGTATAAGAGGGGGAACCTGTGCATTGCAACCTAGATACCCCTGGACGACGCTCTACTGAAGAATCCCGGACCTTCGACGTTCCACTACCTCTGGAAGACTGAAGAATCTCCCTTGGAGTCAAGGAGTGACTCCCCTGCTTGGCAGGCACCAAAAACGACAACGACGGTCGCAAACTACGCCGCTCCGCCGGAGCCCGAAGTCCCTGCAGCCCAGGAAGAGGATTTCCTGACTTCTCCAAGGCCATCGTGAGTCCCCAGCAAAGCTGAGGCAAGTGGACCCCACGAGCGACGAGGAACCGCAGACCCCGGGTACCGTGCACTATTGTCGAGTGCAACCCCTTCACGATGTTCTACGAACTTGTGCTTTGGACCACGTGTGGTCCCAGCCTCTAGTAGAGATCCCTCCTAAAACCAGCGGCCTACACCGTCCCGAGTGACCGTGGGCCCCTGCTGAGTGACTCCGCCTGAGGTGTCTTTGCGATCCCTTGCCAGCCGGCTTGTGGGTCCCCAGAAGACTTTCTAACCAAACCAAAGGGCTCCCCTGGTTGCTCCAGGCCTTGCTGGTCTGCACCATTGACTTTTTGTCCTCCTCCACGAGACTTGCAGCTACCAAGGCTTGTTGGCTCCAATCGGGTTGCTGACACCGCAGTCAGCTGCAGACTTCGTGGGACACACTGAATCCAGCTCCTGGCCATCCTCGACGCCTCCTGGACCTCGTGGTCGAAGAGTCAAGCCACCCGTGAATGACCTGAATCCTGTCGACGACGGTGGGCATTCATCTTCCTTGCCCCGGGTCACTGCCAAGTGCCCTTGAACACTGTCCCCTCTGCTTTCAGGTCTTCCAGCTTCTGAATCCAGGCTTGGATTCCTCCGGACACTTCTCCTGTCGCCGCAAGCAGCAAGTCTTCACTGGCTCCCATTGAAAACGACGCTGCAACCCAACACCCAAGAACACCTATGCACCCGGCTCCCCTGGGTGAGGTAACTTCAGCACTACGGTGCTCCTGTGGGTGTGGGCCCTAGAACTACTTACCCTGTAAGTGACTTGCTTGTAGCTACCCTAGAAGTGCCCTAAAACTCTTACTTTCTAAGTGCGACTATCGCGCTGACTCGTACAGGGTTCGCGTCTGTGTTAGAACACATCGCGTCCAACTCCCTTGCAACTCTATCTGTAACCGCGTCCTTCGACTCGTACAGAGTCCGATCGGTGTGTTCGCCTCGAACACGCAAGGGACCTCTAACATTGAAATCTCAATCGCGTCTGCGCGCTGACTCGTACCTGGTTCGCGTCTGTGTTAGACACATCGCGTCCAACTCCCTTGCAACTCTATCTGTAACCGCGTCCTTCGACTCGTACAGAGTCCGATCGGTGTGTTCGCCCCGAACACGCAAGGGACCTTTAACATTGAAATCTCAATCGCGTCTGTTCGCATAGACTCGTACAGGACTCGCACCGGTGCCTGAACACCGCGTCCGTCCCTTGTGGGTCTCCTACAACTACCTGGGGTGGTTCTTGGGGGTCCCTCGATTCTAACTGCTCTAGACCTAGGTCTAGCTAAACTAAGATTGTGATATTTGATTGTGCTAACTTATTTTGATAACATTTGATTTGTACATATGTTCCTGACTTCTAATCTCATAAAGAGATTAGTAGAGAGTTGTTTATTAATAAATACATATATATTTGATATATATACCTGTGTGGTGTCTTTTCATTTGGTGATTCAAGAGATTGTGTGGTAAAACAAGCTGCTTTACATTCCTCCAAGACTTAGCCTGAAGGCTGCTCTCCACAGCTACCACTAGGATAGCTTTCTATAAAGGTTGTCTTAAACCTACCTACCATAAGAGTCGATTTGGACTGGTGCAAGGTGTCCACTTTAATTAGTGAACAGCATATACCAGGCCAACGTCTCACAAGGGTGCACTACAGAAATGATACTATAAACACAACTGTGGCACGTGCATGCTCACACTTGCACTTGACCACCTGAGGAGATTCCTAATTAGGGAACCAGGAGGAAAAACTATATTTTGGAAAATATGTATTAATGACTAGGACCTAAATAATTGTGGTCTTTGCTGTTTCCCCATTGATATACTGTCTCATGAAAAATATTGTATAACTGCATGACTAGTACTAGTCTTCGCATGGATTTCCACACAAAAACACCTCATGATCCATAGGCCCACAAATGTCACTAAAGTCACCTTGACAGTATGCATATGTTAAATGCCTAATGACCAGTGTGCATACGAGTGAGTATTTTTATATATTCTCCTTAGCCCTGAAGAAGTCGCGGGGTAATCCCATGTAACAGCGACGAAACACGTGTTGGCTAAGCAACAGAACTAAGTGAAGTGCAGAACGGACTTCACTCACAGAAGACTCAATTAAATTATCTTGAGATACACAACAAATACGAACTGTGATGTGTTCATGAACTCTTATATGTAAATTCAATGTGTGCAGAGGATTTGTATTTGGTGTCTGTGGTGTGTTTGGAGTGGGGCTAGTTGGTGGGCTGGTGTGTATGCAGTGGCAGGTGAAGTGGCAGTGGGTGTAGGTGAAAAGTCCTACTGTGTAGCCTGGGTCGGCGCAGTGACAGTGTTTGTTGCGGCGTCCAGGGTCGATGGTGTAGAGGTCGGTGATGGTGTATCTTCGGGGGTGGGAGGGCCAGGGGTCATGGCGCTGGGCATGGTCCATGCACAGATGGGCGCAGACAGGCTTGCCTTTGGCGCGTCAGCAGCTCACCCGGTCTCCAATACAATTAGAATGGTTTGGGCAGCAGGTATTAGTCATTTTTAATCTACATTGAAATAATAAACAACAGGTGTTGTGCTAATTTCTAAATTAGACAGACAGCTCCACCATGTGGCAGATTGTCATTGATAATTAGGTGCTGGTGCCTAGATGCCTTAATAAACTGACTGTCTGGTGTTGAACGGTGTGGAGTTCTAGAGTTCATGAGTTTGAATCCCAAAGAAGGCAGACACAACTTTCCATCCTTCTGAGATTGTCAAATTGAATACCATACATGGGATAATATTAACATCTGTTTTTTTGCAGTGTGTAGACCTAAAAGAAATGCTCTAGGTAGTAATATATAAAGACATCATTTGGACCTATCTTGTCCAGATTGATCAGGACCATGGGCTGCAGTTCCTTTACTAGATTCAAATAGGATAAAATATCATCTTTGAGGGTGGGGGAGCAGAGAATACTTTTGTGTGGCTGTTTCAGTGAGTGGGTACCACCTGAATAGATGGTGAAATGTTAGTGGGTTTCGAATAATCACTCTAGACTGAAAAGAGCGGAAATATCAGCCCTCTATAGCTTCTGGATGGACAATGTTGCATTTCACAAGAATTAGAAAGGGCAAATCTCCCTTTGTTGTCAAAGCCATTATCTATAGTTGAAGTTCCAATCATGAGAATACCTGTATAGATACCAGGAATCATAAATTTATATGTGGACTTAGCTAGTCACAGATGTTAGATGCATTCAAGAGAGGAGGAATCTTGGAAGCAATTATCTAAAGATCTCCCCAAAGATTTCAGAATCTATAATTTAGACCCATTTGTGTATCATGATATAATATATTGATAAAATCTGAGAACCAAACCAATACCCATCTCTTATAATCCAAGTCAAATTCCAAGTCGTACACAGACATTAATCTTCAGTTTGTGAATACACACCATTTGATAAACTCTTCAAATGGAAATGGCACACACACCACTCCAGACCTGCAAAGCATGGGCCTGATTCACAAAGGTAACTTAAACTTTTAAGTTAGCTGTACGAAGTATTTTTCCAGTCGCAAACGGTCCGATTCACAGAATCTGGCTGTTTGTGGCAGGAAAAATTCTTTTTGGGATGTACAAAGCCCAATTTGCGCCTCAGTACCTTGTTATTGAATTGCAGTTTGAGTTTTGCGACCGGGGTTTGGAAGAGGCATGTTGAGGTGCCTCTTCCAAATACCGAATTGGAATGGTATGTACGAATGTTTTGCGACCGAAATGCAGTTGCAAAACATTCGCAATTTACCGCCAATTGAAAGTTGGTGGTAGCCAATTCACAAATGGAAAGGGATCCGCAAGGGATCCCTTCCCCTTTGAGAATGGTTGGTAAAATATTTTTTAAGAGTGGGCAGTGGTCTCATGGACCACTGCATACTCTTAAAAAATTAAACTTCTTAGTTTCATTTATTTCCTTTTAAACGCATCCCATTTTTCTTTAAGGAAAATGGACTGTGGTAACAAAAAAAAGATTGCTTTATTTAAAAGCAGTCCCACATATGGTGGTCTGCTGACCCCAGCAGGCCACCATCCCTGTCATCGCTGTGATCCATAATGGTTTGCAAATTGCGATATACCTCATTAATATTCATGCGGTAGGTCTATTTGCGACCCACTAGGAATCACACATGAAGCTCAAAAGATTTTCATACATTAGGAATAGCAATTTCCAAATTGCAATTCACAGGAAATCGCAATTAGGAAATCACTATTCATCACTTTCTTACATCTAGCCCTAGGTTTACTACTTTCAGTATTCACATACTCCAGGTGTATTCTTACTGTAACAGTGTGAGTTACGTATCCCCAGAGTAAATCAAGTGACTTTATTTTGTGTGGATGGTCAACGACCCTCACTAAACCCCCCCGACCCTCCCTAAACCCCTTTTACTCGTCTCTAGTACCATTCCAAAATTGTTACCCACTTTCCCACTCACTTCCTGGTGTCCCTCCCGCATTTACTGTTAAACCTATAGTTATGTAGTACATACATGTGCAGTGACTCTATTCTTGGGGTAGAGAACGCTACACACATAAGTATAGATAAAACTTACATTCTGTGGTAAGTTTTGTATTACTTCAAAACGTACCCCAAAGTGCAGTTTGTTATTCAGGCCCCTAATCTTTATCTTTCCACAAGATTTCTGAGCTTCTTCTATCACTACTGTTGCCCACTTCCTTTTCATTAAATAGCCTTTCAGCTTCTCCATCATCATTTCTCCATCCTCACTATACATGATAGGCCCACCTTCCCCGAATCTTAAACCCTCATTAGAAACATGTCAGGATTATTTTATTAAATAAAGTGTCACGTTTATGTACAAACTTTTTTTTTTTTAAGTAAAAAATAAACCTTAAAATCTGCAAGGCAGAAAGTGGCATTGTAAACAAAACCACAACTTGCAAGTTCAAAGCGCATCATTATCTGTTGACTTTGACATGACACCCATTTTTTGGTATTCGCCCACCAGCTTATCAAAAAGTTTGTTTTTCCTTTCAGGGATATATTCTGCTTAAAGTCAAAATGGATTTTCTGCTTTGAATACCTTGCTAAAACCCAGCTCCAACAGCAGTTGATGTGCTACAAATGCAATGTACTGCTTCATTAAAGTGCAATTCATACCAGTCAGGTGAGGAAATCAGTACTATCTCGGCAGTATGAAGCTAGTGCCAAAACATAAGGCAAAGGAAAAAATTGAGAAACATGGATGTGGGTTCAAGGAAACTACCATTGGTGGAGACAATGGGTCTTCCTGGTGGGTTATGTTTGTCCACCCGTTGTTTTACCCACAAGAATAAGAATTCTTCTGTGCTAATGGGCCCCCTGTACCTCCCTACCAAGATACAGGACATCCCCTGGCGGGCCCATTACCTTCTAGTTACACCAGATGTGGTTGCTTTATATACATGCATCAATCATAATGTGGGTATTCAGGCATGCAAATATTTCTTCAAAGATAAACCATTGAATCAATACGATCATTCAAAAGCTATATTTTTGTCTTAACAATGTTTTCATATTTAAAGACATCTGATTTCGCCAACTCACTGGTACAGTAATAGGAAGTTGCTTCACACCGAGTTATGCGGGGATCTTTATGGGTTGGTGGGAGGCTAATCATGTATTGATTGATGAGAATGTGAAATGGACCAAATATATTGCTTTTTGGACAAGGTATATTGACAATTTGTTTATCATCTGGGAGGGACCCAAAGATGTCCTTGATGATTTCTCAAGGCATATCTCAAACAATGATCTGAACCTATCTTTCACACATAAAATACCTGCAACAGAGATAGGTTTTTTAGATGTGAAGGTAGCAGTCAAGGAAAACAGAATCACTACCAGATTGTGTCGTAAAGAAACTGCAGGCAACAACATTTTGCATGCTGTGAGTCATCATCCTCACAATCTCAAATGGAGCATTCCGCATGGGGAATTGCTCCATGCCAAACACAATTGCAGTACAGAGGAAGCGTATGTTGGAGAGAGAGACAGGATGTTTGAGAGGTTCAGGTCAAAAGAATACCCTAGAAAGGTCTGAGAGACAGCCAGGAAGAAAGCGGAAAGTACAAAACAGGATTCCCTCCTTACTAAGAGATTGAAGGAGAAGAAAGAGAATGTGGTACGGTGAATTACCACATTCAACAATGAGAGCCGGATTGTGAGAAAAATGATGGCCAAACACTGGCACCTGGTTAGAAGTGACCCTGTCATAGGTAAAGAGATGCCGCCATCTCCACAAATCACTTACCGCAAACCTAAATCATTGGGAGATGTGCTGGTGCATAGCTACACTGGCACGCAAAATCGGAGGGAAGGATGGCTACAAGAACAAGAGGGTTTTTACAAATGTGTGAGATGCAATGCCTGCAAAAAGAGCAAGAATGTAAGAACTAACAATATTCCCACCGGCAAAGAGCGAAGGAGTAACACATTTATAACCTGCAGTAGTGACTTCTGTATTTATGTCCTGCTATGCCCTTGTGGACTTAAATATGTAGGCAGCACTACAGGCCCAGTGAAAAAGAGGGTACTGGAACACTATAGGGTGATAAAAAACCTTGATGCTGCCTACCCCGTTGCTAGACATTGGGCCAAAGAACATGGTCTTTTGGGGGGATCCCCCAAATGGTTTGGTCTATCCTCTTTGTCTTCCTACTGTCTTTTTCCTGCCTATTTCCCATGTCTTTACCATCTCTATTTATATCTATTTTCATTTCTATGGCCTCTTTATTTGGATGGACAGTTGGTTGTTCAACTGTCGCTATGTAATTTGTGGCATTTCTTAGAAGTGCAGATGGCTTTGTCTCCTGAGCTCCAAGTGTAACATGTTATTGTGTGATTACTTTAATATAAGTTGTGTTTTTAAATCAGATCAGGGACATCACTTGCTGTGACAGAGGAGAAGAGCATGGTGTTTTTAATTAATTTTGGCTGACAAAAACGTTTAGTTTTTTTGTTTGTATTGCCATGGTGGTTACTAACTGATGGGATCCAGTTGATTGTGAAATTGCATGGTCAGTGATGCTAACTGACTATTTTTGAGTCAGATGACTTAGTAGCAACAGCAAAATCAGCCACTTGGCTAGAATCGCTGGGAATGATATGGGGTCGCATCGCTTTAAATGAGCCACATGGCCGTTAATCCCTATATGTGCACATCAGACATGTTAACCCTTTCTCTGCTAGGACTTCCCCCCCCCCCTGTGCTAAGCCTTTTTTTGGCTATTTGGGGTAGTTCATGCTTAGGCCCCTGTAACGTTTTGTCCACATAAGTTATCCATGCCAAATTTGCTCCCTTTTTTTCCCCAACACCCTGAGGATTCTAGAGGTACCCAGGGTTTGTGGATTCCCCTGGAGGGGACCCAGAAATTACCCAAAATACAGCTTTTTTTTTTTTTAAATGGGAAACAATTGCTGCAGAAGAAAGCGTCTGTTTTTTTCCCTGCAAATGGCATCAACAAAGGGTTTGTGGTGCTGAAATCACCATCTTCTCAGCTTTCAGGGACAGGCAGACTTTTGTCATAAAACCAAAATATTCTTCACAGTTTTGGCATTTTACTGGGACATAGCCTATTTTTCCTATTTCTTGTGCTTTAAACCTCCTTCCAGTTAGTGGTAGAAATGGGTGAGAAACCAATAATGGATCCCAGAAAGCTATACATTTCAGTAAATTACATAACATTCTGAATTCAGCAAGGGGTTATTTGTGTAGCTCATTCAAGATTTTTTATAGAAACTAACAGTTGAACATAGAAAATATTGAAATTGAGTTGAAAAAACAGCCATTTGTGCCAATGTTTTCACCTGTAACTTCTTCTAAGTATGACAGATTTTTGAAAGCAATATACCGTTACATCCCCTGGACCCTTCAGGTTGGGGAGATATTTAGGACTTGTAGGTTAACCAAGAACCTGAGGAAGCCAGAGCCAATATCTGAGCTGCGTCTTGCAATGGGTTTTCATTGTGTACCGGGTATATAGCAATTCATTTGGTAAAATATAAAGAGTGAAAAATAGGTACCAAGGAAACCAATATATTTCTGAAATGGGAACAAAATGTAGAGTTTATAAGAAGTGGTTTTTGGCACATCTCCAAAATTGTGGGTGCCCATACAAGCATGTGAATTAGAGGTCATTTTTCAAAATGACTTCTTTTTTTACAAATTGTCTTACATTTGGAAGGCAGAAATGCAAAGAAAGTCAATTGGTTAAACACTTGTTCTACTATTCTGTGTTCCCCTAAGCCGATAAAAATACTACCTCACTAGTGTGGGTAGACCTAGTGGCCGCGACAGGAAACTGCCCAAAATGCAACGTGGACACATCACATTCTTCCAGTGAAAATGGACCCTTTTTTGCAATGTGCCTAGCTGTAGACTTTGAACCCTAGCTCAGCCGGCACCTAGGAAAACCTAGCAAACCTACACATTTTTGAAAACCCATGGAAAGCCAGGATGGGGCGACGTGTGTGGCTCTCACTAGGTTCTGTTACCCAGAATCCCTTGCAAAAACTCAAACTTTGTCATAAAAACCACATTTTCCTCACATTTCTGTGATGGAAAGTTCTGGAATCTGCATAGATCCACAAATTTCCACCCACCCCACATTTCCCAAAGTCTCCCGATAAAAATGATACCTCACTTGTGTGTGTAGGTCTAGTGCCCGCAACAAGAAACTGCCCAAAACGCAACGTAGACACACCACATTTATACAGTGAAAACGGTCCCCTTTTTTGCAAAGTGCCTAGCTGTGGATTTTGAACCCTAGCTCTGCCGGCACCTAAGGAAACCTAGCAAACCTATACATTTTTGAAAACTAGACACCCAGGGGAATCCAGGATGGGGTGACTTGTGTGGCTCACACCAGATTTTGTTACCCAGAATCCCTTACAAACCTCGAACTTTGACAAAAAAACACATTTTCCTCACATTTCTGTGATGGAAAGTTCTGGAATCTGCATGGATCCAAAAAATTCCACACACCCCACATTCCCCAAAGTCTCACGATAAAAATGGTCCCCACTTGTGTAGGTAGGCCTAGTGCCCGCAACAGGAAATGGCTCAAAATGCAACGTGGACACACCACATTTTTACAGTGAAAGTGCCTCGCTGTGGATTTTTAACCTAGCTCTGCCGGCACCTAGGGAAACCTAGCAAACCTACACATTTTTTAAAACTAGACACTCCGGGAAAACCAGGATGTGGTGACTTGCGTGGCTCTCACCATATTTATTGTTACCCAGAATCCCTTGCAAACCTCAAACTTTGTCAAAAAACAAATTTTCCTCACATTTTTCTGTGATGGAAAGTTCTGGTATCTGTGTGGATCCACAAACCTCCACCCACCCGCATCCTCCAAAGTCTCCTGATAAAAATGGTACCTCACTCGTGTGGGTGGGCCAAGTACCCATGACAGGCAAGGGCCCAAAACATATTGTGGAGACATCAAAATTACCTATCACAAAACGACCTGGTTTTGCAAGGGGGGGGTCACCTGGATTTTTGGCCCCGGGAACAGCGGCCATCTAGGGAAATCTACCAACCCACACATTTTTGAAAACTAGACACCTGGAGGAGTCCAGGGAGGTTTGGCTTGAGAGGCCCCCCAATGTTTTCTGATCCAGAATCCCATGCAAACCTCAAATTTAGCTGAAATAAAATCAAGGGGTCAGTGTGTTTCTACCCTGCCCCTTTTCTTATTTTTTAACATTTTTGTGGGACTCCACTGTCGTGTAGTTCCTATATTACCTATACAGGATCTTCATGTTTTGGATAATATAAACTGTGGGATTGGTGGCGGACGGATTCCGTGCACCCCCACCGGATACGTTAGCCTGTCTGTATTAGCTAGCTCACAGTGCCACTAGAGTCTCCTCTTATCGGGGAGAGAATAGTTTCTGGCAACCTAAGAACATGACAACCCTGATCCCTCAGGATCGTGGAAACAATATACTACCTTTTGCTCAGTCACTCGTGCTCACTTAGTTTGTCTCAGAGAGTTACACAGAATAAACAGGCTGGGCGTTTCAATAAGTATTTATTGAACAGTTGTTATTCTACTGTAGAATAGATGAGCTGCAACAACCATTAGACAGTAGCAGAGATATATGATTAGCAATACTATGAAAGTAAAGGGATGGTATAGTTCTACCATCTTGCAGAAATCATGAATATATACATGTACATAAAACACATGATAAAAAGTGCGTACTCCTACGATGTCTCCCTAACTAGATGTACCTAAATGTACCTAGCATCTGTGTAGGTGTTATGCCAAGAATCCCTCTAGGATCTAGTCCACCCCATTACCTGAGAGTTTAGAGAATGTGGGACCCCGTCCTGGTCTCGAGTTGGATACCCCACGAGGGATGTTAGACCACTGCTAGCTGGAGCGTCTGCATGCAGGAACCTCAGCGTCTCTGGTCAGTGTGTCAGCCGTGAAGTCACGGTCTCCTCTATCTTCCTAAGCAAGATGTGTTGTATATATACCCATAGGTCTCCCCAGGGGTCCTACCTTGCTGTGTTACTGTGTCGGCCTAAAGGATGATGTTGGGCCTGAACATTATACAGAGATATTATACAGGAGATGGTAATCCTACTGTTTGTCCTGCTGTGCTTCCAAGAAGCCTCATACATAATGTATGAGAATCGATCCAGGGAAAAACTCGCGTTCTGAGTGCAGTGTTATATCTAGGTAAAAGGTCAGTGCCTAAGAACCGTTATGTATGTAATGTAGAGAAGGATGTAGGTGGAAGGTTGCGATGTTACCTATATAGGGTACCTATATGGAATATAACACCACAGTAGGTAGTTAAAGTTAGGACCGAGTTTCCATAGGAAAAGCATTTTTTGACTTGGATATAACTTTGGCGTCGTTTGACCAATCTTCATGAAATTTTCCAAAAAAAGTGTCAAAGGAGGTTCTGGTTGTGATCTGTGCAATGGGGTCCGAGAAATAGGGGTGCGAAAAAAGGGTGCATTTGTATTGTTAATTCCCATACGAACGCATTGTCAAACCTACAGCCCGAACCGCTGGACTGAATTACACCAAATTTGGCAGGAAGGTAGATTTTGTTATGCATATTGTGCTTTTTATTATTTGGTGCAAATCCATCCAGTAGTTTTTGAGAAATTTAAGCCAAAATTATAGATATATCTCTGGCCGTGGATATTTCGCAAAGGTTTCGCTGTGACTCGCGGATGCGCGCCCCAACAGGAATGCTCTGATTGGCTGGATGTAGCCTGAACAGAAAGTTGTGGCCACCATTTTATCATCCTGGAATGGTCCCTGGGGCTGAAAATCTGTGGGAAAGCTTATAAAAGGGGTCTGGGTGCAAATACTCTAACCTGAAGTTTGAGAAATGGTTGTGATCGTGACACAAGTTATGTTTGCAAAATTGATTTTTTTGATTGAGTACGATATTTGCGATAATGCAGGGACTGCCATTACCGTCGAGGGGTCATCTCGAATATCGCGACATCCTCGTGAATATTGGTGGAAATATAAAAAAATATATCACTGAATCATTTATGCACAGTGTTATTGAGATTGTGATAAATGTTTTTATAGAGTTATTTAGATAGTGAGTTTTCTAGTGTGATGGTTAAAATGAACTATATATTCATAATTTTTCTATGTGGTGGGGGCTATTGAATTCCTGCTTTTCCTTTCCACTTTTGCAACGTTACAGTGGGGATCGTGATGACCAACGTTATCGCGATCTCTGGCCTCACCGCGAAAAAGGAAAATAGGTTTTAGAGATGGTTGTTCTAGAAATACACTAGAAAAACAAGAGTTTGAAGTGTTCTGTAATAAACCCCTAGTGTGTAAAATACTGTAATATGTGTGTATATATGTGTTTTCCACTTTATGGTAACGGTGCGGTTAACGGCGACGTCGCGACATCCCAAATAACCGCAAAAGGGAAAATAGGTCTTAAAGATGGATTTTAAAGAAACTTAGTACCAAAACATGAGTTTAGAAATGTGTGAAAAGAAGTATGTATATAGTAATATGTGTAGTGCAATGTTTGTAATGGATTTCTTTAGTTAATATTTTTGGATGTGCTGGTGGCCGTTGAATGTCTGAATTGTTTTCCATTCTTGGTACGTCCCCGCGACCATCGCAACATTGTCGTGAAGATACCCAAAAACTAAAACAAATTATCTTTTTAAAGAAAATTAGCAATATTTCGGGTACTAGGGTGGCTCTGACAAGAGCCTTTGTGTTGATTGTGTGTATACACATAAGACCGGATGCAGAGTTTCAGGTTGCTTAGAAACACCCTGTTGCCTTCATCTGTAAAGTGTACTCCATCATTTCTATAAATTCCATGCATGTCAAAACGAAGGTTTATGTTATAGGTACAGCCCATGCGTTGGTCTCTGAGGAATGCAGAAACAGTTTTATTAACATGTTTCCTGGCTTTGTCAATCTGGGGACAGAATTGATTTGACCACTTCCATTTCTGTCTTTGGCATATATTAGATTACACCAAGACAGTGTGAGGGAAAAGCGACATCAGTTGTGCAAAGGTATCTTTCATTAGGTTTCCCAGCCCAACCCCAGTCAATCTGCCTAGGTCATTGCCACCCCACTGCACAATCCTGAGGTAAGGAGCCTGGCAATCCAGAATGGATTTAACCAAAACCAGCAACTGATGCAACTTTAAACCTCTCTGGCCAAACCAAGTAATCTCCACATTTGGCAAACCCAAGTTCGTGTCAATACCTCTGTTTTTTGCAGCCTCTTTAGCCCAAAGACATAGTTGTGGCCTACAATCCACACTCTAAGCATTTTGAAGTGAAGGAGAAATAGTAGTCAGGAGAAGGCTGGAGCTAAATGAGGTAATTTTACAAATGAAAAGAAGCAGTTAAAATTGAGGGTTTTTTTCTGTAAAATATATATTTCATTCGATGCTTACAGCATGAAAGTGAATACAACTCGGTAGTGTGTTGGATGCCTTAGCATGAAGTCCTATTATTGGCTGTTATTTAAAAAAAGAAACGTAATACAGACATGGATATGCTTTTGAATCTGTGGATAAACCACACCTAATGTATCTCATTTGGAAGTAACATGTTCCATCTAGAATGTGCTGTGAATTTGTGACCTACTGGTTCCACTGGGTTGCTAGGTACACCGAGCTAAGAGTGTATGGGGGGAAGGGTGTTAAATAGACAGGACATTATTTTTAAAGTTGAGGAGTTATGACACAATTTAAGTAATGGCAAACTTTAATTTCCAACTCAGGACTATGTGATAAACTGTTGTTCAGTATTTAAATTTGAAAAAACTGAAGCTAAATATCGGTTCTTTTTTTTTTTTTTTGCGATTTCCTTGCGATGATCGCAAAAACATTGCAAACATGCGGAGACAGGAACCTCATTTTGAAAGAGAAAAGAAGGGTTAACAGATGCTAACCATTCACAAGTGGAGATGCAGTAGTCTAAAATGAAGGATATGATTTCATTTGCTGCCTTTCTCATGATCATAGAGTGGAAAGTTGAAGAGGTTGCCATTTTATAGTTGCTGTCTATGAGTGGTGTACCATTCATGCGCTTAGTTTTTAGAAATCTTAACAATGTCAAAACAATCCAGAAAGAGCTAAAACAACAATATAATCTACAAACTCAATTCACTGGTATGTATATAACTTTTTAATTATTTAAAAAATGTACATTAGAAATGAAGATGTATATGGAAGTTTGATTAAAAGGAGTATTACAGTAATGTGAAAAAAATATTTCAGATGAACTGTATCTAGCAGGGGGTATTTGTTTAAGATGTTAGCACTGTTGAAAGTCACTGTGAGTAAAGCCTTTAAAACTGACAATGTTTTAAATGTCTAAGCATCATGTGCAGAACAGACAGATCTATGTGATTTGCATTCTGTGACCTGTAGCACTTTTAGTCACATTATTAAATAGGAGTGATGTAGTCATGATTTAAACATAAGTGTTAGATTTGGGGGTCTCTAGTTGGCAGAGGTAGGTACCTTTGTCCAAATAGGGACCCTTGAGTCTAGTCAGGGAAAGTAGGTACACTCCTGAAATAACCCCTGCTCACCCTCTTGGTAGCTTGGCACGAGCAGACAGGCTTAGTTCAGAGGCAGTGTGTAAAGCATTTGTGAACACATACAGTAATCAAGTGACAACACTACAAATGGACATCACACAGGTTATATATTTATAAAAATAGGTATACTTTATATAGATTTATCACAAGACCATAAACGACAAAAATAATCCACAATACTGTCAAGAATGCTTAGTTCTGATCAAAAAGGCTTAATTCAAGGTTATGTGTGAGTCGGTAGCCTTCTCCGGCTACTGCGAGTGTAAAGAACAAACAGAGTCTAATCAAATCCAGCTGACCGCGTCGATACGGGCCAGCACAGCGTAGACGGACTCGGTCACAGTACCTTTTACTTGAAGCGGCAGGCACGGGCGTGCGAGCCGGATGGCTGTTCGTCACGGTCGCGTTGCAGAAATGGAAGCGTTGCAGGACGCGTTGTCCCTCGATGCGGTGCAGGCAGCGGCTCGTTGACGTCGTCGAGACGGAGTCGGTGAGACTAAGGCCGTGCGTTGCAGAGCGAGTCGGTGCTTCGATGCGGTGCTGGCAGGTTGCGGTGCGGAGACGGAGACGGATTCGGGAGCTGGCGTCGATCAGTCCGGACAGCGGTGCGAGTCGGGCGGTGCGTCGCGAAGCATGCGAGTGGTGCCCAACTCCGGTGCGGTCACCAGGACTCGAACTCAGCAGCAGTGACCGTGTCGGTCGGACCAGTTAGATTCGGTGTAGCGAGGCGTTGCGAGGTGCGGTGTCTCACAGGTTACGGTGCAGGCAACGGCTCGTTGACGGCGTCGAGACGGAGTCGGTGAGACCAAGGCCGTGCGTTGCAAGATGCGGGCGGTGCTCGATGCGGTGCCTTCAGGACACTGAGCCGGTCGTGAGAGTCGGTCACAGCTCCCTACCTCTGTAGCCACTGAAACAGAGTTTCCAGCAGCAATTCACAAGGGGGTGAAGTCCAATGGTCCTGGGACTTCGGTCAGGGGGCAAGCTCTCTTCCAAGCCCTTGGAGATCCTTCACAAGTTGATGAAAGTCACAGCAAAGCAAAAGTTCCTTTCTCCTTTCTTTTGGCAGTCAGGCAAACCACTGCAGGCCAATCCCCCAAGCAGCACTTCAGGCTTAGGGATAGTCTCTCCTCAGTTTCTTCTTGGTTCCGCTCCTCAGCAAAGGTTTCTTCTTGTTCCCAAAAGTGATCTAAAGTTCCTGGGTTTGGGCCCCAGTACTTATACTCCTTTTCTCTTTGTTCTCTGAAGGCAGAGAGGCCTTTGCTTAGTTTAAACCAGTTCTGTGCAGCTTTGGAGCACTCTGTGTACATGTCTCCTTCTTTTCCTTTCAGAATGTGGGGCAGGGTACTCAGACGCCCGGCAGGAGGTGGAGCCAGCATTGTGGAAGGCAGGCACAGCCCTATTCAGACCCAGCTGCAACTCCTCCCTCCACTCTGGATGCAGATCTCTCTATTCAGCCCTGTGCTGCCTCACCCTGTCTCCTGTAGCCACCCCCAGCCCCTGTCACGCACAAACCAGACACACAATACACAAGCTGGCAGAGGCAGGCTGGATAGTTAGGCAAGAAAATACCTACTTTCTAAAAGTGGTATTTTCAAACACAGAATGTTAAAATCAACTTCACTAAAAGATGTATTTTATCATTCTGAGTTCAGGCATACTAAACTCGAATTTCTACCTAGTTCCCTGAGTCAGGTAAGGATTATAAGATGTTATAATCAACCTGCCCATTCTGGCCTATGGGGAACAGGTAGCCTTGCGATAGTGAAAAACGAAAATGGCTGTGATTCACTATTAGGACATGCCACACATACCAGGGCATGTCCCACCTTATCCTTACAATGCACCCTGCCCGTAGGCCTACCATAGGGGTGTCTGATATGAAGAAAAGGGAAGGTTTAGGGACTGGTAAGTGGGTGCACTTACCAAGTCGACATGGCAGTCACAGACTGCACGTAGGCTCTGCAATGGCAGGCCTGAGACACACTTTACAAGCTGCTTCTGTGGGTGGCACAACCAGTGCTGCAAGCCCACCTGCAGCATTTGATTCACGAGCCCTGGGTACACTCAGTGCACTGTACTAGGGTCTGACAGTAATTCAAATAAGCCAAACATGGAGTCACTAATTCATAACACAATTTACAATAGGGAGCACTTGCACTCTGGCACTGATTAGCAGTGGCAAAGTGCCCATGAGCATCTAGTCCAGCAAAAACATATCGACAACAGTGGAGGCATTATGAAAAAATGGAAGGGAGACCCATGCCAAGGATGCCAGGTCTAACACGTGTCCCCTCCAGCTGAAATGTGGGGAGAACTATCCTACCGCTAGGGAGTTCTCATCACTAAGGCGGAAAAATCTGGACAGACCATCAGCATTGGCGTGTTCTGTACCAGGACGGTGTTCCACCGTAAAGTCCATCCCCTGTAGGGAAATGGACCACCTCAACAGCTTTGGATTCTCACCCCTCATCTGCATCAACCATCTGAGGGGCCTGTGGTCTGTCTGAACCCGGAAGTGAGTCCCAAACAGGTATGGTCTCAGCTTCTTCAGTGCCCAGACCACAGCAAATGCCTCACGCTCAATAGCACTCCATCTCTGTTCCCGGGGAAGTAACCTCCTACTGAGGAAGGCTACTGGTTGGTCTAGGCCTTCCTCATTGATCTGTGATAGAACAGCCCCTACACCATGCTCTGAAGCGTCCGTCTGAACAATGAACTCATTGGAGAAGTTGGGTGCCTGGAGCACAGGCGCCGTGCACATGGCAGTCTTCAAGGTGTCAAAAGCTTTTTGACAGGCGTCAGTCCAAATCACTTTCCTGGGCTGCTTCTTGGAAGTCAGCTCTGTCAAGGGGGCAACAATGCTGCCATACCCCTTGACGAATCTCCGGTAATACCCGGTGAGTCCTAGGAAGGCTCTCACCTCTGTCTGGGTCTTGGGGGCTCCCAAGCCAGAATGGTATCAATTTTCGGTTGGAGGGGCGCCACCTGGCCGCTCCCAACCTGGTGTCCCAAGTACACCACGGAACCCTGCCCGATCTGGCACTTACTCGCCTTGATCGTGAGGCCTGCCCTCCGCAGCGCCATCAACACTTCCCAGAGGTGGCGCAGATGTTCTTCCCAACGGGCACTGAACACTGCGATGTCATCCAGGTAGGCGGCACTGAAATCCTCCAGTCCAACCAACACCTGGTTGACCAACCTCTGAAAGGTGGCAGGGGCATTCTTCATCCCAAAGGGCATCACCCGGAACTGGTAGTGCCCATCTGGTGTGGAGAATGCTGACCTCTCTTTTGCCCCATCAGTCAAGGCGATCTGCCAGTACCCAGACGTTAAGTCAAACGTGCTGAGGTACTGCGCAGCCCCTAACCGATCTATGAGCTCATCAGCTCTGGGGATGGGGTGGGCGTCAGTCCTGGTGACGGAATTGAGTCCCCTGTAGTCCACACAGAACCGGAGTTCTGGTGTGGCACCAGGTGCGGCAGCCTTTGGAACCAAGACCACTGGGCTGGCCCAAGGGCTGTTAGAGGACTCAATCACCCCTAGCGCAAACATCTTGGAGACCTCCTCCTTGATGCAAGCTCTTACCCTGTCAGTCACCCTGTAAGCCTTGTGCTTCACAGGAAGACTGTCCCCAGTGTCCACATCATGGACGCACCAGTTAGTGACACTGGGAACCAGGGAGAACAGGTCAGGAAACTGCCCCAACAGTTGGCGACAGTCACCCTGCTGCTCAGGTGTCAGGGAGGTAGAGAGGTTTACTCCCTCCACTGATCCATCTTGCTCTCGGGCTGACAGGAGGTCAGGAAGAGGCTCGGTCTCCTCCTCCATCCCATCATCTGTAGCTAAGAGCATGCCCACTTGGGACCTCTCCAAGTGGGGCTTTAGGCGGTTCACATGCAGGACCCGTAAGGGGTTCCTGGGAGACTGCAAGTCCACCAAGTAGGTAACTGGACTCTTGCGCTCCACCACCGTGAAAGGGCCGGTCCACCTATCCTGGAGCGCACAAGGCTCCACTGGGGCCATGACCCACACTTTCTGACCAGGCTGAAGCTCGACCAGAGTGGCATTCTGGTCGTACCACCGCTTCATCTCCTCCTGGCTGGCTTCCAGATTTGCCTCAGCAAGCTCTCTGAAACGCCTAGTCTGGTTCCTGAAGGCCAGCATGTAACTGTATACATCCTGGGGAGGTTTCCTGGGAGATTGCTCCCAGCCTTCCTTGACCAAACTCAGAGGTCCTCGCACCGGGTGTCCATCGAGGAGCTCAAAGGGACTGAACCCTAGAGACTTCTGTGGCACCTCCCGGTATGCAAACAACAGGCAAGGTAAGAGGACGTCCCATTTACGCCTCATGGGTTCTTCCAGACCCATAATCATGCCCTTGAGGGTCCGGTTGAATCTCTCAACCAGCCCATTTCCTTGAGGGTGGTAAGGAGTGGTGAACTTGTAAGTTACACCGCACTCCTGCCACAGGGACTTCATGTACTTGGACACGAAGTTGGTACCTCTGTCAGACACCACCTCTTGAGGGAATCCCACACGTGAGAAAATTCCCATCAGTGCCCGTCCCACCACGGGGGCCGTCACTGTCCTCAGAGGGATGGCTTCAGGGTACCGGGTGGCATGGTCCACCAAGACCAGGATAAACCTGTTGCCCATGGCTGTCTTGGGGTCCAGTGGCCCCACAATGTCAATACCCACCCGTTCAAAGGGGGTGCTGACCACAGGGAATGGCTGGAGAGGAGCCTTGTGCTTCCTCCCACTCTTTCCACTTGCCTGGCAAGTCTGGCATGTCCTGCAGTGAGTGGCGGCACTCCTGCGCATCTGGGGCCAATAGAAATGGGTGACAAGCCTTTCAAAGGTCTTGTCCTGCCCCAGATGTCCTGCTAATGGTACATCATGAGCCAACCCCAGTAGGAAGGCTCTGAAGCGCTGGGGTACCACCAGCACACGGGCTGACCCAGGCTCAGCAACCTTAGGCTCTGAATACAGGAGACCATTCTCCCAGTAAATCCAATGTGATCCAGACTGATCACCTGCTGCCTGGTCTGTGGCCTGTTGCCTCAGACCCACGAGAGAAGGGCATGCGTTCTGCTCCTCGCAGAACTCTTCCCTGGAGGGTCCTCCTTCTTGCTGCCAATGGGTCAGCTCAGGTAGGTCCCCCAGTTCAGCTACCTGTTCCCCTGTAGGCTCCAGGGCATCCCCCTCAGGGTCTGCCTCCTCCTGGACCGTGGGAACTTCGGGGGCCGGTTTCCCGCGCCCCCTGCCTCCTCTCTCTCCGGCAGGCACCTGGGCCTCCCTCTCAGGCTCCAGGTCCTCTTGAACACCTTTAGCTGCCATTGACCGGGTGGTCACACATGCCCAATCAGGCAAGCCCAACATTTCTAAATGCGCACTCCGCTCCACCTTAGCCCAAGGTGAGCTCTCCAAATCGTTCCCTAACAAACAGTCAACAGGCATGGCTGGCCTCACAGCTACTTGAAGAGTACCCGAGACCCCCCACTCAAAGGGAACCTGAGCCACCTTGCAGTGACTCTCTGTGTTGTCAGCGGCAACAACCGGATAGAATGCATCAGGGACAACCTGCTCTTTAGACACCAGGTGACACTTGACAGCTGTCACACTGGCTCCTGTGTCTCTCAGAGCCTCCACCCTATGGCCATTGATGGTCACCCACTGCCTGTACTTTTTAGTGTTCTCAGGCAGCTGGGTCCTAGGGACCATCTCAGAGTCTCCTAATGAGACAAGGGAAAACACTGTGGGATCCCCCCACCTTGGGCACCCAACTCCTCCCCCAGGGCTACACTAGCCAACTGCCGGGGGACTGCACCAGTGGGTGCTGGTTTTCCATGCAAAGGGCAACGAGGATCGTTTGCCTTGTGGCCAGGGGCGCCACACTTGTAACATACCAGTGGTCCCTGGTGAACAGGGGGCCTGTCAGGGCCACTGGCTTCTTCTCAGGGGAGGCTGGGAACCTTTCCCTTGGTTCCCTTGGGGTCTACTTTGGGGCCCTTTATGGAACTCCCTCTGTTTGCCCTTGTCCCCCCACTCTTCTGCTGGGGACCCTGCCCACCCTTGGCGGAGTCTCCCACGTGACCCTTGTGGACCCGGGTACTCACCCAGCGGTCCGCCTCCTCAGCAAGCTGCCTAGGGTTAGTCAGCTTACTATCAATCAGGTGCTGGCGTAGCTCAGGAAAGCAATTACTGGACAAGTGCTCCCATGGAATCAAATCAAAGAGCGCCTGAAAATCAGTCGCTTTGCTACCCTTTACCCAACCATCCAAGGCTCTGCAAAAGAAGGTCACATATTCAACCCAGGTACTGCCTTCAATCTTCTTACAGTTCCTGAACCTCTGCCTATAAAGCTCAGGGGTCAAACCATACCTAGTCATTAAAGCATCCTTCATGTGGCTGTATGAATTATAGACTTCAGAGGGCAAATCCAACAAGGTATCCCGCCCTTCACTGAGGAACCGCCCCCACAACCCCGCTCCCCAATCCTTCTCAGGGACCCGGTGGGAAGACATGGCTACCTCATAGGCTTTGAACCACTGCCCAATGTCATCATTTTTAAAAACTCCTTCACCACATCTTTGGGAATATACACCCTAGCTTCAACAGGCACAGGCGGTACACTGCCACCAGAGGGAGTAATCTCTAAGCTTTTGGCCTTCAATTCCAACTCCCTCAAAACTTTCTCATGTTCAAACTGCATTTTCTTTTCCTCTAGGGCTAATTTCCTAGTTTGCATTTCAAATTCTAACTGCCCATTCAGCTTGAGCTTGGTCAGCTCCATTTCGTGCATCCTACTCTCTTTCCTGTCCTCCAACTCCTCTGGAGACAGTCCTCTGGCAGAAACACTGCTACCTACTGGGGAGACTGCTTTCTTCCCCCCTGGACCCAATAGCCCTTCTAGCTGCCCATCTGCATTCTCATCCCCTTCCATATGTATAGGTGTGCTCCTTGCTTCAATCCAGGCCCTCAGCGCCTTTTGGTGCTCATCCTTCTTGGTGAGCCCGGTCATGGAGACTTTAAACTTCCTGCAGAAATGCTTGAGCTGTTTGAGGGTGTAGCACTCCAGTTTCTCCTCCTCCCAATCACAATCAACAGATGCTACTGATGGTGCGTTATCCATGGTGATTTAAACTTGGCAGTTGCAAAAATAGGAAATCCCAGAAAAAATGCTATCAAAGAGTATGTGGTTGCGTCTTGGTCTGCACTCACTAGGTAGTGTTCACCAATTACTGTACATGAGTCACAAATGCAAGTCCAGAATCCTCACCGCTGACCACCAATGTTAGATTTGGGGGTCTCTAGTTGGCAGAGGTAGGTACCTTTGTCCAAATAGGGACCCTTGAGTCTAGTCAGGGAAAGTAGGTACACTCCTGAAATAACCCCTGCTCACCCTCTTGGTAGCTTGGCACGAGCAGACAGGCTTAGTTCAGAGGCAGTGTGTAAAGCATTTGTGAACACATACAGTAATCAAGTGACAACACTACAAATGGACACCACACAGGTTATATATTTATAAAAATAGGTATACTTTATATAGATTTATCACAAGACCATAAACGACAAAAATAATCCACAATACTGTCAAGAATGCTTAGTTCTGATCAAAAAGGCTTAATTCAAGGTTCTGTGCGAGTCGGTAGCCTCCTCCGGCTACGGCGATGTCAAGAACAAACAGAGTCTAACAAATCCAGCTGACCGCGTCGAGACGGGCCAACACAGCGTAGACAGACTCGGTCACAGTACCTTTTACTTGAAGCGGCAGGCACGGGCGTGCGAGCCGGATGGCTGTACGTCGCGGTCGCGATGCAAGATGGAAGCGTTGCAGGACGCGTTGTCCCTCGATGCGGTGCAGGCAGCAGCTCGTTGACGTCGTCGAGACGGAGTCGGTGAGACCAAGGCCGTGCGTTGCAGGGCGAGACGGTGCTTCGATGCGGTGCTGGCAGGTTGCGGTGCGGCGACGGAGCCAGATTCGGGAGCTGGCGTCGATCAGTCCGGACAGCGGTGCGAGTCGGGCGGTGCGTCGCGAAGCGTGCGAGCGGTGCCCAACTCCGGTGCGGTCACCAGGACTCGAACTCAGCAGCAGTGATCGTGTCGGTCGGACCAGTTCGATTCGGTGTAGCGAGGCGTTGCGAGGATGCGGTGTCTCACAGGTTACGGTGCAGGCAACGGCTCGTTGACGGAGTCGGTGAGACCAAGGCCGTGCGTTGCAAGATGCGAGGCGGTGCTCGATGCGGTGCCTTACAGGACACCGAGCCGGTCGTGAGAGTCGGTCACAGCTCCCTACCTCTGTAGCCACTGAAACAGAGTTTCCAGCAGCAATTCACAAAGGCGGGTGAAGTCCAATGGTCCTGGGACTTCGGTCAGGGGGCAAGCTCTCTTCCAAGCCCTTGGAGATCCTTCACAAGTTGATGAAAGTCACAGCAAAGCAAACGTTCCTTTCTCCTTTCTTTTGGCAGTCAGGCAAACCACTGCAGGCCAATCCCCCAAGCAGCACTTCAGGCTTAGGGATAGTCTCTCCTCAGTTTCTTCTTGGTTCCGCTCCTCAGCAAAGGTTTCTTCTTGTTCCCAAAAGTGATCTAAAGTTCCTGGGTTTGGGCCCCAGTACTTATACTCCTTTTCTCTTTGTTCTCTGAAGGCAGAGAGGCCTTTGCTTAGTTTAAACCAGTTCTGTGCAGCTTTGGAGCACTCTGTGTACATGTCTCCTTCTTTTCCTTTCAGAATGTGGGGCAGGGTACTCAGACGCCCGGCAGGAGGTGGAGCCAGCATTGTGGAAGGCAGGCACAGCCCTATTCAGACCCAGCTGCAACTCCTCCCTCCACTCTGGATGCAGATCTCTCTATTCAGCCCTGTGCTGCCTCACCCTGTCTCCTGTAGCCACCCCCAGCCCCTGTCACGCACAAACCAGACACACAATACACAAGCTGGCAGAGGCAGGCTGGATAGTTAGGCAAGAAAATACCTACTTTCTAAAAGTGGTATTTTCAAACACAGAATGTTAAAATCAACTTCACTAAAAGATGTATTTTATCATTCTGAGTTCAGGCATACTAAACTCGAATTTCTACCTAGTTCCCTGAGTCAGGTAAGGATTATAAGATGTTATAATCCAACCTGCCCATTCTGGCCTATGGGGAACAGGTAGCCTTGCAATAGTGAAAAACGAAAATGGCTGTAATTCACTATTAGGACATGCCACACATACCAGGGCATGTCCCACCTTATCCTTACAATGCACCCTGCCCGTAGGCCTACCATAGGGGTGTCTGATATGAAGAAAAGGGAAGGTTTAGGGACTGGTAAGTGGGTGCACTTACCAAGTCGACATGGCAGTCACAGACTGCACGTAGGCTCTGCAATGGCAGGCCTGAGACACACTTTACAAGCTGCTTCTGTGGGTGGCACAACCAGTGCTGCAAGCCCACCAGCAGCATTTGATTCACGAGCCCTGGGCACACTCAGTGCACTGTACTAGGGTCTGACAGTAATTCAAATAAGCCAAACATGGAGTCACTAATTCATAACACAATTTACAATAGGGAGCACTTGCACTCTGGCACTGATTAGCAGTGGCAAAGTGCCCATGAGCATCTAGTCCAGCAAAAACATATCGACAACAGTGGAGGCATTATTAAAAAATGGAAGGGCGACCCATGCCAAGGATGCCAGGTCTAACAATAAGAAAATGTGATGTACCTGTATATAAATTATAAAGTAGTAATACTTGTATGGTATTAATTACGAAGTGTTTGACAATGTGGTTTTTAACTTATATGACCGGTTTGCATATGTTTGGATGGTGAGATATGGTTTTTCTGGTTGCAGATAGTTATATGTATGATGAGACTGTTGAGTTTACTTAAAGATGCAGAGAACTATATATTTTTGAGAAGATGGCCTGAAGGCGTATATCTATTATGAAGTCACAGATATGTTTACATGATGATCTATGTTCTTCAAGGCTGTTGAAAATGTCATGTATATAGTGAGGGTGGCGCATTTCTTTCAACATGCTCTATTTACAATTAGGGAGGGTTAATAGTGCAGAATGTCTTTTGAGAGTTTGTGTGCTAGCTTAACTTGGCATGTAATATTTCTTTGCGAAATGATGTAGGTATGCCATAAAGAAAAGGTTTGGTGCTTTCAAAAGGTGAAAATTGTTTCCAGTTTTAGAAACTTACTGATGCATGTGCAGGCTGAGTAACAGAGCAATGTATACTCTTAGAGAGGCATGTATGCAATTATATATAAAGTGTGATATCTAGACTTATTCAATCACCCAGGTACTACACATGTACTCTATCGATCACACAGGCACTAATTATGTACTCACTGAACTATGCAGGCAACACCCATGCGTTCATCCAATCACCCAGATAGTAGCAATATAGTTATGTGAATACACAGGCACTAACTATGCAGATATATAACCACTGATGTAGTTCCTACATACTCAGGGAATCAAGCAGGCACTACCTATATTCTGAGGGAATCACCTCGGCACTATCTATGCACTCATCCAATTATCCAGGGAGTATTGTTGTACTCAACCAGAAACACATGTATTTACAAGTTTTAGTGAGGAATATGTACTCTTTTAGAACCATGTGTTGAATTATATATGTAACCTGTCACACAGTGTTAGCATATACTCTGATCTGAAAAATTAGTAGGCTATATGCTGTGATACAGATTAATGTGCATATTTTTATATGCAGTGTTTCTCAAAATTTAAATCTTACACATCTAAGTAGAAAAATATTGAACCACTAAATCTACCAGTGACACAGAGGTTGAGAGGCACAGAATAGCTCTTATGTAGTGTTTTCGGATTTACACTATTGATGCATTGTATACTTTTACACTTTGGTTGATGTTTATTTTAAAAATTAGTACAAAAGTGATAAAGTGGTCTTCTAGCGTGTTTGAGTGAGAACTGTGATATGGTGCAGCTGTATTATAGGAGGTGGTGTCGTGTAGTTCCTAGAACCCCCCAGGACCTGCGCATTTTGGATGACCTAAACTGGGGGCTAGGTATATCGACAGACTCTGAACACCACCCACAGGATATGTCAGCCGTTAGACCAGCTAGCTCTACAGTGCCACTACCACCCCCCTGTATTCTACAGCGGTGTAGGTAGTTTCTGACAACCACTGAACATGACAACCCTGATTCCTCAGGTATCGTGGAAAACAGTACAGTATATTTCGCTCAGTCACTTGTGCTTATTTTTCCTCAGAATATACACAGAATGACGATTGGGATGTTTTCAATAGTTATTTATTGGTCAAGCGTCAGTCTCGTGTAAAACATATTTGCTGCGACAATCAGAAGACAGGAGCAGACAAAAGTAATCGCAAGCACCAATATTTTAAATAATAGATCCATTTCTACCATAGTGCTAAAAAGATGAACATAAGCCGATTATATAAAACTGTAGCATTGTTGTACTCCTACGATGCGTAGCCTACCTAAATGTACCTAGCCTAAATATGTAAGTGAAGCATGGATATGTGTATATATGTGTGTGCTAGAATGTAGCCAAGAATCCCATAGGGAATCACCAACCCCTCACCTGATGGTTTAGAACGAATGACCCCGTCTCTGCTGCGAGGATGACACCCCGTGAGGGATGTCAGACCGCTGTGTGTCGAAGGATCAGCATGCAGAACCTCGGTCCAGCCTGGAAGGAATTCTCCTCTGATTTGTATGGGGGAGTGAGAGTCTTTTATACTAAAGTGGTCACTCCAGGGTTTCTTCTAGAATCGATATGTTTTCAAAACAACCATGGATGCTTTGAAAACATTTCACTAATCCTTTTCTAAACAAAATTGATCATGCACAGCTGGCTGTTGGCCATGGATGAAAAAAGTGGTGGCCCTTATATAGAATAAATCTGCCGTGCCTGGGGACATGTTTATGTACGTCAGGTACAGGGATTATGATAGGGTACCGAGAGCCTGGTGTCGAAGAGACAGGAACAAGCTACTAGGTAAAAGGTCACCTGTGTAGAACCGCTATTGTCGTGTGGATGGGACAAATGTATGTAATCGATATGTACATGACAGGACTATCCTAAAGGACATGACAGGGGTGCTATAATATTAAAAGGTAAGTAATAAATTAAGTTTTGTATTTTGGTTTGGGATTGGTACATTGAAGTAAGTGCTTGTAGTTATGTGGTTAGGTTGATTTGTAGATTTAAAACTACAATATAACATAAAAACCTTTTTTTCTATTATTCAGACAGAAGGCCTACAAAAGCTCGGAGGAAAAAGGAACTACAGTATCTAAGCAGAACTGAGAAACAAAAGGGGAAAAATGAAGAAAAAGTGGTTTAAGAAAAAAGAGCTACTGGTAAGGAAACAAAGTGACTTCTTAAAAATATATGTAGACATTTCCAAAGATTACAAAATAATGAAAATAAAATTCAAACTATGTGAGAGAATAAAAGTGGACAAAATCTATATAACAAGAACAGAAAAGAACGTAACAAAGACGGACACACCTTAACCAGGAGACAGAAGCAGTTTAAGGAAATCACAGCCAGGATGATTCATAGTACAGTAGTTATAAATCTACTGAGAAATATGAAGAAGAATAGAAGAAGGAGAGAGGCACTGAAACAGAACAAGTTGAGAGCGTAGTTGATAAGGCCTTTGCTTTGAAGAGGAAGCTTTTCATTTTGATTATTAATAGAATGAAGACTCTTGACAAAATGGTGTTGCGATTAGTGAATAGAAGTAATTTGTAAAGTTTTTAGTGGAGAATGCATACATAGTTCTAGTACAGAATCTTTCTTTAATCAAGAAAGCTATTTCCAGGATAATAGATTAGTTCATGGTATTGATTACGGAGGACGATGTTATGAAATGAAGAATGGCACTCGTATAGCAAAAGAGGTGATGGTATCTACAAATGTAGAACAAGTCATTAGAGAACAGGTACAAGGAAGGCAGATTCAGGCGCCTGTATAGAAATGGAATTGTAGTAGTATTTGTAGTATTCAACAGCAATCCATTGATTTATTAAGGACATTTTTACATATCTTTCCAAGGTGAAGTTTAAAACACAAAATAAATACGTTACAAAGATTGGAACCTTGCAAGATTAGATAGCATACAAATTTGCAGGGACACTTACTAGCTTGTTTATCAAACAAAGTGTGCCAAAGCACCTTTCATCACTTTAGGATGTTAGCTGTGCACCACTCAACAACATGAACTTTAGTTAGGAGGCTGTACTATGTGAAAACTCCTGCTTTATGTTTAGGAGAAATGAATAGGGCACTTTGCATGGTACTGTGGCAGAGGTAGAAAAGGTTTGTGATGATGTGCAGTTTTGTTTCTTTGGTCTAGAACAGGACTGTAGGGAAATTGAAGAGTTGATAACAGGAGGAGTTGCAGAACAGGAAACAGGTACTACAGTTGATAGTTTGAAGAAGAGATTACAAAATTTAACACAGTATGGTCTCAAAAACCAGAGTATGGTTGTAAATGTTGTTGACGCACTCTCTAGAAGATTTAAACACAGACTGTTGACTTGTGTTTAAAAAGTGAAAAAATAAATAATGATAACTTGCAAAAGTAAGCTGTGTATTTATTTGTAGAGGAACACTTTGACTTGTCCATACTGCAAGTTATATGTAAGTAGTGTTACAATAAATAAAATGAACAACACATAGATATTAGATACCCATTTTTTAAGATAATAAAATGCCTGCTAATGTAGAAAAACTATATATGTAAAAAAACAAAAAACATTTATGGTTCTTTGCAGCATTGCGAAGGGCTGTTGTGGACTGCTGTCCAGCACTCACTACAACTCCCCAATCTATGCAGAATGATGTTATCTGGGACAACTGTGGAGCCAAATCTGGAAGTTGACATTAGACCTCTGAAGGGACCCTCTGCTCCAGTGTTGTTGTGACTGGTATTGAAGGTCAGGGTCCTTCAGCCTTGCATTGCCTTCTTGCTGCTTTTACACTATAGCTTTCATATGTTTTTAGATGGTAAAGCATGGACGGAGTCCCGGAAAAATATTTTTTTTGTACCCTTTGACAGTGTTTTGTGACATATTGTGCATTGTGCAAATCTGCTCACTATGAACTGCTCTTAAAGAAAGTTCAAGATAGATAGATACATGGGCGTGTTCTTCTTATTGTTTTAGTTGAAACGTCTATTATCCAATGACATTCCTTTATTTCCAGGTTACATGATTTTCTGTTTTGTTTTTTAATTTCTTTTTTTTAGTGGTGTTGGAAAGTTGTCAATTTTTTGTTGGATTTATGGTTGGAGACATTTTCTATGTTAGGTTTAGAACATGGATGTCATCCCACATGATTATTTTAGTTTGTCACTCTAGAGTGGGTCTTTTCACAGAGTGTGCATTGCACTATGTTTGGAGCAGTTTTTCATTCCTGTTTAGTTTGGGTAAGAATGGGTAGTTTGATGGGTGTTTGGTAGTTATGCTCTATTCGTGAGTTCAGCTGTTGAAAGTTATTTTGTGAAATTGTTGTTTTTGCTAAATGTGGTGTTAAAATGAAGTTAAACAATTATGTTGCTAAACAGCTAGACTCAAACGTTGCTTAAAATATGTTTATATATCTGTTTTACATTTTGTCATTTGTATTTGTGACCACTGATATCATTGCAACCTCCGGTGTTGCTGTGAAGAAGTAAAATCATTTTTTATGTAGTTATTTTGACAAATGAATACTAAGGGGAAAGTTAAATTAGTATCTTACTAAATAGCTTCACTGAAACTTTATGTAAAATATGTCTATATATGTGTTTTACACTTTGTCAAAAACACCCAGCATTCTCAGTGTGTCCTTGGCAATTGTACTCATAGAATCACACAGGCACTACCTGTGCAATCAGAAAGGACGTCTTTTCTCCACCACTCTGCAAACGTGCCTCCTGGCACACTATTAGTTGGGGGATGAGGGTCGTTGGAGGCCAACTACCCCTCTCGTTACCTCCAGCAAATCCCAAACAGTGAGTTTCCTAGGAGGTCTTCGGAGGCCACGCCCCCTTTCTTCACCACTCTGCAAACTCTTCTCCTGACACACTAATTGTTGGGGAATGAAGTTCTCTTGGATGCTAAGGGACCTTGGGGACCAAGAAACCCTCCGGGTACTTTCTGTAAGTCTTCACAGCAGGATTCCTAAGAGCTGGTCAAAGGCCCACCCCCTTTTCCCACCATTTTGCAAACACCATTGCTACTTAAAAAACTATAGAAATTCACTGAAAAAACCAAAGGTTACAGGAACAATATAGCTAGGAATTAGCATTTAAAAAACCTTAGAAATTCACTGAAAAAACCAAAGGTTACAGTGACGTTCAAGTTTGGCTAACATTTCACTCATACAAAACCAGAGAAATTCAGCAGATATAGTTAGCAGAGCTAACTATAACTTGCACCCCTGCAATGCACTGCTTATGACCTCACATATTACATCACTCAAGGACATGCTCAGTGACATCACTGATGACATCATCCACAGAATCTCTGATGCACACACTCATACCCCAATATAACATTTCATACACCCACTCCAACTTCTACACTAGCATTGTCAAAACCATTAACACACCCATTCCAGTACTTACACACCCACTCCCTGATTCATAGGTCTACACACACATCCACTCAGTTACCCATACAGCCACTCATACACCAACTCACTCACTAATACAGCCACTGATATATCCAGTCATACACCCATACAGCCACCCACACAAAGTCAGTCACTCATACAGCTACTCATACAGCTACTCACACACAGACTCACTCACCTATAGAGTCAATCACACAGCCATTTACTCACCTATACAGTTATACACACACCCACTCATTTACTAATACAGATACTAACATATACTCACTCACTGCTGATGACGTCACATATTACATCACTCATGACATGGTCAGTGACATCACTGATGACATCACTGATGACATCTCAAATGACATCACTGATGACATCATCCAGTGAGTGAGTGTTTTTAAAAAGTTTAAGAATTTTATTTATATATATGTATACGCCAAGGTGTATTGAAGAATGTGTGTGTGTATGAGTGTCTGAATGGATGATTTAGTGGGTGCGTGACTGACTGTATAAGTGAGTGATTAAACGTGTCTTAGTAAATGCATGGGTGAATGACTAAACTGTGTGAATGTCTGTACCAGTCTATCAGTTGGTGTGTAAGTGGCTGTATGAGTTGGTGAGTAGCTACATGAGTGTCTATATGGGTTAATGATTGGTTGTCTGAGTACCTGTAGGGGTACCTGAGTGTGTGGTGGGTGGGGGGGTATGTGACTCCCTGCATGAATGTGTGAGTGAGTGATTGACTAGGTGTATGGGTTCATGAGTGCGTCTGCGAGGAGCTGCATGGGTCAGTGAGTGTGCATATGGCTGTGTTGGTGAGTGAATGGATGTCTCAGTGGCATATGTGCAAGTAACTACAAATATGAAAGGCAGTATATGTGAGTGTTGGAGTATATAAGTGACTATATGTGAGAGTGTGTGATTGTGAGAGTGGCTGTATGGATGAGTGTGTGCTTGTGTCAGTAATTGTAGAAGAGAGTAAGTATGTGTTACTATCTGTATGAATAAGTGAAGTGGTGTGTGTGTATAACTGAATAGGTGAGTAAATGGCAGTGTGATTGATTCTTTGGGTGACTGACTAGGTGTTTGAGTAACTCTATGGGTGAGTGGCGGTTTGCGAGTGTCTGTATGGGTGTATGAGTGCATATATCAGTGGCTGTATTGATGAGTGACTGCGTGTATGAATTACTGTGTAGGTTAGTGAATGGATGTGTGTGTAGACCTATGACAGTGAGTGGGTATGTACTAACTGGTATTGGTGTGTCTATGGTTTCGAGAATGGTAGTCTGTATTTTAGAGTGGGTGGATCAAAGGTTATATTAGGTTGTGAGGAGGTGCATCAGATATTAAGTGGATGATGTAATCAGTGATGTCATCAGCAGTGCATTGGGGAGGTACGAGTTATAGTTAGCTCAGCTAACTATAACGGACGAATGTATACGTTTTTGTACGAGTGAAATATCAGCCTAACTATAACGTCCTGAAACCTGTGGTTTTTTCAATGAATCTCTAAGGTTTTTTAAATGCTAATCCCAAGCTACAACGTCCCTGAAACCTGTGTTTTTTTTCAGTGAATTACTAAGATTTTTTAAATGCTAATCCCTAACTATAACGTCCCAGAAACCTGTGGTTTTTAGGTGAATTTCTAAGGTTTTTAAATGCTAATTTCTAACTATACCTACATAGGTAGAACATGTACAGAAAGAGGAAGAAAGGTGCAGAAAGAAGCAAGAAAAGTGCAAAAAGAGGGAAGAGAGGTGCAGAAAGAGGAAGAAAGGTGCAGAAAAAAGCAAGAAAAATGCAGAAAGAGGCAACAGAAGTACAGAAAGAGGAAGAAAGGTGGAGAAAGGAGCAAGAGAAGTGCAGAAAGAAGCAACAGAGGTGTAGAAAGAGGCCTACTTCGAATGTACCTTACCACAGACTCATACAAAGTAGCCTAATCACTAATGTATTAAACCTCACTTTTCTCTTGTAGGTTCACCATTCATCGACTGCTCAGAGTGCTAGCACTACCAAATGTAAAACAGCAATCTAACCATATCACTGTTGTAAGTCTGACCAAGTTTGTGAAGGTATGCATGCGTGTGTCTCTGCCTTTACCTAGTGACATTCTACATAAAAATAAACACACAAATACTTGAATACCTATGTTTCAAACAGCATACTCTGTAAATTTGTGTGCAAAAAGGTGCAGAAAAAAGCAAGAGCGATGTAGAAAAAAGCAAGAGAAGTACAGAAAGAACAAATGGAGGTGCAGAAAGAGATAAGAGGGGTGCAGAAAGAGGCAAGAGAAGTGTAGAAAGAAGCAACAGAGGTGCCAAAAGAGGCAAGAGAGCTGCAGAAAGAGGCAAGAGAGTTGCAGAAACAGCCAAAAAAGGTGCGTAAAGAGGGAACAGGGGTGCAGACAGAGGCAAGATAAGTGCAGAAAGAGGGAAGAGAGGTGCAGAAAAAGGCAAGAGGGGTGCAGAAATTTGCAAGAGAGGTACAGAAAGAAGCAAGTGCAGTGCAGAAAGAAGCAAAAGAGGTGCAGAAAGAGGCAAGAGAACTGCAGAAAGAGGCACAACAGGTGCAGGAAAAGGGAAGAAGGGTGCAGAAAGAAGCAAGAGAGGTATAGAAAGAGGCAAGAAGGGGGCAGAAAGAGGCAACAGGGGAGCAGAAAGAGGCAAGAGGGGTATAGAAAGAGGAAGAGAGGTGCAGAAAGAGGCAAGAGAGATGCACAAAGAGGGAAGAAGGGTGCAGAAAGAGGCAAGAGGGCTGCAGAAAGAATCAAGAGAGGTACAGAAAGTAGCAAGAGAAGTGCAGAGTGAAGCAATAGGGGTGCAGAAAGAGGCAAGGGGGTGCAGAAAGAGGCAAGAGGGGTGACGAAGGAGGCAACAGAGGAGCAGCAGGAAGCAAGAGAACTGCATAAAGAGACAAGAGAGTTGCAGAAACAGGCAAAAGAGGTGCAGAAAGAGGCAAGAGAACTTCAGAAAGAGGCAAGAGGGGTGCAGAAAGAGGCAAGAGCAGTACAGAAAGAACCAAAAGACGTGCAGGAAAAGGGAAGAAGGGTGCAGAAAGAGGCAAGAGGGGTGCAGAAAGAAGCAAGAGAGGTGCAGAAAGAGGCAAGAGGGGTGCAGAAAGAGGCAAGAGGGATTCAGAAAGAGGCAACAGGTGTGAGGCAAGAAGCAAGAGAGGTGCAGAACAAAGCAAGAGAAGTGCAGAAAGAAGCAACAGAGGTGCAGAAACAGGCAAAAGAGGTGCAGAAAGAGGGAAAGGGGTGCAGAAAGAGGCAAGAGAAGTGCAGAAAGAAGCAACACACTTACAAAAGGAGGCAAGAGAACTCCAAAAAGAGGCGACGGAGTTGCAGAAACAGGCAAAAGTGGTGCAGAAAGAGGGAAGAGGGGTGCAGATAGAGGCAAGAGAGCTGCAGAAAGAGGGAAGAGGGGTGCAGAAAGAGGCAAGAGGGGAACAGAAATTTGCAAGAGAGGTGCACAAAGAAGCAAGAGCAGTGCAAAAGAACCAACAGAGGTGCAGAAAGAGGCAAAAGGGATACAGAAAGAGGCAAGAGAAGTGCAGAAAGAAGCAAAAGAGGTGCAGAAAGAGGCAAGAGGGGTGCAGAAAGAGACAAGACGGGTGCAGAAAGAAGCAAAAGAGGGCAGAAAGAGGCAAGAGAACTGCAGAATGAAGCAACAGGGGTGCAGAAAGAGGCAAGAGGGGTGCAGAAAGAAGCAAAAGAGGTGCAGAAAGAGGCAAGAGAACTGCAGAAAGAGGCAAGAGAGGTTCAGGAAAAGTGAAGAAGGGTACAGAAAGGCAAGAGGGGTGCAGAAAGAAGCAAGAGAGGTGCAGGAAAAGGGAAGAAGGGTGCAGAAAGAGGCAAAAGAGGTGCAGAAAGAGGTAAGAGGGGTGCAGAAAGAGGCAAGAGAGGTGCAGAAGGGGGCAAGAGAACTGCAGAAATAGGCAAGAGACTTGCAGAAACAGTCAAAAGAGGTGCAGAAAGAGGGAACAGGGGTGCAGACAGAGGCACGCAAAGTGCAGAAAGAACCAACAGAGGTGCAGAAATAGGCAATAGGGGTGCAGAAAGAAGTAAGAGAAGTGCAGAAAGAAGCAGCAGAAATGTAGAAACAGGCAATTTGAAGTCCAGAAAGAAGCAATAGAGGTACAGACAGAGGCAAGAGAACTGTAGAAAGAGGCCAGAAAGGTACAGAAAGAGGCAAGAGAGGTGCAGGAAAAGGGAATAAGGGTGTGGAAAGAAGCAAGAGAGGTGAAGAAAGACACAAGAGGAGTAAACAAAGAGGGAAGAAGGGTGCAGAAAGAGGCAAGAGGAGTGCACAAAGAAGCAAGAGAGGTGCAGAAGGAAGCAAAAGAGGTGCAGGAAGAGGCAAGAGAACTGCAGAAAGAGGCAAGAAAGGTGAAGAAAGAGGCAAGAGAGGTGCAGGAAAAGGGAATAAGGGTGTGGAAAGAAGCAAGAGATGTGCAGAAAGATGCAAGAGGGGTGAACAAAGAGGGAAGAAGGGTGCAGAAAGAGGCAAGAGGGGTGCACAAAGAAGCAAGAGAGGTGCAGAAAGAAGCAAGAGAAGTGCAGAATGAAGCAACAAGGGGACAGAACGAGGCAAAAGGGGTGCAGAAAGAGGCAACATGGGTGTAGAAAGAGGCAACAGAGGTGCAGAAGGAAGCAAGAGAACTGCAGAAAAAGGCAAGAGAGTTACCGAAACAGGCAAAAGAGGTGAAGAAAGAGGAAGCGGTGGTACAGACAGAGGTAAGAGAAGTGTAGAAAGTATGAAGAGGGGTACAGAAAGAGGCAAGATGGGGGCAGAAATGTGCAAGAGAGGTGCAGAAAGAATCAAGAGCAGTGCAGAAAGAAGCAAGAGGGCTACAGAAAGAGGCAAGAGAAGTGTAGAAAGAAGCAACAGAGGTGAAGAAGGAGGCAAGAGAACTGCAGAAAGAGTCACAAGAGTTGCAGAAACAGGAAAAAGAGGTGCAGAAAGAGGGAATGGGTGCAGACAGAGGCAAGACAGGTGGAGAGAGAGGGAAGATGGGTACAGAAAGGGGCAAGAGGCGTGCACACATTTTCAAGAGAGGTGCGGAAAGAAGCAAGAGCAGTGCAGAAAGAACCAACAGAGTTGCAGAAAGAGGCAAGAGGGGTGCAGAAAAAGGTAAGAGGGGTACAGAAAGAGGCAACAGAGATGCAGAAGGAGGCAAGAGAACTGCAGAAAGAGGCAAGAGAGTTGCAGAAACAGGCAAAAGAGGTGCAGAAAGAGGGAACAGGGGTGCAGACAAAGGTAAGCGAAGTGCAGAAAGAGGGGTACAGAAAGAAGCAAGAGGGGTGCAGCAATTTGCAAGAGAAGTGCAGAAAGAAGCAAGAACAGTGCAGAAAGAACCAACAGAGGTACAGAAAGAGGAAAGAGGGGTGCAGAAAGAGGCAAGAGAAGTGCAGAAAGAAGCAAAAGAGGTACAGAAAGAGGCAAGAGAACTGCAGAAAGAGGCAAGAAAGGTACAGAAAGAGGCAAGAGAGGTGCAGGAAAAGGGAATAAGGGTGTGGAAAGAAGCAAGAGAGGTAAAGAAAGACACAAGAGGGGTTAACAAAGAGGGAAGAGGGGTGCAGAAAGAGGCAAGAGGGGTGCACAAAGAAGCAAGAGAGGTGCAGAAAGAAGCAAGAGAAGTGCAGAATGAAGCAACAAGGGGTCAGAAAGAGGCAAAAGGGGTGCAGAAAGAGGGAACATGGGGTGCAGAAAGAGGCAAGACAGGTGCAGAAAGAGGGAAGATGGGTGCAGAAAGAGGCAAGAGGGGTGCAGACATTTTCAAGAGAGGTGCAGAAAGAAGCAAGAGCAGTGCAGAAAGAACCAACAGAGGTGCAGAAAGAGGCAAGAGGGGTGCAGTAAGAGGCAAGAAAAGTGCAGAAAGAAGCAAAAGAAGTGCGGAAAGAGGCAAGAGAACTCCAGAAAGAGGCAAGAGAGGTACAGAAAGAGGCAAGAGAGTTGCAGAAAGAGGGAAGAAGGGTGCAGACAGAGGCAAGAGGGGTGCAGAAAGAGGCAAGAGGGGTGCAGAAAGAGGCAAGAGAAGTACAGAAAGAGGCAAGTGAGGTACAGAAAGAGGCAAGAGAGGTGCAGAAAGAGGCAGGAGACCTGCAGAAAGAGGCAAGTGAGGAGCAGAAACAGGCAAAAGAGGTGCAGAACCAGGCAAGAGAAGTGCAGAAAGAAGCAACAGAGGTGGAGAAGGAGGCAAGAGAACTGCAGAAAGAGGCAAGAGAGGTACATAAAGAGGAAAGAGGGGTGCAGAAAGAGGTGAGAGGGGTGCAGAAAGAGGTGAGGGGGTACAGAAAGAAGCAAGAGAGGTGCAGAAAAAAGCAAGAGAAGTGCAGAAAGAACCAACAGAGGTGAAGAAAGAGGCAAGAAGGGTGCAGAAAGAGGCAAGAGAAAAGCAGAAAGAAGCAACAGAGGTGCAGAAGAAAGCAAGAGAACTGCAGAAAGAGGCAAGAGAGTTGCAGAAACAGGCAAAAGAGGTGAAGAAAGAGGGAACAGTGGTAAAAACAGAGGCAAGATAAGTGCAGAAAGTTTGAAGAAGGGTGCAGAAAGAGGCAAATGGGGTGCATAAATGTGCAAGAGAGGTGCAGAAAGAGGCAAGAGGGGTGCAGAAAGAGGCAGGAGAAGTGCAGAAAGAAGCAACAGAGGTGCAGAAAGAGGCAAGAGAACTGCAGAAAGAGGCAAATGTGTTGCAGAAACAGGCAAAAGAGGTGCAGAAAGTGGGAACAGGGGTGCAGACAGAGGCAAGAGAGGTGCAGAAATTTGCAAGAGAGGTGCAGAAAGTAGCAAGAGCAGTGCAGAAAGAACCAACAGAGGTGCAGAAAGAGGCAAGAGGGGTGCAGAAAGAGGCAACAGAAGTGCAGAAAGAAGCAAAAGAGGTGCAGAAAGAGGCAAGAGCACTACAGAGAGAGGCAAGAGAGCTGCAGAAAGAGGGAAGAGGAGTCCAGAAAGAGGCGAGAGGGGTGCAGAAAGAAGCAAAAGAGGTGCAGAAAGAGGCAAGAGAAGAGCAGAAAGAGGCAAGTGAGGTGGAGAAAGAGGCAAGAGAGGTGCAGGAAAAGGGAAGAAGGGTGCGGAAAGAGGCAAGAGGGGTGCAGAAAGAAGCAAGAGAGGTGCAGGAAAAGGGAAGAAGGGTGTAGAAAGAGGCAAGAGGGGTGCAGAAAGAAGCAAGAGAGGTACAGAAAGAGACAAGAGGAGTGCAGAAAGAGGCAAGAGAGGTGCAGAAAGAACCAAGAGAAGTGGCAGAATGAAGCAACAGGGGTGCAGAAAGAGACAACAGAGGTGCAGAAGGAGGCAAGAGAACTGCAGAAAGAGGCAAGAGAGTTGCAGAAACAGGCAAAAGAGGTGCAGAAAGAGGGAAGAGAGGTGTAACAGATGCAAGAGAAGTACAAAAAGAACGAAGAGGGGTACACAAATTTGCAAGAGAGGTACAGAAAGAAGAAAGAGGGGTGCAGAAAGAGGCAAGAGAAGTGCTGAAAGAATCAAAAGAGGTGCAGAAAGAGGCAAGAGGGGTGGAGAAAGAGGGAAGAGCAGTGCAGAAAGAACCAAGACTTGTGCAGGAAAAGGGAAGAAGGATGCAGAAAGAGGCAAAAGGGGTACAGAAAGAAGCAAGAGAGGTGCAGAAAGAGGCAAGAAGGGTACAGAAAGAAGCAAGAGAGGTGCAGAAAGAGGCAACAGTGGTGCATAAAGAAGCAAGAGAGGTGCAGAAAGAAGCAAGAGAAATGCAGGAAAGAAGCAACAGAGGTGCAGAAACAGGCAAGATAAGTGCATAAAGAAGCAAGAGAGTTGCAGACAAAGGCAAGAGAAGTGCAGAAAGAAGAAAAAGGGGTGCAGAAAGAGTCAAGAGGAGTGCAGAATGAAGAAAGAGAAGTACAGAAAGAAGCAAGAGAAGTCCAGTAAGAAACAATATGGGTGCAGAAAGAGACTAGAGGGGTGCAGAAAGAGGCAAGAGAAGTGCAGAAAGAAGCAACAGACATACAGAAGGAGGCAAGAGAACTGCAAAAAGAGGCAGCAGAGTTGCAGAAACAGGCACAAGAAGTGAGGAAAGAGGGAACATGGGTGCAGAAAGAGGCAAGACAGGTGCAGAAGAGGGAAGAGGAGTACAGAAAGAGGCAAGAGGGGTGCAGACATTTTCAAGAGAGGTGCAGAAAGAAGCAAGAGCAGTGCAGAAAGAACCCACAGAGCTGCAGAAAGAGGCAAGAGGGGTGCAGAAAGAGGCAAGAGAAGTGCAGAAAGAAGCTAAAGAAGTACAGAAAGAGGCAAGAGAACTGCAGAAAGAGGCAAGAGAGGTACAGAAAGAGGCAAGAGAGGTGCAGAAAGAAGCAAAAGAAGTGCAGAAAGAAGCAACAAAGGTGCAGAAAGAGGCATGGGAAGTGCAGAAAGAGGCAAGAGAGGTGCAGAAACAGGGAGGAGAGGTGCAGAAAGAGGGAGCAGGGGTACAGAAAGAGGCAAGAGATGTACAGAAAGAGGGAAGAGGGGTACAGAAAGAGGCAAAAGGGGTGCAGAAAGAAACAAGTGAGGTGCAGAAAGAGGTAAGAGAGGTGAAACAGGCTAGAGAAGTGCAGAAAGAGGCAAGTGAGCTGCAGAAAGAGGCAAGAGAGGTGCAGAAAGAGGCAGGAGACCTGCAGAAAGTGGCAAAAGAGGTGCAGAAAGAGGCAAGTGAGGTGCAGAAAACAGGCAAAAGGGGTGGTGAAACAGGCAAGAGAAGTGCAGAAAAAAGCAACAGAGGTGGAGTAGGAGGCAAGAGAACTGCAGAAAGAGGCAAGAGAGGTGCAGAAAGAGGAAAGAGGGATTCAGAAAGAGGCAAGAGGGGTGCAGAAAGAAGCAAGAGAGGTGCATAAAAAAGCAAGAGAAGTGCAGAAAGAACCAACGGAGGTGGAGAAAGAGGCAAGAGGGGTGCAGAAAGAGGCAAGAGAAGTGCAGAAAGAAGCAACAGAGGTGCAGAAAGAAGCAAGCGAACTGCAGAAAGAGGCAAAAGTGTTGCAGAAACAGACAAAAGAGCTGCAGAAAGAGGGAACAGGACTGCAGACAGAGGCAAGGGAGGTGCAGAAAGAGGGAAGAGGGGTGCAGAAAGAGGCAATAGGGGTGCAGAAAGAGGCAACAGAAGTGCAGAAAGAAGCAAAATAAGTGCAGAAAGAGGCAAGAGAACTACAGAAGGAGGCTAGAGAGGTGCACAAAGAGGAAAGAGAGGTACACAAAGAGGGAAGAAGGGTGCAGAAAGAGGCAAAAGGGGTACAGAAAAAAGAAAGATAGGTGCAGAAAGAAGCAAGAGAAGTACAAAAAGAAGCAACAGAGGTGCAGAAAGTAACAAGAGGGGTGCAGAAGGAGGCAAGAGAAGTGTAGAAACAAATAAGAGAGGTACAGAAACAGGCAAGAGAAGTGCAGAAAGAGGCAACAAAGGTGCAGAAACAGGCAGGAGATATGCAGAAAGAGGGAACAGGGGTGCCGAAAGAGGCAAGAGAGGTACAGAAAGAGGGAAGAGGGGTGCAGAAAGAGGCAAGAGGGGTACAGAAAGAAGCAAGTGAGGTGCAGAAAGAGGCAAGTGAGGTACAGAAACAAGCCAGAGGGATGCAGAAAGGGGCAAAAGGAGTGCAGAAAGAAGCAACAGAGGTGCAGAATGAGGCAAGAGAACTGTAAAAAGAGGTAAGAGAGGTGCAGAAACTGGCAAGAGAGGTGCAGAAAGAGGGAAGAGTTGTGCATAAAGAGGCAAGAGGGGTGCACAAATAAGCAAGAGAGGTGGGGAAAAAGCAAGAGAATGCAGAAAGAACCAACAGAGTTGCAGAAAGAGGCAAAGGAAGCACAGAAGGAAGCAACAGAGGTGAAGAAAGAGGCAAGAGGGGTGCAGAAAGAGGCAAGAGAAGTGCAGAAAGAAGCAACAGAGGTGCAGAAAGAGGCAAAAGAACTGCAGAAAGAGGCAAATGTGTTGCAGAAACAGGCAAAAGTGGTGCAGATAGAGGGAACAGGGGTGCAGACAGAGGCAAGAGAGGTGCAGAAATTTGCAAGAGAGGTGCAGAAAGTAGCAAGAGCAGTGCAGAAAGAACCAACAGAGGTGCAGAAAGAGGCAAGAGAGGTGCAGAAGGGGGCAAGAGAACTGCAGAAATAGGCAAGAGACTTGCAGAAAGAGGCAAGAGAACTACAGAGAGGGGCAAGAGAGCTGCAGAAAGAGGGAAGAGGGGTCCAGAAAGAGGCAAGAGGGGTGCAGACATTTGCAAGAGAGGTGCACAAAGAAGTAAGAGCAGTGCAAAAGAACCAACAGAGGTGCAGAAAGAGGCAAGCGGGGTACAGAAAGAAGAAAGAGAAGTGCAGGCAGAAGCAAAAGAGCTGCAGAAAGAGGCAAGAGTGGTGCAGAAAGAGACAAGAGAGGTGCACAAAAAGGGAAGAAGGGTGCAGAAAGAGGCAAGAGGGGTGCAGAAAGAAACAAGCGCAGTGCAGAAAGAACCAACAGAGGTGCAGAAAGAGGCAAGAGGGGTGCAGAAAGAGGCAACAGAAGTGCAGAAAGAAGCAAAAGAGGTGCACAAAGAGGCAAGAGAGGTGCACAGAGACGGAAGAAGGGTGCAGAAAGAGGCAAAAGGGGTACAGAAAAAAGCAAGAGAGGTGCAGAAAGAAGCAAGAGAAGTGCAGAAAGAAGCAACAGAGGTGCAGAAAGTAACAAGAGGGGTGTAGAAAGAGGCAAGAGAGGTACAGAAACAGGCAACAGAGGTACAGAAAGAGGAGTGCAGAAAGAGGGAAGTGGGGTGCAGAAATAAGCAACAGAGGTGAAGAATGAGGCAAACGGGGTGCAGAAAGAAATAAGAGAGGTGCAGAAAGAAGCAAGGGATGTGCAGAAAGAAGCAAGTGAGGTGCTGATACAGGCAAGAGACGTGCAGAAAGAGGCAAGAGAGGTGCAGAAAGAGGCAAGAGAGGTGCAGGAAGAGGCAAGAGGGGTGCAGAAAGAAACAACATAGGTGCATAAAGATGCAAGAGAGGTGCATAAGATAGAAGCAAGAGAGGTGCAGAAAGAAGCAAGAGAGGTGCAGAAAAAAGGGAGGTGCAGAAAGCAGAGATATGTGCAGAAAGAGGTAAGGGAAGTGCAGAAAGAGGAAGAAAGATTCAGAAAGAAGCAATAGAAATGCAGAAAGAAGCAAGAGAGGAGCAGAAAGAAGCAAGAGTGATTTGCGCACCAGTAGTACCAATTCAACACCCACATTTAGCAATAAGTAACAGGTGACCATTCCAGCTTTGCAAAGGGCCTTCGACCGTGCTTTAACACTTGTTGCTGCATTTTTGGTAACGTTTGAGGCATTTGAGCTAGAAACAAGGTTTTTTTGTTCAAATCTGCAGAATATGCGGCAGATGATGGATTATGTAGCAAATGCAGAAAATGTATAATTATGCAAAAATCGCTGTGGCCGAAAAGTCGCATAATTCCAGTGGCCCTGCTCATATCTCTGACTAGGTCCAGAAGTGCTCCTCAGTGGTTCCTTCTTTTTTTGTGTCTCATTGAGTTTATAGTTTCGCTTCTATGGAAACGAGGAAGACTAAACCTGAGGTTACCACTCCACAACAGAGACTACCATACCACATATTTACCCTCCATAACACATAATCCCACTCTACATACTTCATATACACTAAATACCACATACTTTCTATACACATAATTTCACTGCACAACATACCACATAATTCCACTACACACAACGTACACCCACTCCACTCCAAAAAACATTAGTAAATAACTTTTACATTTACAACGCAATAGCCCTAACTTTCGCAAATGCGAGACCTATTACATTGCAAATGCTTCTTTAACTAGCAGTCGTGTTTGCAGAGAGGTGGAGAAAGGGAGGTGGGCCTCCGACCAGCGCTAAGGAATTCCACTGTGTAGGACTTACAGGAGGTACCAGGAGGGCTTCTTGACCCCCAACGTCCCTCAGTAGTAAAGTGGACTTCATCCCCCAACCAGTAGTTTGCCAGGAGGCGCCTTTGCAAAGTGGTGGAGAAAGGGGGGCATGGCCTACGAAGACCTCTTAGCAATCCCAATGTGTGGGACTTACTAGAGGTAACAGGAGGGGTAGTTGGCCCCCAAGGACATCCTTGGGGGCCTACTACCCCTCCTATTACCTCCAGTAAGTCCCGCAGAGCAGGATTGGTAGGTTCTCATAGCAGGCCACGCCCCCTTTGCCCACCACTCTGCAAATGCGCTCCCTGGCGCGCTCTTGGACGGGGATTAAAGTCCCCTTCACTGCTGGGGGTCCTTAGGGGCCTACTAGCCTACCTTTTACCTCCAGTAAGCCCCACGCAGTGGGATTGCTGAGAGGTGGACACAGGCCGTGCCCCCTTTCTCCACTACTCTGCAAATGTGCCTCCTGAGGGTCCCTCGGGGTCAACTAGCCCTCCTGTTACCTCCAGTAAGCCCCACACACCTGGATTGCTGAGAGTGGTCTGAGGCCACGCCCCCTTTTTACACCACTCTGCAAACTCGCCTCCTGGCGCACTGCTGCTTGGGGATGAAGTCCACTTTAGTCCTGAAGTCCTCAGGACACAAGGGGACCTCATTGCCCCACCAGCAGTGCGCCAAGAGGCACGTTTGCAGAGTGGTGTCAAAAGGGGCATGGCCTCAGTCCACTTCTCAGCATTCCCACTGTGTGGGACTTACTGGAGGTACCTGGTGGGCTAGTTGGCCCCTAACCACCCTTAGGATTCAAGGGGACTTAATCCCCCAACCCAGAATGGGCCAGGAGGCGCCTTTGCAGAATGGTGCAGGGAGGGGGCGGGGCCTCTGGCGAGTTGCCGGTTTCTTTTTTTAAATTTTATTTTAGGTATGGCCCCCCTTGCCTTGAGCCTTTTGGGCCCCGGGGACCCCATCCCCCAGGGCCTGAGCACTTTTCCCCAAAAAAAATTAAATTGAAAAGGAGGGTGGTGCAAGGCTCCCCTCCTGACGCCGATTGCGGCCGCGGGGACTCAATCCCCCCGGGCATGGCCACTTCAATTTTTTTTTAAATGTAAATTTGAAGGAGGGGTTGGCGCGGCCCCCCTCCTGAGGTCATTTTAGGCCCAGGGGGCCCCATCCCCCGGGGCATGGCCTCACATGTTGGGACTGCAGGGGGAGCCCCAATGCCCCTGCGGTCCCAGTCAGCTCCCCTCCTCCTGCGGGCGCTGGCATTGCTTTTGGGCAGAGGGAGCTGCTAACATGCAGCTCCCTTTGCCCAAAAGTTATTCTGCTTTGTTTCATGGAAGCGAGAGCAGTGTTTGCTATGGCAGGGCGGGAGCAGTGCTCCTGCCCTGTCATAGCAAACTGCAATGTCCCGAGGGTGGGCACCCCGGGACATTGCTGAAGCCGGCCCTGGGGGGTGGCTGTCCCCAGGGCCAAGGTGGGCTCTAGGAGGGGGGCCACACGGCCCCCCTCCAACATATATTAAAAGCCCCGGGGAGGTGATGGTCCCTGGGGACGGGGGTCTGCAACAGACCCCTGCATTTGCATATTCAATGCCCTGGGGAGGTGGCGGTCCCAGGGGCTTGGGTGGGCCGTGAGGCCCCCACATATATTAAAGCAATGCCCCGGGGAGGTGGCGGTCTCCAGGGCAGCATGGGGGCAGGAGCCTCCCCACGCATATTTAATAATAAGCCCCGGGGAGGTGGTGGTCCCCGGGCTGCGGGGGGCCGCATGCCCCCCACACATTATTAATAATGCCCAGGGAGCAGGCTGTCCCCAGGGCTGCGGGGGCCCCTGCAGGCCCCCGCATAATAATTAAATATTGCCCCCGGGACCTGGCCCACCCGGGGGCTTCAAGAAAACGAAGTGCAGGAGGCCACACTTCATTTTTTTTTTAAAAATTCAGCTGGATTTGCAGACCCTACGCAAATCCAGCTGATTTTATTTTTTTTTAATGCTTTTTTGGGCCCTCGGGGTCCCTGTGGGACCCCCTGAGCAGCCCTAGGGGGTCAGGGTGTTTCTACCCTGCCCCCTTTTCTTGTTCTTTAATGTTTTTTCACTTTTTTTCTTGTAACTCGGCTCAACCGAGTCACAAGATGGCTGCCAACATTTCCTAGTTTGAAGTGTTGGTAGCCACTCACAAGTCAGCTCGTGTTCCAGAGGGTTCGTAAATCCACCACGGTCACCAGATACTATTTTTTTTTATGTATCAATTTCTCATGAACTACTGAACGGATTTACACCATTTAAAAAAAAGGTCGCCTTCTGAACTAAGACCTACCTTTTTGCCAAATTTGGTGTAATTCTGTTCAGCAGTTCGGGCTGTAGCTTTGTCTAAAGTTTCCTATGGAAATTAACATGGAGAAAACGTGTTTTGGGACCCCCCTTTTTTCTCGGCCCCGCTTGATGAATCACCCCAAAACTTTCAAGCCAGGAGCTGACCTGAGCTGGGCATTTATTTTTGAAAATTTCGTGAAGATTCGTCGAACGGCACCAAAGATATTGGCCAAAGAAAAAACGCTTTTCCTATGGAAACTAGGTCCTAACTATAACTACCTACTGGCAACCGCCAGTAGGTTATATATATGTATATATATATGTTCCCATTGTGTCCAAAAAGCAAGGACGCACTCCACACCAGTCGATTCCATCAAATCTTTATTATCTGGAAAACCGGCATTTCACAGTTCTGATCTCTTCATGCCTGACGCGTTTCAGAGCAAGCCTGCTCCTTATTCATAGGCTGTTGCTGAGATTGCACAGACTTTACCAAACACACCTTTTGAATTGCTGATGACATCATTTCCCTCGCAGCATCTCGCAGTATAATTACTAAAGCATGCTGGGACTCGTAGTGTTTGGTAATCCATTCTTCCCCTTCGGTGGGTTCTGCTGCAAAGTCAGTATTATTTAATCCATATTGGAATTATACCGGGCGTTCGTCTTTTCTGAGGCCCACTAGAGGGTTAAAAAATGTTTGTAAAATAAACTGACTTTGCAGCAGAACCCACCGAAGGGAAAGAATGTTCCCAAACACTACAAGATCCAGCATGCCTAATAACTACACTCACCTGCGAGAGGAAAATGATGTCCTCAGTAAAATTAAAGGTGTTTGGGGAACTCTGCGCATTTTCAGAAACAGCCAATGATTAAGGAGCAAGCTTGCTCCGAAACGCGTCAGGCATCAAGAAGAGATCGGAATGGAGAAATGCTGGTTTTCCTGACATTAAAGATTTGGAGGAATCAACTGTTGTGTAGTGCGTCCTTGCTTGTGGACACAAATGGAATCATGTTTGCACGGCAGTTCAGCCGTGGAGGACAGCACCACCCTTAGATCAAATATGGGGCTGCAGAGGTATGAATTATGCACACCTCATTGTGGGACAACAATAATGGAATCATACCGGGCGTTCTTCTTTTCTGAGGCCCACTGGAGGGTTAAAAATGTTTGTAAAATAAACTGACTTTGCAGCAGAACCCACTGAAGGGAAAGAATGTGCCTAAACACTACAAGATCCAGCATGCCTAATAACTACACTCACCTGCGAGAGGGAAATGATGTCCTCAGTAAAATTAAAGGTGTTTGGGGAACTCTGCGCATTTTCAGAAACAGCCTATGATTAAGAAGCAAGCTTGCTCCGAAACGCGTCAGGCATCAAGAAGAGATCGGAATGGAGAAATGCTGGTTTTCCCGACAATAAAGATTTGGAGGAATCAACTGTTGTGTAGTGCGTCCTTGCTTGTGGACACAAATGGAATCATGTTTGCACGGCAGTTCAGCCATGGAGGACAGCACCACCCTTAGATCAAATATGGGGCCGCAGAGGTATGAATTATGCACACCTCATTGTGGGACAACAGTAATGGAATCATACCGGGCGTTCTTCTTTTCTGAGGCCCACTGGAGGGTTAAAAAATGTTTGTAAAATAAACTGACTTTGCAGCAGAACCCACTGAAGGGAAAGAATGTGCCTAAACACTACAAGATCCAGCATGCCTAATAACTATACTCACCTGCGAGAGGGAAATGATGTCATCAGTAAAATTAAAGGTGTTTGGGGAACTCTGCGCATTTTCAGAAACAGCCTATGATTAAGGAGCAGGCTTGCTCTGAAACGTGTCAAGGCATCAAGAAGAGATCGGAATGGAGATATTCCGGTTTTCCTGACAATAAAGATTTGGAGGATTCAACTGTTGTGGAGTGCGTCCTTGCTTATGGACACAAATGGAATCATGTTTGTACGGCAGTCCAGCCGTGGAGCACAGCACCACCCTTAGATCAAATCCTTGCTTGTGGACACAAATGGAATCATGTATATATATCTATCTGTATTACCAATTGGGGAAACAGAAACATAAGTTTGATCCTAAAGAAAATCAAATAAAGAGAGTAATAACTAAGATAAAGAATGATGATGAGCTACTGGTGAAACCCTCAGATAAGGGGGAAATGTTGTACTTTGGGGACGTGATCTATACTGTGAAGAGGCTTTGAATCAACTAAATAGACAGAGACTGTTATAAGAAAGTGGAAAGATCTGAATATGAAACAGTGAAGGATCAATTTATTGAAAGACTGGAAAGTTGGAAACAACAGGACTTATTAAGTTGGGATGAATTTAAATTCATAAAACAGGATAATCCCATTATTCCAGTCTTTTATATGTTGCCGAAGGTGCATAAAGATATTGAAAATCCCCCAGGAAGACCAATCATTTCCTCAAGCGGTAGTTTATTTGAAAATGCCTCAAGATACATTGAGTTTTTTTAAATCCGATTACTAAGACTCTCACTTCCTATATTAAGGACTCTGCGGACTTTTTAAAACATATCTATGATGTTCAATGGGATAGTGATATGATGTTATTAACGCTAGATATAACTACATTATATACTAGCATTAGACATGCTGATGGACTGAAAGCTATGGAGTACTTTTTGAAAACTAGACCAATGAGATTTGTGCACCATAATAGAATGATCTTAGAAATGATGGAATGGTGCCTAACGAAAAATATGTTTATGTTTGGTGCGGATCTGTATCAGCAGGAGCAAGGGACTGCCATGGGCACCTGCTTCGCCCCCAGTTATGCTAATTTACATCTAGGCTGGTGGGAGGAGCAGGTGCTCCATGGCCCTGGGCTGGAACATTGGATGACAAATGTACTTTTGTGAGTCAGATTTATTGATGACGTGTTGGTGCTGTGGCAGGGCACAGGAGAAAATATTGACATGTTTATCAATGATTTAAATCAGAACAATCTGAACCTTAAATTTGTGGGACAATATAGAAGAATATCTATCGATTTCCTTGATGTAAGAGTTACTGTTAAGGGGATAGACTGGAGATTACTATTTTCCGTAAACCAACGGCAGGTAATACCATCTTACATGCAGGGAGTGCCCACCCTGCACCCCTTATCTGAAGTATACCCTTTGGAGAGTTCTTTAGGGCCAAGAGACCCTGCAGTAACCTGGAAGAATATGAGTAAGTAGAATGCGAGATGATTAATCACTTTATTCAAAGAGGGTATCCCAAGAAGCGATTCAGAAGGCTTCAGAAAAAACAAGGAAGCTAGATATGGATAGAATACTCTTTGAACCCTCGAGAATGGCCAAAAGGAAAAAACAGAAGGAAGATTCCATATCCCACAGATTTATAACAACCTATAACACCAAACATAAAAAAGTAAGGAATATTTTGAAGAAACATTGGTATCTCAATAAAGGGGATCCTGTTTTGGGTCCAAAGAGTAAAAAATACCCTGAGATAACTTATAAAAAATCAAAATCTCTTAGGGATCACTTAGTGAATAGTGAATATCAGGAAGTAACAAGGAAACCAACATGGTTATCAGTCAAAGATGGTTTTAGAAAGTGTTTTAAGGGTAAAGCCTGTCAGCATGGAGAGAACATCGTGGATTTTAAAACACCTTTTAATAGAACTATGAAAGTCAGGGGTCATCTGACATGTAAATCAAATTTTGTGGCTTACAAGTTGCAGTGTCCCTGCAAAAAGGTTTATATAGGCAGCACCACCTTGCCAGTACACCGTAGGATCCTACAGCATAGATGAGCTATTGCTATCAATGATAGGAGCTACCCTGTTGCCAGACACTTTGACAAGGAACACCAAAGTGACCCCAACCAGATGAGATACAGCTGTATAGCAGAAGTTCCTAAGAAAAGGAGGGGGGTAACAGGGAATGAGGCTTCGAAAATTGGAGACATATTTCATACTGGAATTTGATAGTACAGAGCCTAATGGACTCAATATTGACGAGGATTTGTTTACGTGCCTGTAGAAATAATTAAGAAGTTTAACTGTACACTCATAAGATCTGTTTTTTTAAACTATCATTAGTTATAAATGAGGAGAAGGACAAGGGACACATGCACTTTATTATCTTGCACTTTAGATTATTTAGCACTAGCACTTTAATCTAATTAGAAAGTATATGAAATTTTAATATACAATAATATTTGTTTTTAGATAAAATAGGATTTAAAATTCAATAAAAAATGAGAAAGAAAAAGGGAAAAAAAGCACTAGCACTTTAAAAAAATAGTACTGTAGCACTAAGCACTTTAACAAAGCCATACTGATAAATTATTAGAAGATTTACCAAAGTACATGGTGGGCGAATGTGGAGCGTATATTAGTTACTTGAAAAACATTACGTTAAATGAAATTTATGAAGTAATTACTTTTCATTTTTTAAGTTGATTATATTGTTAAATGAACATTATGATTAACTTGTAATTAATGCTTTTAATAATGCACTTGCAGAAAAAGCATCTGTTCAGTAATGTTTTAAACACGTTCAAAGATGGCGCCCGCTTTAATGAAAACAGTGGCCGAGATGTGCATTGGGATTGTCCTTTGTCTGTGTCCATGGTTTTATAGATGTGTATTTATTGTTTGAAAAAATGGCCATCTGCATCGTGAACAAGGCTGCGTGTGACAGCCGGAACGCGTGGATGCCATCTAACTCACAAAATAAATGTTCAGTGAATAACCCCCCTTGGAGTGCTGGATTATTTCTGAGAGAGAGGAAATTATCAGCGAGATATATATATATATATCCTACTCTCAGTTGCCACCAGGTAGTTATAGTTCGGACCAAGTTTCCGTAGGAAAAGCGTTTTTTGACTTGTCCTTATGTTTGGCGCTGGGTGACTAATCTTTACGAAATTTTCCAAAAAGGTGTCAAATTGGGTCTTGTTGTCCATGTAAAGTTTCGGGGAGATCCGTCATGTGGGCGCCGAGAAAAAGGGGGATAAAAAACTGCGTTTCTCATGTTAATTCCCATAGAGATTTTAGATATGACTACAGCCTGAACTTCTAGACGGAATTCTGTAAAATTTGGCAGAAAGGTAGCTTTTGGTCCAGAACACTGGAAACTTGCTTCACCTGTGACCAAGGCTCGTAGGGAGCTGAAACGCTTAAGGACTAGGCAAGAAATGCACGCTGCCACTTTTATTTTAGTAATAAATGGCATTGGAATTCCGAGATGACTTCATCTTCCTCTTTTCGTTGAAATGTTGTACGGGTCTCCACTCCCGGGTTGATGAGGGCGCCCTGCATGGTCTATGGTCACTTAATTGAGGAACTGTTCATTGAAAAAATGTACACAGGAGCAGGACCCATTTGCCTTCATGCCAACAAGAAGGATTTCCCCAGGATTATGGCATTTCAAAGGCGAGTAAGGGAGAAAGCATCAGCATCTGGCTGTTTCTTTTTGGTCTCGCACAACTCTGCTTTTAACAAACAGTATATGGCATTGTGCGCTGCAGTTGGATTTTATTGACAAAGCACATAGTCAGTTTATCTTTACTAACTTTGCCAGCATTTGAATACAAATGACATTTTGCAACTGCAGTGTTTGGATGGTACTTACAGCGAAATAAATATACATTGCAATTGTGGTGATACTTTGAATATCTATTTGAGATGCATGCTGGTTAAAGTAGTACTGTGGACTGCCTTGCATACTGCTGCCTGCATTTAAAAATCCACGTGGTCTGTGAACACTGGAAACTTGCTTCACCTGTGACCAAGGCTCATAGGGAGCTGAAACGCGTAAGGGCTAGGCAAGAAATGCACACTGCCACTTTAATTTTGGTAATAAAAGGCATTGGAACTCCAAGATGGCTTCATCCTCCTCTTTTCATTGATATATATATATATATATATATATATCAATTATCAAAACTTCGTGACAGTAGGGGGGCTCCCTGTTGAAAAAGTGCAATACTTTGACTATCTTGGGGTGAGGTTAAGCGACACTCAAACATGGGGCCCCCAGATGGAAAAAAGGTAAAATATTCTCCACCAGAAAGCCTCTGCCATAGTGAGGAGATACAAGGCTGCATCGGGAGGAGCCGTCTCTCCGGTTATTACCACATATAAAGCTACAGCAGAAGCATCAGCACTATATGGTGCTGAGATCTGGGGATACGCCTCTGCAGAAAGTTTAACAAAAGTAGAAAATAAATTTACTAAAGCACTTTTTAAACTCCCCTCAAGTTCACCTGCTACCCCATTGCGCTTGGACCTAGCCCTCAACCCTATCCATCTAACAGCTCTATTAAAACCGCTGTTATATTGGGTTAGACTATGGTCCACCCATGAACTGGCACCATATGAAGAGTGTGTAAAAGACCTCATAGTCATCGATAGAGAACTGAGAACCCCATGGTTGAAACACATTAAAGAAACATCTTACAGAATAGGCATGAGTAACCTATGGACTTCCCCAGATCTAATAGTAAAAGGATATGCACTAAGAGCAAAACAGTCATACTGGGAGGCAGTCCTATTCCAAACATGGGAAGTGCACCAATCCAACAGCCTCACAGGCAATTTTCTGAATCATAAGTGCATACCTAGGTTTGAACCATACATGAATAGGATGTACCCATATCAGTCCAAATGTTTATACGTGCAATACAGATGTGGGGTTCTGCCCCTGAGATCACACACTTCTAAATGGGCCAATGCACTCCCTCACTCCGATTTCCGTCCAAACTGCCCAAAGGTAGAGGAAACGGAGACCCACTTCATCTTATTCTGTCCACTATACCGGAAGGCCTGAAAAAAATGATTGTTAGCCGCATGCAACCTTATGGGTGAGAGACATTACTGGGAAGCTGTGAGACTCTTTAAGAGCGGCACCAGAGAACTTTTAGACTATGCGGTCTCCCGGTACTTGCAAAGTGCCTGGATACAAAGGAAGAGGGCCCTTCACAACCGCGAAACATGTCAGATAACTGGATAAGTGTAAGCCTGTGTAGGACACTTTGTGTCCTCTTCGGTTTTGCTCTCCATTTACCTCTTATTTATCTCATCATCTATTTATCAGATAAATGACTATGAAATGATTCATATATTTTTTGCATGGCCCCCCTTGACTATCATTTTGCACATGTCCCTCCTTTTTGTAAACATATTAATCCATCCTCGCCTGTTGGGCGTTTTAGAGGATATGTTTTAACTGTAGTTACTGAATTGAACTTGGACTTAAGGCAACTAGCCAACAGCAACCAGGCTGGTTACTAAGGGTAGCAGCTGGAATCCCACTTTAGCACTTTATAGCCCTACATAGTAACTGCTAAAGATCGTGTGTTATGTTGCACTAAAATCCTTCAAATCAATGTCCCTCCTTTACCTTGTCAATGTTGATAGACTGCGTTTTAGCATGTTTTACTATAGATTGGCAACTGAACCATGATGTATTTACACTGTACAACTTGCTAATGTATTTAAGAGAGCTTTTGCTGTCTTTTTAACCTGATATGTTTTATGGGCTGCACCCAAAATAAGCAATTTATATATATATATATATATATATATATATATATATATATATATATATATATATATATATATATCTACTGGCGGTCGCCAGTAGATAGTTATAGTTACAACCTATTATCCATAGGAAATCCGCGACATTCTATTTGAAATAACTCTCTTGCCGGTTGACGTATCTTCGCGAAATTTTCAAACTTTGTGGCCCGCTCCGGTCCGCTCCTACCCTGAAAGTCTCGGGGGATTCGTCAAGCGGGGGCCGAGAAAAAGGGGGTCCCAAAACGCGTTTTCCCCATGCACTTTTCCATAGGAAACTTTAGACACGGCTACAGCCTGAACTGCTGAACGGAATTACACCAAATTTGGCAAATAGGTAGTTCTTGGTTCAGAAAGAACCCTTTTGTTAAATGGTGTAAATCCGTTCAGTAGTTGCTGAGAAAATGAAAAGTAAAAAGTTAGTGATATCTATGGCCGAGTAGGGTCCGCGTACCCTCAGCGCACCCTGCGCGCACCGTCCCGATCACGAGCTGCATGTTAATTGGTTGTCAGCTGGCTGTCAACATTCAGGAAATGTTGGCAGCCATTTTGTCCTCGGTAGAACCGAGGGACAGAAACAAGTGCGCAAAGCGCACAAAGGGGGCAGGGTAGAAACACCCTGACCCCTAGGTTTGCTCAGGGGTCCCACAAGGACCCCTACAAAAAAAAATAAAAAAAAATTTAAGAATCGGCAGGATGCGCTCAGGGTGCGCGAATCCTGCCGAAGAATCGAAGCGCGGTCTCCCGCGCTTCGATAGTCAATGGCCCTCGGGTGGCCCAAGTCCCGGGGGCATGGTGGGGGGGATAATTTAACGTGTGGGGGCCTCAAGGGCTCCCAAGCCCCGGGGACCGCCACCCCCGGGGCTTTTTAAAATGGTGCGGGAGGGCTCTGAGCCCTCCCGCAGCCCCGGGGACCACCACCTCCCCGGGCTTTTTTGTATACATTATAAAACCTGTGTGGGGGCTCCAGCCCCCCACACGCCCGGGACCGCCACCTCCCGGGGCACTAAACATTTAATCTGGGGGTCCGTTACGGACCTCCAGAGCCCCGGGACCACCACCTCCCCGGGGCTGTGTACTGAATGGGAGGGGGCCGCGCGGCCCCTCCTGGAGCCCTTGATGGCCCTGGAGACCACCACCCCCAGGGCCGGCTCCTGCAGTGTCCCGGGTGCCTACCCCCGGGACACTGTAGTTTGCTATGGCAGGACGGGAGCCTCGCGGCTCCCGTCCTGCCATAGCAAACTGCTTTGGATATTGGAAGAGAGAGCTGCTCTCTCTTCCAATATCCAAAGCGATTGCTTTTCCACATGGGGAGCAGCATGTCAGCTGCTCCCCATGTGGAACTAGCAATGCCGGCTCCCAAGGGACGTGGGGAGCCGGCGGGACTGTGGGGGATTGGGGACCCCCACAGTCCCCCAACGGAGAGGGCCAGCCCCGGGGATGGGGTCCCGGGGCAAGTAGTGGCTCGGGAGGGGGCCACGCGGCCCCCTCCCCAAAAAAGAGATTTTTTTTTTTTTTTAAATGGAAAGGCCGGCCCCGGGGATGGGGTCCCCGGGGCCTTAAATGGCCAGAGGAGGGGGCCACGCTGCCCCCTCAAAATAATAAATATAGAGGCCATGCCCCGGGGGATGGGGTCCCCGGGGCCAATACAGGCCCAGGGAACGGGGGCCACGCGGCCCCCTTCCCGTTTTTTTTTTTTTTGTAATTTAAAAAGGGGTAAGGCCCTGGGGGATGGGGTCCCCAGGGCCCAAAAAGAGAAAAAGGAAGGGGGCCACACATCCCTCTTCAGGGGACAAAAACAAAATAAAAAAACGATCGGGCCCGCAGGCCCCGCCCCTTCCTTCACCACTCTGCAAACGCGCCCTGGCGCGTTTGCAGAGGGGGAACAAATTCCCCTTGAATACTGGGGGTCCCTGGGGCCAACTAGCCCACCAGGAACCTCCAGTATGCGCCAGGGGCTGCCTTGCAGAGACGTGTAGAGAGGCCACACCCCTTTTACACCTCTCTGCAATGCAGCTCTGTGGCGCTTTTGGAGGTATATGGTGGGCTAGTTGGACTCCGGGGACCCTCAGGATTCAAGGGGACTTAATCCCCAACTTAAAACGCGCCACGGGCGCGTTTGCACAGTGGTGAAGGGCGGGCGGGGCTTCAGGTGACATGTGTGCAAACAGGCCCGTGGCGCGTTTTAAGATGGGGAATTAAATCCCTTCAATCCTGAGGGTCCCTGGGGGCCAACTAGCCCAACAGGTACATCCAGAAAGCGCCACAGAGCTGCGTTGCAGAGAGGTGTAAAAGGGGTGTGGCCTCTCTACACGTCTCTGCAATGCAGCCCCTGGCGCATATTGGAGGCTCCTGGTGGGCTAGTTGGCCCCTAGGGACCCTCAGGATTCAAGGGGACTTAATCCCCAACTTCAAACGCGCCACAGGGCGCGTTTGCACAGATGTCACCTCAGGCCCCGCCCCCTCCCTTCACCATTGTGCAAATATTCCTCTAAAATCAGCCGAAATAGGAATTCCGATTTACTCACCTGTTATAAGGAGAGACCTCAGTGCTGTATCTTTCAGCCCAGTACTGGTCCTGAAAAGTAATTTTAACCGAACTTACCAGTAACTTGAATTTCCTTCCATAGGCTAACATTGACTGGTTTCACTTGGAAATTCTTCTAAGTGTGGAGTTTTGGAACTTTAAAATATTCCTCTAAAATCAGCCGAAATACGAATTCCGATTTACTCACCTGTTATCAGGAGAGACCTCAGTGCTGCATCTTTCAGCCCAGTACTGATCCTGAAAAGTAATTTTAACCGTACTTACCGGTAACTTGAATTTCCTTCATAGGCTAACATTGACTGGTTTCACTTGGAAATTCTTCTAAGTGTGGAGTTTTGGAACTTTAAAATATTCCTCTAAAATCAGCCGAAATACGAATTCCGATTTACTCACCTGTTATCAGGAGAGACCTCAGTGCTGCATCTTTCAGCCCAGTACTGATCCTGAAAAGTAATTTTAACCGTACTTACCGGTAACTTGAATTTCCTTCATAGGCTAACATTGACTGGTTTCACTTGGAAATTCTTCTAAGTGTTGATTTTTGAAACATACAAATATTCCTCTAAAATCAGCCGAAATCCGAATTCTGATTTACTCACCTGTTATCAGGAGAGACCTCAGTGCTGCATCTTTCAGCCCAGTACTGGTCCTGAAAAGTAATTTTAACCGTACTTACCAGTAACTTGAATTTCCTTCCATAGGATATCATTGCCTGCTTTTTGCTGAAAAAGTTTCTAAGTGTTGATTTTTGAAACATACAAATATTCCTCTAAAATCAGCCGAAATCCGAATTCTGATTTACTCACCTGTTATCAGGAGAGACCTCAGTGCTGCATCTTTCAGCCCAGTACTGGTCCTGAAAAGTAATTTTAACCGTACTTACCAGTAACTTGAATTTCCTTCCATAGGCTAACATTGACTGGTTTCACTTGGAAATTCTTCTAAGTGTGGAGTTTTGGAACTTTAAAATATTCCTCTAAAATCAGCCGAAATACGAATTCCGATTTACTCACCTGTTATCAGGAGAGACCTCAGTGCTGCATGTTTCAGCCCAGTACTGATCCTCAAAAGTAATTTTAACCGTACTTACCGGTAACTTGAATTTCCTTCATAGGCTAACATTGACTGGTTTTCAGCAAAAAAGTTTCAAAGTGTTGATTTTCACAAACTACAAATATTCCTTAAAAATCGCCTGTATGACTTAAACGCATTCTTTCAACTGTTTACAGGAGATGCACCAGTGCTGGATCCAGGATCCAACACTGAGTAAGAAAAAGTAACGATAACAGTTTTTACCTGCTAAGTGAATTTCCTTCCATAGGATAACATTGGTGATTCTATGAGAAAAAGTTTCTAAGTGTCAACTTTTAAAATACAATAATATTCCTTAAAAATCACGACTGTAACCAAAACGCTTTTACTCAACTGTTTACAGGAGATGTACCAGGACTGAATCTAGGATCCAGTCCTGTGGTTAGAAAAGTAATCCATAAAGTAACTAATTGCATTTAACTAGAAATTCACATTGAGCTGAATGTTGCATTGTGTTTGAAAATGTGTTGCCCATTGCAACAACTGTAACTACTGTACTTAAAAGTCTATTGCCTATCTGCAAAGTATTTAAACTAAAGTAATTCATTAAGAGAAAGTATTTTTTGTAATGTAATGTATAATGTAATTACAATGTAATTTAAAAATAAAATATGTAAAAAAAATTGTTTCTAAAAATGTAGTAAATCAGTATGAAAAAATTAATATAACAATTAATACATTTAAAAATTGTCATTTACAAAACCTTTGAAATTCACTAAAAAAACGTAGGTTTCAGGCACGTTATAGTTAGAAATTAGCATTTAAAAAACCTTTGAAATTCACTGAAAAAACCATAGGTTTCAGACACGTTATAGTTACAAATTAGCATTTAAAAAACCTTTGAAATTCACTGAAAAACCATAGGTTTCAGACACGTTATAGTTACAAATTAGCATTTAAAAACCTTTGAAATTCACTGAAAAAACCATAGGTTTTAGGGACAGTTATAGTTACTTGGACATTGCACTCGTACAAAACCCGTGAAATTCCCCGTTATAGTTAGTTCAGCTAACTATAACTCGCGCCCGCAATGCACTGCTGATGACGTCACATATTACATCACTCATGACATGGTCAGTGACATCACTGATGACATCACTGATGACATCTCAAATGACAACACTGATGACATCATCCACGTGATAATCTGATGCACCTCCTCACACCCTAATATAACCTTTGATACACCCACTCTAAATTACAGACTGCCATTCGCAAAACCATAGACACTCCAACACCAATAACTACATACCCACTCACTGATTCTTAGGTCTACACACACACATCCACTCACTCACCCGTACAGTCACTCATACTTACGGTCACTCAGTACAGGACTATCATATGCACTCATACTCCTATATAGACACTCAAACACCGCCACTCATCCATAGAGGTACTCACACACCTAGTCAGTCATGCAAATAATTAAACACACTACCATTTACTCACCTATACAGTTATACACACACCAACTCACTTACTCATACAAATACTAGCACATTCTTACGCTCTTATACAATCACTGATACAAGCACACACTCATCCATACAGCCACTATCACAATCAGTCACTCTCGCTTATAGCTATTTATATACTCCAACACACATATATACTGCCTTTCACATATGTAGTTACTCACACATGTACCACTGGGACATACATTCACTCACTAACACACTCTTACACACACTTACCCACCCATACAGTCTATCACAGATGCACTCTTGAAACCATCCACCCAGTAAATCACCCACTCACACATCTATGCACAGAGTCGCACACACCCTCCCACACAAACACTCAGGCACCCATACAGATACTCACACAAGCATTCAATAACTCAAATAGACACTCATGTAGCTATTCACAAACACATGCAGCCACTTACACAGCAACAGACAGACGGATACAGACATTCACCCAGTTTAGTCACTAACCCATGCATTCAGTAAGATACGTTAAATCACTCACTTATACAGTCAGTCACGCACCTACTAAATCATCCATACAGACACTTACACACCAACTCATTCTTCAATACGTCTTTTCCTATATATATTAAAAATATTTAAACTTTAGAGAAACACACTGGATGATGTCATCAGTGATGTCATTTGAGATGTCATCAGTGATGTCATCAGTGATGTCACTGACCATGTCATGAGTGATGTAATATGTGACGTCATCAGCAGTGCATTATGGGCGCGAGTTATAGTTAGCTGAACTAACTATAACGGGGAATTTCACGGGTTTTGTATGAGTGCAATGTCCAAGTAACTATAACTGTCCCTAAAACCTATGGTTTTTTCAGTGAATTTCAAAGGTTTTTTAAATGCTAATTTGTAACTATAACGTGTCTGAAACCTATGGTTTTTTCAGTGAATATATATATATATATATATATATATATAATATATATATATATATATATATATATATATATATATATATATATATATATATATATATATATATATATATATATATATAAAATCTACTGGCGGTCGCCAGTAGATAGTTATAGTTAGGACCACGTTTCCATAGGAAAAGCATTTTTTGATGTGCTTATAACTTTGGCGTCGTTTGACGAATCTTTACGAAATTTTCCAAAAAGTTCCTCTTTTCAGGTCAGCTCCTATCCTGAAAGTTTGGGGGATTCGTCAAGGGGGGCTAAGAAAAATGGGGTCCCAAAACGTGTTTTCTCCATGCAATTTCCATAGGAAACTTTAGACAAGGCTACAGGTCAAACTGCTGAACGGAATTACGCCAAATTTGGCAGGGAGAAAGGTCTTGGTCCAGAAAGCACGCTTTTGTTTAAATGGGGTAAATCCGTTCAGTAGTTTTTTAGAAATATCAAATTTTCCAGATATCGATATTTGAGAATTCTGACATCTGATTGGCTGAGGCGTTACGAGCTTGCAGCTCATTGGCTGCGAACTGTTGAAACTAGGAAGTGTTGGCAGCCATTTTGTTATTCACAACTCTCCCTCTACAAGGCTTCAGGTCCGTAGTTCTACCTCTGCGAGGCAACACTAAAAATATACCGCAGCTCTGTCTGTGCGAGATACCCCTTTCACGGTCCCTCTCCCCACATCACCAGCTCGCGGCTATGCCTTTAGAAGCCAGTCCGTCGGCTCGCAGCTCTGCGACTGTGAGCTGTCAGCCATTTTGTGACTCAGTCCGTCAGCTCGCATCTCTCCCTCTAAAAGGCATCGGATCTGTAATTCTACCTCTGCGAGGCAATACTGAACATATCCCGCAGGTCTGTCTGTGCGAGATACTCCTTTTACGCTCCCTCCCCCTACATCATCAGCTCGCGGCTATGCAATACTGAAAATATCCCGCAGGTCTGTCTGTGCGAGATACTCCTTTTGCGCTCCCTCCCCCTACATCATCAGCTCGCGGCTATGTCTTTAGAAGCCAGTCCGTCGGCTCGCAGCTCTGTGTCTGCAAGCCGGCGGGCCCGCAGGTTTACCTCTGTGAGCCACTTCGTTAGCTCATTTTACGCTGCCTCTCCCCACATCATCAGCTCGCGACTATGCCTTTAGAAGCCAGTCCGTCGGCCCGCAGCTCAACTCTCTGAGCCACCTCGTTAGCTCATAGCTGTGTCTGTGGTAGCAGGCCCGTAGGCCTGTTACTCTCCCTCTGCGAGTTAGCCCGTCAGGTTGCAGCTCGGAGGGCTCGCAGCTGTATCTCTGCGAGCCAGCCCGTTAACTGATAGCTGTGTGTCTGCTAGCAGGCCTGTTGGCCCGTTGGTCTCCCTCTGCAAGTCAGACCACAGCTCTCCCTCTGCGAGCCAGTACGGTGCTGTGCTTTTGCGAGCCAACAGCTCGTAGGTCTCCCTCTCCGAGCTGAGCCCACGGGGCGCAGCTCTTCCTCTGCGAGCCTGCCCGACGGCCCGCAGGTGTCCCTCTGCTAGCCGAACCGCAGCTGACTCTCTGCGAGCCGAAATTGGGAATATAAGTTGGCTCTAAAAAGAGCCTTTGTGTTTATTAGTTGGAGCTACATGTAAGTGCGAATGCACAGCTTCAGGTTAATCAGGAAAACTCGGTTTCCCTCATCTGTGAAGTGTACTCCATCACTTCTGTAGATATCAGCCATATCAAAACGTATGTTGTTGTTGTAGATCGACCCCATTCTATGGTCTCTGAGGTAAGCAGACACTGCTTTGTTGACATTCTTCCTAGATTTTTCAATCTTTATGACAAAATTGGTTTGACCATTTCCACTTCTGTCTTTGGCATATATTGGAATATACAAAGACAGTTTGAGGCAAAAGTAACATCAATTGTCCAAAGGTGTCCTTCATAAGCATTTCCAAACCTACCCCAGTGAATGTGCCTAGATCGTTACCACCACAGTGCACATTCATGAGATCAGGGTGTTGGAGATGCAAACAGGTTTTAACCAAAGGGAGCAATTGGTGCCACTTCAATCCTCTCTGTGCAAACCATTCAATGTGCACATTTTGTAAACCTAGGTCTAAGTCAATACGTCTCTGTTCTGCATACCTCTTGCACCAGAAAACATAGCTATGTCCTACAATCCACACTAGCATTTTGAAGGTATGGCTAGAAGATATGGATAAATGTCTGTAGCTCATGCAGTGCATTCGTAGAATGAGAGATATGTTTAAACATGGGGAACTACTTTTTTTTTACATACAAAACCTTAACCGATTGGGAGATGAAATGTATTGTGTCCTAAAAAGTAGGGTGTATATTAGTTTTGATGAAAAGCATCTTTGTGATTGGTTAATAAAAAAGCAGTTTATACGTGGAGTACATATTGTAGGATGACATTTGCTCAGCTCAACCACACCTGCTAATTGTATTTGGAAGGTGCAGTTCAAACTTGAAAGAATGGTGAACTTTTGACCTCCACGTGCCGTTAAATGTTGGAGAAAATGTTGCAAAAAAATATCAGTTGGTTTAAAAAAATGATGAACTTTTAACCTGCACGTGTCGTAGAATGTTCTAGAAAGTGTTGATACAATACGTTGAACTTTTCACCTGTATGTGTCCTTAAAAAAGCTGTTTATATGGAAAGTTCAAAAATAACCAATAAAGAGAGGTTTTGCAATCAAAAAAAAAGGAACTATTCTGATTTGTTCTTTACATGTATTTATGTGTGGAGCAACAGGGAAATTGCGCCATTACTGGTTCCATTCTTGAGGAAAGCGGTGCATTACATGTACTGTGTGACAAGAAAAGAATTGCATGCGTTTGTGACATTTGAAGTCTGCATACCAACTACGAAGGTAAATTAGAAATTAAGAAGGTGTGTTATGTGTTTTGTAGTAGTGGTTAAGTATTTGAGACGATATTTTTAACTTTAAAAGTATTTTTTATTTCTAAATAACATAGTGTTAGTAAAGTCTGGTGTTTTATTGGTTCTAAAATATGCATAATGTGTAACTAGTTGTTAAACAAGTACTTTATATATGTTTAGGAGTTTTCACAAAGAAAAAGTGTAAGTTGTTATCTGTAAAGACTGTGGGCCATATTCTCAAGACAAGCGATAACATTATCGCCGCTTTAGCGGCAGTTTCCTGCCGCTAAAGCGGCGATAATGTTATCGCCATTCTTGTGAATATAGCCCTTTATGGGTTTGGAAATTCGATGTAGCGTTAATTTCGATTTGTATATCTATTCCCGCGAGATAAACAGAATGTCGCACGTTTGGAAATTATGCTCAGTCTGGAAATAGTGGAGAAGGGGTGACAGTAGAAAATTCATGTGTTATTAACTTAACAGAGATGGAAAAAAAAGAAGAAATGTTATGTGCACAGTTTGTGGTCTCATTTTTTACACTGAGAGGTAGATTTCAATGTCAGTCAAGGCTGGTGTGGAACTGCGAGGCTTTGCATTTGGGTGTTCTTAGGAAATCTAAGTTGTTAGGGAGTGTTTCTTCAGAAGTCATTTTTTTACATATGTGAGAGATAAAAAATAAATGAAAATGTTCTTTGTATATTTTCTGTACGATTTTGTTCACAGTGGTAAAGTAAATGTGATTATTAGTGATAGTAATTCTCACGGTGTGTTCCTCTGCTGAATATACGCAGGCGTTTAAGTGGTCCGGGTGTTATTAGTAGTAGGCTCCGCCACCCCTTTAAGAGAGCTGCCAATTTTTTCATCCCAGTTAAAGGTGTTAATATACGTAGGGTAAATGGACAATACATAAAAAGTTTGGAATTACACCTTCATTTACTCTGTCTACCTTGCACCACCATTTTGTGCCCCCCAGCAGTACTGTTTATAAAAATAATCTAATACAGCTTTTTGTATTATAAAAATAGCACTTATAGGTTTATTGGCATATTGGTAGAATTTGTACTATATAAAGAATGTTGCAATCAGTTTCAATGGTATATAAATGCACTGTATTATGTAGAAAATATTACATATGCATAGGTTGTGATGTCATTTTTTTACTGTAAGGTACATTTGAGTATAAGTGAAAACAGGTGATATACTGCGAACCCGTTCAGAATGTGCACAGATTACATAAAGAGTAAATGGACAAAGTAAACGTGCACGTTGCTTTGTGTATGTATGCATGGTTTGAATCATTTGATGATACTTTAAGACATAATCTAAACACTATTTCTGCTTTACAATTGGGTACAGTGCACAGTGTTAGTAGTTAGTGACTAGATGCTGGTAAAGGTATTATTTATTGCTCGTTCATACGAAATAAAGGTGGAGAGGGGCGTATCTTTACAAGAGATATTTTATAAATGTGTGAGAGATAAAAAACAATAAAAAATGACTTTTTCACGCTAGTAAACTAACTGTGATTATAAGTGATGAAAATTGTTAGGGTGTGTCTCTGTGCTGAATATACGCAGGACTTTAAGTGGACTGGGTGTTACCGGTGCTGAACACTACTACCCCTTTTAGACACCCGCATTTTTTTCATCACACTTAAAACCCTCAATATACGTATATTAAAGGAACGGTACAATAAAAGTTTAGGGATTACACCTCCATTTCCTATCCTCATGTGTCATCCCCATTTTGTGCACCAAACAGTAGTGTTTATAAAAATTAAGTAAGAGAGCTTTATTTAGTATGAAAATAGCACTTATACCTTTATTAGCATGTTCATGGGATCTGTAGTGTAAAGAAAAGGTCGTAATCAGTTTCAATGGTACAAAAGTGACGTAACATATGTTTGAAAGATTACATGGTTTTAGGAGTAAGGTATAGAGGTAACAAATAAGCAGTATAGTTTGTTATGTTTAAACGAGTATGTAGTTTTGTAAATCAGATACGGCGTTGATTTGTGCAGCACACAGTACACCCACAATGACCCTGGAACATGTCCCTGAATGCCTTGGCACACTGCAGCACACATCCAAATTCCAAGTAGGCCCCCATCCACAATGTGGACAGAGTGCCCCCCCTATCACCAATATCACAACCTACCCTTGCACATATGCTGAATCCAGCAAACCAGCAGATCCGTGACCCACACTGACTATGCAAGTAACACTGCATTTTGGATAGCATAGCAGCTGCGCAAAGAAAATGACATGGCCCACGAAGCGACATGGACGGAGTGAAGTGTGGATCACATCCTCAAAGGAGCAGGTCACACTCCGACGTGTCCGCGTGCAACCACAACCCATGCCTTACAATACACGCAGCAGACCAACAATGCACCAGGCCACAAAATAAGTCCGCGCGCACACATCACCCAAGTCAAAAGCAAAACAGGCCCCTAAAAGCACACAATCCAAAGGCACCCCGTCTCAAGGGGAGAAGGCTACACGAAATCAGAGCTGCAGGGGCAATTCCCCCACAATGCAGCCCACACACATAGCAATCACAGAACATCAGCAATGAAGGCAATGTGGAACAAAACTCCTCTCATACGGGTTCTGTGTCCGGTGTGTATGGCGGGGTGATGGCTGCATGGCTGTGTGCCCCTGACATATCAGACTGCATAGGTGATAGGGCTGCATCAGATGTCGTCCAGCACCACTAGCTGAGCCCACTAGCTGAGATAGTTCGTCCGTTCGGGATAAAAATCATCACTTATGCCGACGACACCCAGCTAGTGGTGGCTCTCAATCAGCCACACACCGCGCATAACAGCCTGAGGGACTGCCTAGAAGAAGTGACCAAATGGATGACATCGTCATGTCTCAAATTGAACGGAGACAAAACCGAGCTGATGCTCCTAGGCAACACCCCCACGCTTACGATCAACTCATTGTGGCCCACCTGCCTTGGCCCTGCTCCCACACCAAAGGACACAATCAAGAGCCTGGGCATCTGGTTGGATAAGTCCCTTAATTTCAATTGTCAAGCAGCCAAACTATCAGCCACTTGCTTTGGTCTACTTAGGCTTCTGCGGAAGATTCTCCCCTTATTGCCTTTCCAAGCAAGACAGATCATGGTCCAGGGTCTCATTCTGTCTCGTCTGGATTTTGGGAATGCTCTCTACTTAGGGGCCCCCCAAACCACCTTGCGCAAGCTCCAGATTATACAGAACTGCGCTGCCCAAACATTGCTTCAGATCCCTCGTCGACTTCCAGTCAAACCCGGACTAAAGAGCCTTCACTGGCTCCCAGTCAGGGAAAGAATTGAATTTAAGACCCTGTGCATTGCTCACCGAGCCTTCTGGAAAACAGGTGCTGTTATTAATCATTCACTGATCACCCCCTACCATCCAAACAGACAGCTCAGATCAGCATCCTCTTTCCTTACGACAGTACCCAGGATCAAGAGAGCCAGATGTGGGGGCCGGTCGTTCTCCTACAACTCAGCCAAACTTTGGAACTCCCTTCCCTTTCATCTACGTTCAGAGCCCAATTTACTATTGTTTCGTAAACACTTAAAAACCCTGCTTTTTAATAAATCTGAATAAATCTTCAATTGTTTCTTCTGTATGCATTGTCCGTAGCGCTAGGACGCCTGAGGGTAGCTATCGCGCTTAATAAATGGTCATTTCATTTCATTTCATTTCACCTATGCAAAAACAATGTCTGGCTCACAGAGGCGGAGCTTGCCAAAGGGATACACCCCCATTGCACATGCGACAGTCAGTTCTTCCCTGTGTTGGGACGAGGCTCATTGTGGCACACGAGTGGACAATATTTACAACACACCTCACAGTTAGACACCAGTGGAGTGGCATAGGCTTTATTGGCATGTGCGTGTGAGTACGGACAAGGCAATGGCCACAACAGGCACGGACATGCTTAAGACACTTACACGCAGCATGGGTACATGTCGAGGGGCAGATGATGTTGGGGCTCAAATGAACAAGATTGATCACATATGGCAACGCTCACAGCCCACCTTGCCTTGCTGGGTGAGTGATGTGTTGTTTGGCGTCTGCAAAGTGCCCCGTGTGAGGGGGCATGACTGACTGTACGTGGGGTCTGCATGGTGCTCTGCCTATGGGGTGCGGCAATTGTCTGCTCTGCCGACAGTGATCAGGTGTGAGGGTCCGACAGGTTCGCATGTCATGCTACATGGCCATGTGTGTGCTCTCACCCAGCAGTGTGTCCCAATTGGCAATGTTGCGAAACGACGCTGTGCTGCTCGTACAAATGGACCTGCGTCGCCTTGGACAGGTGTGTGTGCACACGCGTTATTCCATGAACATGCATCCAGAGCCCGACCGAAGGGAGACGTGTCCTCTGTTTTGGTGGGATATGTGAGCAATCCCCACTGTGCAACAAGTTGTTGGGCCATGTGCTGTGGGTGGCAATAGGATGTGGCTGCAGGTACGTAGTTACTCGTCCATGAATGCCCGTGCAGCTTCATGTGCAATGTGTTCCAATAGTACGTCGTTGTCATGTTCAAGGACCACCAGGGTGAGCCAATCCATTAGGTGGTCCGGGCAGGTGTGCTCAGCCCACGCTGTGTCACCGATCCGCAACACAGCCCAATAGGGGAGCGCCTCGATGTGGTCACTGCAGATGAGAAATTGTGCCATCTCCCATGCACAACTACCAATACATACGCAGTATGTCAAGGCATCCCATGCACGGCTGTCTCGGTTACACTCCTGTTCGTGATCCAACAGGGGGTGCAAACACAAGTCATAGTCCAATTCATCAACAGTTGTGTTGGATAGGCAGAGATCCATGGGAGACTCGAATGTGCATGTTCGGCAGTGGAACCAGGGCTGGACGCAGGTGACGTGGGCAATGCGGAAGCTGAGCCTGTAACTGATCCGCAGCACTGCCAGTGGCAGTGCACCCAGTAAATGCAGCATACGTGCACGGTACTGTTCCACGTGACGGGTGTTGTGCATGTGCCCGGTATGGCCTGCCATTGCATTGGTACGTCTCGTGAACAGGCACTCTTCTGGACTGCAGCTGTTGTGTGGAGGATATGCCACAGCTCTGAGCAATAATTTGAATGTGTGTGCAAAGTTGTGGGACATGGGTTGCTGTTTCCATGGGTGTCAAGGCCTTCCCATGCGGGGGTACCACAGGCAGGGGCTTCTATGTGTGGGTTGTGGATAAGTCGGATGGTTTATTTGCAGAATGCATGGTGTGGGAGTCGTCCCCATCTGCCATTGTATCTCTATCAGGGTGTTCCAGGCACGTTCGGGACCAAGGTCAGAGGTGCAGGTGTCCTCCCGGCTTCTGCATTGGGACAATGGTGCTTTCATCCCTGATGTTTGTCTCACTACTACTTCCATTTTTCGGAATGTGATGTGGCTTTGGCGCTGAGATTGGGACACAGCCTTGGGCTCATGGTGTACGGATGGTGATGCACACACATATGTTGGCATGTGGAGCCAGGTGCCCGTGCGGCCTTGCGCTGCTTGTGCTATCTCACTCCGTCTCTCTCCCTCGTTCTCTCCCTCTGTTTCGTTTGTTGCACGCATGGCACACCATCTTGTCTTGGATTTGGTCTACCGGACTGTGTGCTACGGATTGTCCAGTGGGAGCAGCTAGGACTCATCCTAGGGGTTGTTTCTGCTTTTGTTTGTGTGGTGTTTTGTGTTGGTGGTTGCATTGCTGTATGACTGATTCTTCATTTTCTGGTCACGCATGTATGTTTATTTTGCTGCTTGTGCGACATCAGGAAAGATGTTTGTTTTGGGGTTGGTGGTGTTGGTGTGCAATTTCTTAGTCCGGTGTTGGGGGTGGTGCCGGGCTGGGGGGTGTTCCGGGTGTGGGATGGGGTCCTGGGGTGTTGGCGGTAGGTGTTGTGGCCCTGTTGGGTGTCCGGGCCGCATGATGAGTTGCTCCATGGCATCTGTTGCCCTTCGGATGTGGCCCTGGGCTGTGCTCCCTTTTGTGGTGCTGGCTGCCGTCCAACTTTACACCAGGTCAGAGCAGGTGTAAATTTCCTGGTGCTAACGCGCCTTATCGCCGGTTTTGTGTTTTTATCGCAGATGTGGCTGGTCGTTGTGAATGTTGAGGTGTGCTGTTGTCTCGGCTTTTGTCACGGGAACGCCTACTCTGCATCTCATTAGCGATATTTGCGAGGGTCCTCTGTGGCGATGTTGTTTGAGGCTGCTATCGCGGGTATACTGGTGCTGTGGGCTGTTAACACCGGCTTGTGAATGGGGGGGTACATTTATCACGAGTTTGGCTGCGATAAAGTGCTGTTAATTCGGCGATGGCTCCTTGTGAATATGTCCCTTAATCTTTCCCCCCTCTCCATCTCCATGTCCGTGGTTTTTGTTGCTGTCTAACAGTTGATCTGTACTTGTTTATGTACATCCACAAGGAAATGTAAGCCTGTACCATATTTTTGCTAATATGGTGCAGTGTTATGCTTGCTAAGTTGCCGATAGAAGTGTTAAACTAATAAGGGTAACGTTTACATGTGCCATTTAGTTGAGAATATCACTCTAAGTATACAGATAACAATTTTACAAAATAGTATCTACAAAGTTATCTGTAGTGGGTTGCAGAGGAAGTGGCGTGGGACGGTGGGGTGCATGGGATGGGGGTGAGGCGGGGGGGCGAGGGGAAAAGTAGGAGGTAGTGGAGTTACATAAAAAATGGGAAGGTGAATCTAAATAATTCAATAAATACGTGCTGTATGTCTGATGACACTACCTGCCACCCTACTGTTACCTTATTCCGCTCCAGTACCATGCAGCATTTCCTCTGCAAGCCGCCAGTGGAACTTATATAATTGTATGTGATTATTTTGACATATTGAACAGATATACCAAATAATTGAAACTTTTTTTTCATTCACAGAAAATTATTTTGTTTGGATTAAAAATTGAAAATGCCTAGAAGAACTGAAAAAAAACAGGAAAAACAAAAAGGCAATCTACTTAAAGAAAAGTCAAAAGTGTGCATTACAAGAAAATCAGAGTACTACAAAAATAGTTTCTTCTGGTAAAAACACTAGACAATTTCTAAAAAAGTACTACGAACATTTAATGAAAATAACATCACACAAAGGAAAAATAAAAAATTTTCAAGTAAGGAGAAGCAGACTTCGACTTCAAATTGCAAGAAAAAAAACATGATAAGGAAAGAGTATTTGTTACCCGTAGACAAAAACAATTTCAAGAAATTCGTCAAAGAGTTTTTCGAAATAGAGTAATTCAGAATTTAATAAAAGGATGTCGCAAATATAAAAAGAAAGTGTTGCAATTGAAACAGAAACAGCGTGTTGAAAGCATAGTGGATACTGCTTTTAAGTTAAAACAAAAAATATTCATTTTCATTTTGAAGAGGATGAAAGTGTTGGATAAAACAATGAAGATTCTGAAAGACAAAAGTAAAAAAAAAAGACGTGTGAACAGAAGCAACTTTTGTAAAATCTTCAGTGGAAAATGGAAACATACCTCTAATAGTGAACCTTTTTTTAAGGAAGAGAGGGGCATATTATCAAGGGCTTTATCGCCGCTTTAGCGGCACTTTTTGCCGCTAAAGCGGCGATATTTTTAACGCCCTATTAGCAAGCTGTCGCTAACAGGCGTTAGCGACAGCTTTCAGGCGTTAGCGGCCGGGTTTACATCGCCTTGCATGTCAGCGATAATTATCGCTAATGACATGCAAGGTAGGCGTTCCTCACTAAAAGCGACTGTAAACAGTCGCTAACACAACTAACCCCTATTAACAAGGCAGGCGAAGCGATAAAATAAATCGCGCTAAGCGCGTTTAACGCTAGATTTTAACACCTGCTACTGAGGATGACTTACCTGTTTAAAGTATAGGAGGTGGATTGTCAGGCTGAATCCATCCTTGCGTTAATCGCGAGAATATCGCTGCTTTTCCAGCGATATTCTCACATTTTGCCGCTATCGCTGGAAATGTTATCGCTATGGAGATAAACCTTGTTAATAGGGTGTTATCTCAGCGATATTTTCCAGCGATAGGCGGCGTTAAAAGAATTCGCGCTAAGCGCCGTTAGCGATAAATATCGCTATTCCTTGATAATATGCCCCCGAGTTACTTCCAAGAAAATAGTTTACCATTTGCAGTTGATACTGGAGGTCGTTGCTACGAAGTTCAGAATGGTTGTCCTGTTGCAAAAGAGGAAATGGTTACTATTAGTGCAGAACAGTTAATAGCTGAAGAAGTGCAAGGGAAACGCACACAAGCTCCTGTGTATAAGTGGGGTTGTAGCAGTATTTGTAGTATTCAACAGGAATCTATTGATATAATGCGAAATTTGTTATGAGAATATACACAGAAAAGTGTAAAACAGAAGATTAGGTTGTTACAAACAGTAGATCCTTGTAATGTAAGAAAATATACTGAGAAACATGGGCATTCTCTGGCTTGTCTTTCAAGAAAATTGTGTAAAAGTGTTTTTCATCACCTAAGGATGTTAGCAGTACACCATTCAGAAATGCGGAAGTTTGTAAGGAAACTGTACTATGTAAAAAGTCCTGCATTATGTTTAGGTGAACTAAATACAGCTCTTTTACACGGTTCTTTATCAGATGTACAAAAAAAGTGTGATGATATTCAGTTCCGATATTTTGGTTCAGAAGAGCAGTGTATAGAAAGTGAAAGTTTGACAATTACAGATGTTGAAGAAGATGGGAAAGTGATTATGATTGATCAGTTTGAAGAAGAAATTGGAAAGTTTAACATAGTGTGCTCTGAAATTCCAAACTATGTTTGTGTTTGTTGTCGACGTACTAATTATAAAATTCAAACTAGGAATGTTGATTTGTATTTGAAATCTGAAAAGAAGAATAATGATAAATGGAAAGAATTTGCAACTTACTTGTTAGTGGAAGGTCAATTTGAGTTAGGCAGTGATCAACGTATTTGTAAATATTGTTATAACAAATTAGAAGAGAACAAAATGCCCGCTAGAGCAGTACATAATAAGTTAGAATTAGTAGCTATTCCGGAGGAACTGGCAGATTTGAATACATATGAGTCAGTTCTAATTCAATCTGTTCATCCATTTCAAACTATAATTCGCATGGAGCCTAAAACAGGTAAACTGCCACCAACAGACTTACAAAGAGGGCTGAAAGGAAGAGTAGTGCACTTACCTTTGGATTTTAAGAAAAATATTGAAATTGTTGGTGGAGACAAAGATGAAAATGAATCAGTAGTCATTCTAGTAAATGGAGTACCAACAAAGAGTCGGAAAATATGGCAAGAATTTGTGGATGTTAAAAAACTTCAAAAGGCTACGTTATATCTTGTGGAGAATAATATTTGTTATAATGAAATGAAAAGAACATTTATAAAGCGCGGTAGCTACCCTGAGGCGTCCTAGCGCTGCAGACAAACGTGGGCAAGGAGGCTGCCAAGGTCTATAAGGGGTTGTTGAAGAGCAGAGTTTTTAGGAGTTTACGGAAAGGTAGTAGGTTGGGCTCTGCCAGCAAGTGAAGGGGAAGAGTGTTCCATAGTTTAGCTGAGTTGTAGGAAAAAGAGCGCCCGCCAAACCTCGCTCTCTTGATTTTGGGGACTAGGGCGAGGAAAGAAGATGCCGATCGAAGCTGTCTGTTAGGTTGGTAGGGAGTGATCAGCGATTGGCTGATGGCTGGGCCAGTCTTCCAGAATGCCCTGTGAGCAATGCACAGGGCCTTGAATTGAATTGTTTCCCTGACCGGGAGCCAGTGCAGGCTCTTTAATCCTGGGTTGGTTGAATGTCGACGGGGGATCTGAAGGAGTGTGCGTGCTGCACAATTTTGGATAATCTGAAGGTTGCGAGTAGTGGATTGAGGGGCCCCTAGGTAAAGGGCGTTCCCGTAGTCCAAGCGTGACAAAATGAGGCCCTGGACCATGATTTGTCTTGCCTGAAGTGGAAGAAGGGGAAGGATTTTTCGTAGCAGCCTGAGTAATCCATAACAGGAGGCTGAGAGCTTTGCTGCTTGATGGTTAAAATTAAAGGAGTGGTCCAGCCAGATGCCCAAGCTTTTGATTGTGTTTTTGGGGGCTGGAGCGGGGCCGAGGCAGGTAGGCCACAGTAAGTTCGCATTGAAGGAGGGAGTGTGTCCTAAAAGCATGAGCTCGGTTTTGTCCCCATTTAATTTTAGACAGGAAAGTAAATAAATTAAAGTAAAATAATTATAAAAGTGTAAATGTGGAACAACAGGTAATAAGTTTGGAAGATGAATCTGAAATTACAAGTGGTGAAATAGAAAAAGTGGAGAAGTCAAGGAGTGAAGATATTTATGAACATTACACAATATGTCCTCTACATTCAAAAGAAGCAATAGGAAACAGTATTGAGTTATTTCAAATGAAAAAAGCAAAGGGAATTCCAATGAGTGTATGGGAGAAAAGCTTAGAAGCTCGTTGTTTTCCACAGCTGTTTCCTACTGGAGAAGGTGGACGATATGATGACCGACCTGTACGTATTCCAGCTTCAGAATATCGCTCAACAAGATTATACTCTGAAGATCCTAGATTCCGGCAGTGTATACCATATATATTTCACCTTTTGTTTGAAAGTGATCTGTCTTCTCTGTCCTATGCAGTGAACCACATACAGAAAACTGGAGTTCATCAATCACTTCTTTCAGCGAAAGAATTTGTGGAGAAAGTTCAACAAACAGATGAAAATTTAGAAGCACAGTTAATTAATTTGATGGCATGTCAACGAGGAACAAATGAGTATTGGTATCGTCGTCATGGAGAACTGAAGTGTATGTTACGGAACTTAGGTACACCAACATGGTTTGTGACACTTAGCTGTGCAGAGTATGCATGGGAAGATTTACTTGAATTTCTACGAGAAGCAAATTCCAATATAAAGAATGTTGAAATGAAGACACCTGGAGAACTGTGTTCTTTGGATCCTGTAAGTGTGTGCAGATATTTTAATCATAGGTTTCAAGCTATGATGTCTTTCATCTGCAATAAAAAGAATCCACCTCTTGGAGAAGTTACCGATTTCTTTTGGAGAAAGGAGTACCAAGCGAGAGGTGCTCCTCATATACATATGCTATTGTGGATCAAGGATGCACCTAAATTTGGAACTGATTCAGATGAAATAGTATTGTCTTTCATTGAACAGTATGTGACATGTGAGATTCCAAGAGAAGGAGGAGAAAGAAGCTTGAGACAGCAAGTTTTACGTTTCCAAAGTCACCGTTGTGGAAAGTACTGCCGACGAAAATACAAGTCTAAAGGAAAATTTTATACCAAGTGTCGGTTTGGATTTCCACGTCCAGTAATTTCTAAAGGAAGAGTAAATTCTTTTTTCTTCTGTAAGGCACACAATAACTCGCAAATCTCCAAAGAATACCTACAAAGTATATTAATGACTACAATCCGGTTATTTTAAAAATGTGGAATGCAAATATGGACATCCAGTATGTTGCAGACAACTCAATTGCTGTTGCACGCTACGTTACATCATATATAACGAAATCAGAAAAAACTGAGATGAAACAAATGTGGGAAGAAATTGCAGAAGAGAAAAGCCTTAGCAAAAAATTGTACAGCTTTACTTTGAAAATGCTTTCCCACAGAGAAATTGGATCGTATGAATGTTCAGACCGCTTGTCCTCTTCAAGTTTATATTCAAAATCACGAGGGATCATTTGGGTAAGTTTAAGTCTTGCCTGCTCACGAAATAGAGTGTTGAAATCATTAGAAGAAATTGAATACTTAGCAGCAAATGAACCAGACAGTACAGAAATTCTTAAAACTAATATGTTGGATACATACTATCCGAAAAGGAGTCGACATCTGGAACAGCTATGTCTGTATGAAGTACTTCAACATTACAGCTTCAAAAGAAATGTTAAACAGAATTTAAAACAAGGAAAATATGCAGTACTTGGATGTCATTGATGTTTAGTAAAACACACAAAAGGTAACATTATCAACCACAAGAAACTCAGTTGTGAAACTCCAGACAAGCAAGAATTTTACTATTTAGCACTTCTCCAACTGATCAAACCATGGCGTAGCGAAAGTGAATTACTTGGAGATTTCGACTGCTATGAAGATTCTTTTAATGCATGTACAGATAGCATTGCATGTTCAATTTTCCCTACATATTTAAAAATGTTGAATGATGAAGTTGAACAGGAAAAGACTATTACAGCTGAAGTTGCAAATGAAAGTTCTCAAGATAGTCAAAGTTCTGGTCCATGTAGTCAAGATCCACTTGGACAACCAATAGTGGAAAATGAAGCAGCGATTGCTATGCATGAAGTGGAAATTGCAATGCAACAAGCACAAGAGGAGAATATTGCATTGGAAAAGTTAGAAGAACAAGTAAATATTGAACAGAAAGAAATATATGTACAAGTGAGAGAACAGATAGAACATGGTTTGTTGCATGAAAAAAAGAATGTGTATGTTCATCATTTAAACCTATTCTGATGTACATCAGTGGTCAAGCTGGAACGGGTAAAAGTTTTTTAATTAAAGTTTTAACCAGTTATCTTAAAAAAACTACTGGTTCACATTTATCTTGTGTAGTAACAGCTCCAACTGGATTAGCTGCGCACAATGTTAAAGGAATTACTTTGCATAGATTACTAATGTCACCAGTTCAGCATGATAAAAAATTAGAATATCAGAAGTTGTCTGGAGAAGCTTCTTATGAAGTGTCAAGAGTGCTGAAGAAGATGAAACTTTTAATTATTGATGAGGTGAGCATGGTCTCAAACTTAATGCTTGCTTTCATGCATTTAAGAATGCAACAGGTATTAAAAACATATTACGACGTTCTCTTTGGAGGAAAACATTTAATTGTATTTGGAGATCTGCTACAACTAACTCCTGTAAAAGGAGAACCAGTTTTTAAAACTCTTCTACATGAAGATACTAGGAAATCTTTGGGAAGTATTGGAAATGTGAATCTCTGGTTAAATTTTGAATATAAAGAACTCACTCAGAATATGCGACAAGTAAGTGATGAAGATTATGGAAATATTCTGAAAGATGTAAGAATTGGTGTTCTAAGCAAACATGGTAAACAAGCTTTACAAAGTCGTCTACTAAAGAACTTGTTTACAACTGAAAACACACCAGCAGCAGTACTGTACAAGAACATTGCAGAAAAAAAGTCTATACTTTGCTTAATGCCTACACTGGAAGAGTGTTATACATTTGATCAAGAGCTTCTGAAATTGGAAAATCATTAAATAGTTCACATTGAAGCTATTGATAAAATCGAGCATCAAGGAATAACAATTCTTCTTTCAAATAAACTACAGACTAAATTGGATTCTTTGGAAAAGTCTGTATCAAAAACTGCTGGCTTAGAATTTTTTTAGATGTATGTATAAACTGTCGGGTAATTTTGAGGCATAATTTGAATATAGAACAAGGTTTAGTAAATGGAGCAATAGGGAAAGTTGTTGAATTTGTAAAATATCAAAACAGAAATGCAATTGAATTCTTGAAAATTAAATTTGATCAGATTGCAGAGGTGAAACAAATTGGGCGTTGTGCTGTACGTTTTTGCTGGTAAAAGACTTGTAATGTTCGTAGAAAACAGTTTCCTTTCTGTTTAGCATATGCAATAACCATTCATAAATCTCAAGGTTTAAGTGTAGATAATGCTTTAGTAAATGTTGGAAGAACTGTGTTTAAAGAGGGAATGGCATACGTTGCATTATCTTGAGTTAGAACATTGTCTGGTTTGTATTTAATTGATTTAGATGAAAACAAGGTTAGTGCTGATGTAAATTGTGTAAGAGAATATAATCGTTTAAGAAGACTTTATGCACCAACTTTAGGTGAATATCCTATTTATGAAAAACGTGCTGTGTGTTCAAAACGCAAACATGTTGATGAATCAAGTGTGGTTGAAAAGCAGAAAAAAATTCAAGAGAAAAGAAAAGATGCAAAGAAACAGAAAATACAAACAAGTGATGATGTTGTGGGATACCAATTAGAAAATGCTTCTGGTGTCAACTGCTATGGTAATGTTATTCAAAACGTTATATTTTATCTAGAAGATCTTTATGGTGAAATTATGGAAAGTCAGGAAAAAAGATTATGTTCTGCACTTTATAGTTTATTTGAACAATTGAGAATTGACAGAAGTAAGATGCATACTGCTTCTGGTATTCGACAACTCTTGGATACATGTACTGGATCTTTAACGTTCAGTCCTAATATACAACAAGATGCACAAGAGTTTCTGATGGTTATGCTTGGAGTATTAGAAGATGAAGGAATCCAGATTGAGAGTTTATTTGGACTCAGTTACAAATGGGATCACAAATGTGAACAGTGTTCATTAACTTCTAGTACTATAGTTGACAGAGAACGATTTCTATATTTAACAATACCTGACTGCAAATCTGTACCTTTTCCGAAATTAGTAAAAGAAGCAAATCATGATATGAAATGTTCTCGTTGTCAATCAGAAATGTTATGTACATTATGCCTAGAAAGATATGGAAAATATGTAATTTTAATGCTACAACGCTGTAGACCAAATGGAAGAAAAGTGGAAACGAAAATAAATTTTTTTGTTGCTAGTCAAGTATCTATTTCTGGAAGAACTTTCACAACACTGGCTATTGTTTTCCATGCTGGAGGTTCTACCACATGTGGACATTATACTGTATATTTGAAATGCAAAAATGGTTGGAGTCACTGCAACGATACACACTTGGAAATTAAACCGAGATTGCCTTATGAATTACCCAACTCATACTTGATATTTCTGAAACAAAATTTTAGATACATTATTCGGCCTAGAGGGAAAATGGAAAGATGCTTTAAGGAACTGATACTGGATGAAATCCCCCCAAAAATGTCCACACATTATTTGGCCTTGAGGAAAAATATCAACAGAAACTACACAGTAAAGGTAACATTTAAAAATTGGAAATAGTATTGGGTGTGTTATTTGTGTTGATTTGTTATTGTGGTTGTGAGAGTTAGTCATTTGTTTTTTTTAACAATCTAGTTGATTGTTTTTATTTCCCAGCTGTTTATGATGATACTACACTGACATCACTGTGAATAGTGAAGTTAAGTAGAATCTGATAACAGCAGAAAAAGGGAGAAAAATATGTTTTGAAAATTTTATATTATGTTGTATTATTTGATAAGTTAGTGTAATTTGTGAAATATATTACATTACACAACAGTTTTACAGTTTATTTTCTTTTCTGTAGTGCAAAAGTCAGAAAAAACCGTACTAATGACAAATAGCAGAATAGTAGTGTAATATTTAAAAAAAAAATCAAATTCACTGAAAAAACCATAGGTTTTACAGACGTTATAGTTAGAAATTAGCATTTAAAAAACCTTTGAAATTCACTGAAAAAACCATAGGTTTCAGGGTCGTTATAGTTAGCTGGACATTTCACTCGTACAAAACCATAGAAATTCCACCGTTATAGTTAGTTCAGTTAACTATAACTCAAACCCCCGCAATGCACTGCTCATGACGTCACATATTACATCATTCATGGCATGGTCAGTGACATCACTGATGACATCACTGATGACATCTCAAATGATATCACGGATGACATCACTGATGACATCATCCACGTGATAATCTGATGCACCTCATCACACCCTAATATAACCTTTAATACACCCACTGTAAAATACACAATACCATTTTCGAAAGCATCCACACACCAATACCAGTTACTACATACTCACTCACTGATTCCTATGTCTGTACACACATCCACTCATTCACCTATACAATCACTTATACATGCAGTCACTTATCAATACAACACTATCATATGCACTCATACACCTATTCAGACACTCACACACCACCACTCATCCATGGAGTTACTCACACACCTAGTCAGTCATGCAAAGAATCAATCACACTCCCATTTACTCACCTAAACAGTTATACACACACCACCTCACTAATTCATACAGACAGTAACGCATAGTTACTCTCTTATGTAATCACTGAAACAAGTACAGACTCATCCATACATGCCACTCTCACAATCACTCAGTCTCACATATAGTTATTTATATACACCATCACTCACATATACTGCCTTTTACATATGTAGTTACTCACATATGTACCACTGAGACATCCATACACACACTCACCCACCCATACAGCTGTTTGCACATGCACTCTTGAACCCATACACCCAGTGAATCAACCACTCACACATCTATGCAGAGAGTCACATACCTCCAACCCACCCACACACACACTCAGTCCCCCATACAAATACTCAAGCAAACAATCAATAACCCATATAGACACTCATGTAGCTACTGTCAAACCCATGTAGCCGCTTACACAACAACAGACAGACTGATACAGACATTCACACAGTTTAGTCACTAACAGTAAACAGCGTTTAATTCGCATGCTAAACAACGCATGCCATAACAACGCGGTTGTTACAACGACCGCGTTATTTCGCATACCGTTACAATGCGAGTCGGAACAACGACTTGCGTTAGGGGGCAGAAGGTGTTGGATTTAAAATCCAACACCTTCCCTAGTGTCCGCACAGACTGGAGTTGGAATAGTAAATTATACTATTCCAACATCCAGCGCCCCCTAAAAGCAAGTCGTTGTTTCGACTTGCGTTGTAACGGTTTGCGAAATAACAACGCAGTTGTTGTAACAACCGCGTTGTTATGGCATGCGTTGTAAACGCATGCGAAAAAACGTCCTATATTCGTCACTAACCCATGCATTCAGTAAGACACGTTTAATGAGTCACTTATACAATCAGTTACATACCTCCTAAATCCTCCATCCAGACACTTATACACCCACTCATTCTTCAATACACCTTGCCATATATATAAAACATATTTAAACTTTACAGAAACACACAGTCACTGGATGATGTCATCAGTGATGTTATTTGAGATGTCATCAGTGATGTCATCAGTGATGTCACTGACCATGCCATGAATGATGTAATATGTGATGTCATGAGCAGTGCATTGAGGGTTCGTGAGTTATAGTTAACTGAACTAACTATAACGGTGGAATTTCTATGGTTTTGTACGAGTGAAATGTCCAGCTAACTATAACGACCCTGAAACCTATGGTTTTTTTCAGTGAATTTCAAAGGTTTTTTAAATGCTAATTTCAAACTATAACGTCTGTAAAACCTATGGTTTTTTCAGTGAATATATATATATATATATATATATATATATATATATATATATATATCTATATTCACTGAAAAAACCACAGGTTTCAGGGACGTTATAGTTAGTTGGACATTTCACTCGTACAAAACCAGAGCAATTCGGCCGTTATAGTTAGTTGAGCTAACTATAACTCGCGCCCCCGCAATGCACTGCTGATGATGTCACATATTACATCACTCATGACATGGTCAGTGACATCACGGATGACAACACTGATGACATCTCAAATGACAACACTCATGACATCACTGATGACATCATCCAGTGACTGTGTGTTTCTGTAAAGTTTAAATCTGTTTTTTATATATATATATGCCAAGGTGTATTGAAGAATGAGTGGGTGTATGAGTGTCTGAATGGATGATTTAGTAGGTGCCTGACTGACTGTATAAGTGAGTAATTAAATGTGTCTTACTGAATGCATGGGTTAGTGACTAAACTGTGTGAATGTCTGTCTCAGTCTGTCAGTTGGTGTGTAAGCGGCTGCATGGGTTGGTGAGTAGCTACATGAGTGTCTGCATGGGTTATTGATTGGTTATCTGAGTATCTGTATGGGTGCCTGAGTGTCTGTGTGGGTGGGTGGGGGGTATGTGACTGTGCATAGATGTGTGAGTGGGTAATTCACTGGGTGTATGGGTTCAAGAGTGCATCTGTGAAGGGCTGTATGGGTAGGTGAGTGTGTGTATGGGTGTGTTGGTGAGTGAATGGATGTCTCAGTGGTACATGTGTGAGTAACTACATATGTGAAAGGCAGTATATGTGAGTGTTGGACTATATAAATGACTATATGTGAGAGTGAGTGATTGTGAGAGTGGCTTGATGGATGAGTGTGTGCTTGTGTCAGTGATTGTATAAGAGAGTAAGTGTGTGTTAGTATCTGTATGAATAAGTGAGGTGGTGTGTGTATAACTGTATAGGTGAGTAAATGGGAGTGTGATTGATTCTTTGCATGATTGACTAGGTGTGTGAGTAACTCTATGGTTAGTGGTGTTGTGTGAGTATCTGTATAGGTGTATGAGTGCATATTTCAGTGGCTATATTGATGAGTGACTGCGTGTATGAGTGACTGTATGGGTGAGTGGATGTGTGTGTAGACCTATGAATCAGTGAGTGGGTATGCACTAACTGGTATTGGTGTGTCTATGGTTTCGAGAATGGTAGTCTGTATTTTAGAGGGGGTGTATCAAAGGTTATATTAGGGTGTGAGGAGGTACATCAGATGATCACGTGGATGATGTCATCAGTGATGTCATCAGTGATGTCACTGACCATGTCATGAGTGATGTAATATGTAACGTCATCAGCAGTGCATTGCGGGGGCGCAAGTTATAGTTAGCTCAACTAACTATAACAGACGAATTTCTCTGGTTTTGTACGAGTAAAATGTCCAACTAACTATAACGTCCCTGAAACCTGTGGTTTTTTCAGTGAATTTCTAAGGTTTTTTAAATGCTAATTTCTAACTATAACGTCCCTAAAACCTCTGTTTTTTTCAGTGAATTTCAAAGGTTTTTTAACTGCTAATTCCTAACTATAACGTCCATGAAACCTCTGGTTTTTTCAGTGAATTTGTAAGGTTTTTTAAATGCTAATTTCTAAATATGCCTACATAGGTAGGACATGTGCAGAAAGATGAAGAAAGGTACAGAAAGAAGCAAGAGAAGTACAGAAAGAGGCAACAGAAGTCCAGAAAGAGGAAGAAAGGTGCAGAAAGAACCAAGAGATGTGCAGAAAGAACCAACAGAGGTGCAGAAAGAGGCCTACTTTGACTGTACCTTACAACAGACTCATACAAAGTACCCTAATCACTAATCCTTCTCCGAAGATGTCTTAAACCTCACTTTTCTCTTGAAGGTTCACTATTAATCGACTGCTCAGAATGTTAGGCCTACCAAATATAAAACAGCAATCCTAAGCATATCACTGTTGTAAGTCTGACCAAGTTTGTGAAGGTATGCATGCGTGTCTATGCTTTTACCTAGTGACACGTTAAATTAAAATAAATGTGCAAACACTTAAATACCTGTGTTTCAAACAGCATACTCTGTAAATTTGTATAAAAGAAGGTGTATGCATTTATTTCTGCTCACAATACAGGGCACATGGGTATTCAATAGTATATTTGAAGGGCTCTATAACACATGTATACATAAGACATGTCTGCCTGTGCAACCGAATGACAGGGCAGAACTGAGAAGATTTGACCACCTATTGGAGAAGTTACCCGCTTTTTAAGCTACCATGTTCAGATGATTAACACATGTAAGAATACATATACAAGTAGACATATACCTCAGTCACGAGAGCATGCAGACCTTTAAACTTGACAGCTTGCACTTCCCATTTGAGTACAGAAGGAGGCAAGAGAAGTACAGAAACAGGCAAAAGAGGTACAGAAAGAAGCAAGAACAGTGCAGAAAGAACCAACAGAGGTGCAGAAGGAGGCAAGAGGGGTGCAGAAATACGCAAGAGGGGTGCCGAAATTTGCAAGAGAGGTGCAGAAAGAAGCAGCAGAGGTGCGGAAGGAGACAAGAGAACTGCAGCAAGAGCAAAGAGAGTTACAGAAACAGGAAAAAGGGGTACAGAAACAGGGAATAGGTGGGCAGACTGATGCAAGAGAGGTTCAGAAAGAGGGAAGAGGGGTGCAGAAAGCGGCAAGAGGGATCCAGAAATTTGGAACAGAGGTGCAGAAAGAAGCAAGAGCAGTGCAGAAAAAACCAACAGAGGTGCAAAAAGAGGCAAGAGGGGTGCAGAAAGGGGTAGGAGAGGTGCACAAAGAGGCAAGAGGGGTACAGAAAGGCAGGAGGGGTGCAGAATGAAGGAAGAGTATTGCAGAAAGAAGCAACAAAGGTGCTGAAAGAGGCACAAAGGGTACAGAAAGAGGCAAGAGAAGTGCAGAAAGAAGCAACTGAGGTACAGAAAGAGGCAAGAGTGGTGCAGAAAGAGGGAAGAGAGGTGTAGAAAGAGGCAACAGAGTTGCACAAAGAGGGAAGAGGGGTGCAGAAAAAGGCAAGAGGGGTGCAGAAAGAAGCAAGTGAGGTGCATAAAGAGGTAGGAGAGGTACAGAAAGAGGCAAGAGAGGTGCAAAAACAGGCAAGAGAAGTGCAGAAAGAGGCAAGGGAATTGCTGAAAGAAGCAAGAGAATTGCTGAAAGAAGCAACAGAGGTGTAGAAAGAAGCAAGAGAAGTGCAGAAAGAGGCAAGTGAGGTGCAGAAAGAGGCAAGAGAGGTGCAGAAAGAGGGAAGACGAGTGCAGAAGGAGACAACAGGTGTGCAGAAAGAAGCAAGACAGGTGCAGAAAGAAGCATGAGAAGTGCAGAATGAAGCAATGGGGGTGCAGAAAGAGGCAAGAGAAGTGCAGAAAGACGAAACAGAGGTGCAGAAGGAGGCAAGTGAGGTGCAGAAGGGGGCAAGAGAACTGCAGGAAGAGGCAAGAGAGTTGTAGAAATAGGCAAAAGGGGTGCAGAAAGAGGGAACAGGTGGGCAGACTGAGGCAAGAGAGGTGCAGAAAGAGGGAAGAGGGGTGCAGAAAGAGGCAAGAGGGATGCAGAAATTTGGGACAGAGGTGCAGAAAGAAGCAAGAGCAGTGCAGAAAGAACCAACAGAGGTGCAGAAAGAGGCAAGAGGGGGACAGAAAGAGGCAAGTGAAGTGCAGAACGAAGTAAAAGAGATGCAGAAAGAGGCAAGAGAACTGCATGAAAAGGCAAGAGAGGTGCAGAATGAGGCAGGAGAGGTGCACAAAGAGGCAAGAGGGATACAGAAAGAGGCAAGAGGGGTGCAGAAAGAAGCAACAGAGGTGCTGAAAGAGGCAAAAGGTGTGCAGAAAGAGGCAAGAGAAGTGCATAAAGAAGCAACAGAGGTGCAGAAAGAGCCAAGATAAGTGCAGAAGCAGGCAAGAAAGGTGCAGAAAGAGGGAACTAGGGGTGCAGGGGTGCAGAAAGAGATAAGAGGGATACAGAAATTTGCAAGAGTGGTGCAGAAAGAAGCAAGGGCTGTGCAGAAAGAAGCAAGAGAAGTGCAGAAAGAAGCAAGAGAGGTGGACAAAAAGGGAAGAGGGGTGCAGAAATAGGCAAGAGGGATACAGAAATTTGCAAAAGAGGTGAAGTGCAGAAAAAACCAACAGAGGTGCAAAAAGAGGCTTATGACATATTGATCCACGCAGTACCATTTGCTTCTCTAGAATCTTAGGGTCCACCACTGGCGTGCTTGCCGCAGGGAGTGGAGAGGTACGCTGTGTGAGCACATATGCGCTGTGAAATGCCGGTCTGTCTTCAGTTCCTTCTGACCCATAACGTGAGCCTTGTAAACCATTGCAGAAGCCTGTCCTGCTGTACTGTCACTTGCTAATCATCTACATGCATTGTAACAAAGAGCTCGGGGACAAGATGGCATGACTTCACAAATGTTTAGAGTTAGGTACAAAACAAGCGGGAGAATCAGAAAAAAAAATATATATAATGAGAATAAAACAGGAACATATAGAAAAGGCAAGGGGGCATGAGGAGGCTGACTGTTGGAGTGTTCGAAAAAAGGCAAGTAAAGTCGAAAACAGAGAAGATGCACACATAGAAAATGGGAAAAGATGGGCAGAGGGGCAGGAGGGGAAAAGAGACAGAGTGGTCAACTGTCACAAAAGGCAGGCAGAAAAGATTAAGATAGATAGAAAATGAGACAAGACAGACAGAAACAAAGGTAACAAGGGAAACACGCAGATAAAAAAATTAAAATCTCAACAAAGAGACAGTTACAGTGAGCTATGGCTAAAGCGGAGGCAGGCAGATAGAAAAAAAGGCAAAAGGATGAACGAATATTCAGACAGACAGGTGCCACGCAGCAAAGAGACACAGGAAGGCAGATAAAAGGCGGAGAAAAGCTAGCTATGGAAAAAGTAAAAGCAAACAGAGAATGACAACAAGGCAGGCAGACAGTTAAAGAAGGGATACACACAAGTAAACCAAGAGGGGAAAATGAAGAAAGGCAGGAAAATGGACAGATACAATAATATAAAAAAAACAGGCAGTTAAAAAAAGCAAAAAAAGAGGTTTAACCAGGCAGACAGATGAATAAAATAATGACGAAAGACAGACTGAAAAGTAGAACAACCATTTAGCAGTAGGACAGAGAATGAGCAAACGGCACACAGACACAAAAGGGTAAAAAATAAATTTGGCAAAAGACAAATGGAATGACAAGCGGATGGGTACTCAGACAGAAAATGGCAACCACACATTCGGGCAGCCATGCACAGCTTGAACATAGGAGAGTCGGGCAGACAGAGAGAAAACAAGAAAAGCAGATAGAAAATGTCAAAAAGACAAGCGCTACTGATGTGCAGCGGATGATAAAAGGGGGAAAGATAGGTCGGTTGAAAGACTTAAAAAGCATAAGACAGGCTTCTAGATAGAGGGGAGGGCAAACAGAAAAATACATAGATTGAAAAACATTTGCAGCTAGTGGATGGCAGAAGGACAGATACTAGCATAAAAGGGAAATGGAGTGAAACCAGACTGAGATGATAACAGAAAGACCGGTGGGAAGCGAATAACAAAAAACACTCTTAGAAATAAGGAAAAAGACAGGCAGAAAGACAAACAACCGAAAGCTAGAAGAAACACAGGTACATTTTGCAAAGAATGAACGAGTTGTGTGTAAAACACCAAATACACACCCTACTCCCAATTCACAATGGAGGCAGAAATTTAGAATACAAAACTTTATCGAAAATAATTAAAAGCCTCTGTTGAAAATAATGTTCTACGGCAAAAAGGGCAGCTCGCGGAAAATGAGTGAGTTTAGGTGCGGTCGAAACTACCGCGAGTTTGGGGGGAAAAAAAACCCAACATCCACAGAATAGTGAAAGCAGTATCCACAGAGTAGTACAAGGGGTCAGAAATAGAGGGGGAAATAAAAATTGGATAGCTGCTCTGTAAGTTAAAGAGGGAGTTTGTGCCTAACATGTTAATAAATTATTGCACAAAACATGGGGTAGAGTCGACTTCATCGTCGCATATAACATTTAGCTAAACCATGGACTGTCTTCATTTAATATTTAAATTTTTAATGTAACGAGCCATAAAAGGGGCATTCTATATATAATAAATGCCCTTTAAGGCTTAGTGTGCGACATAAATTATTTTTTTTTAAAAAGAAGAAAAGAGGAGGCATCCCGGGCTAGTTCCCAAGTTTCAGATGAAGAGCATTATATATATATATATATATATATATATATATATATATATATATATATATATATATATATTTATTAACGTGGAATACTTATATGAGCACATGCCTTATGGAAACAGCAAACAAAAGCACCACCCACTGGAGGGAATTAAAGTAACACTGCCGGTTGGACCACATGTCCCAGAATGCAAGCATAAAAGTTATCCATTGGAGGATCAAGATTTAAATTAGGACATTAGGCTGTGGACACCAGCGATGTGTATGGTGCAGGTTTACCTTTGATAAAGGTCTTTGGAGACCGAAATGCGTCAGGACTGCCATGCTGCTTCACCAATCAAGAAATAAAGATCAATAAACAGCAAGTTACGAGTGCGGCTCACCTTCTTTCCGTCAAGGGAGAATATGTTTATATATATATATATATAACTCATGCCCCCGCAATTCACTGCTGATGACGTCACATATTACATCACTCATGACATGATCAGTGACATCATTGATGACATCACTGATGACATCTCAAATGCAAAATGCGATCCACGTGGTTCGGCTCGTCCGAACCTTGATAACGATACAAGACGTCATTGTAGCTTCCTTATTTAAATGTACAAATGCCTCCAGTTCCCAACATTAACAAAGGACTACATATTACTTTAATCCAAAAAGCTGGCGGCCATATTGGCCTGGTCACGATTTGAAAATTCAGGAATTGATACAATAAAGAAAAGAGAACAAGTGTTAATATGCACACAATGTCATTTCAGCATATCTTGCCCCGTGACCGCCGTACCTGTATGTTCGTCAACGTGACTTGTTCATAATAAACATACTTAGGATTGCAAACATCAACATAAACAATGGACTACAAATTACTTTAAAGTGAAAGGCTATCGGCCATATTGATCTGGGCACGTTGCGTATTATAATGGTTCTTACATGAAAGAAAAGAAAAAAAAAGGGTGTTAATATACACACACTATCCATAAATAAAGTTCTAGGGATTATAGTTCCATTCCATTCACAGCTCATTTGAGATGTCATGAGTGATGTCACTGACCATTTCATGAATGATGTAATGTCTGAGGTCATAAGCAGTGCATTGCGGGGTGTAAGTTATAGTTAGCTCAGGCAACTATAACTGCTGAATGTCACTGGTTTTGTACGAGTGAAATCTGAGTCTATCCATAAGGTCCCTGTAATCTTTGTTTTTTTCAGCAAATTTCTAGGTTTTTTTAACGTTAAGTAAGATGCCTATCACAATGGATGGTGGGGGGTTGGAAGCAGGGCCTGGCATTGTGCTGCACCCACCCAAGCTTGCTGCTCCTGCCTCCCCTCCTCCTTGCCATCCATTGTCCAAGTCCATGCCCCTGCTCCCTCATTACAGCCCTGTGTGGCCGTTGTTCTGCCACTGGCCTTCCCACCTTCTCTGAACAGTTAGCTTGCTGCCCCATCCACCTCCTCCCTATCCTCTGTTGTCTGAATCCATGCACTAGCCTTCTCCCTCCTGCCATGCATGGTCTGATGTGCTGCCACTGCCCTCCATTTAGCATGATGTCCCAGTCCACTCCCCCTCCCTCAATTGCCCAATTCTATGCCCCATCATTGACCTCCTGCTTAGCCTCTGGGCTTAGCTTGCTGCCCCTACTCTCCTTCCCCCTGCCCTCCGATGTCTGTGTGCATGCCCCTGCTCCATCCTTTCTGCCCACCATGTTCCATGGACCTGCCCCTCCTATCTACTCTGAGTGTTCTGTTGAGCTGCCACTCCCCTCCCACCTGCCTAGCATTGTGAGATGACTGTAACCTGTCCCTGCCACCTCCACCCTGCCTGTCCACGTTCCATGCCCCTATCCGCTTCCTCCTGTCCTCCATGGTCCATTTTACTGCCACACCCTTCTGGCCTCCCTGGTCTGTTGTGCTGAAACTGCTCCTCCTGCCTGCCCCGTGTGGTCTGTTGTGAGGCCCCTTCCCCTGAACTCTCTTGTCTGTGCCCAGCTCCTACCCCTCCCTTCTATCCTCCATGGTCCTTTCTGCATGCACCTGCCCCCTCCTTCTCGCCCATCATGGCCATTGTGCTGCCACTAACCCTCCCGCTTGCCATGCATGGTCTTCTGTGCTGCCACGGCCCCTCCCACCTTCCCTGTGTGGTCAGCTAGCTGCCCCTGACCCCCTCCCACCTTCCCTCCATGGTCTGTGTGTATGCCATTATAGTCTCACTGTTGCTCTCCATGGTGTGTCTTGCTTCTAGTGCCCATCCTACCTGACCTCCATTGTCAGCTTGCTGCTCCTGCCCTGCCCCCTTGCCCCCGGCCCTCTGTTTTCCATGTGCAGACCCCTAGTCCCTCCCTCCTGGCTTGTCTGTTCCATTGTAATGAACCTGATCCCTACCTCCTGCCCTTTATGGTCCGTTATGCTGCAGCTTTCTCTCCTGTCTGTCCATTATGGTCAGCTAGCTGCCATTGCCTCTTTCCCCTCTGTTCTCTGTTGTCCATGTGCATGGTCCTGTCCCCTCCCTATTGCTTTCCATGGATTGTTGTGCTGCACTCCCATCCCGCATGCCCTGTGTGGTGTATTGTGCTGCTGCGAACCCTGATGCCTGCCCTGTAAGGTCAGTTTGGTGCACCTGTCCATGTCCCTCCTGCCCTCTGTTATCCAAGTCCATGTCCCTACCCCAATTCCTCATGCCTTCCATGATCCAATGTACCATACTTGCTAACATTTTGAACTTGGTAAGAGGGACATTTTGAAAAAAAACTGGGGTATTGATTTTCCCTATTCACTTACATTGAAAAAGAGGAGATTGTAGACAGGAGACAGATCAAATGAAGCCCATTTGGGCTTAAAAACATTGGGCGTTTCCTGGCTGAATCGGGTCTGTTGGCATGTATGGTTTTACTACCACTGCCTCTTCCTTCTGCCCACAATGGTCTATTATATTGCCACAGCCTCTCTTGCCTGTCCTGCATTGTTGGTTTGTTGCCCCTGCCCCCCTTTCCACTGCCCTCCATAGTCTGTTGTGCTGCCACTGCCCTTCCTGCCTGCCCAGTGTGGTCAAATTGTTGCCTCTGCACCCTCCTACCTGCCTTCAATTTTCTGAGTCCGTGCCCCTGGCCTCTGCCTCTCAACAGTATCCTAATGAACAACTAGATTGCTAACTTTCTATATTTATTACAAAAGTGTGGCACGCCTGACGTCATCTTGATGTAATCAAAACTGTAATACCTAGAGCATTTCCTTTAGAAATTACAGAAATGAGAGGGTCTTATTTGCATCGAAATTATGGTTAGTGCTCTAAAAAACTAAAATGAGGACATATTTTCTGAGTTTTCAAATAGCGACAAAGCACTTTTAAATTATTTGTGATCTTTATTTTTTTTATCCAGTTGACCACTTGATTAAATGTTGCACTTAGGGGAGAGGATGTGGTATTACTTCCAGAGCTGCAGACTTTGCAACTGGGGAACCAGGTTGGAGTTTCTGCTTCAGCTCGACATTCTGTGATTCTGGTCAAATCACTTAACCCCTTCGCTGCGGGGGTAATTCCCCCACGGGTGCGCGGGGGCGGGGGGGTGAGTGCGGCGCCGCTGTGCTCGTGACGAGACCAGCTCGTCATGAGTATCAGTGGAGCTGTGCTCATGACGAGCTGGTCTCGTCACAAACCCACCCACTCATTAATTCTCCCGCACAGGCGGGGAATTAATCCCGCGTGGGCGGTGCGCATCTGTTATGACGAGACCAGCTCGTCATGAGCACAGCTCCACTGTGACTCATGACGAGCTGGTCTCGTCATAAGCACCGAAGGGGTTAATCTCCCCATGTCTACAACCAACATGAATTTGTCCTTGTGTGATGTAACCAATGCTTATGTAAAGCACTCCAATACCTGACCAGTCTGCACTATATAAAACTGCAAAAAACAAAAAGTGTTTTGCACACTTCTGTCATTGGGCTATACGTGGGCTACATCTGGGTGATATTTGTGCTACATTTGGGCTCTTTTGTCTCTGGTGGCCATCTTGGGAGATTTATTTGTTATGAAGTTTCCTAATTTCTTCATTTACTGCAGTCTCCTCAGTAGGAAATGCTTTCAGTTTTTTACTTTGATTCCATCAAGAAGGCATTCAGATGTGTCACACATTCGCCATAAATTCTGAATGTTAGCACTCTAGTTGCTCATTAGATCACTGTGGTAAAGCTACTGCTCACTAGGGAAGTCTGCTGCTGGTATTGAAAGTGCATGTTTCAGTCTGCATGTCAGAATTTTTTAATGAAATAGAAGAGGATTTGAGAAGTCACTCAAAATGTGCCCTAATTTTTCTTTCTTCAGCACTAAACATAATTTCTATGGCTAAATGAACCCCCTCAGTTTGTTCCTTTTTAAATTAAATGTTTTAAGTGTTACCAGTTTATTCCAATCAAGATGGCTTCAGGTGTGCCATACTTTTGTCATAAGTAAGACTGTTAGCGCTCTAGTTGTTCTTTAGAACACTCTGGGACATTCTGTCATTGGGCTATATGTGGGCTACATCTGGGTGATATTTGTGCTACATTTGGGCTCTTTTGTCTCTGGTGGCCATCTTGGGAGACTTATTTGTTATGAAGTTTCCTAATTTCCTAATTTATTGCAGTCTCCTCAGTAGTAAATACTTTCAGTTTTTACTTTGATTCCATCAAGAAGGCATTCAGATGTGTCACACATTTGCCATAAATTCAGAATGTTGGCACTCTAGTTGCTCATTAGATCACTGTAGTAAAGCTACTGCTCACCAGGGAAGTCTGCTGCTGATATTGAAAGTGCATGTTTCAGTCTGCATGTCAGAATTTTTTAATGAAATAGAAGAGGATTTGAGAAGTCACTCAAAATGTGCCCTAATTTTTATTTCTGCAGCACTAATCATAATTTCTATGGCAAAATGAACCCCCTCATTTTGTTCCTTTTTAATATAAATGTTTTAAGTGTTACCACTTTATTCCAATCAAGATGGCTTCAGGTGTGCCATACTTTTGTCATAAGTAAGACTGTTAGCGCTCTAGTTGTTCTTTAGAACACTCTGGGACATTCTGTCATTGGGCTATACGTGGGCTACATCTGGGTGATATGTGTGCTACATTTGTGCTCTTTTGTTTCTGGTGACCATCTTGGGAGACTTATTTGTTATGTGGTTTCTTAATTTCCTCATTTGCTACAGTCTCCTCAGTAGGAAATACTTTCAGTTTTTTACTTTGATTCCATCAAGAAGGCATTCAGATGTGTCACACATTTGCCATAAATTCAGAATGTTATCACTCTAGTTGCTCATTAGATCACTGTAGTAAAGCTACTGCTCACCAGGGAAGTCTGCTGCTGGTATTGAAAGTGCATGTTTCAGTCTGCATGTCAGAATTTTTTAATGAAATAGAAGAGGATTTGAGAAGTCACTCAAAATGTGCCCTAATTTTTCTTTCTGCAGCACTAATCAAAATTTCTATGGCAAAATGAACCCCCTCATTTTGTTCCTTTTTAAATTAAATGTTTTAAGTGTTACCACTTTATTCTAATCAAGATGGCTTCAGGTGTGGCATACTTTTGTCATAAGTAAGACTATTAGCGCTCTAGTTGTTCTTTAGAACACTCTGGGAAGGTGCAGTAGAACACGAAGGAATCAACTGACAGTCTCTGCCCTTGTTAGATGTACATGTTTTACTGAGAATGTCAGACTTCATTCTCACATGACTGAGAAAGATAATGTGAATTTACAGAAAATATGCTCTCATTTTAGCTTCCAGATCACCTTCCAAACATCTATGGGAAAAGTATGAGAAAATAGTTTTCTCTCAAACATGATTCATGATATCCCAGCAGAAGGCTTTTTCACAGGGTAAAATCACCTTAGAACACACCACAATTCCTAAAATTAGTATGGTACCATCAACAAATGATTTATAATGTAACTAAAGTCTTATCACCCTTTATACGTTCTCCTTTTGGTGACCCTCAAAACCTTCCATTCACTACAATGCATTTTAATGGAGTGCTATCATGTATATTGGTCCCAAGATGGCTGACAACACTTCTTGGATGAAGTGCTGACAGCCAACAAGATCTCACGATGAGATGTGTGGTTAGGCTCCACCCAGATATATACATTTCTTTTTCCTTTCATATTAAAAAAATTACTGAACGGATTTACACCATTTAAAAAAAATGGCGCTTTCTGAACCAAGAGCTACCTTTTTGCCAAATTTGGTGTAATTCCGTTCAGCAGTTCGGGCTGTAGCCTTCTCTAAAGTTTCCTATGGAAAGACATTTTATTTTATAATCCCATTGAGGCTGCGATTGTTACACGGAGTTTGTGGCACCCACTGGGGTGTAAACTGGAACATTCAAGTTTTGGCAATATATTATATGGACTACAATATCCATGAAGCCATTTTTGCTGACGCTCAAAGGGGCGGGACTTGGAATTTCAATAAATCAGGTGTTCCTGCACAGACCGCTTTCTCCGTGTGTTTAATGCCAGTGATCAAGAACAGCAAGTGTTCAAAACGCGTATGGCAAGGTTTTATGGAAGTGTGCAGGGAAGGCTGATTCGACTGCTGCCAGTGATATTCGTGCAGTTATCCCTGCTTGTGTGGCATCTTCATTGGGCAACCTTTGATTTTGAATACTGAGCGGCTGGTCCGGCCGCGAAGATGCCCTGCCGTGGGTAAGGCGGTCCTGTGGTGCTTGAAAATTGGAGCACTAATGGAATGCAGGGGGCCGTTGTTGCTGGTAGATATTAGCAGTGGACCAGCTATCTCTGTACTCCTCTACCCACTGGGGCAAGACATTTTATTTTATAATCCCATTGAGGCTGTGAGTGTTACACGGAGTTTGTGGCGCCCACTGGGGTGTAAACTGGAACATTCAAGTTTTGGCAATATATTATATGGACTACAATATCCATGAGGCAATTTTTGCTGACGCTCAAAGGGGCGGGACTTGGAATTTCAATAAATCAGGTGTTCCTGCACAGACCGCTTTCTCCGTGTGTTTAATGCCAGTGATCAAGAACAGCAAGTGTTCGAAACGCGTATGGCAAGGTTTTATGGAAGTGTGCAGGGAAGGCTGATTCGACTGCTGCCAGTGATGTTCGTGCAGTTGATCCAGCGGCGTACTAACAACAGATACTCCACTATCATATACTCACTTGGGCCCATACAACTTGCCTCCGTTCTGCTGCTAAGTATACCACTGGAACCTTTTAGTTTATAATGTTTCTCATACCTCAAGCTTTAGTTATTGCTTCTTTAACTAAACCTTCCGCTGATCAAACAGTTCTTTCCTCTGGTCAATGGACCAGTTAGGTGGAACTAGTTGATGGCGATAATTGACATAACTCAATATACATTTCTTAATAAGAATAAAATAATGACAGACTCAGTAAGTTTAAGATCTTTATCTAAATTAGGGGTTTTGAACCATCTCAAAGCGTTTCAGTACAAACACCCTCATTCACGGGAGTGCCAATTCAAAAATATTTCAGATAACATTTATCAAATCAGATCCACACAATAACTATCCTCAGAAAGAAGAGGATAGAGACAGAAGAGCATTTATCAAACGATGAATTTCATAATTACCAAAGTATGGTGTGAAGACCAACCCCCTGTCCAAAGGGCTGGTAAGGGCCTCCCAGGACAAATCAGGAGACAAAGACTTCAGGACAGGATACTTCACCTCTCTAGATACCGACGACTACGTCGCACCCCTCTCTGACACTCTCTTCCTCCTCGTGGTTCTTCAGCGATCTTCTTTCTAACCCACCCAAATTAAGTAGATGGTTCTGCATTCGGTTTCTTCATCAGCATTTCACAGCATCAACACCACCCAGCACACCCCGTTCTCAGGCTTCTTCAACGCGCTCCAATAACTTCTTCGAAACCTCCCCAAAGCTTGCTTCAAATGCGCCCCAAAGCTTCCTTCTTCATCTAACTAAACTACCTCAATTATACCTTTCTATAAGCCATGTACCACCCATTAATGTTTTATTTTTACGAAATACTGACTTCTGATTGGTCAGGCAAGGGGGGATGATCATTACACCATGCTTATACTTCATTCATTTCTTTAAACCATTGTTCCCAAACTCCTCCCCTCAAACTTTTATTCCGCCCTTCCTTTCCCATACATCTTTAAAACTTTATTAATACAAATGTAACAGTTTTCTCGAATAAGCTCCTTCATATGAACTCTTCACCCTCATGTTCCCAGGGCACATCTCCGCCGACCTTGGACGCGTGACAAATCCTTAGTCATCCTCCAAGCTTCCGTACCAGGGCGCATGCGTTGGACTACGTCAGTCTGCTTGACTCAGACAACTTTAACAGGCCCAAATACACACTAATAATAAAGTCAAAAGGAGAAATGTTATTCTCAAAAAAATAAATGATTTCACTGTATACCACCAACCTCTACACTGACCCATACCCTTTATTATTTCTCTTTCTGCATTTGCGTTAGTGTAAACTCATTTTCTAATTTCAGCAAAGCAGGTGCCATGCACGTGAGCTTTCAAGCGGCCATTTTATAGCACTTTGCGCAAGCGCCAGAATTTCCCTCCAAGCGTCAGCACGTCATACTACGTAGATGCAGTAGACGCATGCGCAGTAAAGATCCCGTGTTAAAATGCGTTCTAGTCTTACGTCCGTGTTATTGCAGTTAGTAAACACACAGGCAAGCTTCATTCTTTTCCCGCGTGTAATGAAAATGCATATTATTAATCACAAACACGTCGTTAGTAATTTGCTAGTAAGTTAAAACGAGAGGATTGCTTCCGAGCAAGTCTCATGTCCGAGTCCTTGCTCCATCAATCCCCTCTCTGATGGCATATTAAGCCATCACAAAATTTCCCATCCATCCCAAATATCAACTTTAATACTTCTCAGTTTTCTCCATTTGTCCTCCCAACTTTTCATCAACTATCTCATTTCCTTCTAAATCTCGCATCTTCTTATATAACCTGCTTTTCATTTCTTCCAAGCATATTTCCTCGTACTTTCTCTTACGTGTCTGTCCCTTTCCTTTTCTGTTCAAGTGTACCTTTCCTTTCGTACCCTTTCTACAACATCTATATGTAATCATTATTATCATTACTATTGTTATTATCATCACTAATGGTATTATTATTTGACCTAGAAAACTTTTCCCAAACCCAACAAACCATTTCCCTATTGATGTTATACTTTTTGTTAGTCTTTCCCACACACTGTCAACCTCCAGTTGGGTCAAACCTTTATGCATTCTCGTAATATTTTCAATATATCCTTTAATTTCTCTGCTCTTGTCCGGAATATAAGTGCAGCAATGTTGAACTTTCAACTAACCCTGGGCGTAGTTCACGTAGTGGCGCTACGCGTAGCTACGCGAAGTGCACTTCGCACTACGCACGCCACGCGTAGCTACGCGAACTGCGTAGTGCGGTAGGAAAATGCTGTTCGCACTGATTGCACAGTGCCGGATGCTTGTCCGCACTGTGCAATCATTGAAAACGGCATCTTGCACAGTGCAAGCGGTCGTTTTCTGCCGCTCGAGTAGATTTGTACTCGAGCAGCAGCTTTCTCAAAGCGGACTGGTAGTTTCTCATCGCGAGTGGTCGCGAGCATACGCGACCACTCGCAATGAGAAACCTGACCTCCCCGCGTTGAGAATCTCGCCGGGAGGTTTATTTTCCACGCTCGCGATCGGCAACTTGATTTTGCTGATCGCGAACGAGGAAAAAGTCTCGCGGGGATGTTGATTTTGCTCGCTCGCCAACTTGACGTTGAGGACCGCGAGCAAGCAAAAAATGCCGCTACGCTACGCGTTTTTGCACTGTGCTACGTGCAATTCGCGTAGCGCGTAGTAGCGCAAACTACGCAAACTCCGCGAGCGTAGCGTAGTTTTCCGCCCAGGCCTACTTTCAACATGCCACAGACTCCACCTTCTTTGGCTAACAATATATCAAGAGCAAGACGGTTCTGTAAAACCATTGATCTAATTGCAACCATTTCTGTGTTAATCATTAAAAATCCTCCTGCAGTATCTGTAGAAAGACGATCAACTATGGTTGATAACTTACAAATTTTCTGTGAATTTAGGATGACTCCAACTGAGGGTATCAGTGCACTAAAAATATCTCCTACAATTTCAGAAAAACTAGCCCTTCTTCTTCGTGTTAGTCTATTAGAATTTCCATTGGTTCCACTGATTTTATCTTCATGATAAATTTTTGGAAAAACTATTCCAAAATAACAGCTTTTGTACCATCTTGCAGGTAACCTGTAATAGGCATTACTCCCACAAACATAATACACTCCTGGAAACACAGGATCAGTTCCCCCTTTTAGTCCCCATCCTCCTAATATTACGAAGTTATGTTCACATTCACTGGAACCAATGTAATTATTGTTATAATCTGTCTTTAATCACAAAGTCCAGGGACATCGCAGCATGAGCCTTGCCACTTGCATAGATTCCCTCCTTCCCAACCCATGGAGGTACATGGGTTTTCTGTGTAGTTGCCTTCTTCATTAAATCCTGTCTCCTTTCTTCTACTAAATCTAAAAAATCTTTTTCTTCTTTTCTTAAGGTACATGTTAGATTATCTTTGTGTGCCTGAACTAAATCTATTGAACTCATTGTTATGAAAAATTCACCCATAAATTGCTGCGTTTTTACTACTAGCTACTGGATTCATATTCTTTCTAATGGGTAGTTCAGAAAATACTACATCTAAGTTAGAATAAAAATATTGCAATCTCCCTGTAGTGTAAAATAAACTTGATAAAATACTACATGACACACCATAGGTTAAAGGTATATGGTGATATGTAATCCCTTCTGATACTGATGAGGGCAATTTCATACATACATAACAGTTGATAATTTGCATAGTGCTAACATACTGAAATAATAATTTAATAAACACATTAGAGGACGTATTATAATCTGACTCATTGTGATAGTTTGCTTCATCTTCCACTCCTATTTCTAATTTAGTTTCTCTTAATCTATCTACCTTAACATTAGTTTCTGTACTATTCTCGTTACTTGTTTTCATTATCAAAGGTACCCCTACTGTTAGGAATAGCCATCTTAATACTGCTAATAAAATACTACAAAAACAAAATCTAAGACACTTCCTTTTTACTCCACATTTTGGTTTTCCGTTAACTTCATTGTCGGCCATTTTATTGCTGAGAAAATTTCTTTTCTCTTATCTTTTTCCTTTTTCAGTCTTTATTTTTCTTTTTATTCTTAAGGAGGTTTCAATTGGCTTTCATCAATTTGTGCAATATGGACTTCTTCTGTCTCATCAGACAAATCCAGGGACTCAAATTCTTCAAGAATGACGTATGTCCACTCTGGAGCCTTATATTTTCTATTTAAATTTCTCAATCTTGGACTTCTTCGAGTTATTTTTGCTAAAGTTTGCTTAGGTCTTGTTTGACTTGTTATTTTGTTCACTTACTCTGGTTTCTTTTCAGATTTTCTCAGGTGATATTTTAGTTTCTTTACTCCAGTTGGCCAATTGTCTCCCTTTCTGACTCTTTTGATTTGTACTGCGTTTTCCCCTTCCTTATCTCCTTGTAAAGTTCTTTTTATTTCATTTATTCTGGGCACAATCTGTTCTATTTCTCTGTTTTCTGTGCTTGTACCTTCTTTTGCTTCTTCCTGCTCAGGTTCTACCAAATTTTGTTCTGCTCCTTCCTGAGCTTGTTCTTCTAATTCTGTCTGATCCTGCTCAGGTCTTACTTCAAATCTTTCTTCTTCTGCCTGAACTTGTTCTTCTAATTCTATCTGGTCCTGTTCAGGTCTAAATTCAAGCTTTTCTTTTTCTTCTGCCTGAATGTGTTCTTCTACTTTTCCCTCCTCAGGTTTGTTTGTGTCTCTTTCTGTTTTCACCTGAGTGTGTTCTTCTTTCCCTGTCTCTTCCTGACTACTTTCTTGTCTTTTCAGTTCTGTTCTTCTTCTGGTTTCAATGGCATCATCAATTATTTCAATCACTGGGATCCATTCTTCCTGACTTAGCTCGGGCTGTTCATCATATGGTTGTCTTTCGGAATCTATCACTCTAGATCCCTCAACTTCACAGTGTACAAGTCCTGACTCTTCAGCCTGCTCAGTCAGTGGTGGGTCTTGTTGATCTAATGGGCTCGGTACTCTTCTGGTATGACTAGTGTGAATCCAATTGGGCAAACCTGCACACTTCACTGCTGTGGTAGTGACTAGTATGACTTGCCTTGGTTTGTCCCACCTTGGTGCTAGACACGACTTCCTTGCGTGTTTCTTCACTAGCACTAGTTGGAGACGGAAGTGTGGTCCATAGTGGAAACAATGCAGCAATTCTGGATAATATACAAACACGAGTGTACAAAAGAGTATTTTGTTTACCACGAGATGCCTCACCAGCCCAGGTACGCTTGGAGTTTGGCCTGCAGGAACAGCGATTGCTTAGAAGGTACGAGGCAATTAAAATCTGGTATAAAATCTGGTTGAACCGGGGATTAGAAATCAACAAGGCACTCTGGGATGCCCTGCAAAACGATCCTAAATCGGAATATGCAAAGTATTTAGATGCCTCACTAAAAATTACAAGGACGGCCGAGCTCTGGCAAAGAAACCTACCTTGGACTTCATTTCAACTAGCCATGAAAAGAGCAGCAAAAATGCACTCGCAATTAGACGATAAATTGAGATTAAGCAAACGAGCACATGCATGGATGGTCCTACATTCCTACATTAAACCAGAGCCAGCGGTATATTTGGGCCTCGCCTTACCTGCTCATATAAAAACACAGTTTCTTCAACTGCGCATGGGAAAGCTGCCCTCCAACGCTGACCGTCCCAGCTGGGAGTTCAACGGTTCGAAAGCATGTAGTCTATGTGGGTCACCAAAACAGGATCTCGTACATTTAATATGCATCTGCCCAGTATTAGGTATCCATCGTCGCCACTTCCTGAGGAGCCACTTCAATGAGAAAGGCATCCGTACATGCAGATCAGCTATACTACAAACTCTGGACTCAGAGGACCCAAAACTAATATGCCATTTGATAAATTTCCTAATTTGCTATAAGAAACTGGTATCACAGTGAATTGGTTAAATACTGTATTGATCTTGCTCCAGCTAATCATACTTATAACACGGGAAACATTTTTTTTATTTTTTTTAAGGGACTTGATTTTAAATCACCAAATATAAACACTGATGATTAATTTTATCCTTAATGTGTATAAAAATGAAATAATAACAAGTGTATATTGCTTTTTAGATATTGGAATATTGTGTCGGTTTTAATTAACTATACAATAAAAGAATATCCTCTTCACTAGCACCCAATCTCCAGGATTCAAATCATGCGCTTGATCTGGCTGTCTTTCGACTGCGTCTTCTCCAACCTGGTGAGAGATAGAACACATCATTTCAGCCAATCCTTTGCAATAGTCTAATACCAGATCATCAGTTATACTCATTAGTTTATTTCCAGGAATGAACGCCTGTCTCATGGCTCTTCCCATGAGTACCTCATGTGGACTCATTCCTGTTTTTCTGTCTGGAATGCTTCTGAGACCCATTAATACAAGAGGTAATGCATCTGGCCATTTCAGCTTTGTGGATGCACACACCTTTCCCAATCTTGACTTGACTGTGCCATTCATTTGCTCAACAACTCCAGAAGCCTCTGGACGATAAGCACAGTGTAGTTTTTGTTCAATGTTAAACGCAGCACAGATCAATCGAATTATTTCATTATTAAAATGAGGGCCTCTATCTGATTCCAAAGTGACCGGAAAACCAAATCGTGGCGCCAACTCCCTCAACAACAATTTTGCAACTGTAAGACTGTCATTTCTTCTAGTAGGGTAGGCTTCCACCCATCTTGAGAAAAGGCACACTATGACAAGTACGTATTTCAATCCGTTGCAGGGGGGTAACTCAATGAAATCTAACTGCAATCTGGTGAAGGGTCCTTCTGCCTTTCCGATTTTCCCCAGCTTACCACTGTCTTTCTACCTGGGTTCTGCTGTTGACAGGTTAAGCATCTTTGGCAAAGGCTCTCTGCGACTACCCTGAACTTCGGATTGTACCAACTCTGTCTGAATAGTCTGATCATTGAATCTCTCCCTATGTGTGTTGCTCCATGGTATACTATCGCCATTTTTGAAAGCAAACAATCTGGCATGACTGGTCTTCCATCTAGATACACCCATACTTCATCATGTGGTCTCTTGGTACAGGCTGCCTTTATCCAGATTTCTTTTTCCTTTTCCTCAACTTCTTCCTGCAATTGTCTAATCTCATCCCATGTTTCTGGTACTGAGAAGTACATAAGTTGGCATCTGGTTTCCCCCGTTTCAATTTTTCTGTTTATGGCTACTGCATTTTTAGCGCAGTATTTTGCCACTTGATCAGCATAATTATTGCCAGCAGTCACATAGTCATTTCCTGACTGATGTGCAGCACATTTTACAACTGCTATCTCTTTTGGCAATTGTAATGCTTCCAACAAATCTTTTACATTTTTGCTGTTTCTGATAGGAGACCCTGAGGAAGTCAGAAATCTCCTTTGCATCCAAAGCTGGCCGAAGTCATGCACAATCCCGAAACCATATTGACTATCCGTAAATATGGTTACTCTCCAATTTTTCCCCTTTTTACATGCCATTGTCAAGGCAACTAATTCAGCTACTTGTGCAGACTTGACCCCAGGTAAACAGGATGCTTCAATTACCCCCGAAATTTTGCAAACAGCATATGCAGCACTTAGACCTCCTTCCTGTGTCCTAAGACAGGAGCCGTCTACAAATAACTCATGATCTGCTTCTTTTAGTGGTGTCTCTCTTATGTCCGGGCGGGGCTTCGTGCATAATTCAGTCACGTCTAAGCAATCATGATCACTTTCATCTTTTACTTCCTCATCACAGGGGTCTGGCAATAAGGTGGCTGGGTTCAGAATCATACACCTTATCACGGTCACATTCTCAGCTCCCAAAATCACTCTTTCGTACTTTGTCAAACGACTAGGGGTGAGGTGCTGTGTTCTTGTTCTTGTCAAAAGAATCTCAACCGAGTGTGGAACGAATACTTTTACCGGATGTCCCATCACTATCGACTCACTTTGTTCCAGACTCATATAAGTAGCAGCTACTGCTTTTAAGCAGCCAGGCAATGCTGAAGCCACCGGGTCCAATGTGGCTGAAAAATATGCCACTGGACGCCGACTCAATCCATGTCTCTGTGTCAAAACTGAAAGTGCACAATTTTCTCTTTCGCAACAAAACAAAGCAAAGTCTTTTGTATAGTCTGGCATGCCCAAGGCAGGAGCCTCACACAGACAATTTCGCAATCTCACAAATGCCTCCAGGCAGTCATCATTCCAATCAATCGGATCTTTTGCTCGTTTCCGAATCATCTGTATCAGTGGTTTCGCTAACATAGAAAATCCATTTATCCATTGTCTGCAGTATCCAACCACTCCCAGAAACATTCTCATTTCTCTCTGAGTCTGTGGCAATTGCATTTCTTTGATTATTTTTATTCTTTCCGGTGTCACTTTTCTAACTCCTCTTTCTATTTTATGCCCTAAATATCTTACTTCTTGTCGACAGAACTGTAATTTCTCTGGAGACACCTTGTGTCCTCCTTCAGCCAAACGGTTCAGCAACGCAATTGTATCTGTGACACAATCTTCGCGCGTTTTTGATGCCACTAACAGGTCATCAATGTACTGAACCAGAACAGAATTTCTAGGCATAATCAATGATTCTAGCCACTTTTTCAGAATATGATTAAAGATTGAAGGACTTTCTGTGTACCCTTGAGGAACACGACACCATGCGTAAATACGATCTTCAAATTTAAACGTAAAAAGATACTGGCTGTCTGGGTGTAACGGAATAGAAAAGAACGCTTGGCATAAATCAATTACTGTGAACCATCCTGCATTCCATGGTATCTGATAAAGGATCACTGCTGGATTTGGCACAATTGGACAACAGGGAATTACAATTTTATTTATTTTCCGTAGGTCTTGCACTATTCTGTACTTTCCGCTAGGCTTTTTCAGTCCCATTATTGGTGAATTACAGGGACTACCCATTACTTCTTTTAGAATGCCTTGTTTAACCATTTGTTCAATTTCTGGAATAATTCCTTCTTTTACTTCTGGACTCATTTTGTACTGTCGGTTATTTGGATGCACTGCACCTTCCTTCACTGTCACTTTAACTGGGTCTATATTTTTCATTAGCCCAATATCTTTTCCTGTAAAATCCCACACTTCTGGATTGACTGTCGTTCTTAATTCTTCTGGCAATTCATTCTCAGTTATTAATGAAAACATTTCATCTACCTCTGTTCCCTGTTTGGCCAGCATCATTTTGTAGACTTCGTCCTCATCGGGAGTTTGGAAAGCAACACCATCCGGTGTACAATAGATCGTGCAATTCATCTTGCACAAAAGATCTCTTCCCAACAGGTTTACAGGACTGGAATCGCAAACTACAAATCGATGCATTTCTTTGAAGTTTCCAATGTGCACCTCCATTGGCTTTGTGATAGGGGTTCTAATCTGTTGGTTAGACACGCCTACAACTTGGATAGTTTCTCCCGAGAGGGGTAGGTTTGGGATGTCTGCTGTTCTCACAGTAGACCTGGTAGCACCAGTATCCAATAGGAAAGTTATGTCTTTACCTTCTACTTTCCCGTCAACAAATGGACCTGACTGATCTACCGGTAAGGATGCGCCAAGCACGCACTCCTCTTCCTCCCCCTCAGGCACCGTCATTGTGCAGTATCTGAACGTTCTTCATCATTCTGCAAAAAATATTGTGCAATTGTTCTATTATTCTTACCACTTTCTCCTTGAAATCCGGTGTTCGCACTGAAACTTTGATGGTTCACAAAATTTGGCATAGGAGCTGGTGGCACCTGATATTGTGGGGTGACTACCTGTTGCTGCTGATTCATAAGTACTTCATTCTGCATCTGTGGGATTAAATTTTGATTTGGCCCATTATTATTATTATTATTCTGAGTACTCTTGCACTTGTTCTTCCAATGTCCAAGCTTTCCGCACGCATGACAAGGAAACTTCTTTTTCTCTTCTTCTCTGTCCATTCGCCCTTTAAATTTATTACCATTCGCTCCTTGATTATTCTGACTCTGTTCTTTTACTGGATTATTATTTTGCTCATTTGCCTTCTCTTCCTGCTGCTCTGCCAATTTAACTTGAGCCCACATCATTTTCTCCTTTCAGCTTCCTTCGCCTGGCCTCTATGTCATCTCCGCAATATTTCGCGTACTTTAGAATTTCATCCACTGTCTTACTTTGCCAACACAACATGTGCTGCTGTATCATCTGACTAATTTCCGGTTTCAAGCCATATACAAACCGATACACAAAATGTCCCATATCTTTGTCACCAATATTCTCAAAACCACTATACTGCTTGAACACCTGCAACAATCGTTCATAGTACGCATGTACAGATTCATTCGGTTCCTGTGTTGTTCTATCTATTTTTACCCAATCTGTTTCTTTAGGAGGGATTTTTCCTTTCATCACTTCTTCTGATGGTGCTCCTGTTTTTGCATCTCTAGATACTCCTCATTAGGCCAATCAATTGTGATCTTACATTCTGTCCATAAATCAGCAGGTACCACTATGTCAAATAGACCATCCAAGTCTTTCAATAACACCTTTGAGACTTTCACAAACCTCTCTACCTGTTTGTACCACTCAACTGGCTTTTCTCTCAACTTTGGAAAATCATTTGTAAATGATAAACTATCTTGTCTACTCCAAGGGACATGAACATATCCTCCTCCAGGAACCTCTCTCATTGGACACAATTTTTCCACCTTTCCTGATTCTCTTACTGGAAATGCAGCTGCTGCCTCTCTGCTTGTACTTCTTCTTTCTTTCTTATCCATCTAATCCTCCATTTATCAATGTCTCCCCATTTTCGCAAAATGTTCATTAATTCTTTTATCTGTAACCTTTTTCCTGAAGCATTCACACTTTCTAAATCTTTATCAGTAAAATCCACTCGATAGGGCTTCTGTAATAATTTTGATTTCCCTATGTCTATTCCAATATCTGAAGCAACTTCAGTTAATCTCTCATGAAATAGTCTTGCTCTCCTGGTTATACTCTTACATAGATACAATAATTCTTCATCATTGTAAACGTTTAATCTTTCCGTACCCACGCATCCTGTCATCATCTCTTCCAATTCCACTTTCAATTTACTGATATCCAATAGTTTTGGTATTGAGTTCCGATTATCCCTTTCCTGAGCCCACCTCTCTAATTCTTCAGAGGTAACTACTGTTGGACCTGAAGTTCCAGCCAGAACCAAAGGTCTTCTCTCTCTCAAATTCATAGGCGTAACTCTCTTTTGAGTTTCCGCATGAGGTTCCACAATAGGGAGATCCATTAATGAAATAACCGACTCACTTTCACTAACTTGATCATCTGTGATTACTACCTCTTTTCTAGGATCACTTAATGGAACTGTCACGAGTTGTGGTTTCTGGCAAATCTTATTATCCCCATATAATGGGATTACTGGACCAATGGTTACTGGTACTGTCAAAGCTTCAGTATTTAAATTCAATTGACTTATCCTTTGAACTAGTTCTTCCCTAGTTTTGTTTAAAGCTTCTCTTTCATTATCTTCCAACCCTCTGTTGTATGATGTCTCATGTAAAATCTGTGGAGTTAATGGTATTCCCATTATGGGCGCACTTGGGACAACCTTACTAGCTGCTTCTTGATACGGTGGTGGATTTTCAATTAAAATATCCTCTAACAATTTGTCATCTGACTCTCCATATCCTGTCGAATTCATATGTTTCGTTTTCTCTTTACACTTTCCTCCAGATTGTTCCTCAGCCATCAACACTGGATATAACCCTTCTGATACCATAGCTCTCCTCCACTGTTTCATCTGCCCTTCTCGTGTCTCGTGCAAATGCCTCGGAAAGAATCCTCTATCTCTTCCACCTCTGCATTTCTCTCTTTCATATGACTCAGTCTCCCATTCTTCCAAAGCCTCATATTGAGTTAACCTAGGTCTCGGTTCTAAATCATTCATTTTCAATCTCAAATTCTGAAGAATCCTCCCATTAAACGTACCATCCTTGGGAAACGCTAACACACCATCATCCTTCGTGTATTCTACGCAGTTTTCCAACCACACGCAGGTATGATATCCCCTTTCCATCATCATAAAAGATGCTGGTGTCTTCGGTGGCGGAATAGGAATGCCCTCTCTAGTCAACACAGGCTTATCCTTAACAAAGAAATTCTTTATTCTCTTAAAGATTGACATCTTTCTTTTCTCGCCATACATCTTCGAAGAAAGGTGTAGGAAATTGTATTCCGCAAACCCTTGAAATCTTCTTCCTGTACGTCTTGCACTGACAGTCAAATCAAAATCCCGCATACAATCCTTCTCTACTCCAATCCTAGTGCGGCTTCTAACTAAATGTCCAATCAAATCAGGCTCACACTCGTACTCTGACCAATGACAGCGCAGCCTTTTCCTGACATCAGTTCTGCTCCTCACTACTGACCCCTCCTTTACAATGCTGTTCCTGTCACGTGCCCGCTGCTTCTACCAATCCCAGCGCGGCTCTTCTGTGACGTCTATCCTACTCAGGCGATTTCTCACCCCTCCTTTACCAAGCTCCTCCTGTCACACGCCAGCTGTATCTACCAATCCCAGCGCGGCTCTCTGTGACGTCAGTCCCACTCCGGCAACTGACCCTCCCTTTGCAAGGTAATACGAAATTTTATTTCTTCAAAAATTCTTTAAACTTCTTTGTTATTAACAACGTAAAAACATTCGCTACTCTGTCTGTTCCACTAAATCAAAAGGATAGTTTATTTTTCTTTCACTGCGAGTAAAACCTTCCGCTTACTCTTCACCTAAGCTCCAGAGAACCTGCTACTCTTCCGGTATCTCCCGTTAGGGAATTTTGAGACCGGTATTTCACCAGCGAACTCCTTTTGCTGCCAATCTAGCTTAGAAGAACCTGCTACTCCTTCAGGGTTACCCTTACTAGGTGATATAACGCCTAAAGTTTCACCAGCGAACTCTTTGCTTTCAACCACTCTCACTTTTATACAGAAAATAGTCCCTAGTTTAACACTGCCAGCCCTACCTAACTTCTCAGTGTTATTCCAACAGACGAGTAACCTCACTGCAGTGTGGTTTCTATCGCCAGCTGCTATTCATTCCACTGGAATTTTCCAGACAACATAAAAACAGGACACTAACTCTTTTGTTAAAACATTAACCAAAAATCAATAATCTATACTTATCACCAAACTAGTTACTAACAACCATAACTCTGCTACCAGAAAACTGATCCAGCGGTGTACTAACAACAGATACTCCACTACCATATACTCACTTGGGCCCATACAACTTGCTTCCGTTCTGCTGCTAAGTATACCACTGGAACCTTTTAGTTTATAATGTTTCTCATACCTCAAGATTTAGTTATTGCTTCTTTAACTAAACCTTCCGCTGATCAAACAGTTCTTTCCTCTGGTCAATGGACCAGTTAGGTGGAACTAGTTGATGGCGATAATTGACATGACTCAATATACATTTCTTAATAAGAATAAAATAATGACAGACTCAGTAAGTTTTAAAATCTTTATCTAAATTAGGGGTTTTGAACCATCTCAAAGCGTTTCAGTACAAACACCCTCATTCACGGGAGTGCCAATTCAAAAATATTTCAGATAACATTTATCAAATCAGATCCACACAATAACTATGCTCAGAAAGAAGAGGATAGAGACAGAAGAGCATTTATCAAACGATGAATTTCATAATTACCAAAGTATGGTGTGAAGAACAACCCCTTGGCCAAAGGGCTGGTAAGGGCCTCCCAGGACAGATCAGGAGACAAAGACTTCAGGACAGGAATCAGGACAGGATACTTCACCTCTCTAGATACCGACGACTACGTCGCACCCCTCTCTGACACTCTCTTCCCCCTCGTGGTTCTTCCGCGATCTTCTTTCTAGCCCACCCAAATTAAGTAGATGGGTCTGCATTCGGTTTCTTCATCAGCATTTCAGAGCATCAACACCACCCAGCACACCCCGTTCTCAGGCTTCTTCAACGCGCTCCAAAAACTTCTTTGAAACCTCCCCAAAGCTTGCTTCAAATGCGCCCCAAAGCTTCCTTCTTCATCTAACTAAACTACCTCAATTATACCTTTCTATAAGCCATTTACCACCCATTAATGTTTCATTTTTACGAAATACTGACTTCTGATTGGACAGGCAAGGGGGGGATGATCATCACACCATGCTTATACTTCATTCATTTCTTTAAACCATTGTTCCCAAAATCCTCCCCTCAAACTTTTATTCTGCCGTTCCTTTCCCATACATCTTTAAAACTTTATTAATACAAATGTAACAGTTTTCTCGAATAAGCTCCTTCATATGAACTCTTCACCCTCATGTTCCCAGGGCACATCTCCGCCGACCTTGGACGCGTGACAAATCCTTAGTCATCCTCCAAGCTTCCGTACCAGGGCGCATGCGTTGGACTACGTCAGTCTGCTCGACTCAGACAACTTTAACAGGCCCAAATACGCACTAATAATAAAGTCAAAAGAAGAAATGTTATTCTCAAAAAAATAAATGATTTCACTGTATACCACCAACCTCTACTCTGACCCATACCCTTTATTATTTCTCTTTCTGCATTTGCTTTAGTGTAAACTCATTTTCTAATTTCAGCAAAGCAGGTGCCATGCACGTGAGCTTTCAAGCGGCCATTTTATAGTTCTTTGCGCAAGCGCCAGAATTTCCCTCGAAGCGTCAGCACGTTATACTACGTAGATGCAGTAGACGCATGCGCAGTAAAGATCCTGTGTTAAAATGCGTTCTAGTCCTACGTCCGTGTTATTGCAGTTAGTAAACACATAGGCAAGCTTCATTCTTTTCCGACGTGTAATGAAAATGCATATTATTAATCACAAACACGTCGTTAGTAATTCACTAGTAAGTTAAAACGAGAGGATTGCTTCCGAGCAAGTCTCATGTCCGAGTCCTTGCTCCATCACAGTTATCCCTGCTTGTGTGGCATCTTCATTGGGCAACCTTTGATTTTGAATACTGAGCGGCTGGTCGGGCCGCGAAGATGCCCCGCCCCGGGTAAGGCGGTCCTGTGGTGCTTGAAAATTGGAGCACTAATGGAATGCAGGGGGCCATTGTTGCTGGTAGATATTGGCAGCGGACCAGCTATCTCTGTACTCCTCTACCCACTGGGGCAAGACATTTTATTTTATAATCCCATTGAGGATGTGATTGTTACACAGAGTTTGTGGCGCCCACTGGGGTGTAAACTGGAACATTCAAGTTTTGGCAATATATTATATGGACTACAATATCATGAGGCCATTTTTGCTGACGCTCAAAGGGGCGGGACTTGGAATTTCAATAAATCAGGTGTTCCTGCACAGACCGCTTTCTCCGTGTGTTTAATGCCAGTGATCAAGAACAGCAAGTGTTCGAAACGCGTATGGCAAGGTTTTATGGAAGTGTGCAGGGAAGGCTGATTCGACTGCTGCCAGTGATGTTCGTGCAGTTATCCCTGATTGTGTGACATCTTCATTGGGCAACCTTTGATTTTGAATACTGAGCGGCTGGTCCGGCCGCGAAGATCCCCCGCCGCGGATAAGGCGGTCCTGTGGTGCTTGAAAATTGGAGCACTAATGGAATGCAGGGGGCCGTTGTTGCTGGTAGATATTGGCAGCGGACCATCTACCTCTGTACTCCTCTACCCACTGGGGCAAGACATTTTATTTTGTAATCCCATTGAGACTGTGATTGTTACACGGAGTTTGTGGCGCGCACTAGGGTGTAAACTGGAACATTCAAGTTTTGGCACTATATTATATGGACTACAATATCCATGAGGCCATTTTTGCTGACGCTCAAAGGGGCGGGACTTGGAATTTCAATAAATCAGGTGTTCCTGCACAGACCGCTTTCTCTGTGTGTTTAATGCCAGTGATCAAGAACAGCAAGTGTTCGAAACGCGTATGGCAAGGTTTTATGGAAGTGTGCAGGGAAGGCTGATTCGACTGCTGCCAGTGATGTTCGTGCAGTTATTCCTGCTTGTGTGGCATCTTCATTGGGCAACCTTTGATTTTGAATACTGAGCTGCTGGTCCGGCTGCGAAGATGCCCCGCCGCGGGTAAGGCGGTCCTGTGGTGCTTGAAAAGTGGAGCACTAATGGAATGCAGGGGGCCGTTGTTGCTGGTAGATATTGGCAGTGGACCAGCTATCTCTGTACTCCTCTACCCACTGGGGCAAGACATTATATTTTATAATCCCATTGAGGCTGTGATTGTTACACGGAGTTTGTGGCGCCCACGGGGTTGTAAACTGGAACATTCAAGTTTTGGCAATATATTATATGGACTATAATATCCATGAGGTCATTTTTGATGACGCTCAAAGGGGCGGGACTTGGAATTTCAATAAATCAGGTGTTCCTGCACAGACTGCTTTCTCTGTGTGTTTAATGCCAGTGATCAAGAACAGCAAGTGTTCGAAACGCGTATGGCAATGTTTTATGGAAGTGTGCAGGGAAGGCTGATTCGACTGCTGCCAGTGATGTTCGTGCAGTTATCCCTGATTGTGTGACATCTTCATTGGGCAACCTTTGATTTTGAATACTGAGCAGCTGGTCCGGCCGCGAAGATGCTCCACCGCGGGTAAGGCGGTCCTGTGGTGCTTGAAAATTGGAGCACTAATGGAATGCAGGGGGCCGTTGTTGCTGGTAGATATTGGCAGCGGACCAGCTATCTCTGTACTCCTCTACCCACTGGGGCAAGACATTTTATTTTATAATCCCATTGAGGCTGTGATTGTTACACGGAGTTTGTGGCGCCCACTGGGGTGTAAACTGGAACATTCAAGTTTTGGCAATATATTATATGGACTACAATATCCATGAGGCCATTTTTGCTACCGCTCAAAGGGGCGGGACTTGGAATTTCAATAAATCAGGTGTTCCTGCACAGACCGCTTTCTCCGTGTGTTTAATGCCAGTGATCAAGAACAGCAAGTGTTCGAAACGCCTATGGCAAGGTTTTATGGAAGTGTGCAGGGAAGGCTGATTCGACTGCTGCCAGTGATGTTCGTGCAGTTATCCCTGCTTGTGTGGCATCTTCATTGGGCAACCTTTGATTTTGAATATATATCTATATATATATATATATATTTATCCCACTGCCAGTTGCCAGCAGGTAGTTATAGTTTGGACCAAGTTTCCGTAGGAATAGCGCTTTTTGACTTGTCTATATGTTTGGCGCTGGGTGTCGAATCTTTATGAAATTTTCCCAAAAAGGTGTCAAATTGGGTCTTGTTGTGCAAGTAAAGTTTCTGGGTGATCCGTCAAGTGGGCGCCGAGAAAAAGGGGGATAAAATAAACTGCGTTGCTCATGTTAATTCCCATAGAGATTTTAGATATGACTACAGCCTGAACTGCTAGACGGAATTCTATCAAATTTGGCAGAAAGGTAGCTTTTGGTCCAGAAAGTGCCCTTTTTGTTATGTGGTGTATTTTTGTATATCTAGGGTCACAACTAATTCGAGACAAATTTGCTACGAATCGCCAATTTGAGCGCCAATAGGAATGCCGTGATTAGCTGGCTGCAACCTGAGCTTGGGTGACTAACTGGCATGGATGTAAATTCAGGACTATGAGTGTAAAAGTTTCAGGACAAAGTGTCAAAATTCAGGACAAAAATTCAGGACGGAAGGTCAAAATTCAGAACAAACATTTGGGACAAAGGGCAAGTTTTACAGACACTACAAGCGAGGTTGTGCAATAGTATGTAAGTAAATAGGCAACAAACATAAGTACAAGTCAAAATAAGTTTATATTAGGTTAAAAAGTAGTACAGCACATCAAGCAAAATGTAACCACTAATGTAAGTAACAAGATTTTTACCCCCTAATATGATTGCTAGTACATGGACTCCCAGACATGGGCTGTTAGAAATGGGATCTCTGGTTGGCTAAGGCTTGCGCCAAAGCCAGGCAGAGACCACCACTCTAGTCAGGGCAAGGGAGTTACACATCCCAGATAACCCCTGCTCACCCCCTTGGTAGCTTGGCACGAGCAGTCAGGCTTATCCCGGAGGCAATGTGTAAAGCGTTTGCGCAACACACCCACAGCAACAACATACTAGGCACACCACAAAAAGGAACTCCACACAAGGTTATATCCAAAAATAGCCTTTGTATTATCATAAAACACATTAGAATAGTACTCACATAATATACATCATGCCACCTGGCACGGGGTCATATTTACAAGGGAATTATTTACACCTGACAGGGCCAACTGGACCACTGTCAGGACCAGCACAAAGCGAACTTAGTATAGGTAGTACTTATAATCAATGTAGAACACATCATGAACGTACAACCAGTAATCACTGGTAACCACTGTACTTAGCATCAGCCTGTAACATAAACTACATTATGCACAGTATCACATCAGGCGCGAATTACATTCTGCGCCAACCTCACCAGCATAACCACAGTATGCAAATAACCTCATAATCATAATTACATTAGAGGTATAAAACAGGGTGCGTAAATCATACTACATGAATTACATTTCCTAGCACCCAAAATCACATTAGCACATGAATCACATTAGGGCCTGGCGCCCTATAAACCTTACATTCCCCTTGGGCCAACTGGCCATCTAAAGGGGCTCAAATGCCCTATGTCCAAGAGTCAGGGCTGCTGCCTAAGCAGCGAAAGTCAAGGGTGCGCAACTGCGCAAGCCTAAACGTAGCAGCTGCCCACTACTTGCTGGGCAGCTGGGAAGATATGGGGCAAAGGAGTGCATCTCACTCCTGAGTTCACAATATGTCCCCTAAAAGAAAGACCTAAACGGTGCAGCTGACGCTAATTGCCGTGCGGCTGTAAAAACTGTAGGTATGGGGCACTCCTGCCCCCTGAGTCCCCCTAGGACTCTAAACTCAATGGGGCCCAACCGTTGCAGCTGCCTGCGCGCTCGCAGGGCAGCTGGGCAGCAACCTTAGCACTGGCACCATTGTGCCTCATGGGCCCCCCTCTGGGGCTCTAGAAAGAACATACTTTGCCCCCACACGTCATAGCTGCCTGCGCTCTCGCAGGGCCGCTGGGAATAGCACTGGGCACCAACTGTGCCTGGGGAGCCCTGATCACCGGGCTCCTCCGGGTGCCAAAAAAAGAAAAATGCCCCCTTCGTGGGAGCGGCCCGCTGCCAAAACGGGGCCGCTCGGGATCTGTGCCTCGCACTGGCACCGAAGAGCCAGCTATGCTCCTTCGTGGTGCGGGAGCGCAAATGCGGCCAGGTTCCCCCTCAGCCCTTACTCACCGGGCTATGCGGGGGGCTCCTCTCGTTTGGACGCGGCGAAGGCAGGCACCGGCAATGTGCCTCGCGCCCTCCCCCCTCCGTGGGAAACAGGCTGCAGCATCTGCGGGGCTCTCTCCATTCATGAGAGCCCCGCGTCACCAGGCGCCACACTTCACCCGGTCCCCCATCTCGGGACCGGGACTTCAGTATCGAGCCAGCAAGGCTCCCAACTGCATCTCTCTTCACCCGGGCCCCCTCCTGGGACCCGGGACTTCTCTTCACTTTTGCCGCCACCGCGGGGCTCTCCCTCCAGCATGGGAGCCCCACGCTGTCACGTCCGGTTGGCCTCTTCCGGTCCGGCGGTAGGCCCCGCCCATGTCCCAGGCAGACGTGCCTGACTTCCTGGTCGCGCTGCAGCGGCCGGGAATAGATTTCCTCGGCAGCCCAGTGGCTGCGGCGGTGAAACGCGGGGTGGGCACCCGCAACCTTAAAATATAGAAATAAGCGGGGTGGGCACCCGCCGACCACAGCGCCACAAAGCGGAGTAGGTTCCCGCTATTTTAAGTAATTGGGAAGCGGGGGAATCCCCTCGCTGGGATTCCCTCGATCAGCAGCTCTGCGCTGCGAAGCCCACGCTCTCCCTCTCCTTGGAGGGAAGATAAAAATAAAGCGCTCACAAGGCGCTAGATGCAGCCACAAGTCCTGGAATAAAAGTAAGGCAAAAGGGTCCTTTAGTCATCAAGGGGCAATGCAGGGCCCAGGGAGGCAAGCCCTCATGGCAGCCCCCCCTGGGCCCCAGCAGCAGCACGCCCCAGCAGGAACAGCAACCAAGCACTGAACAGGAACACTGAACATTTACATGGGGTCACAGCCCCTTCTTTTATACACCCTTTTCCTTTGTCTAAAGGTGTAGGGTTCAGGGAAAACCAGATGCAACTGGTTTGGGGGAGCTTTGGAGCACTTTGTTTTGCTCAGCTCCTCTCTCCTTTCACAGGACAGGCTAGGGACATCAAACGCACCACAGGGGGTGGAGCCAGCATTGTGGAGGGAAGGCACAGCCCTATTCAGGTCCCAGGTGCAACTCCTCCCTCCCATCTAGATGCAGATCTCCTATTCAGCCCTGCGCTGACTCACCCTGCCCCTCCTGGAGCCACACACACCTCTCAGCCCCTGTCACTCACAAGCCAGACATGCAATTCACATCAGGCAGGCAGACACAGAGCACACATAAATGCCAACTTCTAGAAGTGGCATTTCTACACAAGTTATAATAAATCTGCGCACACCATTGCACAGCATTTATTCTCACGAGTTCGCACATACTAAACTCGCCCCTGCACTCCTCTCACACCAGGAATTACCATGTGCACACATAACCCCCATGCATTCCTATGGGAGGGCAGGACAATCTCACCACACGCACTCAGCGCGCACGCACTTTACACTGGCCCACAGTGCTAAAGTGCCCAGAGACTTAAAACTACTGACATACAAGGCAAAAAGTTTAGGGGTGAACCAGCCAAAAAGGGCCAAGTCCAACACAACCCCTTCCAGCCAAAACGCAGGGCAGACCAATCACCACCGTGATGGGCTTCCCTGCTTGGGGCGATAGAACACGGACGCGGGCCCGCACTGCAGGGACACCCTCCGGTTCTACGCCACTTGGAACCCATGGGATCCATCTAAGAGAAAAAGAAAAAAAACTCAGGACCAACTAGGCTACCCCACCGGTACTCCTTAGTTGTCCACGGCCAGGACCAGGCCCTAGGCCACCCAGATGCCACTGGTCCTTGCCAATCCAGAGTGGGGGCAGTAACCCCTGGCATACAATAGCCATTCTCCACTCTCCCTCTCAGTGTAGTTCCAAACTACCACTGATCCTTCAACCTAGGGTCCGCACCCTCAGGCTGACCAGAGGTCACGGGCAAAGCATCTCCTCCCCTACCTCTATTTCTGACGTTTCGCGCTCTCCCAGGAGAAGCACCTACCAGAACACAACTCTCCCACCAGTTCAGGACCTCTCTCCATCACTGGTCTACCACCTGGGAAATAAATTCACCGGCTGCACCGGGGTCAGAGGCGAGGACTCCCTCCCTCTGCACCCCCTTCCAGAGTCCGATACCCTCCCAACTGGAGTGGTACCCCCTAGAAGGCAAAACCGGCCAGGACACTGATTACAGCCGCCCTGCCGTCCAGATCCGGAAACACCGGCTACTGGCTCCCCAACCCAGGGACGTACCCTTTGGTCAGATGCCCGGCGAACCAGGACTTCACGAGGGTGACACATAACTAACGGGTCGTGTGACAGTCTGCCCGGCGCAAACCCAGGGCAGAAGTGGCATCACCATGGTCACTCATTGGCGACTCAGCCCTGCTGGCTGGCCCCTGACCCACTGGCTCTTCCACTGGGTACTTTTTCCCCCTCTCACCCCTCACTCTGGACTTCTGCACCCTCCCAAGGGGAGTGGTACTGCCAGACACTAGGACTGCTGGAGCTCTGATTACAGACGCTCCACGTCCTCTAGACACTGGGAGATCCTCCTCAAATGGCCTACAAGTACAGCCTAGGCCCCCAACCTGATGTTCCCTTTAGAAACCATCCAGGCCCTGGGACTGGGTTTCGGGCACACTCACTCCTTCTCCTCTGAGACAGGACGTGAGCCCCTACACCCTCCCGCTACACTGGGACCTAGCTGGGCTACACTGAACCTCTTCCACCACACAGGACCGGAAGATACCCGAGCCACTCTTATTGGACTCACTCCCCCATGCAAGCTCCTTATTTCAGAGAACTCACACCCAAGTATTCAGCAAGCTCCTTATTTCAGAGAACTCACACCCAAGTATTCAGCAAGCTCCTTATTTCAGAGAACTCACACCCAAGTATTCAGCAAGCTCCTTATTTCAGAGAACTCACACCCAAGTATTCAGCAAGCTCCTTATTTCAGAGAACTCACACCCAAGTATTCAGCAAGCTCCTTATTTCAGAGAACTCACACCCACTCGTCCAGTGCAACACACCATTTATCCACACACACCCCCCCCAGACCGGTGAGACAGTATCTACTGTCCCTGAATCTCAACCTGCACCCCTCTTACTGAGCGCCAGGTACCATACTCTGGGAACGGGACGGGGAATTCATGCACTGGACACACACTTCGCTGCCACCACTGGATCCCACCCTTACTGGTGAATCCAGAAAACTCACACTGCACTTAGGGGATAATCTACCCTCCCGAGCTAGTGACTCCATACCAATTAAGTCCCCACTGTAGGCCAACCCAAGAACTAGCAGACAGCACAGGGGCAGTCCCTCCCTCAGCTGCAGGCCAACCCAAGAACCAGCACAATGGCTCAAGGGCAGTCCCTCCTCCAGCTTTAGGCCAACCCAATAGCAGTCTGCACAAGGGCAGTCACTCCTCCAGATTCTCTGGTTTCTGTCCTTGGCAGGACACCCAACTCATAGTGCACAAGAAACACATTTCAAAAAGAAATGACACTTAAAACAAACTCAGAAACAATAATCCCTTTCCATGTGACTATCTAAAATGCAGAGTTTTGTAGTGCAGCCAGTTGTCGCTGTGGTACTGCGCAAACGCAAGTCCAAATCCCCACCGCTGACAACCAATGTTAGAAATGGGATCTCTGGTTGGCTAAGGCTTGCGCCAAAGCCAGGCAGAGACCACCACTCTAGTCAGGGCAAGGGAGTTACACATCCCAGATAACCCCTGCTCACCCCCTTGGTAGCTTGGCACGAGCAGTCAGGCTTATCCCGGAGGCAATGTGTAAAGCGTTTGCGCAACACACCCACAGCAACAACATACTAGGCACACCACAAAAAGGAACTCCACACAAGGTTATATCCAAAAATAGCCTTTGTATTATCATAAAACACATTAGAATAGTACTCACATAATATACATCATGCCACCTGGCACGGGGTCATATTTACAAGGGAATTATTTACACCTGACAGGGCCAACTGGACCACTGTCAGGACCAGCACAAAGCGAACTTAGTATAGGTAGTACTTATAATCAATGTAGAACACATCATGAACGTACAACCAGTAATCACTGGTAACCACTGTACTTAGCATCAGCCTGTAACATAAACTACATTATGCACAGTATCACATCAGGCGCGAATTACATTCTGCGCCAACCTCACCAGCATAACCACAGTATGCAAATAACCTCATAATCATAATTACATTAGAGGTATAAAACAGGGTGCGTAAATCATACTACATGAATTACATTTCCTAGCACCCAAAATCACATTAGCACATGAATCACATTAGGGCCTGGCGCCCTATAAACCTTACATTCCCCTTGGGCCAACTGGCCATCTAAAGGGGCTCAAATGCCCTATGTCCAAGAGTCAGGGCTGCTGCCTAAGCAGCGAAAGTCAAGGGTGCGCAACTGCGCAAGCCTAAACGTAGCAGCTGCCCACTACTTGCTGGGCAGCTGGGAAGATATGGGGCAAAGGAGTGCATCTCACTCCTGAGTTCACAATATGTCCCCTAAAAGAAAGACCTAAACGGTGCAGCTGACGCTAATTGCCGTGCGGCTGTAAAAACTGTAGGTATGGGGCACTCCTGCCCCCTGAGTCCCCCTAGGACTCTAAACTCAATGGGGCCCAACCGTTGCAGCTGCCTGCGCGCTCGCAGGGCAGCTGGGCAGCAACCTTAGCACTGGCACCATTGTGCCTCATGGGCCCCCCTCTGGGGCTCTAGAAAGAACATACTTTGCCCCCACACGTCATAGCTGCCTGCGCTCTCGCAGGGCCGCTGGGAATAGCACTGGGCACCAACTGTGCCTGGGGAGCCCTGATCACCGGGCTCCTCCGGGTGCCAAAAAAAGAAAAATGCCCCCTTCGTGGGAGCGGCCCGCTGCCAAAACGGGGCCGCTCGGGATCTGTGCCTCGCACTGGCACCGAAGAGCCAGCTATGCTCCTTCGTGGTGCGGGAGCGCAAATGCGGCCAGGTTCCCCCTCAGCCCTTACTCACCGGGCTATGCGGGGGGGCTCCTCTCGTTTGGACGCGGCGAAGGCAGGCACCGGCAATGTGCCTCGCGCCCTCCCCCCTCCGTGGGAAACAGGCTGCAGCATCTGCGGGGCTCTCTCCATTCATGAGAGCCCCGCGTCACCAGGCGCCACACTTCACCCGGTCCCCCATCTCGGGACCGGGACTTCAGTATCGAGCCAGCAAGGCTCCCAACTGCATCTCTCTTCACCCGGGCCCCCTCCTGGGACCCGGGACTTCTCTTCACTTTTGCCGCCACCGCGGGCTCTCCCTCCAGCATGGGAGCCCCACGCTGTCACGTCCGGTTGGCCTCTTCCGGTCCGGCGGTAGGCCCCGCCCATGTCCCAGGCAGACGTGCCTGACTTCCTGGTCGCGCTGCAGCGGCCGGGAATAGATTTCCTCGGCAGCCCAGTGGCTGCGGCGGTGAAACGCGGGGTGGGCACCCGCAACCTTAAAATATAGAAATAAGCGGGGTGGGCACCCGCCGACCACAGCGCCACAAAGCGGAGTAGGTTCCCGCTATTTTAAGTAATCGGGAAGCGGGGAATCCCCTCGCTGGGATTCCCTCGATCAGCAGCTCTGCGCTGCGAAGCCCACGCTCTCCCTCTCCTTGGAGGGAAGATAAAAATAAAGCGCTCACAAGGCGCTAGATGCAGCCACAAGTCCTGGAATAAAAGTAAGGCAAAAGGGTCCTTTAGTCATCAAGGGGCAATGCAGGGCCCAGGGAGGCAAGCCCTCATGGCAGCCCCCCTGGGCCCCAGCAGCAGCACGCCCCAGCAGGAACAGCAACCAAGCACTGAACAGGAACACTGAACATTTACATGGGGTCACAGCCCCTTCTTTTATACACCCTTTTCCTTTGTCTAAAGGTGTAGGGTTCAGGGAAAACCAGATGCAACTGGTTTGGGGGAGCTTTGGAGCACTTTGTTTTGCTCAGCTCCTCTCTCCTTTCACAGGACAGGCTAGGGACATCAAACGCACCACAGGGGGTGGAGCCAGCATTGTGGAGGGAAGGCACAGCCCTATTCAGGTCCCAGGTGCAACTCCTCCCTCCCATCTAGATGCAGATCTCCTATTCAGCCCTGCGCTGACTCACCCTGCCCCTCCTGGAGCCACACACACCTCTCAGCCCCTGTCACTCACAAGCCAGACATGCAATTCACATCAGGCAGGCAGACACAGAGCACACATAAATGCCAACTTCTAGAAGTGGCATTTCTACACAAGTTATAATAAATCTGCGCACACCATTGCGCAGCATTTATTCTCACGAGTTCGCACATACTAAACTCGCCCCTGCACTCCTCTCACACCAGGAATTACCATGTGCACACATAACCCCCATGCATTCCTATGGGAGGGCAGGACAATCTCACCACACGCACTCAGCGCGCACGCACTTTACACTGGCCCACAGTGCTAAAGTGCCCAGAGACTTAAAACTACTGACATACAAGGCAAAAAGTTTAGGGGTGAACCAGCCAAAAAGGGCCAAGTCCAACATGGGCAATATTAGTTTTTGTGCTGGTTTTTGAAATTGTACTTTTTCTCAGAACTAACACACTTCAGACGTTCTTTGTTCCCAAGAGCAAATTGGTAGAAGTCTGCACATGAATGTTTCATGTTCACCCAGATCTGCAATTCTGCCTTAACAAGCTCAACATCACACCTATTTCATGTGTCAGTCCTGGTGAACTTCAATTGAAAAAAAATCTTCTAAGTAGATGCATTACTGCCTGGCAAGCTAAGTATAAATGACATGATTTGTTTTATGTTAGGAACATCGCAAGGCAACTTTGACAAAACATTCAACCATTTCTGCGCACATGGCAAGGTGGTGCCTGCCACAGCTCACAAATCAGGAGCAATTAAACTATTTTCATTAAATAAGTACTGCAGTTCCAGATGATTGGTCAAGTTAACCATATCAGCAGCTTTGCGGAGCTGCTGAAACGTGAGAGTTTCTCTTAAGCAGCATGGTTCTAATGCTGACAGATAATGGCTCTCTGAAAAATCAAACCATTTTTCTAAATACTTTAAGGAGAGCTCCAAAAATTTCAATAAATCACTCTGCATGCTTGCGCTCAACTCTGAATCATGGGATATTAAATAACTGTGCACTTGGAAACCGTATAACTGATTTTCCACTCTGTCCTTTAAGTTGTTCCTCAATATCCTGAAGATGCCTGGTGCCTCCGGGGTGCTCAGCTCATGCTTCTCAAGCTGCAGGATAGACGTGTTGAAAATGACCAAAATGTCGTGAACAAAGAAAAGGTAAACTTCGCCTTGTGACATGGTGGCCTCCCCACTTTCAACTCCTTGAAAAATCCCATATTGCTCTGGGCGTTTTTTCTTGCCCAAAGGAAAGGAAATAGGATGTCAGTGCTGCCCACACATCAATATTCATTCAATGGCTGGGAACAAATTTAGCCACCATGTTGGGACATGCCGAAACAAAGGCTGCACTCTAGGTCCACAAAAGAAAAAATTCTCTTTACTCTGCTGTTTCCTTAGCTAAAGAAGAGAAATGGCTGTAGACTTTTAGAATAATGGATTATACATCCATAGAAAGTCCATTAGTGGCTTGTTTAGCACAATTGTGTAGGATATGGGCAGGACAGTTTGCATGCAAAAATTCTTCATTTGCTCCCTTCAAAAGCTGAAATACAGAATGATGTTGTCCATAGTTGACACTTGCGTTGTCTCCACAGTATGCAGCGACAAGCTCCAATTTCAACCCATGCTCTTTTAATTTTGCAGTGACTTCATGCCTTTGTGCTGCCACAGGATGCTTTCATCACAATGGATGAGTCAGGATACATTACTTTGGTTATTTTGATGCCACAATCCAGGGAGCGGTAGGAGATGTGATGCTTCACAGCATAGTACACCTGAGTCACCTCTGTAGCTGTGACCTAAAATTAAAAAAAGAATACACAAAGATATAAGCAGCATGCAAAGAAAGTCTCCACTGCTGAAGAAAATAGTGGCCACAATGGGGCTTGGAGCTGCAAATTTAAACTAAAGTGTCAGCTGTTTACCCAAAAGCAATTATAATATGATCTTGATATAAACAGAGTGAGAAAAGCATGGTAAAGGCAACCTGACTTGGTAAACACTGCTGGACATTTAAAGAGAGTAACAGAAAATTGCAAGACGGCTCGCCTAATCAGTGTGGGAGTCTTAGAAAGAGTGTGACAAAGCAAGAAGTGTACAAGAATTACATACAACCTATGTCACATTATGACAAAGTAAGCAATTAATTACTTTGGCTACTTCTGGCTGGAAGCTTGGTTACAGGTGTGATGAAATTGTTGCCATCTTTGCCCTGCCTGAGGCATTTTTCTTATGTTGTGCTCCTGCCTCATTGGTTTTGATATCCCGCTCTCCTCCGTGGGCAATGGAAAAGTCTTTATTATACAGGTTGCACCTGGCCTTGTACACATCTTCTGACGACTTCCGGATGTTGTGCTTTGTAAGTTCCCATTCTGGTCTGTACTTCACAAAGCAATTTTTTGCTTTTTTCTTGGGTGGCTCTCGCAAGGAGTTTGCCTGTGAGGTAGATGTTGCATCTGAATATGCCTTACAATCCGATGTGAATGTTGCCTCTGCAGCACCTTTGCCTGATTCATAATCAGACATTTCCTTAAAGTACTCTGTAAAATACCCTACAAACTTCAGATGTAGATGCATACTGTATTCAATTAAGAAAATAAAACATATCAGTTGCTTATTTTCCTCTCGCTCACTGGACTGGCCTACCTACCACTGTCCCCTCACACATTCTGCCCAGAGTGGAATGGAAGGACTTCTATGCAGCCCTATAAGTCTTAAAGGTCTGGCAGTGATTGAAAGAGTTTGTCATATGGTGCATTTCACTCCTGGCTGAATCTTTTTCAATCATGCTGCCACAGTCACCTGTGAACACTTCTAATTGCAGCACCAAAGCAGAGGGATGAAGAAAACTATAGTCCACATTAGTGTATGTACATCATCGTGGTGGTGGCGAGGGGGTGGCGTGGTGTAGGCCTGGGATGGGGTGCCTGTGGGGAAAGAGGTGATGGCGGCTAACAATAGGTTGTTTTTGTTTTTGATCCTAATGTGAGAAGTGTTTCCATGTTGTGCGTGATGACCACTGAGGTGTGGATATTATGTTAGGAGGAATTGCGACTTCCAATGTGGTGAAAGTGTGAGAGACAAACATACACTTTGCGGTTTTCCGGTATGCTGGCAGCTTTGAGCAACTGTACAAGTATTTGTGTGATATTTCATATGATCATAGTCTATTTATATGGTTCCTGCACTGGGTTGTCCAATCTGATATTTTGTTTACAGTTCATGGTCCTGAGCAGGTATGTTTGGTAAGAGAAGTGGTTTGGAAGATCTGCTAGGATGAACTTTGTTACTAGCATCCCATGTCTGAGTGCTGTAGTGAGATGTAAAGAAGCACTCTTAGAATGCAGCATATTGGGACAAGCAGTGGTGGACCAGAGTGCAGTCCTCTGATTGGGCAGCTTTATGTGTCAGATCGCTTTCTGTATTCCATGTCTGTTCAGCTGGTGATGACTGGTTTAGGGGCTGGTACAGTACTGAGTGATGGATAAGATCCATAACAGACAGGTCTTGTGTGAGGGTAAGAACATTAAGGAGGAAAAGGAAATTATTAACCAACCAGCATGAGCTATAATTGGCTGCAGACTGTTGAGTGTGATGGTATTATTGTGGGCCTGAAGGGTTAGATAGGAGTTGACATTACTTTATAATGCCCTGGCTAGCCATATATCAGCCCTCCTTATTTTACCTGCATATGGGAAATAGTTTACTTCTTGGGCTGTTTCATTTCTGTAAGCTGTAAACTGCAGATTCTCGTTGATGCACACAAGTCTGCTACAGACTAGAAATTGTATACATTGTTGAGGCCTTCTTGTACGTCAGAAGGAGGCATTGACTTTTACATACAGAACATTTGACATTGAAATGGCAACAAAATGCCAACATGCATTCTTTACTGATAAAACTATAAAGCACACAAACAATGTGTGGAAATCAGGTTTCAGCAAATATGCATCGTTTGAACATCACCAAGGAAAGTATCTTGAATGTTTTGATCCTATGAAAAAAGCCTCTTGTTTCCATCTTTTGCAAAGACATCATGTGTGCCCTGTGCAACCCCATTTTTTGCTGACTGGTACTGGTGGTAACTGACTGACTGCCCCTGGGCTCTGTCTAACCAGGCCCAGGGCCAGTGTTATGTTGAAAACACAAGTGAAAACATACACTTGCATTAGGGTACACTATATAATAGGGTACACTTACAATTGACATGTCCTACCCTATAAGTCCCTAGCAGAAAATAGGGTATGGGGATTAAAACAACCTATGAGTCCTAAGTATATAATAGGGCATGGCGGTTTAGAGGCCATCAGCCCTTTCTGCACTTGTATGTGTGCACTGCTGAGCACATGAGGTCATTTTAAAAGCAGCCCTTTGCTTACAACTTACATCCTTTGTTTTCACTAGTCCACTTTTCTGATATGTCTTTGACTGCAAAGTTAGGGAATTCTATGAATACCAATCCACATGTTAAAGGTATAAGCAGACATTTGTCACTAGACAGAAATTAGTCAGAAGACACAGGCTGACATTTGTCCTCTGAACACATAGCACTTGTGACAAGCTGAAAACAAAATGAAGGATCTGTGTACTGGGGTCTTGCTAACGATGACAACACTGTTTCCATGGGGGAAAAAAATCTCTTTCTAAAACTCAGTGTACTGGAGCCTCGTTACTTAACAACCCACAGAGAAGTATACATAAATCCTACTGGCTTGGGCATATGCTAGCAGAGCTAGCTATCCAACGGATTATCTGGATCGTAAAGGGTGAGGCATTTTGCACGAAAGCTATCCTTTATGTTAAATGGATCAAACAGCCTGATACATATTAAGGGTGTGGGGTAAACTCTGCTCCGCTGGCAGAATTCACTGAGTTTTCCCCATTCCGTGCTCCGCTTGGAGCACAGAGTTCTGCAAAAACTCTGCCTACCACTGGCGGAGCAGAGTTTATCGGTGCACTCACTTGCACTGTGTGAATTTCCTGCACTTAGCAGCACCCTGTTGCTTTACACACGCTGTCTGACTGCCGAATTGCAGGAAACCTCGATTTCCAGTCTCCACAGGCCAAACCAGCAGCACACCGAGCTGACGATTATCCCAGGGCATTTATTTGAGAAAACGCCATTGTCATTGTGACTGAGAGCATGCATGGGCAAGCAGTGTCTTCTTAACGAGCGTGCAAGGCTCCAACTGGCCTCATATTGCTCTGTGCATGCAGGCAGTATTCATGAAATATCACATGAGTCATTACTGAGGTGTGGCCGTGCAGAACGGGAGCCGGGGCTCACAGTAAAACCGGAAATCCAAAATGGTAAGCAAGCTTCTTTACCCCCTAGTGCAGTGGAGACTGGGCTTTGCTCTGCATGGAAGTTCTTTATTGTGCACTGCTCTGCTGGGTCCCCAGAAAGTAACTTCAGGACTGCAGGAGATCCCCAAGCCCTACCCTCGGCACTGCAGGGTGATTCCCCAGCCCTGCCCCTGGCTCTGAAGGCATCTCCTGGAACTGGCCTTTCTTTAACCTGTGGTGATAGTCTGGCCCCTAGATGGTTGGGCTCCCAGTGCATTGAAGTGAATAAGTGTCCTTGACTGTGAGAGTGCAGGCCGACAAGAAAGGGCCTTCACTGGTCTTGGGGTGGGCCCTATGTCTCTGCTTGGGGTGGCGTTCACATCACTGGGGGGCCGTGTCTATCCTCACTCGGCCTCAAGTCTGTGCTCAGGGGTTCTGCAGACATTGTACATAAATAAACTGGACGGTTCCGAACATTGAGAAGAGGCACTAATGGTGGACCGGCACTTCGTGAACCATCTACTGACCTGTGGGGCACTAATCTACTCGGGTCTGAGAGGTATGAACTCAAACTGTTGTGAGAGATATGGAACAAACCTGGCATGATGGGTTCAGACAGTGCACTTGTCTGAAGGGCACAGGCCCAGTAAGGGCTGGAGGGTCACAGGAATATTACCGGCCTAAGGAGCATGGATAGACTACCAACCTGTGGGGCATGGAGAGAGTACCGCCATGACAGGCTCGGACATGGTACTGGGCTGAGGGGCATGAACAGGACACTGGGTTGAGGGGAATAGGCAGAGCACTCTGCTGAGGGCACAGAGTACCCCGCTAGGGGCACAGAATAAACACACTGACCCGTCCCGAGGGGCACTGCACTCTCCCTAGGTGCTCCTCTGGCCTTACACCGTCTCCTAGGACTTCTCGCACCCTACTGCCTGTGGGCTCCTGGAGCCCATGTGTGCGGTGGGGTAGGGGATTTGGGGGGCGTGGATGCTGAACCATCTTGGGGGCTTCTCTGGTACTGCACTATCCCCAGGTGCTCCTCGGACCTTACCCCGACTCCCAGAGCCTCTCAGACCCCCCAGTGTGTGTAGGGCTCCTCGGAGTCAGAGCTTGCAGTGGTCTAGCAGCTCCTCGGACTGATGCCATAGCCTGGCATACGGCAGAGTTCTTACGGCTCTTTCCCAGAGAGACACAGAGAGAACCAAGCAGGACATTTAACATCAGATAGAGGAATGCACACCGATGCAACAGCTTGCATCTGGTTGCGTGTTATGTCCATGTGCCACATATCACTGCTCGTCTCTCCCTCTAGCAACTGTGGAGCAGCTGAAGCATCAGTGGTTGGTTTGTGTACTCACAAACAAAACACGCTATCATACGCCGCCCGCTTGTGGAACTCTGCAGAATCTCGCAGAGTTTTTTGTTAATTCCGCAGAATTCTGTGGAGTGAAACTCTGCGAGCTCCGCCCAGGCTTAATAAATATGACAGCAAAGCAATGCTTAAGGTCACTGATATGGAACACTATCCTGCCTACTGTGAGACAGATGTAAATTATAAATGACTTTATAGGCACATGGTGTTTTTCTATGACAATTGATCCCACCGATCAATAATTGATTTAACGACTGTAGAAGAGAGAAAGGCTGAGCTGGCTGTGTAAAAAGGCTATTGTTGAATTGTAATTTGTTAACTGCTTATTACATACACCAGCTCTCAGTGGACAGCATGTGAACCTACAAATCTATCTTACAGTGTCAACACAAACTGAATGGTCTCCTCATGCTATGATAGGAGATGTCATTTTTAATTTTACTGAACTTGAGAGAATGAAAGGTTGATTTGACCCCACTCAGATGATACATACAGACCTGTGCACCAGCCACAATAATACACCAACCCATTTTTAATGGGAAAGGTAACTGGGACCTGATGGCAGCACACAACTCTACAGCAACTGTTAAGCCAATGAGCCACCTTACAGTGACCTGCTGTGTCCACATACATTTCTACAGCAGACACTAAAGCCTATGCGCTTTCTTGCAGGAATTTGCCGTCTGTGACCTGCAAATTCCAAAAAGGTATCTGCAATGGTGCTTTAACCCTGCCCTCTTCGGACCCGCACGTACATGTTACACATAGATAGGCAGTGCTTAATTTGTAAAATAATGAGTGCCGGTGCCCAAAAATTGGTGCTGGTGGCCCCACAGGCAACCACTGGCTCAAAATAAGCACTGTAGCTAGGGTTACTTATATGGCAGAGCTGTCAAGTTCCCTATGTCCATATGTCAGTAGCCAACCCAGGCCATGTTTTTGCTTTCCCTTCTGGGTCTCAAAGTTCTGTTTATCCCATTCGTAAATCAGAAAATACAAATTCTTAGAATGCTATTTCAAAACTTGGACTTGATGATCTTTTCGTGCTTGGACCATGGAAAAACAAGAGCTTTGCCGAATGGCTTCATATTACAGGAACATGCAGAATCCAGTACTAGGCTTTCCTTTAACAATTAATTGTTATCAGGTTTCTTTGTTCATGCAGTTCCTTTGTAGTTGATGGAGCAGGGTAAATGAAAACATTTTAACCTCCTAATAATTTTCGTAAAATAATTAATAAACATGTTCGTTTAAGTAAATAACCAACAATGTATGTTATATGTAAAGGGTTAAAGGTAACACGCTATTTTTATGTGCAAATTAATCAACTTATAATGGTTGACGTGTCTAACATAATCTAATATTTGCGTACTAACAAAATAATAAATGCATGTTTTGTGCTTTGAAAATAAAACGTGTGGTGGCAAAATAAAGCGATGGTAAGTAAGGGACGGCTTTATATGTTGCTTTTTGCTAGGTAATACCTAATTGGGGTACGTAGAAAGACGGGAGGGAAACGAAAGGGTTTATATTCTTTATTTTAACAATATTTTGTTTATCTTTGAAAATAGTGCGCTTAGGCCTGTTGAGCAGCGATATAAAATGGCCGCCATAAGCTAGAGTACGCATGTCCAAGAAGCCGTGTGGTAGAGGAGAAAGGCTGTGAAAAAGGATGATCACGTGTTCGTGCTGAGAGCCTAAGACGGAAGTATGGTCAAGGCTATTGTGACCTTTCTGAGCAAATGTGTGCCAAGATGATCAGCATGAAGCGTGAGAAGTCAAACTGAATCAATGGACGGAACTGTTGGATCTAAAAAGTATCAGAAAAGGATACAAATTGGACTGATCGAAACGGATGAGCAATGTCATGAACTGTGGGAAACGATGCAAGCATGGACATTCCACAAAGAACTGGTTAAGCCAAGGAAGTTTGATTAAAAAATGTATATGGACTTGAGTGAACCAATGAGAGAGAATCAAGCCATAGAGATGCAACATTTTTATTTAGTAAGCTAGAATTAGGGTATAAGAAGACCTACTCTTGGTGGGGAGGGGTTAGATGCTGGAGAAGTAGATGCTGGAGAAGTAGAGGCTGGAGAGAGGAGATGCTGTAGATGGGTGAAGTTGCGGTTGCTGATGCTGACGAGCTGATGCTGCTGCTGCTATTTTATATTTCTAGTTGAGTATAAGATGCTGCTTTTGGAGAACATTTTTACTCCTGATAGATTTTTCATTTAGAACTATTAGATTTTCCAAGACAGATAGATTGATCTTTTGGAGTTCTTGCTGTGACAACCTTACTTTTCTGTCTAATAGGTATGCATTGCAATTTCAATTTATTTCAAATAATGATGATAGATGTAATAACTGAGTAATAAACTTAAACTTTTGCATTGTTTCTAAAACTTTATATAAACTTTATTATCTTTAAACAAATGACTCAGTGATTCTTTAGCTCAATAATTAAGGTAAAATGTTAAAGAGTTTATTGTGATTGAGCTGGTCTTAATCACCATCAACTGATTCCTACTAGTTGGTCCATCGACCAATGAGCGGAATACCTTAAAAGCAAATGAGAAACATTATGTCATGTTAAAAGAGGTATCCCGTCTCCTTCCAGCGAATCGTTTTCTCCTAGGTTAAGGACGGAGGTAATCCAGGGAATAAATGAGTAAGTGAATGTATATACGGTGTTATGGGCCCCACCGTCATATGGATATAGTTTGTGTGTTGGAGGGATAGTTGCACCTGGATGACCGAAGCATATAGGAGAATAATTTTTATTGTTAGCACTGGATCAGATTTCTTGGTAGCAGAGTTATGGTTACTATAGATTAGTTTGGTGATTATTGATTATTGTTTATTGATTATTGATAAGTTCATGTCTAACACTTTATGTTGAGTCGCGTTATGTTATATGTAAGTTTTCACGCTTCCGGGAAGTAGGAAGTGGAACACGTGTGGCAAGAGAAGTCACATGGAATAGTGCATTGTCTGAGTTCATATTGGTGATAACACAGGTTGTGTTATGATAGGGACATTTTCCGCATAAAAGGTGTGTAAGTGAAATAGTGACCGGTTTCCTTGTGAAACTCTGGCCTTAATTCTGAGGAGCAGTATAGTCTCCACATGTGTTTTATCCCCAGAGAAACGGGTTTACCGCTTGCTTGAAAGAAGGGTAAGTTAGAGGGAAGTGCTACTTTATCGGCGAAACAGAAAATTCTGTGGTAGGGTAGAGGTAAGCGCTTCCTACTGGAAAATACAGAATTCTTGTGTAAATGGACAAAGCTATCTCTTTTGTTTAGCGAATCAGACAATGGAAATGTGTTTTAAATGTTGTAACTAACGAAGAATTGTTGAAAAAGAAATTGCCGATAAAATTTTGTAAAGGAGGGGTCAAGAGCAGAACTGACGTAGACAAAAGCCGCGCTGGGATTGGACAGTGCGCTAGTCATACGGAAACAGGAGCAGAACTGACGTAGACAAAAGCCGCGCTGGGATTGGACAGTGTGCTGTAGACAGAAATCGCTCTGATTGGAGCTTTGGTGTGAGTCGCGCAAGGATTGGTCAAATAGCCTAGTGACGTGAAAGTTTGTGATTGGAGTGTTGGTGTGAGTCGCGCTAGTATTGGTTGGAATAACGCATAGAGAACAGTGTTGAATTACGGATCATTTGAGGAGAAAAAGCGATTGTGAATCATGTTGTATTATGAATACGGTAGAGAGAAAACGTCATGGATGTCGAAAGTTAAGAACTTCTTTAAGAAAGACAAAACGGTAGTGACTAGAGAGGGACAAATAATTCCTCCGCCGAAATCACCAGCTTCACACTTGATGCTGAAATATGGATATCATACATGCATATGGTTAGAAAATTGGACAAAATATACCAAGAATGATGGAGCATTGGCTTTCCCTGAGAATGGTTCATTTAATGTAGCTGTACTACGGAATTTGAGAGAAAAGATGGCAATGTTAGAACCTAGACCTAGACCGACACAGTTTGAAGCTTTAACTGAATGGGAAGATGAGATGTATGAACGAGAGAGATTCAGAGGATTAAAGAATCATGAGTTTGTGCCTGGAAGGTTATGGGGAGTAAATCATGAGGACAGAATAAAGCGTTGGAGATGTGCTAATATGACAGGAGGTTTGTTTCCAGCTTTTACAGTTGAGGAAGAAGCAAAGAGAAAGTGTACAGAGAAAAAGAAACATGTAGTTATAGAAAAGTATGGGTATGGTGGTAGTGAAACGGATGACGAATTGCTTGAAGATATTTTAAACAGAAACCCACCTCCATACCAACAGACTTCTGCAATGGTGACACCTAATGCACCGCCAATGGAAACTGGGAGGAATAAAAATCCCGAACGAAGAGATGAGATAAATAGGTCACAAGATCAATTAAAAACTTCACAAAATGAAGAGATAGAAAGTGACAATGCAACTGAATTAGCAAAAACCACAAGAGAATTGACTGAGAAAATAAGAGCATTGACAAAGAATATGGAAGCTGTAACTGTACCAGTGACGATAGGTCCAGTAATGCCAATTTTTGAGAATCAGAAAATTGATGAACGTTCTTTAGTGATTCCCATGAATTCACATTTGCAAAGAAAAAGAGAAGGGATGGAACTGAATAATGAAGGTGCACACCATTTGGTTAGTACCTATAGACCAAGCCCACCTACTAATTTGACTATAAATGAGAATGAGATCAGGAGAATACCTATGGTAACGGAGTCTGCATCAGGGACACCAGAAAAAAGTAACAATTGGATAGAATTAAATAGTACGCCTGAAGGTCCGACTCCAGATGAGTTAAATGAATGGATGAAAACGCTAAAAACAAAAGAAACAGAAGTAAAACCATTATATGGTATTAGGTTAAAAATAGACATGGAAGAATTGATTTTAGGAACGATTGGTACAGAAAAATTAAAACATTATCAGGATGATGAGATTATGTTTTTGTGCAAAAGTCTTACTTGGAGAGCTAGGAATTTACATGACAAATTAGAAGAGACAGCAAGTGAACTAGGAGTAGAATTTGCAAAAGTGAGAACGTTGCAGAAACCATACAGAGTAGATTTTTGTGAGAAAGATATAGAGAATTTGAACACATCAGGAAGATTGACCCAAATAAAAGAGTTAATTGTTTTACTGAGAAAATGGGGTGATGTGGATAGATGGAGAAATAGATGGACGAAAAGGAGTGAGAAAGTAACAGATAAAGCATCTTTGGCTTTTGCAGTGACAGATAAGGAACCAGTTGTAAGGGAGTACCCAATGAGAGAAACTCCAGGAGGAAGTTATGTGCATGTTCCATGGACTAGACAGGATATATTGTCATTTACAAATGACTTCCCAAAGTTGAGAGAGAAGCCAGTAGAATGGTACAGACAAGTGGAAAGATTTGTTAAGGTTTCAAAGGTGTTGTGGATAGACTTAGATGGATTGTTTGATATAGTAGTGCCAGCTGATTTGTGGACAGAATGTAAGATTACTATTGATTGGCCAACTGTAGAATATCCAAGGGATGCTAAAACAGGAGCGCCAGGACCAGAAGTGATGAGGAAGTATGATCAAGTAATTACCTTTTTGAAGAATAAGATTCCACCTAAAGAAACAGATTGGGTAAAAATAGACAGAACAACGCAGGAAAGTAAAGAATCAGTGCATGCTTATTACGAAAGGCTGTTGTTGGTTTTCAAACAGTACAGTGGTTATGAGACACTAAATGAGAAGGATATGAGTCATTTTGTATATAGATTTGTGTATGGATTGAAACCAGAGATAAGTGAAATGATTAAGCAGCATATGATTTGCTGGCAGAATAGCACAGTTGACGAAGTTTTGAGATATGCTAAGTATTGCAGTGATGATATTGAAAGTAGACAGCGTAAATTGAAAGAAAAAGCCATGTGGGCACAGGTGAAAGTTGCAGAAAAACAAGAAGCTCAATTGAGTAATACAGGTAATGAAGCAGGACAGGTTAGATCTCGACCAAATATAGGTAAAGGAAAAGGACAAATGAGCATAGATGAGGCAAAGAAAAAGTGGCCATGCCACAACTGCGGAAAGCTAGGGCATTGGAGAAACGAGTGTAAATTTCCTCCAAAACTTAATGTGGAAAATCTATCATTAAATTCACAGGTGCAGAGTGAGGTAGTTACTCAACAGAGTCAGGTGCCACAACCACCACTTCCCAAGAGTGTTAACCAACAGAAATACAGTGCAGAAACAGGATTCTACGGAGGAGAACAGGTAACACATTGCCGCGTGCAGCTGCCATTTCTCAATATTGGTTACGACAGGATGAGGATGAAATGGATGAAAGCTTCTGACGGTGCCTAAGAGAGGGGGAAGAGTGCGTGCTTGGCGCAACTCTAGAGGTAGATCAGTCTGGTCCATTTGTGGATGGAGAAGTGAATGGTGCAAATGTAACATTCCTTGTGGACACTGGAGCTACCCGTTCTACTGTTAGGTCAGTGGAAATTCCAAACCTTCCTCTCTCAGGTGAACATATCCAAGTAGTTGGAGTTTCGAATCAGCAAATTAAGACGCCTCTTACTAAATTAGTGGAGGTAAAAATTGGTCCATTTAGTGAAATGCACCGATTTGTGGTATGCGATTGTAGTCCCGTGAACCTATTAGGACGCGATCTATTGTGCAAGATGAATTGCACTATCTATTGTACTCCAGATGGAATTGCATTTCAGACCCCAGATGAAGATATATTGTATAAAATGACACTGGTGAATTTAGAACCAGAAGTAAATGATTTGTATTCTGTATTTGATGCAGAGAAAATCCCAATTGAATTGAAAAAGACAGTGAAAGAAGAAGTGTGGGACTTTACAGGAGAAGATATAAGATTAATGAAAGAAGTAGATCCAGTTAAAATAACAGTAAAAGAGGGAACAAGTTACCCAAATACGCCCCAGTATAAATTGACACCAGAAATAATTGAAGGAATAACGCCAGTAATAAATAAAATGGTTGAACAAGGGATTCTAAAAGAAATCATGAGCAGTCCATGTAATTCGCCAATAATGGGACTGAAAAAGCCAAACGGAACATATAGAATTGTACAGGATTTGAGGAAGGTAAACAAAATTGTAGTGCCTTGTTGCCCAATAGTACCGAACCCTGCTGTGATTCTATACCAGATTCCACGTGAAGCAGAATGGTACACAGTAATTGATTTATGTCATGCATTTTTCTCTATTCCATTGCATCCAGATAGCCAGCCATTATTTGCGTTTAGGTTTGGAGAGCGTATTTTGGCATGGTGCCGAATTCCTCAAGGGTACACAGAAAGCCCCTCAATCTTTAATCAGATTCTAAAGAAATCGTTGGAAGATTTAAAAATGCCAGAAAAGTCAGTGATGGTTCAGTATATTGATGACCTACTGGTGGCATCAAAAACGAAGGAAGCATGTGTCAATGATATAATTGCTTTGCTGAATCATTTAGCAAAAAGAGGACATAAAGTGTCCCCATCAAAATTGCAGTTTTGTCAACAAGAAGTCTAATATTTAGGGCATAAAATTGAGAAAGGAGTGCGAAAGGTAACGACTGAAAGAATAAAGATGATTCAAGGACTGAGAGCTCCAATGACGCAAAGAGAGGTAAGAATGTTTCTGGGAATGGTTGGATATTGTCGACAATGGATAAGCGGTTTTTCGCTGATTGCTAAACCGTTGCAAAAACTGACAAAGAAGGATGTTAAAGATCCTTTTGAAATGAATGATGAGGAAATGAAAGCATTCAGAGAGCTGAAAAAGAAATTGTGTGAGGCTCCAGCATTGGGAATGCCTGACTATGAGAAAGATTTTGAGTTGTATTGCAGTGAAAGAGATGGATGTGCATTTTCAGTCTTGGTACAGAGACATGGAACTATGAAAAGACCCATTGCATATTTTTCAGCTGTTTTAGACCCTGTAGCGAAAGCGTTGCCTGGATGTTTGAAAGCAGTTGCGGCTACTTGTGTGACTCTGGAACAGAGTGAAGGCATAGTGATGGGATATCCACTGAGAGTATATGTTCCCCATTCTGTGGAAATTCTTTTGACAAGAACGAAAACACAATACATGACACATAGTCGGCTGACTAGGTATGAAAAAGTAAATTTTAGTGCAGATAATGTGACCATTGACAGATGTATGAATGTGAATCCTTCGACATCATTGCCAGATGAAGAGAGTGTAATTGAAATGGATGAAGTAGATCACGATTGTCTGAATGTGCTTGAATATTGTACAAAACCGAGATCAGACATACGAGATGAGCCCTTAAAGGAATCAGATTATATTCTGTTTGTGGATGGCTCATGCTTGAGAACGAATGATGGAGTTCTAAGTGCAGCATATGCAGTTTGCACAGTAGCAACAATCTTGTCTGAAAGGGATACGGTCTGCCCAAGTCGCAGAACTAGTAGCTCTGATTCAAGCATGCAAGTTGGGAAGAAATGTACGGGTTACGATTGTGACAGATAGCCAGTACGGCTTTGGGGTGGTGCATGATTTTGGTCAGATTTGGTCACAAAGAGGTTTCGTGACGTCTGCAGGAACGTCAATTAGAAATGGAGATTTTGTGAAAAAGTTGCTTGAGGCGATACAGCTGCCTAAACAGATTGCTGTTGTGAAGTGCAATGCACATAAAAATGGGGAAGACTACATAACTGTTGGCAATAAATATGCTGACGAGATTGCACAGTACTGTGCAAAGAATGTGGTTTCTTTAAACAGGAACCGAGAGAGAGAGCATATTTCTTGTCCTTTGCTTTTTACTAACCCAGTTGAGACATGGGATGAGGTGAGACAGTTACAGGAAGCAGCAGATGATGAGGAAAAAGATACATGGATAAAAGCAGGATGTAGAAAACATGAGGAAAATGATGTTTGGGTTTACAGAGATGAAAGACCAGTTATGCCTGATAGTATGATTTCTGACATGGACGGATGTACCATGGACAAGCCCATATTGGGAGAGATTCAATGATTAGACTTTTTAGACAAACATGGTATAATCCAAAATTCAGAGCCATAGCTGAGAGTCTTTGTCAAAGATGTCTTATTTGTCAACAGTTAAATCCAGGAAGGAAGACAGTAGTGAGTCTAGGAACAATAGGACGAGAAGGAGGTCCGTTCACTAGAATGCAAATGGACTTTATTGAAATGCCCCCGAGCAACAGACTAAGGTATGTCCTTGTAGTCGTCTGTTTGTTTTCCCGTTGGGTGGAAGCATACCCGACCAGAAGGAATGATGGAATCACGGTAGCAAAACTTATGCTGCGAGAATTCATTCCGAGGTATGGTTTTCCAGTCACGATTGAAACAGATAGAGGAACACATTTCCAAAATGAATGAATTAAGCTAATTTGTGAAGCATCAGTATGAAACAGAAACTGCATTGTGCATACAGACCAGAGGCTTCTGGAATAGTAGAGCAAGTGAATGGAACAATTAAGAACAGGTTAGGGAAAATGTGTCAAGCTACAGGACTCAAATGGCCAGATGCCTTGCCATTAGTTTTAATGACAATAAGAAGTATTCCGGAAAGGAAAACTGGACTCAGTCCCCATGAGATAATTATGGGACGAGCAATGAGACAAGCACATGTACCTGTCAACAAACTACTGACTATAACTGATGATCTGGTACTGGATTATTGCAAAGGATTGGCTGATGTGGTGCGTTCTGTGTTTCATCAGGTTGGACCGGATGCTACCACTCTTGAAAGAAAACCAGCTCACGACTTGAATCCAGGAGATTGGGTCCGAATAAAAGTCCACAGGAGAAGAAACTGTTTGGTTCCTCGCTGGGACGAACCACGACAAGTGATCCTGGTGACAACCACTGCAGTCAAATGTGCATGGGTGCATGCCAGTCACACCATCAGAGTTCCAGAACCTGAAGATCGACATGTGAGTCGACATCTGGAAGTGTTGGATAACAGTTCAGCATCAGAAGCGGAAGAAGAAACAAACAGGGTGCCAGAATCTGAGGATCGACCTGTAAGTCGACATCTGGAAGACCCAACTACAAGTGCAACGACAGAAGAAGTAGAGGAAATAGCTGAAGTTCCAGAACCTGAAGATCGACCTGTAAGTCGACATCTGGAAATATCAGATACCAGTTCAGAATCTGATACAGATCATTCGGATTGTGAGGAAATTCTGAAAAGAAATTGGAAATTTGAAAGCATAAGAGAAGAAACTGAGCAAGAAGATAGTAACAGTGAGCAACCAAGTACAAGTTGTGGTAAAAATCCTTCGGAGATAATATTAATAGATGAAGAAGGGAGAGTTTCAAACAGAAAGTTAGAAAAATCGGAAGATCCCCAAGGAGCAATAGGGACAGATAGCCAAACAAAAGAACAGGGAAATTTAGAAGCAGATAGAGAGACTGACACAAATTCGGAAGAACCTTGAGGAGGGACAGAAATAGGTGAACGAAGGAAGATGAGAAAAGAACCACAAGTAGAGGAAGAAAATGAAATTATAAGATTCAAAATAAGAGACAATAACGAAAAAACTGAAACAGAATCTGAAGGAAGTGGAGAAGAAAGAAACCAAAAACTAGAGTCAAGAAAAAGGAATTGGAAAACAGAAAGAGAAGAAAAAGAAAGTGAGGCAAAAAGGCCAAGAAAAGGAGACAATTGGCCCAACGAAGTAAGAAAATTAAGATACAGAATCATAAGGTTGGATGGAAAAAGTGCTGAACAAGTGAATGAAATAACAAGCCAGAAAGAGCAAGAAAAACAAGGTGGAAAACACTTGCAGAAAACGAAAAGAGTAAAGAAGGTAAATCCGAAGTATAGATCGCCTGAATGGTTGTATCTTGCTTTGACTGATATCAAAGAAGAAAAGAACACTCACGAGAACCCAGAACAAAGAAACCTAATGGGTGAAGGTGAGGTGCAACAAACTTGAAGAAATTTAAAGAATTTCTACCGGACTTGACAAAACACTCGAATTTCTACCGGATTTGACAAAAATACTGTATTTTGACAAAGAAAGAATTCTGAAAAGAATTAAAAGAAAGTACCAAACAAAGACAAAAACATTGGAGTGCAGAGTGGCTAATAAGTCATTTCTGAGGTGTAGTGACACAATTTTCTTGAAAAACAAATAAATAAGGTTATAAAACAAAATGGAGGATACTAGAGATAGAAAATGTAAATGTGAGTTTTTAAGTAGATGGTGTAAGATGTGCTTCTTTTGTACAGGATTATTAATGACAGTATGGGTGGTTTTAGCAATCACTATTCCAATTAGTTTAGCTGTAGTAGAAACGTCTAATAAAACAGAAAAAGAAAAGGGAGCTAACACTCAAGAACCAGTTATATTAAAAAGTAGTGCAGAGTTACATAAAGATAAATCAATAACAGATTTTTAAAAGAATTTTTTTACTAAATTATTATATGAGTATGTAGAAACAATGGATGTAAGAGATTGCTATGTATGTATGCAATTGCCTGCGTCTGTAGCAGAGGGTGTGACTTATCATCACCTTCCTTTGAAGTATGGACCAACATGTAGCGTTTTAGCGAGTTTATTTTATAAAACAGGTAGATTAGAATACTATTACACTGACATAGATAAGATTTTTGCGAAAGTTTCTGTAGTTCCCGAGCTAAACAAAATAAAAGAGGGAAAAACGTTTGGGGAATATTTTATAGAAGATAAGATTTTAACATTAGATAATATAGTTAAAAACAACCTTACCTGTGAGTTAAAGAAGAAAGAAAAAGTATTTTTAGAGATGGTTGAAGAAAGAAGAGTGAAATTTCAAAGAAAAGTGATAGAAGAGAAAAAAACACCTCTTTGGGCGTTTGAGGAAGACAATCATGACAAGAAAAAGACAAATGCAGCTATGACTCTGGATTGGCCCCAACAGGGAAGGTTGTGCATTAGAAGAAATAAAACAAGATATGACAATTATTTTGTGGGTTCCAGCATTTGCCATGACAATTATCAAATTTTAGGCGGATGGGGATTCAAAGGGGGAAAAGATCCAATCTTTCCAGGGATCTATTATATTTGCGGTAATAGGGCTTATTACAGGTTGCCGGACCATTGGTATGGGTCATGTTATTTAGGCCTGGTCTTTCCAAAGATTTTTCATATGGATAGAAAAGAAAAAGGAACACACAAAATGATAAATACCTTTACACGTAGAAAAAGGGAAAGTTTTTCAGAAATAGTAGGTGATATTTTTGGTGCATTGATACCAGCAGTGGGAATATCTTTGAATGCATTTAGAATTCGGAAATTATCCACAGTGGTAGATCGTTTATCTACAGATACTGCTGGAGGGTTCTTGATGGTAAATACCGAGATGGTTGCCATGAGAGCTATGGTGATGCAAAATCGACTTGCCCTTGACATTCTTTTGGCAAAAGAGGGTGGAGTCTGTGGAATGCTGAAAGTCCAACATTGTTGCACTTACATTCCAGATAAAGTGAAAATATAGAAAAGTATATAACGAATATTACAAGTTTGCACAAAGAACTTGTTCCACTGGAGGTTGAAAGTGCTTTTGGAAAACTTGGTAAAGGGTTTTCTTCAGTAATAAATTGGTTAACAAGAATGAGTGGATTAATAATAGGGAAAGTTATAATAATAGCAACCATGATTATAATAATAATTTTAATGCTGAAGCTTGTAATTACATGTATAAAGAAAAGAAGAAGACAGAATAAAATAGAAAAAGAAAACATGATAAACAAGGAGAGAGAGAGAGAAATGGGTGAAATAGAGCTAGAAGAGATAAAAGAGAACATGTACAAGAAAACGAAGAGACAAGTTGAAAGGGATACAGTTGTATAGACTAACAAAAGCAAATGGATAAAAGAAATATGCTGTCTGAAAGAATTGTATAACTTGGGTTTTTTGGTGATATTAAAAATCACCAAAGGGGGGAGTTGATGGAGCAGGGTAAATGAAAAATTTTTAACCTCCAAATAATTTTCGTAAAATAATTAATAAACATGTTCGTTTAAGTAAATAACCAACAATGTATGTTATATGTAAAGGGTTAAAGGTAACACGCTATTTTTATGTGCAAATTAATCAACTTATAATGGTTGACGTGTCTAACATAATCTAATATTTGCGTACTAACAAAATAATAAATGCATGTTTTGTGCTTTGAAAATAAAACGTGTGGTGGCAAAATAAAGCGATGGTAAGTAAGGGACGGCTTTATATGTTGCTTTTTGCTAGGTAATACCTAATTGGGTACGTAGAAAGACGGGAGGGAAACGAAAGGGTTTATATTCTTTATTTTAACAATATTTTGTTTATCTTTGAAAATAGTGCGCTTAGGCCTGTTGAGCAGCGATATAAAATGGCCGCCATAAGCTAGAGTACGCATGTCCAAGAAGCCGTGTGGTAGAGGAGAAAGGCTGTGAAAAAGGATGATCACGTGTTCATGCTGAGAGCCTAAGACGGAAGTATGGTCAAGGCTATTGTGACCTTTCTGAGCAAATGTGTGCCAAGATGATCAGCATGAAGCGTGAGAAGTCAAACTGAATCAATGGACGGAACTGTTGGATCTAAAAAGTATCAGAAAAAGATACAAATTGGACTGATCGAAACGGATGAGCAATGTCATGAACTGTGGGAAACGATGCAAGCATGGACATTCCACAAAGAACTGGTTAAGCCAAGGAAGTTTGATTAAAAAATGTATATGGACTTGAGTGAACCAATGAGAGAGAATCACGCCATAGAGATGCAACATTTTTATTGAGTAAGCTAGAATTAGGGTATAAGAAGACCTACTCTTGTGGGGAGGGGTTAGATGCTGGAGAAGTAGATGCTGGAGAAGTAGAGGCTGGAGAGAGGAGATGCTGTAGATGGGTGAAGTTGCGGTTGCTGATGCTGACGAGCTGATGCTGCTGCTGCTATTTTATATTTCTAGTTGAGTATAAGATGCTGCTTTTGGAGAACATTTTTACTCCTGATAGATTTTTCATTTAGAACTATTAGATTTTCCAAGACAGATAGATTGATCTTTTGGAGTTCTTGCTGTGACAACCTTACTTTTCCGTCTAATAGGTATGCATTGCAATTTCAATTTATTTCAAATAATGATGATAGATGTAATAACTGAGTAATAAACTTAAACTTTTGCATTGTTTCTAAAACTTTATATAAACTTTATTATCTTTAAACAAATGACTCAGTGATTCTTTAGCTCAATAATTAAGGTAGAATGTTAAAGAGTTTATTGTGATTGAGCTGGTCTTAATCACCATCAACTGATTCCTACTAGTTGGTCCATCGACCAATGAGCGGAATACCTTAAAAGCAAATGAGAAACATTATGTCATGTTAAAAGAGGTATCCCGTCTCCTTCCAGCGAATCGTTTTCTCCTAGGTTAAGGACGGAGGTAATCCAGGGAATAAATGAGTAAGTGAATGTATATGCGGTGTTATGGGCCCCACCGTCATATGGATATAGTTTGTGTGTTGGAGGGATAGTTGCACCTGGATGACCGAAGCATATAGGAGAATAATTTTTATTGTTAGGGCTGGATCATAGTGAACCAAGTCCACAGCTACCCAAATGTTACGTGTTGCCTTCTTAAATAGAATTTGAGAACTGGACACTTTTGGTCTTGGCGGCATGAAGTCACGTGTTGACCCTACACAGACATACATATATGGACACATAAATCTCTCCAGAAGGATCTTTAAGCCAGTGGTGGATCTTACTGCATTTAAAGACATTTCTAAAAACATGCTCTGACAACTTGCTGATTGGCAAGTTTTTTCTATTATGCACAAATATCACATAGTCATATTGCTTCATAAAAATAGAAGTGCATTGATTTTAGGGAAACGATAGGTGCACTCCCTTGGACCACTGAAAGAAAAGATCAAGCACTGCTTGACTAGTGTGACCCTGCCAGTGTTCTGTGCGTAGATGGCTTTCAAGAAATCCCTGACCTCCATTCAGACTATTTCTTGGACCTGCTGCAGAGGCATCATACACACTCCTCTCAATCCAGGGCCTGGGGAATTCAAATCTTTGAGGGTTGCAAGTCTGCTGAGTCCCCCAGAACACCAGGCATGGATATCAGAGCATGTCAGTATGTCACGTCATTTAAACTGATTTCCCACGATGCTGGCAGCAAGAGAGGAGCACACTATTATTTCAGCAGGGAGAGGCTGATGATTAAAAGTCAGTTATTATAAACTGGGTGTCCACAATGTCAAAGCAGTGCTTAATTTGAGCCGGTGCTTTCCAGTGCTCAGCACCGGCACTTAATTGGTTTCCGGTGCTGGGCACCGGCACCTAATTGTCAACACCATACTTAGAACAGTCTACCACATGGTGGCGCTGCTCATCTAATTTAGAGATGAGCAGAACAATGGTTGTTTAGGAATACAATACACATTAAAATAGTGCTAATACCTGCCTCCCCAGCCATTACTTTAGCTTTGGGGACCTGGAATAATCTGTGCTGTCGCATTTACATGCGAGAGAGATGGTTAGTAGTTGTTTTGGCAGTGATGACAAGGGCGATGGGTGGTGCAAACTGCAGTGGCCTCCTGGTCAGAGCCCTGGCACTTAATATTTTACAAATTAAGCACTGTGTCAAAGACCCCTTAACATGGGGTATCCGCCATTTTGCCACACTCCACAGAGAGCAGTCTAGTGAAACTGAAGGACCAGCAAGTGAAGGATCTCGTTTCAATATAGAGAACTGACCGTTCCTCGACCGGAGAGTGAGGCATAGTTTGAAGGGGAATCACAGCATTTGTAAAGCTTAAACAAACGTGCGAGGAGACCAGAGAGCGAGCCATAGTATGAAGGGAAATCCGTTTCCCCGTCAAACTATGCCTCACTCACTTTCCGGTCTCCTCGCATGTTTGCCTAAGCTTTACAAATGCTGCAATTCCCAGAATCGCAGCGTTTGTAAAGCTTAAACAAACGTGCGAGGAGACCGGAGAGTGAGGTATAGTTTGAAGGGGAGGAGGGCCCTGGGACTCGGAGTGGGAACTAGGAGGAGAGAGACAAAATGAGAGAGATAGGGAGAGAGAAAGATAGAGAGAGCTTAGGGGAAACAGAGAGACTGAAAGAAGAACATCATAGATAAACTAAAATAAAGTGAAAATAAACACACAAGTAAAAGTAAGAAAGGAACATGAAAAGCGAGTTTATTTGACAACTTACCAAAAGAGAAGGTTTGCTGGGGTTATGGAGCCCATGGCTGACTCTGTGGTCCGGGTCTTCATCTGTCACACGACTAGGCCTACACACGATGTCGCTCTCCAAAAAATGCAGGGCCTTGTTAAAGTGGAGAAAGAAAAAACAAAAACGTGCACTGCATGTCCTGAAGTATTCTAAGGTTGGGCACCCTAAAGCTGTTCTCATTGGCCCTGAAGCATCAGCGCCAATGAGAACAGTCCTGCAGTGGAGCAGCGAGCACTAGGATTGACTGATGGCTTTCAAGCCTATCCTATATAGATTCGTTGGTGCTGCATACATTGTCCTGGGTAACAGTTGGAGAGTGAAAGGCTCCATATCATTGGGTGTCAACCAACATCATTAAAATTATGGACAAATGGCGTCCGTTAAAGATATCTTCATGAACAATGGACAGAAGCTGAAAATGACGGACTGTCTGTAAAATTTACGGATGGTTGGTCACCCTAACCAGAGCAGAAAGATGCTGCCGCCATTTTAAGTAACTGGACATGGTCCCCAAGGGAAAAAGTAATACTGGAAAGTGGTATAAGGGGTCAGGGTATAGGTACCCTGACACCATGGGTGGCATAAAGGGGAGTTTGTGGGAACCCTTATGTGTAAATCATGTTGGAACTCTTTTTTTTTTCCACTTGTGGAACCCACTCACAGACCCACTCAAAGACTCATGCAGCCCCTCACAGACCAACTGAGACATTCATGCACCCACTTACAGAACCACTCAGACTCACTCACCCACTCACAGACATACTCACGCACTCACTCACATACCCACTCAGTGATTCACACACCGGCTCATAGACCCACTCAGACACTCATGCACCAACAAACCCACTCAACACTCATGCATCCACTCACAGACCCACTGAGAGACTCATGCATCTACTCACAGACCTACTCAGACACTCATGCACCCACTCAGAACAATTCAGAGACTTTTTCACCCACTTGCAGACCCATTTACATACTCATCCACTCACAGACCCACTCAAGCACCCACTCAGACACTCATGCATCCATTCACAGACCCACTCAGACACTCATGCACCCACTCAGGCACTCTCGTACCACTCACAGACCTACTCAGACACTCATGTATCCACTTATAGACCCACTCAAGGACTCATGGAGTCACTCACAAACCCTCTCATAGACTCATGCAGTCACTCACAGACCCAGTCAGAGACTCATGCAAAAAGTCACAAACCCACTCAGACTCAAGCACTCACTCACAGACCCGCTCAGAGACGTATGCAACCACTCACAGACGTATTCAAACACTGATACATCCAGTCAGATGCTCAGACTCACTGAGATAGTTGTGAATTTTAAATGCACTAGTGTCTATTGAATGTCTGCTTTTTTTGTGTATTCGCGGCATGTTCGCGAATTTGAAAAAAACAAACAAAAAGGGATTTTAAAAGAAAAGGACGCAGTGTTTGGGAAATAGGGTAGCTCTGAGAAGAGCCTGTGTGTTTTTTGTGAGTAGGTGATGACTAGAAATAAAACAGTCTTTCAAGTTGTTTAGGAACACCATGTTGCCTCCATCACTTCTAAAGATACCATCCATGTCAAAGCGCAAGTTGTTTTTGTATTTAGAGCCCATGTAACATTCTCGCTGAGGAATGCAGAAACAGTTTTATTGACATGTTTCCTGGCTTTGTCTATCCGTGGATATAACTTGTTTGACCACTTCCATTTCTGCCTTTGGCATATGTTGGAGAACACCAAGGCAATCGAAGGGAAAAGTACCATTAATTGAGCAAGGGTATCCTTCAATAGGATTTTCAGTACTATCCCATTAAGTGTGCCTAGGTCATTTCCACCGCAGTGCACATTCATGAGGTCTGGATGTTGGCAATCCACATTGCTTTCAACCAAAGGCGGCCATTGATGCAATTTCAATCCTCTCTGGCCAACCCAAGTAATGTCTGCATTAGGCAAACCCATGTTTTCTGTCAATACCACTCTTTCTAGCACTCTCTCTGGCCCAAAACACAAAGCTATGACCAACAATCCATACACCAACCATTATGAAGGCAAGGAGCAGTAGTGCACAGGAGAAGACTGGAGCTAAATGAGGCAGTTTTCAAAATAAATGGCAGTTAAAGGTTTAAAAAAAGGACATATTTGATTGGATGGTGTAAATAAGCAGGTAGTTAAAATTAGGTAGTGAATTTTAAGAAAAAGTAAGTACGTCTGTGATTGGCTCTGGCCAAGAGAAAGAAATGTAATACTATCTTGGATATGCTTATAATTGGAAAGAGTCAACCACACCTGCTGCAGTTGAGTTGGAGAATAATGTGCTGCTTCTAGAATATGTTGTGAACGTCTGACCTACTGGTTGAAAAGAGTGTTCTAAAGTTGGTTGCTATGGAAACTCTGCTAAGCGAGTGTAGGGGAAGGGTATTAAACAGAGTGTAGTCTGTTCATATTAAAGTGGTTTAGACTTATTATTTATAGAGGAGGGTTTATTTACTAGTTAGGAGTTTCATTGGAAATGAAGTGCGGTTGTAACGAATTAAGAGTACAAAGCTAAATATGTTTTTGGACTCCCATACGTATTCACTAATATGTCACAAGTTTACATGGGGGGCACACTGAGGGTCATAACGTATTTGGGAATATGCACAAATACCCTACTATATTGGGCTTCTTCACAGAAGTGTAAGAAAGGGTTAATACACACTAACCATTGAGAAGTGGAGTAAGAAAAGTAAAATAAGAAAGGCATGTTTTGATTTGCTGCCTTTACAGTATCAGAGAGTGCAAAGTTGAAGAGGTTGCCACTAATGGTTGCTTTGTATGAGAGTGGTGTGTCATTTCTATGCTTAGTTTTCACCTTTTCTGAGAGAGATAAATCTATCTAAAAGAGCAAAAAATATATGATCAATAAACTCAATTTTCAGATATTTGAACTAGATTGAACTTAAATGTGATTTAAAAAGTAAGTATGGCATATACAAAAGTATTGTAACTCTATCTGTGAGTACTTTTGTGAGTGTTTTTATATATTTATTAAAGGGTGAGTAACTGTCTTTATGGGTGTGTGAATATGTGACCATGTGTCTGAGGGTGAGAGTAGCTGTGTGAGAAGTTGCTTAACAATGTCTTGCCCTGGAACTGTAGACAGAGTAAACACAAGGAGATGATGGACGGAGCGCTGAAACTTTTCAGACACTCACCCGCAGTCACAGATCTGGGTTGAATCCATCATCATTCTTTAGCTCACGTCGCCACCTCAGTTCAGACCCAGCTATATGCAAATCAGTCTTGACCCTGTGCCTCATGGGAACAGTCCAGCCCGAACTGCCAAGCCAGGTCTTCCCTGAACCGGAAACAAGCATCCTGGGAACGGTTTCTGGGTAACATTCTTCATCAGCCAGGCTAGCTTGAATCCAGTGGCAAAGTGAGCAAGGGACCCATGTCTGGGCATACCCTGCCAACTTAGGGCGAACAAACCAAACACAAGGAGATGATGGACGGAGCGCTGAAACTTTTCAGACACTCACCCCCAGTCACAGATCTGGGTTGAATCCATCATCATTCTTTAGCTCACTTCGCCACCTCAGTTCAGACCCAGCTATATGCAAATCAGTCTTGACCCTGAGACTGAGGCAAAGTTGCACAGGACCATGCATAATGTGCTGCTCCAGACAAAGGCTTTTCTTTGAATACAAGGAGTTATAGTCTTCTTTATTACATTCTAAAAGAAGACTACAAGTCTCAAAAATCGAAGGAAAAAATCTGATCTGGAGCAGCACATCACGCTTGAACATCTACAACTTAGCAGCTCTGTTGTAGATACTCTTTAGGTAGGGTGTTGGTAAGTCATCCATCAGGCTTGTATGTGCTTTGATGATAAGACATGCATTTTAAAGTATCACTGACTCAGATATGTACTTGGAGACCCCTAGACATGGTTAAATATGCATTCTTTTACCTATATTGCAAGTTCTATATATGTATATTTTGAAAAGCAGAGTCACTCACATAGCCAGTGAGAGAGAGTGACAGAAGAGGTGTAGATATACAATGACATGCCCATACAGCAGTTATGTATGCAGGAGTAACAGGGCCAGTTAGTGACAGAGTTATAAAACCCAAACAGAGTAATAGAGGCAGTAAGTAATTTATACAGCTACTTACATAGACATCAATAGACTGTGATTAAGTTACTTAGCCATCCAGTGAGACAGCCAGAGAGGGACCGTTACACGTATTTAGATGTGTACTGAAGTAGTGATACTCCTACACACTCATCCAGATTAGTAGACTTTTAAACATGTAGCTTACCTGCAAATGCAGAGCCTGTTTATGCAGTTTAAGTTCCAGGTCGACTTGGCATTTAAAACTGCCTACCAAGCCTTAAGCTTTCCTTCTCCTAGATATAACTCACACCTATCGTAGGGTGTAGGTAGGCTAAAGGGCAGGGTGCTTTGTCCTTAGAAGGTAAAATATGTACTTTGAAGTTTCAGTGAGTCACATGCGCACTTTCACAACCATATGCCAAGCTAACTATGCAGTGTCCCAACCTCACTGCAAGTTACATAGTATTTACAAAAGCAGAGTCACTCACCCAGTCAGTGAGACACAGACAGAGGCACTAACACATTCAGTCACATGCCCATACAGCACTTAAGTATCTAGCAGTAATAGAGCCAATTGCACAGACAATTATAAACCCCAACACTCAGTATTAGAGGTAGTAAGTAATATGCACAGTCAGTTATGTACAGATATAGGAACCCATAGAGAAACTAAGAGAGATACCCATATAGTTTTATAGTTAATTGTACTTGCAGTAACACACCCAGGGAGGTACTGATACCATTATTTTGATTTCTCCAGGAGTACTGGGACTCCTAGTCAGCCATCTAGCCAAGTAACCCTTTAAACATGTGTTGGGTCTGCTACTTAAGAGTCTATGTGTGCAGTATTAATGCCAGGTTGTCTTGGCATTGATAAGTACTTGCCAAGCTTTAAACGTACCTTCTACTGGGAATAAGTCACCCCTGAGGTAGGGTGTAGGTAGTACATAGGGCAGGGTGATATGTCTTTATAAGGTAATACATATACTTTGAAGTTTCAGTGAATCACATACACACTTTCAAACCCATATGCCCAGCTAAACATCCAGTGTCTCACCTACAATGCAAGTCACATATGTATTTACAAAGCAGTCACTCACCTAGTCAGTGAGACAGAGACTGAGACAATTACACACTCAGGTACATGCTCATACAGCACTTATGTATCTAGCAGTAACAGAGTCAGTTGCACACACATTTATAAACTCTAACACTCAGTAATAGAGGTAGCAAATAATATTTACAGTCAATTACGTACACATATAGAAACCCATAGAGAAACTAAAAGAGCTATTCATATAGGTTAAAAGTTACTTACACATTCATTAACACTCCCAAGGAGAGACTGACACCCGTATTCAGATTTCTCCAGAAGTACAGGGACTCCTAGTCAGCCACCTAGACAAGTAGCTTTTTAAACAAGAGTTAAGCCTGCTACTGCAGAGGCTTTGTGTGCAGTTTAATGCCAGGTTGCCTTGGCATTGATAAGTGCTTACCAAACCTAAAACGTACCTTCTACTGGATATAAGTCACCCCTAAGGTGGGATGTAGGCAGGCGATAGGGCAGGGTGCTATGTCTTTAGAAGGTAAGACATGTACTTTGAAGTTTAGTGAGTCACATGCACACTTTCAAACCCATATGCCAAGCTAAACATCCAGTCTCCCATCCACACTGCAGCGCACAAAACTTTACAAAACCATACAGGCACTCACCCACCCAGTCAGACAGAGACAGAGGCACTGACACATTCAGTCAAACGCTTATACAGCACTTATGTTTCCAGCAGTAACAGATCCAGTAGCACACACAGTTACATACCCCTAGACTAAGTAATACAGCCAGTAAGCTATTCCTACACCTAGTTACATATACATACAGAGAACTATAAAATACTAAGACAGTGTGTGCAGTTTAAGTGCCAGGCTGAGTAGGCATTTAAAATCCCTTGCCAAGCGTTAAGCTTTCTTTTTCCTACATATAAGTGCCCAGAGGGTAGGCCACAGGTAAACATACACTGATGCATACAGTGACACTCCCATATATTCTGTAATGCATATAGTAGCAGCCTCACACTAATGCATACGGTAACAAACTGAAGGACACACTCATTCATACACTAACACACTTAGCACAAACTGAAGCATAGTGTAAAACAGGCAGAGGAAGATACATGTACACAAACACACCGAGGTACACACTGATGCATGCACAAAGATACACAGGCACACATTCATGCATAACTAACACACCCAGGTACATAATTAAACATACACTGTGACACCCTGGCACACACATATGCATACACTAATACACCCAGGTACACACACTGATGCATATAGTGATATCAGCACACATACACTAATGCAGACACCGAGACACTTAGGCACACACTGATGCAAACACTAACACACCCAGTCACACACTGACCCATACACTAACACAAACACGCTGATGCCTGCAATGAAACACCCAGGGACACACTTATGCATAACAAACACAGCCAGGTACACTCTGATTGATATAGTGACATGACCACACGCACACTAATGCATACACTGAGACACCCAGGCACACAATGATGCACACAGTAACACACCGAATCACACCCTGAGTCATACACTAAGACACGCATGCACACACTGATCCATACACTGACACACCCAGGAAGACAGTGATGCATATGGTGAAACGCCGAGATACACTCTGATGCATGCAGTAGCAAACCCAGGCACACACTGATATATACACTAAGACACCCAAGCAGACACTCATAAATACATTGACCTATCCAGGAACACACTGATGTGCGTATTAACATCTAATGACACAATTATGTCTACACTGACACACCCAGGCACATACTGATCCATGCAATGATACACTCACACACTCATGCATGCACTGACACACACAGGCACACACTAACACATATGCTGACACACGCAGGCACACACTGATGTAGCCTATAGGTAGAACATAGAGCAGGCTGCTATATGCTTTAAAATTAACATGTACTTTGAAGTTTAGCTGGGTCATAAGTGCACTTTAACACCCATATGCCCACTTTAACATTCAGTGTTCTACCCATACTTCAATTTGCAAACATATTTACAGAACCATAAAGGCACTCACCTACCCAGTCAGACAGCAACAGAGGCACTTACACATTCACTCTCACCCCCACATAGCAATTACACATTCTCTGCACAGTTACATACCCTTATACTCACCGATATACCTAGTAAACAATATATACAGCTAGTTACATACAGATATGCAAAACCATAGACATACTAAACCTGTCAGTGATATAGGCCATAAGTCAGGGAGGTATGTGCTTAAAAGGTAAGACATGTAGTTTGAAGTCCTATTATGTCACATTTGCACTCCCAGATCAATATGCCCAGTTATACATTCAGTCTTCCACCTGTACTGTTACTCACATACCTATTAACAAAAGCATAGAGGCACTCAGCCACCCGGTCAGCCAGAGACAGAAGCACTTACACATTCAGTCACATGCCAATACACCACTCATGTATCCAGTAGTAACAGGCAGTTACACACACAATTATAAGTAATAGACCCACTAAGTAATATATACAGTCAGTTGCATATAGATATAGAGAGCTATACAGATAGTAAGACAGCCAGACATACAGAAAGGTAGTTACTTACACAACTAGTGACACACCTAGAGAGGGACTGATACCCTTATTTAGGGAAATACTCAAGTAATGATACTGTAAGTCCCCTATTCAGACAAGTAGCCCTTTAAACATGTTGGGCCTGCTACTGCACAGCCTGTGTGTGCATTTTTACTGCCAGGTTCAGCAAGCATTTAAAACCCCTTGCCAAGACTTAAATACCCCTTTTTGAACATATAAGTGAACTCTAATATAGGCGTAGGTAGACTTACAATAATGCATACACTTATACACCCGGACACACTCTAATGCATATAGTAGCACACCCAGGTACACACTAATGTATTCACAGACACACCGAGGCACACACTAAAACACCCAATCACTCTCTGACCCATTTACCAAGACACCCGGGCACACACTGATCCATACACGGACATACCAGGTTGACAGTGATACATATGCTGACCCACCCATATACATTCTGATGTGTAGAGTAGCACACCCAGGCAGACACTGATATATACACATACACACCCAAGCATACAGTAATGGATACAATGGGATATCTAGGTACACACTCATGTATACACTAACACAGCAAATAACACAAATAACACACTTATGTATATACTGACCCACTCAGTCCCACACTGATGTATAGTCTAAAACACCCAGGCACATACTGATGCATACAGTAACAAACCCTGGTACACACTCATACATACACTGACACACCCATGCAGATACTCATCTATTTACTAACACACCTAGGCACACACTGATGCATACACTGATATACCCGGTCACACACTCATGCATACACTAAGACACCCAGGCACAAACTGATACATTCACTAACATACCAGGCAGGCACTTATGCGTACACTAACATACCTAGGCACACATTGATCTATACGGTGATACACCCAGGCACACATTGATGCGTTGAGTGATACATCCAGTTACACAATGATGTATACACTGACATTGGCAGGCATACTTATTTAAACATGAAAAGTAACTGACTTAGAACGGGTATGACATAGTAACTTAGCTGTTTATAATGGTACTTAAATGCTTAAAATGTGCAATTTAATAGTATAGTATGAAAACCTAAATGTCTTTATTTGTGTTTTCTTTCCCGACATCTATTTTTACTTACAACTAAAGAGCTACAATGGCAAAAAAGCCAGATAAGAAAGATACAGAAATAGGCAAACTATGTCCTTACAACAGAGACAAACGTGGCAAAATAAAGAGAAAAGAGCTGCTGGTAAGAAAACAAAGAAGTTTCTTTAAAAAGTATGTGGAAAACTGCAAAGCAAGCAAAATCAAATTAATAAAAAGAGAGATTTAATTTCAGCTCAGAAAGTACAAAAGGTAAGTGACATTAAGAGGGCTAAATCATATAAGAAAGCAGATAGTTTAACAAGAAGACAGAGGCAATTTAATAAAATAAGAGTCAGAATGTTTTGCAGTAAGGTATTCAGAATCTCATACGACCTATGAAGCAGGGTAAAAGGAGAAGAGAAGCAGTCAAACAAAAGTAACGTGTTGAGGCCGTAGTTGATAAGGCATTTCAACTGAAGAGGAAGCTATTTATTTTGATTCTGAGCAGAATGAGAATGCTGGATAAAATAGTATTGTCCATGAGGAGAAGAATCCAAAAGAAAAGACTTGTGAATAGAAGTAGTTTTTGCAAAGTTTTGAGTGGTGAAGGGAAGCATGCTTCAGTACTGAGCCTTTCTTTAATGAGGAATGCTACTTCCAAGAAAATACATTACAGCATGCAGTTGAAACAACTGGTCGATGTCATGAGATGAAGGATGGTACTCTTATTGAAAAAGAGGAGATGGTTCCTAGGAATGATGAAAAAGTGGTAGTTGAAGAGGTACAAGAAAGGTGTAGACACTAGACAGCCCCTGTATACAAGTGAAACTGTAGCAGTATTTGCAGTGTTTTGCAGCAATCAATTGATATATTGTGAAGTTTTGTATGCATGTTTCCATGCAGAAGTCTGAAACAGAAAATAGTGATTTTGCACATGTTAGATCCATGCAAAGTAAGGAAGTATAGCAATTTGTATGGACATTCACTGGCATGTCTATCAAAAACAGTGAGCCAAAGCACCTTTCATCACTTTAGAATGTTAGCTGTTCACCACTCAAAAATGCGAAATTTAGTTAGAAGAGTTTACTATGTCAAAACTCCTGACCTATGGTTAGGAGAAATGAATAGAGCCATTTTGCATGGGACGGTAGCAGAGGTAGAAAAGTTTATGAAGATGTTCAGTTTCGTTTCTTTGGTCCAGATCAGGAGTCTAGGGAAAATGAGGAGTTGCTTACTGGAGGTGTAGAGGAACAGGACACAGGCATTAGTACTGACAACTTTCCACAAGAGATTGCAAAGTTTAACACAGTTTCTTCAGAAAAACCAAACTGTGTTTGTATTTGTTGTCGACACACTCACTACAAAAGTCAAACTCACAATCTAGTTGTATTCTCTAAAACTGAACAGGAGAACAGAGATAAGTGGCAATGAATTGTTGTTTATTTATTTGTAGAAGAACGCTTTGAGTTGTCCACACAGCAAATTATATGTAAATACTGCTATGATAAGTTAGAGGATAGCAAAATGCCAGGTAGAGCAGTACATAACAACTTAGAATTAGATGTATTCCATAAGAGATACAAGATTTAAATGTTTATGAATGTATTCTCGTCCATTGTGTACACCCATTTCAGGCTATAGTTCGTATGAAGCTGAAGACAGGGAACCTGCAACCAACTGAGCTTTAGAAAGTCCTTAAAGGAAGAGTTGTCTACTTACCCTTTGATTTTAAATTACATTTGGAAACTGTAGGGGTAAAGAGAGATATTGCTGAACCTCTAATCATTTTAGTAAATGGTGTCCCTAACAAGAATAAAAAAATCTGGCAAGAGTTAGTGGATGTTAGTAAAGTAAAAAAAAGCAACATAATACCTGGTACAAATTATTATTTGTTATAAAATGTTGATGCTCTTAGAGATGTAACATCTATGGAGGATGAAACATTACCATCAAGAGCTCTAACGGAAAAAGTGGACCAGTCCAGATCTTAAGAGATTTATGAAAACTACAGCATTGATCCCCTGCATTCTAAAGAAGTCATTGGTGATATTATTGATCTTTTTCAAATGTAACAAGCAAAAGGAGCTCCCATAAGTGTGTGGGAGAAACGTTTAGAAGCTCACTGTTTTCCACAACTCTTTCCCACTGGAGCAGGTGGCAGCTATGATGACCACCCCATACAGATACCATCAGCTGAACACTGGTCAACCAGATTATATTCAGAGGACCAAGATTTCGCCAGTGTATTCCCTACATATTCCATCTTCTGTTTGACAGTGACTTGTCTGGACTTTCATATGCTGTAAACCACATTCTGAAGACAGGAGTTAATTTTCAAAATATCTCTGCAAAGAAATTTATTGACAAAGATCATGAAAAGGATGAAAACCTAGAATACAACTTGATTAATTTGATGGCATGCCAACGTGGCGCAAACTAGTATTGGTATTGTCTCCATGGAGAACTGAAATGTATGTTGAGAAACCTAGATACACCTACTTGGTTTGTGACACTCAGTTGTGCTGAGTATGCATGAGGTAACCTTCTTGAATTCTTGAGACAAGCAAACTCAAATAGTAAGTACATGAATTTTAAGACAGCCAGAGAACTTTGCTCTTTGGGTCCTACTAATGTTTGTATATATTTTAACCACACGTTCCAAGCCATGCTCTCTTTCATCTGCAACAAAGCAAATCCTCCTCTTGGTAAAGTAACTGATTTCTTTTGGCGTAGAGAGTACCAAGCAAGAGATGCTCCTCATGTTCAAATGCTCTTATGGATAAAAGATGCACCAAAATTTGGAACAGACAATGATGAGTCTTCCAACAGATATTGGTGAAAAAGGCTTGAGACAGGTTCTGCACTTTCAAACTCATAGATGTGGGAAGTACTGTCAGTGAAAATACAGATGCAAAGGTACATTTTATACAAGATGTCGCTTTGGATTCCCACAACCTGTCATTTCACAAGGTAAACAGCTTTTTTATGGGGCACATGCATCAAGGTAGGCTTTTGCGATTCCTTAATTGCGATTATTAAGGAATCGCAATTAAGGAATCGCAAAAGCCTATGCATGTAGGAATCTCTAAAAAAAATAGCGGTTCCTAAACACTCCTTAATTACGACTCGCAAATTCGAGTCGCAATTAAGGAATGGCTTCCCATTAATTCCTATGGGCCTCCAGGCCCATAGGAATGAATGGGAATTGCATGCGCAATTTGCGAATAACCAATAGGTACTCGCAAATTGCGCATGCAATTTCAAGGGTGCAAAGGTGCCAAAAGGACACCCTGTTGCACCACTGAAATTGTAATGTGAACACATGTTGTGCACACACATGCCCCAAGGGCATGTGTGTGTGTGTAACCAGGAACTTTGAAAAATGCAGTTCAGTACATTTTTCAAAGTTTTTGCAAATTACCATCAAGTTCAAATTGATGGTAATTTGTGACCCCTATCCGCGAAATCGCTATTTGCGAATTCATCATGCATTGCATTCAAGTAATCGCTATTTTTGCGGTTTCTCAAATTGCGATTTTTGCATTTGGGATGATGCATCCCAAATGCAAAAATACCAGTCGCAAAGGGGCAGATTCTGCGAATCTGCCCGTTTGCGACCGGTTTTTCGCTTGATGCATGGGGCCCTATATGTAGTAAGACATACAATTTGTTGCACACAACTCCATCGCTGTTGCTCGTTATGTCACTTCATATATTACAAAATCAGAGAAGTCAGATATGAAGGAGATGTGGGAGGATATTTCTGCAGAAAAGAGTCTTACCAAGAAATTGTATAGCTTCAGCTTGAAAAAGCTTTCTGGCAGAGAGATAGTATCCTATGAGTGCTCAGATCAGTTGAGCTCGACTAGTTTGTTCTCGAAGAAGTCAAGGGGAATTGTGTGGGTAAGTCTAGGCCTTGCAAGCACCCTGAATAGGGTGTTGAAATCTTTTCAAGAAATTCAGTATCTAGCAGAGTTTGATCCGGAAAGCACAGACATTATGAAATCAAATATGCTGGACATGTACTATCCAAGAAGGAGTCCACACCTAGAAAACATGTGCTTTTATGAAGTACTTCAACACTATAGATATAGAAGCAATGTAACTAAAAACATAGAAGAAGGGAAATATACATTATTTGGATGTAACAGTTGTATGGTGAAACATAGCAAAGGAAATCAAATTAACCATAGGAAACTGAGTTTACCAAACTGCAGATAAAAGAGAGGGCCATATTAGCAACAAAATGCGATAAATATCGCAGAGCGCGCTTAGCGCGAAATATTTTATCGCCAGCTATCGCTGGAATATATCGCCACGCTAACGCTGTATTAGCAACAATTAGCGTCATGGCGATTATTATTCCAGCGATAGCGGCATAATGCGAGAATATCGCTGGAAAACCAGCGATATTCTCGCATTAACGCTAAGGTGGATTCAGCAGCAGAATCCACCTCCTATACTTCAAACAGGTAAGTCATCCTCACTAGCAGGTGTTAAAATCTAGCGATAAACGCGCTTAGCGCAAATTATTTTATCGCTTCGCCTGCCTTGCTAATAGGGGGTAGTGGTGTTAGCGACTGTATTCAGTCGCTTTTAGTAGGGAACGCCTTCCTTGCATGTCAGTAGCGATAATTATCGCTGACATGCAAGGCGATGGAAAACGCGGCCTCTAACGCCTGAAAGCTGTCGCTAACGCCTGTTAGCGACAGCTTGCTAATAGGGCGATAAAATTATCGCCGCTTTAGCGGCAAAAAGTGCCGCTAAAGCGGCGATAAAGCCCTTGATAATATGCCCCAGAGTTTTTCTATTTAGCACTTCTGTAACTGTTCAAGCCTTGGTGTGCTGAATCAGAACTACTTGGAGTCTATTACTGCTATGAAGATTCTTTCAATGCTGTAAAAGACAGCATTCAGTGTTCAGTATTTCCAAGCTACTGGCAAATGTTGAAAGATGGGATCGAACAAGAAGAAAATATTGCTGCTGAGTTAGCTAAGGAGAGTTCACAAAGCAGCCAGAGTTCTGTACCACTGAGTAAAGATCCTCTTGGACAACCAGTTATTCAAAATGAAGCAGCCATTGCCATGAATGAGGTGGAGACTGCAATGCAACAAGCAAGAGAAGAAAGTATTGATTTCGGACACTTGGTAGCGCAAGTGAATGGTGAACAGAAAGGAATTTATATTGAAGTAAAAGATAAAATAGACGATGGATTGATGTACGAGAAGAAAGAATGTCAATGCTCTTTGTTTAAGCCAATACAACTCTACATCAGTGGGAAAGGGGGCACCAGCAAAAGCTTTCCAATTAAAGTTCTCACCACTTATCGACGGAGGACTACAGAATCAAATTTATCATGTGTAGTAACGGCACCAAGTGGATTAGATGCACACAACATTAATGAAATCACTTTTCCATTGATTACTTATGCTACCTGTAGGCGATTACAATAAACTGGAATACCAGAATTTATCCTTTGAAGCTTGTCATTATGTGTCAAAAGTACTGAAGAGACTGAAGCTTTTAATCATTGATGAGGGGAGCATGGTCTCTAACTTAATGCTTTCCTTGGTACACTTGAGAATGCAACAGATTTTAAAAGCAGAGTATGATGTGCTGTTTGAAGCAAAGCACCTAATAGTTATTATGACCTACTGCAACTTACCACCGAGAAAGAACAGACTGTTTTCAAGACACTTCTCCATAATGAAACAAGAAATTCTTTGGGAAGTATTGGCAATGTAAATATTTGGTTAAACTTCAAAAGCAAGCAACTAGTGAAGAATATACGTCAAGCATCTGATGTGGAATATGGAGATATTCTAAAGTACATTAGAGTACGAGTTCTGACAAAAGAGGGGAAACGTGCTTTGGAAAGTTGACTTATCAAGAAACTATTTCCATCTAACACAACAACACAACTAATGTGCAATTTCAATAAAGAAGAAAAATCCATAGTCTTTTTAATAAGCTCGGGCATAAAACTCTGCTCTGTTCGTGGAGTTTGTGGAATTCGGCAACTCCACGTTCCGCGGAGAATGCAGAGTTACCGTTAAACTCCGCACTCCGCAACGGAGCGGAGGTTTCTTTTGGTCCACGATCTCAAAATGTGATTTGGAGCACATGGGAGCAACTTGCCAGGCACTTGCGATCACCCACAAGATTTTTAGGGCAGTTTGCGGGTGCCATGAGATGTGCTAGCCGGCCGCATGCCCCTGCAAGATTTTGAAGTTGCCAACTGGTCATTTGGGCGCACCAGCGACTTCCAGAGGATGTTTCCTGGTGTACGCGATCCCAAATGTGCAGGATCTACCGCGGCTGCAATCTGGAGAAGATTGTCTCCTTGAGCAGCATCAAAATCTTACCCGAACTGACGATTTGGAGTTAAATACCTCCCCGAATTGAGATTCGGCTTTGGTTTTTTTGTGCGAGGAGTCTTTTTTTGTTTTTATTTTTTCAACTGGAAGGAAGCTCCCCAGAGTCTGCAACTTCCAGTTCCCGTCCTCAGGCTCCTCCCAGTGCTTTGTCCATCTCTGGTCACTTTTCATTTGGATTTGGAGCTGGAAGAATCACTCTTTGTGTCTGCTGCATATCCCATTGGATTTAAGGACTTTGAATTTGAGATTTAACAAGTAAGTTGAAAAACGGGTGTGGTTTGTTTGATTGGGGCCATGCACCTGGATTTATTTGTTCTTTTAATGGATTTTTTAAATGTATTGTGGTGGGTGGCCTGTTGTTTCAGTGGGGCCTAGTGATTTATTTGCATTTCATTTTTTTCTTTTGTAAAGGACAAATGTTTCACAGTTTACTTTATTTTCTACATGTTTTTTTACTACATTTGAAATTTTGATTGAATTCACTATGTGGCCTAGTCTGCCAATTGGTCTTCCAGCCAGCAGGCCCAGTGCTAGTCATGGGGGCATGAAACAACAGTTTCTGTGGTGTTTACAGCATTTAGGCCATGGATGGATTTGAATTGAAATACAAAATGTGTTTTCTTGTGGTATTTCATGTTTTTGTTCATGCAAACAGTGTATAGGACTAGGTGGGGGAATGCCTTTGAAGGATGTGTCTTGTTGGTCTATAAAAAAGTTTTTAGCACAATAAATTTTTTGGGGGGCTTTGCTGAATTAATGATGTTTTCTCTGTTTTAGCATTCCTCCTTTGTCTGACCAGTGTGTGTTTGTGTGTTTGCCATAGGCCAACATTTTCCTTTGTTCAAGATGCCATGTGGCCACTGGCCAGGGGCCATTTTGTATAGTCAGTGGACTGTCCCTAGGCCTGCATTTGCTATTTGTTTTACAGGCTTCCTGTCTCTTGTTGTTGCTTGTTACTTGTTGTGAGTGACCGTGTGGCTGGCAGCCTTTTTTTGTATGCAGCCAGTGTGCTTTTGCCATAGGCCTGCATGCGTTCTTTGTTCTAGGCCTCCAGCTTCTTATTGTAACTATGTGGCTGGTGGCCGTTTTGTGTAGGCAGCCGGTGTGCTTTTTCAATAGGCCTGCAAGTGTTCTTTGTTCTAGGCCTCCTGCTTCTTGTTGTGTGACCATGTGGCTGGTGGCCATTTTGTGTAGACAACCAGTGTGCTTTTGCCATAGGCCTGCATGCGTTCTTTGTTCTAGGCCTCCAGCTTCTTGTTTTGACCATGTGGCTGGTGGCCGTTTTGTGTAAGCGGCCGGTGTGCTTTTTCAATAGACCTGCAAGCGTTCTTTGTTCTAGGCCTCCTGCTTCTGGTTGTGTGACCATGTGGCTGGCGGCCATTTTGTGTAGGCAGCCAGTGTACTGTTTTTGCCATAGGCCTGCATTAGTTCTTTGTTCTAGGCTTCCAGATTCTTGTTTTGACCATGTGGCTGGTGGCCGTTTTGTGTAGGCATCCTGTGTGCTTTTTCAATAGGCCTGCAAGCGTTCTTTGTTCTAGGCTTCCTGCTTCTTGTTATGTGACCATGTGGCTGGCGGCCATTTTGTGTAGGCTGTGCCAGTGTACTGCTTTTGCCACAGGCCAGCAAGCGTTCTTTGTTTTCTAGGCCTTCTGCTTCTTGTTGTGAGTGTGTGACCATGTGTCTGGCAGCCATTTTGTGCATGCAGCCAGTGTGCTTTTGCCATGGGCTGCATGTCTTCTTTGTTGTGGCCAACTGACCAATGGCCATGCCTTCTTGCTGGTGGTTGTTGTTGTGTGGCAATGTGGCTGGTGGCCATTTTGTATAGGCAGCTAGTGTACTTTTGCCATAGGCCTGTATGCGTTCTTTGTTCTAGGCCACCTGCCTCTTGTTGTTGTGACCATGTGGGTAGTAGCCAATTTGTGGATTCAACTAGTGTGCTTCCCCTACAGGCCTGTCTTCTTCTCCTTGTTCCCAATGAATGCCTTCCTGTTCAGTGTTGTTGATGACAATTAGGCGCTGGTTGGCAGCCATTTTGTGCTTCCAATCAAATTCAGCCCTTTTTGCCGTAGGCTGCATGGATGGCTGAGCAATGAGGTAGCAGTTTAATAATAATTTATTATTATATCTTTGAGAATAACTTCACTTATGTTTAATTATTTTTAATGTTTCCATTTTTTTAAGTAAGAGGTACTCTATTTTTTCAATTTTTAATTTTGTATTGTATAAATTTAAAAAAATGTTCTTTGTTTATACCATTTCCTACTACATCTTGCATTAATCAACCCCATGTCTGCTATAGCACAACAGCATTAATTGTCTAGGGATTATTCCTTCCATTGTCATTTGTCAGGTGCACCTCCCTCAGTGCCACATCACACTTGAGTGACGTGTCGTCACATGCTGCACATAAAGCAAACAGTTTTATCTGTATGTTGTTGTTCTTGTTTTTGCCCTCTCTTATTCTTCCTGAGTGGTCAGTCACCATGAAAGTATATGTTGGTGGGGTTTCCATTTTATGAATGAGTAGATATACACTGTATTGTTAATTAAGGGAGTAACAGCAGTGACTGACCACACTAAATTATATTTTTTTGTTTGTGCTACTAATTGAACAGCAACAATACCATGCTTCACTGATGTCCTTCTTGCTTCTTTTCTTTTAGGTGCACGACAAGACAACAACGCGACAACAAAACGTGCCATCACCCACAGTACTGCCAGTAAGAAAGCCTGTGTACGGCGTGAGCGTGATGGGTGAGTGACCCACACATCATCAGACATCTTTTCAACTTGTGAAGCTAAGTGCCACTGCTAACTGACAGCTTCAAGATGACCCCAAAGAAAGGTGCTAAAACTGCTACCAAGAAAGTGTCTAGTGAGAAGAAGGAGCTTATCACCACCACCACTTGTAAGTCGCCCCAGTTGTGTTTTGGAAAACAAAAAACTGTGCCTGCCACAACAGCCTCTGGGGAGCAAGCTGGGAGCAACATCCCCAAATCAGTGGACCCATTCCAATCTAGGCCCAAGCCCATGTCTGTCACAGAGGCAGCCAGTCTAATCACAGCAACGCCGACGAGCAGTGATGTTGACATTGACTTATGTCTATCGCAAAGTAGTACCCAATCGTTGCAGGAAACTTAGAGAAGGGCACAACAATAAGAACAACAGCCACAACCGCCAATAGTAATTACTCCTGAAGTAGGAGTAGTTCAAGAGATTGAGCTTCATGCTGAGGAAGTAGAGCAATCTACTCCAGAAGATCCATTGTCTTCCAGATCTCCAACTAATAAAAGGAGGGTTAGTGGTGCATCATCTTCTTCTTCAAGCCCCCCTTCTGATGATCTAGACACCACTTGGATCCCGCCTCATTCTGAGAATGAGACATGCCACAAGACAACTCAGACGAGGCTAAGGAAAAGGAAGGTTCCAGAAAGCCTTAGAGTTATGGAGGCAGATGTAGAAGAGGAGGATGACGACGAGCCAGTCATCATGGATGTTAGCCCAGCCCCAGTGGAGACCGACGTTACCCCATCCCAACTTAACGGGGCGAATGTGGCAGGGGCCCCACAGATCCAACCACCACCACCAGCCATATTTGCAAAGTCCCAGCAGTGACCTACATCCACAACCATCTCAGTAGAAGTAGGTACTGCAGCAAGTCAAAACATCAAAACGCCCACCTATCGCTAGTTCATCCGACATTGGCAGTGGCACCAGCTTCAGAAAGTTGAGCTCCCCAGTTTGGGATTTCTTTTTGGTTAGTCAGAAGGAGGCAAACATTGCCATATGCTCCCTTTGCGGATCAAGTCTTAGTCGGGGTAAGCTTGGTACAAACTATGGTACTGGGGACCAAACAACCCATTTGAGAAAGCACAATATGCTCCGTTGGGAGGCACACCTTAGTGGCCAAGAAACTGCAAGTGTTGTTAGAGAAGGGGTGAAAGCCAGTTGAGCAGCAGGGAATCCGAATCCGAATCGATCACGTTGTAAGGAGAAGAAGAGGAAGACATCTTCATTACACAAAGCAGCCTTGTCCCCAGCAGTGCAGTAGTATCACCCACATAGCAATGGCACAAGACTCAGGTCGAGACATCAAGGCAACAGGGGACAGTGACTGCCCGCTGAACAGCACATTGAGCCTACCACTGTCTGCTCTCAAGAAGTCATCTGCATCAGTGGCATCAGGAAATAAAAAAAAACAGGCTACTATTCCTACCATGATTAGGCCAGAGGGGCAGTGTGAATGCAACCACGCAACGGCACATTTGTACAACGCGAAGCTGGCTAAAATGTTAGCGCTGGACCTTCTTCCTTTTTCTTTTGTTGAAGGGGTGGGATTTCTTGACTTTGTGGCAGCCGTCTGCCCGAAATGGAAGGTTCCCAGTCGGTCCAATTTACAAGAGTTGCTGTTCCAGTGCTACATCACGATGTGCTTGAATTGCTTGGATAAGCTTTGCAGCAGAGTGCTGTCCACAGTATCCACCTGACAACAGACATGTGGACCTGTTGCCAAGCGATTGATTCCAGGTGCATCACTGCACACTGGATCTCTTTTGTGGGGGCTAGAGACAAGATATCTGCAGGTGTTGACACTGCTGAGATTTTTAATGCTGCTCTAAAACATGCAACAGTAGCGATGTTCGCAATGGAGAAATCCCATACAGCTGCAAACATTTTGGAAGATTTTAACAACAAGGTCTTTGAATGGCTGTGACCGAGAGGGCTTAAGATTGGATTTGTTGCCATGGACAATGGCAGTAATATAGTTAAGGCCATGGCCGATGGTGGTTATTTCAGGGTCCTGTATTTGGCGCACTGCATCAACATCATTGTACATGACTTTCTAAAAAATTAAGACCAGGTAAGCAACTTACTTTCCACCTGCCGAAGAATCTGCACTCATTTCAGCCATTCATTTAAAGCCCGGAAACAGCTGAGGGTCATTCAGCGTGATAATAGAATGCCTGTTAATGCACTCATACAGGAGGTGTCAAAATGCTGGAACTCCACTTATTTTATGCCTGAACACCTGTTTGAGCAGTACAGACCTATCAAAGAATATGTCATGCAAAGAGGAGATGCAACTGTAAAAGGCATGATCATTGAGATAGACCAATGGGGCCTAGTCAAATGCCTGACAGAGATGCTACTTCCTTTTGAGGTGTTCAAATGGGAAGTCAGCAAAGAGGACAGTACCGTGGGCCAAGCTATCCCAATGTTGCACATGCTACAGGAACAGCTAAAAGATGTGTCTGCAATGTACGCAGGTGTGGAGGAAGAAAAAGATATGTATGACATGGTGGAGAGCTTAATCCTTCGCTTATCTGCTAATACAAGGGTGCAAAGAGACATTGTGCCCTTCAAACATTACATCTGTGCCACAATTCTTGATCCATGGTACAAACCATTACTGTCCACTTTCATTCCTTTTTCAGACAGGGATGTTAGAAAATACAAAACATGGATAGCTGAGCAAGGCAGTGAGCTAGAAAAATAACGGCAGGGAAGTAGAGGCCCACTGGTCCTGGGCACAAGTCCTATGGGGCAGCCTTCAAGTTCAGAGCCTGAGGGCAGTGCTGTTGGCTCACAGCAGCCAAAACCAATGACAAGAACACCATCAACAACACCAAGACCAGGAGCATCCACCCCCAAATCTGCAACTGAGTGGTTTCTACAGGCAGGGCTTACGTCCAGTGCAGAGGCGAAGGCAAAACAGGTCGAGCAAAGAGGAGCACCAGCAATGTACATTGAGTGAATGGTCCAGGCTTATCTGGATGACGCAACAGAGGTCTACCTTGATCAAAACCCATTAGTGTATTGGTATGGCCAGTGATCAGCAGTCTGGCAATATACTATCTGTCTTGCCCTGTACCAGTGTTTCCGCTGTGCATGTTTTCAGTGAAGCTGGTGCCGTTGTCACAATGAGAAGGACCACTTTCTCGCCCCAAAACATGGAGAGATTAACCATGATCAAAATGAATCAGCACGGGGCGTGGCTTGGAGAGCCATCATGGCGGACACAGCCTAACCAGGCTCCGCGCGTCCACGCCATAATCCGACATCAATCTGACATTAATCCTACTCAGGGGTGCCACATTTGCAAGGCAAGTGACCCTGACAGAGAGAGGAGTCACATTTCCTGCCGTTTGGCGGCTGGTGAGCTGCGGGGAGAGTTGTATCCTGTGGGCGAGTACTGGCGGGGTGCAGGCCGGATCTCTCATCCGGCATCCGGAACACAGAGGAGCGGCACCGCAGCGGAGCTCGGGGCTTGGAGGCAGCCCAGAGGTGAGCGGCGCAGCTGTGGGAGAGTGCTTTACGACACCCGGCGCCCCCACATGCAGGATCCTGAGACCATCTCGGCCTGGCGCCATAGTGGAGCCTGCCCCTCCCCCCCGGAGCACCGCCATTAGTCGGGGGAGGCCTAGCCCGTGATCTTCCTGCCAGTTTGAGCCGCGGGGACCCTGTGATCAGGCTGCAGTGGGGCACTGGCCATTACCACCGTCTTGGGTATATGAGGCGAGCCGACCCCAGCTGCGCCCCCTCGCACGGACCTTCATCAGCCGCCAGTGCACGGCGCAGCAGCAAGACCGGGGCTGGGCCGCAGCCCCAGAGGTGAGCGATCCGGTGAAGGGTGGATCTCCATCACTGCCCGACACCCCCCCACGGGCTCTCTGCGGCCATACCAACCCCGCATGGAAGGGGGCCCGCCTCCCTTCCCCTGTTTCAGAGCGGTGCCGTATATGCGGGTGGGCCTCGGCGGGGGCCTTCCCACTTATCCGTGCTACTGGGACTCTTGGCACAGCCTGCCGCATACTTTCATCAATCTCAGAGGTGGGGAACTCGGCTGATGGTGTTTGTGGCCCCCGCACCGACCAAACATACGACAAGGCCCTGACCAGCATACATTCCTCCTTAGTGCTGTGCCCCACCAGAGGCAGCCCGGAGGAGAGTCGAACAGGATTGCATCGGCCACGGTGGTGATCTCCCCATGGGGCATGCCAGCGCCGGGGCCCATATCCTCGCCTTGACTGTGGCCATTTCCCGAGACAGGACGCACCTGGTGGGACCATCGAAACACACGCAGTGTGGGTGGCGCGATCCATTGCGGGTCCTCATATGTCGCAGCCTCCAGAGCATCTCGTGGGAAGTGTGTGAACGACGGAGTTGGCTTACCCCCCGGCGGATTGTGAACCGGTGAGCTGGGGCCCTCCTCTTCCCTCGCATCCGTTCTGGGGCCCACGGTCGAGGCATTTCTGGATCTAACAGACCCTGGAGCTCCCGCTAAAATATTTGGGCCCGGTCCTGAACGTTTTCTGGGGAGCACTGTTGGCGGGTGGTCCGGCGAGTCTGGTCCTCTTATAGGGCCTCCTTGGCAGGCAGTTGTGGGCGGTGGAAGCGGCTGAGCTAGGCTCAGTGTGGCTTGTGGCCCATGACACACCTGGATCTGTGAGGGCCTGCTGACGGTGCATCCCCACAGTGAGACCCGGCTCGGTCCCCGCGACTTTCTCCCGCATTGAGGCTGTACCTCCCCCAGCGCGCATACAGTTCTGGGACAAACGCCTGCAGTCCCTGAGTGGCCGTAACCTCCTTGACCTTATCCACAATGGGCAGGGACAAACTCAGCGGACCTGGCCCTAAACAGGGCACCCTAGACCATTTCACTGCGCCCACAGGGGGCTCCACAGGTGGTGAGGGTGCGAGCTCGACGCCCGACAATGTGGCCCTCCTAGCGGCGATAAATAATGCCAGAGATATGCTAGATGCTATGATTGGAGCAGTGGGGTCGGAGGTCTCATTCCTGCGCCAAGATCTCCATAAGGCAGTCGACCGCATCACGGAGGTGGAGACGAGGGTCTCGACAGTGGAGGACACAGTAGCCACCCTTACAAAAAAAGTCAATAAACTTACCGTGGTATTGCAGGAGCTGGTCTCTAGGGTGGAAGATGCAGAGGGCCGTGCGCGACGCAACAATCTGCGCTTCGTGGGCCTACCGGAGGGATGTGGGGGACCCTCCATGATCCGCTTCATCACTCAGTGGCTCCCAGATCTCCTGCCGCGGGATCTTCTCTCTTCGTGCTTCGTGGTGGAGCGCGCTCACCGGGCATTGACTAAAAAACCACCCCCGGGCGAAAATCCCAGACCAGTCATTGCAAAACTATTGAACTACGCCGACCGGGATGCAATCCTGCAGTACGCTAGGACACACAAAGAACATTTTCAACATGAGTCGCGGCCCGTAATGGTGTTCCCTGATTATACATGCCTGGTCCAGCAACAACGCCAGTCCTTCGCAGCGGCAAAGCGCAAATTACGAGACTTGAACCTGCAATATATGCTCTTATATCCAGCTAGGATGAGGGTGATTTTCAACTCCAAATCATTCTTCTTTGACACTCCGGAGGCCGTCTTTGCGTGGTCAGATGAACGTCCCCATCTCCGGCCACATTCACCACCGTTAGTGGAATCAGACTCATCCCGTGGATCACAACGGAACAGACCTCGAAGGACTAAATCCAAAAGACGCCACAGATCTGGATCGGACAGGCAATCCACAAGTCCGGAACGGGCCTCCTGAGCTTTCCATCACACCTCTGGCAGCCAGCCGCATGTTGTCATAGATTGCTGCTCATTAAGACTCTCCGAACACATGTCCCTCTGAGTGGGCGTGAATGCCAGGCCATGGGACTACCAGGCCCGAGACACTTTCGTTCTCCCCCTTGTTTCCATGTCTTATGGGTGGGTAGGGAACCGTTGGTGTGGGGGCTCGGGTCTCCCCCGTTGGGGGCCCGGTGTGCCCTACACCACGATAGATGCTCCTAGTTTTTGGCAGTGTCGGGTGGGGGGAGGGGGGATGTTAGGGAAATGTAGTTTTATGGTTCTTATTTTATATGCAGACCTTTTGTCTAGATTTCGAAGTCTTCATCGCTATGCCCCCTGTCTGGCTCGATTTGGTTTTCATTATATTTATCATACGGGGTTCACCAGGGACTCCCGGGGGTGGCCATTCTAATACACCGTAGGGTCCCATTTCAGCACATAGCTCACAGGTTAGATCCCGGGGGCAGATTCATATTCGTCACCGCCACACTGCACGGCCAATGGACCGACAACGCAGTACCGACCGTCAACCATTACTGGGTCCCACTAAATTGCACTTACTGGTATCTACCCTAGGCTGGGCAGACATATGGCAGGAATATCACCCCACAGATCATAGCTACACATACATGTCCGCAGTCCATGGCTCACAATCCCGATTGGATTACTTTTTCGTCCCTCGCATATTCCTTCATAGGTCCTCACAGATAACTCACCTCCCCCGCGGGCTCTCTGATCATTCCCCGATCACCTTAAAATTCCATACGTGCTCTCGGAAACCCCCCTTTCAATGGCGCATGTCCCCCTGGCACCCCCCTGGCACCTTCGGTATCCGGACTATCAGGACAAGTTACACACGGCGATCTCCACGTATCTAGATGCAAATATCCCCTCCGCCCCATCCCGATGCATTCTCTGGGATGCTCTAAAGCCCACCGTCCGTGGGGTCGAAATCAGCTATCGCACCAAAGAAAAACATACACGGCGAGAGCAACTGGCGGCCCTAGAGTCGCGCCAGACAGCCCTAGCCTTGCAACTCAACCTAGACCCCAGCCCCACTGTGCGGCGCAACCTGCTGCAAGTACAACAAGAAATACAGCAATATCTAATGGGTGAGGCAAAAGAGATCTGGGAGGCATCGCAACACCGAGTTTACCAATGGGGGGAAAAATCGAGTAAAATGCTCCACCGGCTCTGCCAGGCTGACAAAGCCCCGGCGATCGTCCCCACTATCCGTGACGCGGAAGGGACCTTGTGCACATCGCCAGAGGGCGTGGCCAGGGAATTTGTACGGCACTTCATAGCCCTTTACGCACGTCGCGAACAGATCTCGACCGCTCTCATTGTAGAATTCCTGACAGATATCCCACCGCGGAAGCTCACCGACCATATGCTCGAACAATTGGAGGCCCCAATCACAGTAGACGAACTGACTGGGGCCATTAATGCCTTACACCCAGGGCGGTGCCCCGGTCCCAATGGATACCCTATGGAATTCCTACGGCCGCACATGCATCTCTTATGCCCCATTTATTGGCTGCAATACAGGAGGCCTTAGACTTAAGCATATTGCTCCAGGATTTGCGACATGCGTAAATAGTTCTGTTTCTCAAACCTGGCCGCCCTCCGGAAGACCCTTCCTCATATCGCCCCATCTCCCTCATCAACTTTGAGCCTAAACTATTAGGGAAAGTCCTAGCCGATCGCCTGCGTACGTGCGTCTCAGATCTGATCCACCCTGACCAGTCGGGCTTTATGCCCCAAAGAGCTAGCCGCCATAACATCCGGAGAGTACATAACGCCATAGCAGCAGCCCCGGCGCTGGGACGGCCGGCCGCTATTCTATTGGCTGATATAGACAAGGCCTTTGATTCTCTTAGCTGGGTATACCTCTTTCAATCACTTGAAACAGTTAACTTTGGTCCCGCTTCATAGCGTATCTCCGCTTGCTCTACCCAAACTTAACGATGTCAGTTCGTATAGCTGGGCACTGCTCAAACCGCTTCCCCATCCACAGAGGCACTAGACAGGGCTGCCCCCTGTCCCCACTGTTGTTCGCCCTTGCGGTCGAACCTTTAGCGGCGTGGGTCAGGAGCGACCTGGTGCTCCGTGGTTTTGACTGGTCCCAGTCGAGATCGGACTGCATCGCGTTATACGCGGACGACGTCCTGTTTTTTATGACAGTCCCACGGTTCTCTGGGCTCCGCATATTGCAAATCCTCAGAGTGTTCAGGGAAACTACTGGCTTACACACCAACCCCGCAAAATCTGTGCTCTTTCCAGTATGCAGTCATCAAGGATGTGGTGCTTGGGCATCGCAACTGTCCCAGGCGACGGGCGGTTTCAAATATCTAGGCATTTTTGTGTCACCATGCCCCAAAGTCTCATGGGCGCATAATATCACTCCATTGCTTGCGAGTCTGAACGGCGAAATGACAATCTGGTCCTCTGTTCCCTTGTCTCTGTACGGGCGATCGGCCATCTTTAAGATAGTATCCCTGCCTCGGATTTTATATTGCCTTCAAAACTTCCCCTATACTATCCCTCGCTCCTGGTTTGCGCAAGTCAACGCCATACAAAATAAATTTCTCTGGAATGGTGGGGCGATCAGGGTCGCGCTCCGCACATGCGTACAATCTACATACTGTGGGGGGATCGCAGCAGTGGACATCTATTCATATTATGCAGCATCTCACTTACTAGTGGTAAACGAATGGTGGTATAACTCCCCAACCGACCCGGCTTTTGCAATCGAGCATGCGGCAATGGAAGGGACCCCCCTCCTTCAACTCCTTTATAGTGCCACACGCCTGGATTTTTTACCTCCGGCAGGTAGAGTAGTGATACAGCTGTGGCGGAATACAGTCCGACAGATGGGTTGGAGTGGGACGCTAACCCAAACAACTCCACTATGGCAGGGGGCATACCTCCGCCCAGTTGCCGCCTTGGGAGCGTTCCGGGGGTGGGACCTAGTAGGGATATTGACCCTTGGTGATGTGATGCGGGGCACCACACTGAAATCCTTCCAGCAACTACGAGGAGTTCCAGTTACATAAGATGCAATTTTACAAATACCTTCAATTCCGCCATGCCCTGACTCCCCTGATCCACACGCTTGAGACCCTTCCAGAATTCCACCCATTAGAGGGCCGTCTGCTGATGGGAGATCTGGGCCTGCACAAGATTAAGCAAATATACCAGACACTGATGACCCACACACAGACAACACTCGATAAGACACGACGAGCGTGGCAAGCCGACATTCCTGACCTTTCGGATGACGACTGTGCCGAAGCCATAGCCAGCCCACGTGGCGCAGCGGTATCTACACGGTACCGCCTGATACAGTTCAAATATCTTCACCGATCATACTACACACGGACCAGACTGTGGCAGATGGGAGTTATCCAGTCCCCTGCATGTCTATGGTGCGGGAGGGAGTATGGGACGTTCTTACATACAGTTTGGATTTGCAGCCCTTTTGGTGTAGAATCCTGTCCTGTCTAAATGAGGTACTTTCATGGGAACTCCCGTTTGACCCACGACTTTTCCTCCTACAGAGTACAGACGACATTGGGGGAAACAAGTATAAGCAACATTTATTGTTTTTAGCCCTCACTATCACCAAATGCGATATCGCCCAAATGTGGAAAGGGACATCTCCCCCGACACTGGGTAAATGGAAAACTGAACTTGACAGATGCATGGGTGTGGAAATAGCAGTATTTCTAGCTCGGGGCTGCCCCAACAAACATAGGACAATCTGGACCCGATGGGCGTCATACCGTGGAATAGAACTTCCTCCCCTGCCACCCACGGACCCCTTATAGGTGACTCCCCTATCCCAATGATCACTGACCGGACCATCCCGTATTGTATGATAATAGATCACTCTGCTAATATATCATATGCACATGTCTCGAGATCTAGTACTATCTGCAGTTTGTTTAAGTTATACCACCTGCATGTTTGGCAGGCTTTGAAAAATAATCAAAATGTCGGAACTTCTGCAATGTTTCTTTCTCTCCTACAGGTTATTTTAGGGCTGTCGCCCAACTTTTAAATGAATAACCGAATAAAATCTGTTGTAAAAAAAAAAAAAAATGAATCAGCACTTTATACCACCAGATTATACCATACCTGAAGTACCACAGGAGGAAGATGACTGAGACTCAGGTCATGGAAGTAGTGTGTTAGATGACCTACTTCCGGGTGAACCACCAGAGTTTGAGGACGAGCTCTACTTCCCCGACTACAAGGCTTTCTTTCTTTGATGCCCCCCAAAAAAAGCTAGGAAACATTCTTTATTATTTGTGTGTGTCTGACTGTCTGCTTGACCAATTCATCCCCACCGACTTACTCAGACACATTTTTATTGCTGGATTGGAGTTGCAACCATTTCCCTCAAGCCAGACATTGGACGGAGAATACAAGCAAATGTGTGCCCACCTCCAACCTTGGGCCGTGACTATCTATGCTTTCCTACCCTAGAGGGACTGCTCCACATGTGACATTTATAATTTGATTTACACTGGCAATTCTCTGCTTCATGAATATGGAGGATCTGCCTACTGTAATGTACCGCCAATCGATCACAGTGAACACACCAAAAGAACAGGTAAATGTTGGCATGCATTGCACTCTGAGGATTGCTTTTTGTTGTGATGTGAACTTGTTGTGATATGTCATCATCATTAAGCCCAGGTGGAGTTCGCATAGCTGTGCTACTCGAAACTCCGTGAAGCGGTAAAAAAAACTCTGCAGCGCTACGTGGAGTTCAGCTAGCATGCGGAGTTGCTTGTTCCGCATGCTCGCCCATGCTCGCGAGACGTTTCTGACGTTTGGCAACGCAGATTGCGTGTTCGGGGGAAATATCGCGTGAACTTCACCACGCGGTTGCCAATGGGTGCTGCAGCCATCTTGTTTTTCTACTCTTTGTTATGGTTCTGGGGCCTGTTTTTGAATCCTCTCAAATCTTTTCAATCCTTTGTTTCTAAAACTTTTTTTCTGATCTTTTTATTTATTATCTATCCCTCTCTCTTCCTAAGTGTATATTTTGCGTTTTATTTCTACTTTTACTGCGTTTTTGTACTGTTTTTCTATTACTTGCTTTTTTTTTACTTCCCTACTTCTTCTCCTGACTTTATTTTTTACTTCTACATTTTCTTTTCCGCCCCCACCCCCAGAACCATGGCTAGGGGTAAGAGTGCGACCAGGAGCCACCTTCCTTGCGGAAGGTAAGCAGGCCTAGGCCTTATTCCCAGAGGTGGAGGTGGCCACCCTAGTTTTTTTCATGCAGCGCCACCTCCCCTTAACCTTGGCAGCAGTCAACAGGCCTGGTTCTGGCTATGGGATCCAGGAGTGTCACCGCCGGTGGGCGAGGGTGCGCCGGCCAGTGTTTCGACGCTCTGATGTCCGGCGCACCCACAACCAGCTGACTCACTGGTGGTCTGACATTCTGGACCGGGAGCAGGACCTGCTGGACCTGCTCAGTGTTGAGGTCGCGGGGCTTGGTGAGTAGCTAATTTATTACTATTGTGTGTTGTTCTGTTCTGTGTTATTGCGAATATGTTTTTTTTCCCAAATAGCAAGAATGCTGCTGCTGCTTACATGCTGGTATGTTACATTTACAAATCTCATATTATGTGGTTGTTATTCTTTTAAACAGGTTACTAATCTTGTTTGCAAGTTTGCACTCACTTGGGCTGATTATGTAAGAGAGGTTAGAGAACTTAAGTTAGGTAATGCTAGAGAGACTCCTTTCCTTTGTCCTGTCACTAAGATAATGGTGGTCGGTAGTTATTATAGTTAGTTACTTAGTATTAGTTGGTCATTTTTTAGCGGTCCGCGTCCTCCGTCATGTGCTGCTGACTCCAGTTCTTAGTAGAACCTTTTGTAGTTTGTTAATGAGTGAATAATATAGCAACTCAGCACATCAGCAACCAACCAACAATTTGGTGTATGCAATATGCATGCGCCCATCTATGCATTTTTGAGGACTAAATTGAATGGAAATGCGGACTTAGTGAACAATTGGCCCGTGAAAGGGGGTTGATTCATTGATGATTGCGAATGAGATCTGAACTTACAAGAAGCAAATATAATTTTGGGCAATTCATTCCAAAGTCTTTGGAATAGGCGGGCTGGATGGTACTTAGATTTAGGATTCTGGAATCGGAATGGAACACTGGAATAATAAAGAGATAGGACAGTCCGCGACCGCGGTACTACTAGTCGATATAATTAGAAAGGTCAATTTTATTGCAATTGTCGTCCTGTCAAAAAATCTTTTTGGAATGTTTTAAAATATTTATTATTTGTTTCACACCAATTAGTTTTTGACTCTTTATTATGTATTACATGATCAGCATCCAGGGGCAAGAAGATGACGGGGTCTGCTGAGGCGGGAGTTGGAGGTGCCTCCCAGGGTCAGGATCGCTCTTCTACAGATGGCTCTGCTGCTGGCCCCAGTAAGTCCTCCTGTTGTTAATATCAATAATTATATTTTCCTAACTTTTACTGCACCTTATTTTTTCGAACTATTATTTCCGTTTCCTAATTCTATTTTTTACCAAATCTTTTTCAATCTATCTGTTTCTAAATTCTTGTTATCCCTGCATTACCTACCTACTTAGTTATTATATTTCTAGTGTCTGTTTTTTTTTACATCAATCTAACTGCCTCTGACTCTGTAATACTATTAGTCTGTCTGTAGCTTGCTTCATAATTTATTCTGGTTTTTCAGTCAGCTTTCCTTCTCCCCTTATATTTTGTGGACTGCCTAGTGGTGGTACTACTGTAAGACTCTGACTACGCATTGTTCCTTTACTACTACTAGTACTACTACTCTGCTGTGCAGATTGCATGCCCAACTAAGGTATTCTATGCATGTTTGTTGAGATTAGAAGGCTTTCTTTTACTTTCTTTCTCATGCTCAATCAGTAAACAAAATGATGGTCATGTTGGACACCCCAAAGTGTGTATTTTTACTTATTCTCATCTAGGCCTAGAACTATTATTAGCAGCAGCAGCAGTTGATTGTGAACAACTGATTACCATGCACCATGGCTGGAAGGAAGTGTGAGGAGAAGAAGGGCACAATTATATTTTCCAACCAAGAGAGAGGACTCGAGAGACCTCATGTCCGATTATCCGCCCAGTTGGCCACTCTTTTTCTTTTAAAAAAGTTTTAAAACTCAGATTCACCAAAAGCTCTAGCCACTGAGTCCAGTCCTTTGGGTTGTTCTCTTCTTGAGAGGCTTTTCTAAAATTGCCACCAACAAAATGCCCAACCAGATATTTTATTATTTTTGATAGGATAGAACATACTACTGTCTATTCAACTTTAGTACCTGATTTGTACTAGTGATGTGTGTGGTGTATGTATCTATTGTATTTTCAATCTTGCTAGTGAAAATGTAATAGGGGGAGGCGTATATGGCATCGAAAACATATGTAATGTTTTTTCTAAGCGTACCGACCACCAGTGCCGGGGCCAGCAGGGAAGGGGATGCCAGCCAGGAGCGAGCAGATGAGGTAGCTGCAGGGGTGGGTGAGCCAGCAGCAGTGGCGGGTGGTGGTAAGTTATATTCCTTACTTCTTGACAATACACACTCGCTGCAAGGGTGTACACTGTACTGTTGAGAGAGACTAAGTTGTTGTGAACAACGGTTGAAGAAGACACCCTTTACATAGCATTAGCAATAGCATTAGCAGCAGGAGTTGAGTAACTGATGGCCTATTCTACCTGACTTCAACTCAGCTGGGAAAGTTTTATGAGGAAGACTAAGAGTCAGACGACCTTGATGGATGGGTTGAACGAAAAGGGAAAGAAGGATGGAAGGAGGAAGAGGGGTGACATGCAATATATGAATGGCAGAGAAGGATGCGTGGGTGAAGGAAGGGGGCCTGGGATGCATAGGTGGCTGATAGGATGCATGGGTGGTTGAAGGATGGGTGAAAGGTGAAGGAAAGGATGCCTGCCTGGGTGGGTGACACTGTAATGGTGATAGCAATCCTCCGAGGGGTTTTATGGGTCAAACTCAAAGGCAAGCAAGGACGCATGGGTGGTGGTTTAAAAAAAAAATACAAATGTAGGTTGTTGGTGAAAGGTTTGTTGAGAGATTAAGAAGAATGATAGCCATGTTTACTTTGAATGGATGGATGCCTGGATGGTATTCAATCATAGCATAGGTGAAGACTGTCACTGGATGAAGAGAATATAAAAGAAAAATAAACTGTTCCAGAGTAGCAAATCCAAGGATGAAGATAAGAATATGATTAGAATTTAAAAAAATAATGCTAGAAGAGAAATGCAATGATGGAAAAATTGCTGAGAAGAGAAACAAGGACTGTTTTTTTTCAAGGTTTTTGATTCAATGTTATATTTCAGAATATAGGGATAGAAGAGTCAATACACCTACACTGTATGTTGTGTACAAATTAACATATGTGTCAATTTCTCTCCAAACAGGTAGATCCTGTATTATCAGGTAGATTCAGCACTACCAGGTATTTTACATAATTAGTAGTCAGGGTGGACAATAGTGTGAGTTTTTGACCACATCACTACCCTAGGTGAAGATAGATTACATATAGTCTTTTGGTCCTGACGAATCGCCCCTAGATTTAGGATTAGACGAGAAACATGTTGACCAGTCACACAAAAGAGCGCCCCATCTGAGACATAAATCCCAGCCTTGCGCCTTTTGTTTTGTTTTTACTCAGGGTAGGAGACCCACTCATTAAAATTATCGTTGTTGGTACTCCTAACCCTGTTTTAATTCACCATTCTTACACACACTTTTTTGACATCTTCACTCACTAGGCCCCTCACCCCCACGGCACCAAACGGCTATTGGAAAAAAGATCTCCGCCAAAGTGCCCCTCATTGGGAGCCCGTCGGGTATTGCAGCGCCGACCCGATGAGGAGCAGCCCGATGATGAAGCATGACACCCATTTGGGTGTGTGAGGGCCCTAAATTCCAATAAAATGGATTCCCACCTCTGAACCATTCATGGCCAAGTAATTCTAGATCCCTTCAACTGCCTCATTTTTAACCTAACAGGAACAGCATATTATTTGTATTTCTCATATTTCAGAATACTCCCTTGACTCACAGTAGTTTGCAAGCACAACATATATGTTGTGTATGTATGTACTCATACCCACCCATTATCAATCGCCTCCCTCCGACTGCAAGGCCCACTCCCTACCTATGTCATTTCAACCGTGTCAGCCATGGGTGGCCTATCGGCTGCATGGTTACACAATCAATCAATAGTACCTCACGTCGTCCCATATATAATCATTCAGATAATTTATCATCTCCCTTGTTGTAGTAGTCAGGATGAAAGTGAAATTGAGCAGTTGCCATTGATGTAACAGAGTATGGCCATAATAGAAAGATAAGATAATTGTGTAGTTGTAGACCACAGCTGCCACACCTGCTGACAGTAGTAAATAATGTGAGTCTGCGATACAAGTATGTCTGTCTAGGGCGCAAGCTGACTGAGCTGGCATGCCTACAAGGTTAATTTAGCTAAACAAGAGAGAGAAGCAGAAGACTTGTTTACTCCATAATGCCTAGTAATACCTGAAACTCCCACAAATGTTAGAGGCCGATAAGTGGGAGGATACCACAAATGTTACATACTGTGCTTGCTAGTGCTACTGTGCCACTATAATTTTATGTGTCTAATTAATTTTGTGTTACTGTTTTGCTAAGAGTATTGGTTACAATTGTCTTTTTTCTTTCTTGATATAGCTACTCCTTCCCAACGGAAACCACCAAACAGGAAGGGGTTAGCAGCCATGGCCCGGCAACGGAAGCTGGAGGCCATCTGTGCGGCATATCGGCGGCTGGTGGTTCTGGCGGAGAAGAAGGAGGAGGCGGTAGCAGCTGCAGCATCCCCCAATGCCCCGGGCCCCAGCCAGGCCCCCCAGTGCCTCCAGTGGCACGACGCTGTGGTCTGGCAGCCACCCACCGCACTTCTTTAAACACTGCTGCCCACCCCTGTTCATGCAACTGCAGAACATTTAAGCGCTGCATGCTCCTCCAGATGGCGAGCCTAGAGTAGCGGAAAAATACCCTGGAGAGAAAGATCCGGTGAGCCCACTGCTAGTACTCCATCGCCTTGCCCCCTTTTTAATCTTTTTTTTTAGTGGGTGGGAATTGGGCGTTGGGGGAAAAGTTGTGATTTATGGACATTTTAATTTATGGACATAGGACTCTTATGATGGACATTGGTTGGGGTTAGGGAGAGGGGTGAGTCAGGTGTTGTGTTTTTATCATTAGTTTATTTCTTAGGGGAATAAATTATTTATAGTTTACATATGATATAAATATTTTGTGAGGTTACTCTTACTTCACACGGTTTCCTTTGCTGCAGCAGGGCCGCAGCCAGTTTTTGATTGAAATATTCTGCCGATAGTGTAACACACCAACAGATAGATGTGTTACCCTCACTTGTGACTTGTCCTACTAGTACTGTCAGTCTCTCCTCCTAGTCTATGCAGTCTGCAACTAAAACCCCTCTGGACTCGGAAGTGTGTCGGTGTGTGAATTAATGAATTAATTTCCATAGTATAAAGCCTCCCCAAACTTCTTCTCTTACCTGTGATTGATGTTTATTTATACTTAGGTGAAGCGATGGCTGCATGGTGATGGTTTGGTTTCCCAAGGTGCCATGGTGGTGGTAGTACTAGCAGACACTGACAGTAGCATTTGCAAAAAAAGAAAATGACACAGTCAGTCACCTGAGGGAGACTCTGGAAGTAGTAGTACAGTACACAAGAAGACTGCCAAACAAGAAACCATTTTGCTGATAAGCAATGCTAAAGTAAAATAAACCAGAATGCCTGGAGGGCTAGCCTAGTACAAGTTACAAACTGAAGTCGACTCGAGCTATGATGATGAAGCTGACAAGCGGCTTCGTAACCTTTAGTGCTGGAACTAGGATGATTGATGATTCGCTGCTGGTAACCAATTATATTATTATGATGGATTATGAAATGAAACTCTGGAAAAAAAAATGTAATATCGAATACTGTGCATGCATGGGCAATCTAATATTGCCAGTGTGGGCTAAAGTATATATACTTAGAGCAGAAGAAGATCTTCTCACTGCCTTGAGTTAGTGTTGCTTTCACCACATCCGCCCCGGCAAGTGTGTGATCAATAAATGGTGTAAATTTAATTTAGTCACACCTCAATATAAATCACACAGCCAGGGGGAAGAGGGTTAGGGTTTGATGAATAGTTGGGAAGGGGGATTTAAGGGAAAGGTTTGACAAAGACAAACACTACACATGGACAACACACAATCTTGGCAGCCGACCATCATAAATCTGTTAAGGGAGAAAAAGGAAATGCATGCATGATGATGACTTGATGAGTAGTACTAGACTAGTAGTACAGGGCAACATTATAGTATTAATCATTATTATGCAATTGCCTTGCCTGTCTGCCCCCAGAAAGACCCAAGTAATACATTTTATGTTCTGTTGTACCGGGCTTCCTTAGAAAGCTAGCAAAGATAATTAAAAAATATCTGTAGGAGTCAAATATAAGCGAACATAAACAACAACTCAAACAGTCATAATGATTGAAGAGAAAAAATGAATCAAATGAAATGATACTATAATTATTGTCATATTGGGAGTTGTATCTCGGCATTCCTCTTGGTCCTATCCGTCAATCTTGGGTGCCTGTCTGGCGGATGCGGTTTGGTAAGGTAAGTGTGAGTTCTTTTTCCCAGTATAGCGAAGGGTAAAGGCCGGCCTGTAGATGGAAAAACAAAAAGGACAGTTAAACTGCATAAATTGAGGAGGAGTGCAACAAGAAAACTTTCAGATGCGGCATGGCTGCATCATGGCTGTTTCCAACAGTTACCTCCAACAAGAGGAGCAGGCCTGCCCACCCAATCTACACTTAGCTTAGATTTTGAGCCAGACAGCACTGAGAACACATACACACACACACAGCAACATAGCATTTTCCAAATTAAGTAACAAAATCAATGACCGCTGTGAGTCACACCACAACACTCGCCTCCACCACTACACAGACATGTAGGTCTGGTGTTGTTGTTGTTGTTTACCTTTTAGGCAACTTCATGAAACACCCCAAGTTATTCCATCAATAATCTCTGATCCTACTGACTGACTGTGAGTATGGTATGGTCATGGTGTCCAACTCTGTAGTGTCCCAAGTGAGTCCAGAATCAAAAATGCAAAGGATCGGCCTGCAGTAGTACACTTTTGTTATTGAACAACAAGAAGGGAAACAAGGACTTGAGTCACTTTTTTGTGTGTAGATTAAATACTAATAGACATCATGCACAACACAAACACCAATCACTCAGAGTCAGCGTGCAATGCATGCATCATTTACCTGTTCTTCCAGGGCAGTCCCTCTAGGGTCGGAAAGAATGATAGCTATATAGTCAGGTTTGGAGGGACTCGAGGCAGGCACACATTTCACATTTGTTGTACTATTCTCCATCCAATGTCTGACTTGAGGGAAATGGATTTAGGGCGAGTCAGGACTCGGAGGAGTGGATTTACTTCTTCACTGACTGCACACAGTTAGAACTCCAATCCGGCAATAAAAGAGTAAGACGGTAGTGATGGATTTGTTGTGATTCGAAAAAGAAAAACAGTTACACACACAAATAATAAAAGTAAATAATAGTCCTTAGCTATATCTTTTTGGGGGGCTTTTTTTGGGGCGTCAAAGGAAGAAAGAAAGTAACTCGAAAGCCTAGTTGTCATGGAAGTAGAGCTCATCCTCAAACCCTGGTGCTTCACCTAGAAGTAGGTCACCTAACACACTACTTCCATGACCTGAGTCGCCATCATCATCTTCCTGCTGTGCTACTTCAGGTATGGTGTAATCCGGTGGTATAAAGTGCTGATTCATTTTGATCATGGTTAACTTCTCCACGTTTTGGGGCGAGAGACTGGTCCTTCTCACTGTTAGAATGGCACCAGCAGCACTGAAAACACACTCAGAAGAGACATTTATGATAGGGCAAGCCAGATAGTTTATCGCCAGCCTGCTGAGCACTGGCCATTGGTGCCTTTTCCTATACCAATACAGCAATGGGTCTTGATCAAAGTAGACCTCTGTTGGATTATCCAGATAGGCATGGACCATCCGCTCAATGCTCATGGGTGCTCTGCTTTGCTCGGCCTCTTTTGCCTTTGCCTCAGCACTGGACTTAAGCCTTGCCTGTTGAAACCATTCCTGTGCCGATTTTGGGCTGATACTCCTGTTCTTGTTGTTGTTGTTGATGTTGTTCTTAGTGTTGTTGGTGGTTTTGGCTGCTGTGAGCCAAACGCACTGCCCTCAGGCTCTGAAGTTGAACTTGAAGCCGGCTGCCCTGCAGTACTTGTTGTGCCCTGGAGGAGCGGGCCTCTAATTCCCGGCCATTCTTTTTCTAGCTGACTGGTTTCCACAGCAATCCAAGTTTTGTAGTTGGCAGCATCCCCATCTGAAAATGGAATGAAAGTGTGCAGTAATGGTTTGTACCGTGGATCAAGAATTGTGGCTCAAATGTATTGGTTGGATGACACAATGCCTCTTTGCACCCTTGTATTTTCAGATAAGCGAAGGGTTAAGCTCTCCACTAACTCATATGCTTCTTTTTTTCCTCCACACCTGCATACATTGCAGACACCCCCTTCAGCTGTTCCTGTAGCATGTGCAACAATGGGATAGCTTGGCCCATAGTAAGTCCTCCTTGCTGACTTCACGTGTGAAGACCTCAAAAGGAAGTAGCATCTCTGTCAGGCATTTAACTAGGCCCCATTGGTCCATCTCAAGGATCATGCCTTTCACAGTAGCATCCCCTCTTTGCATGACATATTCATTGATTGGTCTGTACTGCTCAAACAGACGTTCAAGCATGTAATAAGTTGAGTTCCTACACTTTGGCACCTCCTGGATGAGTGCTTTAACTGGCATTCTTTTATCACATTGAATGATCCTCAGCTGCTTTCGGGCTTTAAAAGAATGGCTGAAATGTGTGCAGATTCTTCTGCATGTGGTCAGTAAGTTGCTGACTCGGTCTTCTTTTTTCAGAAAGTCTTGAACAATGATGTTAATGCAGTGCGCCAAACACAGGACCCTGAAATAGCCACCACCGGCCATGGCCTTAACTATATTACTGCCATTGTCAATGGCAACAAAACCAATGTTAAGCCCTCTTGGTCGCAGCTATTCAAAGACCTTGTCAAAGTCTTCCAAAATGTTTGTAGCAGTATGAGATTTCTCCGAGCGGCATTCAAAATCTCAGCAGTGTGAACACCTGCAGATATCTTTTCTCTAACCCCCACAAAAGAGATCCAGTGTGCAATGATGCACATGTAATCAGTGGCTTGGCAACTGGTCCACAAGTCTGTTGACAGGTGGATAGTATGAACAGCACTCTGCTGCAAAGCTTGTCCAAGCAATTCCAGCACGTCGTGATGTAGTGCTGCAACAGCAACTCTGGCGAAATAGGACTGGCTGGAAACTTTCCATTTCGGGCAAATGGCTGCCCCAAATTCAAGAAAACCCACCCCTTCCACAAAAGAAAAAGGGAGGAGGTCCAGCGCTCACATTTTAGCCAGCTTCGCGCTGTACAAACGTGCCATTGGGTGGTTGCGTTCGTACTTCCCCTCCGACCTAAACATGCTGAGAATGGTAGCCTGGATTTTTTTCTTTTCTGCTGCCACTGATGTAGGTGACTTCTTGACGCCAGATGTTAGGCTCAATGCGCGGTTTTTTGTTGTGGTACTCTCTTGCCTTGGACCCCTTGGTGTCTCAGCCTGACTCTTGTGCCATTGCGATGTTGCTGATGATGATGTGGGCGGTACCACTGCACTGCTAGGGACAGGGCTGCTTTGTGCAACAGAGAAAATGTCTTCCTCTTGTTCACCTTCCACCGTGATCGGATCTTCTTCTTCTTTATCCCCTCTACCACCAAAGCGTGCAGTTTTTTGGCAGCTAAGGTGCGCCTCCCACTGGATCAAGTGGTGTTTTCTCAGATGGGTTTTTTGGCCTCATGTACCAAGCTTACCCCGACTAACACCTTGTCCACAAATGGAGCATGTAGTAATGTTCACCTCCTTCTTGCTAACGGAAAAAAGTCCCAAACTGGGAGATCAATTTTCTGGCGCAGCTGGGGCCACTTGCAATGTCAGATGAACTGGTAGGTGGGTGTGACGTTTGACTCTCTGCAGTACCTACTTCTACTGAGGTGGTTGTGGTGGATGTAGGTCGCAGCTGGACCTTTGCAAATATGGAAACTGGAGGTGGTGTTGGTGGTATCTGTTCTGGTGGTATCTGTGCCTCATCCCTCACAGCATTTGGGATGGGGTAAAGTCGGTCTCCACTGGGGCAGGACTAATGTCCATGATGACTGGCTCGTCATCATCCTCCTCTTCTACATCTACCTCCATAACTCTAAGGCTTTCTGGAACCTTCCTTTTGCCTAGCCGTGTCTCGTGGCATGTCTCACTCTCAGACTGAGGTGGCTTCCAAGTGGCATCTAGATCATCAGAAGGGGGGCTTGCAGAAGAAGTTGATGGACTAACCCTCCTTTTCCTTGCTGGGGATCTGGAAGACAATGGATCTTCTGAAAGAATGGCTTGCTCTTCTTCTTCCTCTGCAGGAAGCTCGATCTCCTGAACTGACCCTACTTCGGGAGAAACAACTACTATTGGGGGTGGTTGCGGCTGTTGTTGCCCACTTATCTGAGTTTCCTGCATTGATTGGCTACTACTTTGCGATAACAATAAGTCAATTTCAACACCACTGCTCCTCTGCGTTGTTGTGATTAGACTGGCTGCCTCTGCGACAGACATAGGCTAGGGCCTAGGTTGGTGGGGTGAGTCCACTGATGCAGGGGTGCTGCTCCCAGCTTGCTCCCTGGACACTGCTGCTGCCGGCGCAATTTTTGGTTTCACTGAAAATGTCTTGGGTGACATACCGATGGTGGTAAGTGGCAGTGCCTTCTTCTCACTGGCAGCTTTCTTGGTACTGGGCCTGGTATCTTTCTTTGGGGCCATCTTGAAGATGTCAGCAGCACGCAGTGGCACAAGTTGAAGAGATGTCTGTGGTCACACGTCACGTGACGTCATGCGCTGCAGGACTTCTGTCTGGCAGTACAATGGGTGATGTTGTCTCCTCCTCTTTTGTGCACCTAGAAGCAAAGAAGCAAGATGAAAATCTGTGAAATGTGGCAGTCATTCATTGTTGTTGTTCAATTACTACTAGTACCAACAAACAAATATAACATATAACTTAGTGTGTGGTCACACTTGTTAGTGTTATTAATATTATTACATTTATTACCTCATTTATTAAAAAAAACATAACAATACTGTGTAGCCATTTGTGAGACTTTGACAACAACAAGGGCTTTCATAGTGTACTGTACAGTACACTCAGGAAGAATATGAAAGAAGAAGAACAACAACAGAAAATACAAATGTAACGGTTTGGAATTGTGCATCACGTGGGATGCAGCATTCAGGGAGCTGCAGCTGACAATGGATGGAAGCAATAAGCCAAGAGGAACAAAGGAAAGTCATGCAGGCCTATGGCAAAAGCACAGTAAAGCACACTAACTGCCACCACAAAATGGCCACCAGCCACATGGTCACTCACAAGTCACAACAACAACAAGCAGGAGGCCTGGAAAAAAATGAACTCAAGCAGGCCTATATGGAGTTGGACACAGACTTTACAAAATGGCCCCTGGCCACATGGGGAGGTTCAGCCAAGGCAAATGCTGGCCCACTATTACAAACACACTCACACACTGGCCAGACAAAGGAGGCATGCTAAACAACACAGCTTAATGCAACAATCCCAAAAACAAAAATCCACAGGGCTAAAAAAGGTTTGCAAGTTACAACCACGCACATCCAACAAAGGCATTTATTTAACACACATGAAAAAAGTGAAACACCAAAAAACATTTTGCATTTCAATCCAATGCCATCCATGTCCTAAATGAAGTTTAAATTCATCAGACACCACAGAAACAGTTGTTTCATGCACCCATGAGTAGCTCTGGGCCTATTGGTTGGAAAACCCATTGGCAGACTAGGCCACATAGTGAATCAATTCAAATCAATAATATTGCAAATTTATTAGAAAATGTAGTGAACTGTGCTAAATTTTTTGCTGGTTAAAAGAAGAAAAAATTGCATGCAAAACAAAAACCAGCAAGAAGGCATGGCCATCACAAAGAAGACTTGCAGGCCTAATGTACAAGCACACCGGCTGCCCCTTCACAAAATGGCCGCCAGCCACATGGCAAGGCCACAACAACAAAAAAGGGAAGACAGACAATGCAGGCCTATGGCAAAAGCACACTGGCTGCCTTTCCAAAATGACCACCAGTCACATGGCGAGGCCACAACAACAAGAAAGGGAAGACAGACAATGTAGGCCTATGGCAAAAGCACACTGGCTTCCTTCACAAAATGGCCGACAGCCACATGGCCAGGCCACAGCAACAAGAAAGGGAAGACAGACAATGAAGGCCTATGGCAAAAGCACACTGGCTGCCTTCACAAAATGGCTGACAGCCACATGATCAGGCCACAACAACAGGAAAGGGAAGACAGGCAATACAGCTGTATGGCAAAAGCAAACTGCCTTAATAAAATGTCCTCAAGCCACATGGCCAGGCTATCACAACAAGAAGCAATAAGCCAAGAGGAACAAAGGAAAGATGTGCATGCCTATGGCAGAAGCACACTAACTACCACCACAAAATGGCAACCAGCCACATGGTCACTCACAACAACAACAAGCAGGAGGCCTGGAAAACAATGAACTCAAGCAGGCCTATAAGGAGTTGGATACAGACTTTACAAAATGTCCCCTGGCCACATGGGGAGGCTCGGCCAAGGCAAATGCTGGGCCACTATTACAAACACACTCACACACTGGCCAGACAAAGGAGGCATGATAACAACACATTTAGTGCAACAATGCCATAACGAAAAACCACAGGGCTAAAAAACGTTTGAAAGTTACACAACAACCACACACATCCAACAAAGGCATTTATTTAACACACATGAAAAAAAAGTAAAATACCCCCAAAAAAACATTTTGCATTTCAATCCAATGCCATCCATTCCCTAAATGATGTTTAAATTCAACAGACACCACAGAAACAGTTGTTTCATCCACCCGTGAGTAGCTCTGGGCCTACTGGCTGAAAGGCCTATTGGCAGACTACTGGGCTAGTGAATTAAATAAATAATGCAAATTGATTTCAAAAGTTGGAGAAAATGTAGTGAACTGTGCAACATGTTTCCTTTATAAAAGAAGAAAAATTACTTACAAAGAAACAACTTGGCCCCTACTGAAACTACAGGCCAGCCACCACAATTAGGGGCAGATTTACAAGCCCCCTGCGCCACCAGTACGTCACTTTTCGTGACGTACTGGTGGCGCAGGGGGCTCCTCGATATTTACAAGGAGAGGAAAAGCCACCATGCGTGACTTTTCCTCTCCTTGTAAATACCGTCCCTTCACACGCAGCACTTTGCGGTGAAGGGGCGTTCCATGGGTGTTGCTGTGGGTGTTCCCACGCAACACCCATGGAACAAGACACATCTCCAGAATTACGAGAAATCGTAACTCTGGAGATGCGTCTGAAAGCTACGCCACCCTAGAGGTGGCGTAGCGAGCGCACCGAGGAGAAATGTTTTCATTTCTCCTCGTTTTTCTCTTTCAATGCGTGCTGCATTCTGCAGCACGCATTGAAAGAGGAAAAGCCTGTACTGATTGTTTTTGTGCAGAAAGGTGCCCCTTCCTGCACAGAAACAATCTCCCCATGGCGCAGGCATCCTTGCACCATGGTGCAAGGGTGCCTGCGCCGGCACTTGGCAGCTGTTTGTGCGCCAGCGCAGGGAGAGCACAGGAATGCGACATATTCTTGTAAATATGTCGCATTCCTGTGCTCTGAAAGTGCCGCAGCGTGGCGCAGCCAAAGGGCTTGCAGCGCCACGCTGCGGCACTTTCTTGTAGATCTGCCCCTAAATGTTTAAAAAAACAATGAAAAGTAGAAACAAATCTAGGTGCATGGCCCCAGTCAAACAAACAACACCAATTTTCCAACTTACTTGTGAAATCTCAAATTCAAAAGTCCTCAAGTCCAATGATAAATGATGCAGCAGACACAAAGATTGATCGTTCCGGCTCCAAATCCAAATGAAAAGTAAACAGGAGATGGGCAAAGCACTGGGAGAAGCCTGCTCTGCTGGACAGGAACAGGAAGTTGGAGACTCTGGGGCACTTACTTCCTCTTCAAGAAAAGGAAAAAAAAAAAGGACTCCTTGCACAAAAAAGTACAGCAAATGTCAATCTGAGGAGTTTTTTAATCCAAATCATCATTTCGAGAAGGTTTTGATGCTACTCGGGAGAGAACCTTCTCCAGATTGCAGATTCTGCATGTTCGGGATTGCGTTCTTCACAAAACTTCCGCCGGAAGTCCGAAGGCGCACCTGAATGAAGTGTTTGCGATCACAAACTCTCGCGGGACCGTGCGGCCGGCTAGCAAATCTCGTGGCGCTCGCAAACGGATGGGAAATCTCGTCAGCGATCGCAGTCACCCGGTAAGTTGCTCCTGCATGCGCAAAAACGCATTTTGGGCACGAAAGCACAAAAAGAAAATCTGCTCCGTTGTGGAGTGCAGAGTTTTCTGGCAACTCCGCGTTCTACGCAAAACGCGGAGTTGCCAAAAATCCGCAAACTCCGCGAGTGGAGCAGAGTTTCTTGCCAGGGTTAATCATCATGAGTTTTGAGATTCAAAAGAGATGACATGATTCATGTGCTGGCAGGCAGTGTGAGACTGGTGTTTGTTTGTTATGCTTAATGTGTTAGTGATGAATTTGAGATTCACAATGGTGGTGGCCTACCGACAGCTGATCAATAATTTAAAATTTACCCCTGAAGGTTATTTTTTTTTCTTCCCCTTTGAAAGAAAGGATAGTGAGATTCCTTCGCTGGGACCAACTCCACAGTCCCTTAGATAATGCAAAGTTTGCAAACACAAATCTAGTCTACACAAAAAGTGACTCAATCTTTCCCTTGTTGTTGTTCAATAACAAAATTGTACTACTACAGACTGATCTATTGCATTTTGAGTCGGGACACTGTTTGTACGGAGTTGGACGCAATACTCGGGTCAGACTCAGGAGGATCAGAGATGATGGAATGACTCATGGCGTGAGTGTGACTACTCCGAGAACTGCCATCAGAAGAAGATGGAATTTTTCAAATTCACTGAAACCAACCGATTTGGATGATGATGACTTTGAAGTGGGCTAAAGGTAAACAACACCAGACCTACACATGTCTGTGTAGTGGTGGTGGTGAGTGGTGTTTCTGACAGCGGTGCGTTGATTTTTTCCTTGATTGGGAAAATGCTAAGTTGCTGTGTGTGTGTGCTCAGTGCTGTCTGGCTCATATTCATTGTTTAATACGAAGCTAAGTGGTGGTTGGGTAGGGAGCCTGTTGTTGAGGCAACTGCCAGAAACAGACATTTAGCCATTCTGCCTCCGAATCTTCTCTTCTTGTTGCACTCCTCATGCAATTTAACTTTTCTCCTTGACTTTTCAATATCATTTTTGCTTTTCAATCTACAGGCCCTGGCTGGTCTTTACCCTGCGATACCAAAGGGGATGATGGACGGAGCGTTAGAGCAAATCAAACACTCACCCCCAGTCAACTGATCTGGGTTTAATCCATCATCATTCTTTAGCTCACTCCACCACCCCAGTTCAGACATGGCCATATGCAAATCAGTCTGACCCTGTGCCTCATGGGAACAGTCCAGCCCGAACTGCCAAGCCATGTCTTCCCTGGACCGGAAACAAGCATCCTGGGACCGGTTTCGGGTTCAAAACCCTCATCAGCCAGGCTATCTTGAATCCAGTGGCAAAGTGAGCAAGGGACCCACGTCTGGGCATACCCTGCCAACTTAGGGCGAACAAAGCGATACCAAAGGGGATGATGGACGGAGCGTTAGAGCAAATCAAACACTCACCCCCAGTCAACTGATCTGGGTTTAATCCATCATCATTCTTTAGCTCACTCCACCACCCCAGTTCAGACATGGCCATATGCAAATCAGTCTGACCCTGTGCCTCATGGGAACAGTCCAGCCCGAACTGCCAAGCCATGTCTTCCCTGGACCGGAAACAAGCATCCTGGGACCGGTTTCGGGTTCAAAACCCTCATCAGCCAGGCTATCTTGAATCCAGTGGCAAAGTGAGCAAGGGACCCACGTCTGGGCATACCCTGCCAACTTAGGGCGAACAAAGCGATACCAAAGGGGATGATGGACGGAGCGTTAGAGCAAATCAAACACTCACCCCCAGTCAACTGATCTGGGTTTAATCCATCATCATTCTTTAGCTCACTCCACCACCCCAGTTCAGACATGGCCATATGCAAATCAGTCTGACCCTGTGCCTCATGGGAACAGTCCAGCCCGAACTGCCAAGCCATGTCTTTTTTCTCCTTGACTTTTCAATATCATTTTTGCTTTTCAATCTACAGGCCCTGGCTGGTCTTTACCCTGCGCCATACTGGAAAAACAATGTAACATACTTACACTTACCCTACCGAACCGCATCCTCCAGGCACCCAAGGTTGATGGATAGTCCAAGAGGAATGCAGATGCAACTCCCAATTTGGCAATACAGTATCTTTTTTTCTCTTTAATCATTACAACTGTGTGTGTTGTTTATGTTTGTTCACTTGACTCTTACAGATATTTTATTTTATATCTTTCAAAGCTCGGTACAACAGTTACAGAACATAATGTAACTTGGGGCTCTCTGGGGGCAGACGGACAATTTGATTTGGTTTACCTGTACTAGTACTCATCATGCATGCATTTCTTTTTCCTCTCATAACAGATTTATGATGGTCGACTGCCAAGATGAATTTTGTCCTTGTGTAGTGTTTGTCTTTGTCAAACCTTTCCCTCAAGTCCCCCTTCCCATCCATTCATCGAACCCCTAACTCTCTTCCCCGGGCTGTGTGATTTATTGAGGTGTGACTAAATGAATTTTACCCCGTTAATTGATCACACACTTGGTGGGGCAGATGTGGTGAAAGCAACACCAATTCAAGGCAGGGTGAGGATCTTCTTCTTCTCTAAGTATAGCCCACACTGGTAATATTATATATATTAGATTGCCCACTCATGCACAGTATTCGATATTCAGTTTTTTTAAGAGGAACATAATCCATCATAATAATTGCCAGCATCATCATCCCTCCAGCACTAAAGGTTACGCTTGTCCACTTCATAGCTCGAGTCGACTTCAGTTTGTAACTTGTATCAGCCAACCATTCAGATTATTCATTTTATTTTAGCATTGCTTATCATGTTTTCTCATTTGGCAGTCTTGTTGTGTACTACTAGTCGTACTCTAGTCTCCCTCTGGTGACTGTCTCATTTTTTTGCAAAGCTTGCATATAAAGTGGCACTAACTCAGTAACTTTTTATTTCAATTTAATTAGTTCCCTGCGATGAATATGCCTCAAACCTACAGTTTGAGTTCGGCTAGGAGGGAGTGGAACCTCGCATCTGGATCTGGTGCTTTCACTAGTATTTGACTAGTCTACTACCTGGCTGCTACTGTCTACTACCACCACCACAGCACCTTGGGAAACCATGCAGCCATCGCTTCGCCTAATCACAGGTAAGAGAAGAACTGTGGGGCATTCATTGTTGAGCTAAAATAATCTATATACTCTGGAAGTTCACACACCCACACCTCCTCCAAGTCCTTAGGGGCTAATATAGTTGCAGACTGCAGAGACAATGAGGAGAGAGTAGTAGAACAAGTGAGGTTACTGAATAACTATTGGTGCGTTACACTATTAGCAGATTTTAAAAACTTGCTGCAGGCCTGCGCAAAGGAAATACTGTGAAGTAAAAGAGTAGCCCCTCAAAAAAGATTTAAATCATATGTACAGCCATAAAAAATGTATTTCCCTAACAAATAAACTAGAAAACCTACAACACCTGGCCTACCCCTCTCCCTAACCCCAACCAATGTCCAAAGTAAAGAAAGTCCAAATAATTGTCCAAACAAATGTCTATAAATAAATATGCCAAAAACCCCAAGATTTCCCGAACTCCCACTTTACCACCATCTCCCCAACAAGTCCCACCTACCAAACAAAAGATTAAAAAAGGGACAAGAGAGACCTAGCGGTGGGCTATGAGCTTCCTCTCCAATCGGTCGAACCGCTCCTCTATCCTGACTTCCAGGCACACCATCCTTAGCAGCATGCGGCACTGAAAGGCTCCATAGACTCTATAGGGGGGAGCAGCAGTGGTTGATGAATGGTGGTGGGCCGCTGCCTGACCGCAGCGCCGTTCAACCGGAGGCACTGGGGCCTGGCTGGGGCCTGGGGCATTGGAGGCTGCTGCTGCTACCGCCACCTCCTCCTCCTCGGCCACCAGCCACTGGTATTTGGCCCTGATGGCCTCCAGCTTCCTTTGCCGGGTCCTGGCTGCTATCTACTGCCTGCTGGTTTGTAAGGATGATGGTGGATTGGCAGGAGTACCTATATCAAGATGGAAAAAAGAAAATTGTAACCAGTACTCTTAGCAAAACAGTAGCACATAAAATGATATAGTGGCACAGTAGCTCTAGCGGTACATAACATTTTCTGGTATCCTTGATTCCTTGGCCCATTCAATTTTGATATGATTACAGTAAGAACTGCATTTAAGGAACTTGAACACAACCAGGATATAATAATAAAGGAAGCAGACAAAGGGGGGACTGTTGTCCTCATGCACCCGGATGACTATATCACTGCAGCCAAAAGACAACTCAATGATTTAGACTGCTAAAAAAAACTCTAAAGCAATCCTACCAAACAGATCCTTGTCAAATTGAAAGAGAAACTTGACAAATGGTATCACAACAATCTACTTACTTTAGAAGAACGGGATAATCTATATATTGAACATCCCACTATGGCAACCCTAAATCTTCTGTCAAAAATTCACAAGAACAGCTATCCACCGCCCGGCAGACCAATCATAGCAGGACTCAATTCAATCTGTTCTAAAGTAGGAGAATACATTGATTTTCATCTACAGCCCCATATGAAAGACCTGCCATCATATATACGAGACGCCAAAGACATCTTACTCAAAATGGACAACATCCCCTGGGACTCGAATTGTATTTTGACAACCATTGATGCAGTGAGCTTGTATACGTCAATTAGACATGAAGATGGCATAGAAGCTGTCAGGAAGGCACTATCAACCAAACCAGCACACTTCCTAGAATCGAACCAAATGATACTGGAAATGTTACGTTTCTGTCTGACTAACAATCTATTCTCATTCAATTCTGAATACTATCTACATCTCCAAGGTAGTGCCATGGGGGCCAAATTTGCACCACCATATGCCTGCATTTTTATGGGAGAAGTTGAAAAATACTGGCTATGGTATGAAGCCTTCTCGGTATACACCTCCCAGATCCTATACTGGGGACGATTTATAGATGACATCTTGTGCATCTGGCAAGGACCGTATGATACTCTACAGCACTTCCTACACAAAATCAACGGAAAAAATGGAACATCAAAACAACATTACAATCCTCGGCCTCGCAAATAGACTTTCTGGATATAACAATATATGCACAGGAGGGGAAACTCCATACAAAGGCATTTTGGAAAACAACGGCGGCGAACTCAATATTGAGAGCAGACTGCTGCCACCCGCTAACTACAATCAAAAACATCCCTAAGGGAGAATTTCAGAGACTACTTCGCAACTGCAGCAACCTGGACACCTACAATGAAAAAGCAACTAACCTAATGAACAGACTAGAGCAGAGAGGCTATGATATAACACAACTCGAAACAGCAGCTTCCAACTGCGCCAAAATGCCACGTCAAGAACTTCTACAACTTAAAAACCAAGACAATAAGAAGGAGAACTGTAAACCAGGTTCCTGACAGACTATCACAATGGCCATTACCATATTCCAAAGATCTTGAAAAAACATTTGCATCTCCTGACCAAAGACAAAAGAAAAAAACCTGGAACACACTTTATGTCTACACCTCAAGGTTTTTACAGCTGCCACAAATGCAATGCCTGTAAACTAGGCATTAATAAACAGATGAACTTCTGCGTACCAGGCAAATACACGACTAAGATCAAAGACTGGATGAATTGCAACTCTGACCATGTAATATACGTCATCATCTGCCCATGCAATAAAATATATGTAGGAAGGACCATCAGACCATTGAAAGTACATTACCGGAATATCCACAAATTGGAAACAGGGCAACCACTCACCGATAATTTTCAGGAACGTCACCCCAACAATAAGACATTCAAATTCTTTGGATTAGAACATTCCAAACCACAGTGCAGAGGTGGAAATCGGGAACTTTGAATGAGGCATAGAGAAAGTGAACTTATCCTACGCATGGACACTGTGAAACAGGACTTAACAAGGAAGCAGAAATGCATTTTTGGCTGTATAAATACTTAAGATCTGTACCCTCCTACCACTGAACCCACCAGGACTTAGATGCACCAATACCAATGGTCCCTACATAGATCAAGTACCGGCTAAAACCAACTAGCCTTTTATCTCTGACACTCGATTTGGCCATACTATTTTCCCAATGTGGCCTTACTTTCGCCTGGCACTCTCTGCAAATGGCATTACATTCATATATAGTTGTGCTCCATTCTCTTTGGTCATTCCCTGACCGCCATGCCAAATCTTACCCCTTACTGAGGACTTGATCCTCTTGGTCCCTCAATCTCCGAGACTTCTATCAGCCTGTTATTACTCATGTGTCTGTACTTTTTGACCCATTTATTTCCTTCATTTTACACTTCGGTCCCTTCCGGACCTTATGCTCTTATGCCCTCAATTAGGACTTGATCCTTCTTGGCCCCTCATTCTTTTCGAGACAATTATCACTCTGTTAGAACAAATGCGTATGCACTTTTGACCTATTTAATATATTTTCACTTCGATCCACGTCCGGACGTAGACTTTGTTCATATGCCCGGAGTTCTACTTTTATCAGCCTGTTAAGTTCATTATAACTTTTCAACGTTGGATGAGCCTCTCACCGGAGTGCCATCCTCATGCGTTCTCCTTGTTCTGTGTTATTCACAATAACATCAAATCCCAGTAACTTTGCGGCCTCCGACAGTCACCGTTACTTGCTTTCCAGCTGGGAGTCTATTTAAGCAGCACATCGAGCTGCTGCACAGATAATGGACCGCAGAAATTTGCCTTGCGTACTGCGTCGTACTCTTCCAGCCCATCGGCTTATCCCCATTTGGTAAGTCTCCTTGGTACACTGAGGACAACTGGGTGCATCACTCTTTTTGGCCACTATCATTCCTTTTCTCAACCTGAGTTCATTTCATGGTATAAACTGTTATTCAGCCAGAACAGGCGCCTCAGAAATTAATTAGGCAACCCCCAGCGTGGCCCGCTTGTTTATACTCGTTTAACCCATTACTTGTCTTTCAGTTAGAACACCAGCCACATTAATCAAATATGCAACCCCCAGCGTGGCCTTCTTGTTTATACTCCCTTTCTGATTTTACTCGGAACGTCCATGTCCCGGCACCCGATTCTGCACCACTCGACCCCCTGCCTACTCGAGCCCTGCTTGCTATCCACTTCTTTACACCTCATTCTTTTCTTCCATCAACTCATCCATCACATTTCCATTCATTTACACAACTCCTTGTACTTTAGTATAAGGCGTAGGACCCCGCAAACAGTCCATTTTACTTTGTCACACAGACCGAGATCACGACCCCACCATGCTTTCCTTATCCCATTTTCAACCCCCTGAGGTGATGTATGTCACGCAGCGGTATCTTCTCCTGCCCCTCACTTCCTTTTTCCTTACTTTTTCTAACCTCGCAGATAATACACCAGACAAGCATTAATAAATAGATTACTTGGTAAGTAGAATCTAGCTTTGATTTTGAATTGACCGTATGTTGCAACTATATATTGCATGCTTTGGTCACAATTTTTAACTATGCACCAGGAAAGTCACTATCTCATGCACATCCTTATTCCTTGTCCCTGATTGATTAATTTTGCGATCCTTGTTGTTCAGCTGTCCATTAGGCGAGATCAGACAATATGAATAACCAGATGTATATGTATATATGATGAACAATATGTGCGCTACATGTCACAAATGTAAATGAATGTATATATGATGAACCAGATGCGTTTTACATGTCACATTTGTAATTAAATGTACATATTCACTCTATCACATGTATCACTAGTGATTATGTTTCTCCACTTACTAATTTTGAATGTATACTTTATCTCAATGTATATTTTCCCTTGTTGCTTCCTCCCTTTCTCTCCCTTATATTTTTCTACATACTCCCCATTATCACTGGTGTTTTTCTCTGATGTCCTTCAACGCACCAATTTAAACCTATCACGGGGTACCCTCCACACTTTTCCTTTTTGCATTCTTGATACTGTCTTCTCTCACATCTAATCAGCCTTGAGAAAGCCCTGGCCTGTTGCCCTTGTGGGCGAAACACGTGTCAGCTGTTCTTTTTCTTTTACAATTACTTTTCGAATAAATAAGAAAAAAATACTTCAACAGAGTACCTTACTCCTTGTACCTACCTGAATCTGGTATTAACTGAGAAACTCACATGATAGTGAGGGCACAACTCCATCAAACACGTGAAAATCTATCACACACGAGGTGGACTATGGGTGAAACCACCAGATTTGGATGTGCCACAGCCAAATTTTGGGTCCTGGCAGAGGGAGTGTGAACCCTGGTTTCACCCACTAACAAAAAATGCCATTGTATTGCAAGAGTTCTCCAACTTTAGCAAACAATTACTGAAACTGGAGAAGGAAGGTATTTTAAAAAATACAGCTATCAATAAAATGAAACATCAAGGAGTAACAATACTACTAACAGAAAAACTATAAGCTAAATTGCTTTCTTTAGAGAAGTCTTTATCGAGGACTGCAGGACTAGAAAAGTGTTTACACATGTGCAATAACTGTTGAGTAATTTGGCAGCCTAACCTAAATATTGAGGAAGGGTTAGTAAATGGAGCTATGGGTAAAGTTATTGATTTCATTAATCTTCCAAATAAAGATTAGGTTGAATATTTATCTATAAAATTTGATCAGATTGATGGAATGTAGCAGATTGGCCTATGTATTGTATGTTTTTTGCTTGCAAAGGACAGATATGTGTGGCGGCAACAGTTTCCAGTGTCTCTAGCATATACTGTAACTATTCATAGATCTCAAGGTTTACGTGTAGACACAGCTCTCATTAATATTGGAAGTACAGTATTTAAAGAAGGTATGTTGTATGTAGCATTATCCCTAGTCAGAACATTGTCTGGTATGTTTCTGGTTGAATTTGATGATAGAAAAGTTAGTGCTATGCAAGTTGTGTAAGAGAGTACAATCAGTTAAGAAGTCTATAAGCTCCTCATTTCGGTCAGTATCCTTTTTATGAGAAACTGATAATCTGTCCGAAGCCGAAGATTTCAAAAGAGTCAATGGATGTTCAAGAAAAGAAAGGAAACAAGGACAAGCTATACAACATTAAGGTGAAAAAACTGGAAAATGAGGGAGATAATGTTGGTTACCAGCTGGAAAACAGTTCAGGTATCAAATGCTATGCAAATTTTGTTCTCAATATACTGTTTAATTTTTTACATTTTGTAAACCACATTCAACAGAAACTAGATAACAGATTATGTTCTGCACTGTATCAATTGCTCCAATGTCTACTCAGTGATAGAACTATAATACATACTGCTTCAGGCATTTGAGACCTTTTAGATATATGTAGTGGATCATAAAATTTACTCTCAACAGTCAACAAGATGCACAAGAATTTATAATGTTTTTCCTTGGAGTTTTAGAACAAGAAAACGTAAATATTGATGAATTATTTGGACTAAGTTACAAATGGAACCTTGACTCTGAAGATTACTCTTTTACATCTGCCACTCAAATTCTGAGCAATTTCTGGACTTAACACTACCAGATTGCAAATATGTGCCTTTTGACAGAATGGCTAAAAATGCAAACCAAAATACGACCTGCGCACATTGTAGATCAGATGTTATTTCTAGGTTGCATCTACGAAGAACTGGAAAATACCTTATATTCCTGTTACAACAATGCAGGGCAGATGGGTCTAAATTGAAAACCGAAATTACAAACTTCAAAGCTGGCCAAATATACATTTCTAAAAGCACTTATTGCACAATAGGTTTTATATTTGACGAAGGAGTTAATACAACATCTTGACACTATACTGTCTATTTAAAGAGTGAAGCTGGTTGGACAGAATGCAATGATAGCTACCTTATATTCCAACCAAAACTGCCTTTCAAACTACGAAATTCTTACCTTTTGTTTCTTTAACCAAAATTGTAAGGAGATTTCAGGAAAAAACAAGCAATCTATGGAGTTTCTTCTGCATGGAATGCCAGTGTTTTAGACATCATTCGGCCTATCAGGGGTGCTGTTTTTAAAAAGTTCTTCAAAATTAAAGAGTCCTTTTATCATCCAGCAAGGAGATAATATAACATCAAGATACTATACTGTCTAACTAAAGAGTGAAATTGAATGGACAAGATGCAATCACAGCAACCATAAATTGAAACAAAAACCGTTTTTCAAGCTACAAAGTTTTCACCTTTTCTTCCTTCAACCAAAATAGTACATACTGTTTTTGGAAAAAAAAGTAATGCATGGGATTTTGTATACGTGGATCATCTGCGTTTTGGACATTATTTGGTCTACCAGGGTGATATCTTCAAAAGGATCTCCAAAATTCAAGTGTGGTTTATCTTTATTAGTAGTATTGTACCAGGTATAATGATAAAACAAATATTTTTAACATAGGCTTCTTTAGATTAGTTTAGTAGCTGTAGGTAGTGATCCAGCGCGGCTAAAATACATTTTTCCTTATGACACTAACCCAGAAAACACCTACTCAACCTTAATCACATAAAACCTATGTCGGTGGAGCCCATAACACCGCATACATACATTCACTCAATTTTCTGGATCAAACGCTAAGGAAAATGAGCTGCTGGACAAGCGGGATACCTTATTAAAATTGACAGAATTATAACCTACACATTATATACATTAACTTAGGATCCTGTCGGTTCTAAACATCAAGGTACTCTGCTATTCGGTCGATGGACCAACTAGTAGAATCAGTTGATGGCGATTAAGTCCAGCTAAATCACAATTAAAACCTTTAACATTTATTAATCACAATTTTGTTTTAAAGTACCACAGACTCATTTAGAGTAAGCATATAATTTTATCTAATTTCTTTGAGCAAATAAGTAAAGTTCATAATTAGGCAAATACATTTAAACATCAGTAAGCATTTAAGTAAAGTTTTGAGAATAGAGACGGAAAATACTCATTACCCTTGGCCATAGGGCGATGACAAGAATGGTTCACCAGGAAAGAAAGATGAACCGCAGGTCACAGGATGGAACTCCCAAAATTGACTGACTGTCCCGCTAACCTCCTCGGACGCAATCTCCTCCCGGGCAACTCCCGCAACGGTCTCGTTCCTTCCCCAGTCAAAGTCCGAAGTCCAAAAATGACAGAGTCTCTCGCAGCATCAGGATAGAAGAAGCGAACAATGCACAACGTAAGAGCAGACTCTCTTATACCCTATTCTCCGACTCGCTACACTTAAAGTTGCAATCTTTAGGGGCAGAAATCACGCTAATTGGTCCATTGGAGGGGTGGTGATGGTCACCTCATCGCCCTCCTTGTTCGAACCGGTTTGGGGACAATAACGCATACATTAATTCTCATGATCAACAATGTCCAAAGGTAATTCAATTTGTTAATGTATTTTGTAACAAACTTTGATGTTCACATATTAGTTCATCCTCTGTCGCTCGATTCTCTCATCCGTTCCCATGCATATATGCTGAACTCTTGGCACGATCCTTGTTGCAGGTCAGACTGGCCTTGACATCTCTCACTCCGGGCACAGGCCGCATACACGTGACTGGAGCATTCACTCTGCTCATGCGCGGGGGCCATTTTATTCAGCGCACGCCATCTCGTCCTTTTCCAGCGGCCATTTTCGAAGCACGGCCTAGCAGGCCCGAACGAAACTAATATATGAACAAACACAACAGAAATTAAACATGGAAAATAAGCCTTTCTGTTTACCACCTGCCATTCTAAAGACCGGTGTTAGGTATTACCTAGCAGAAGCGACATTTAAAGCCATTTTACTTACCATCTGCATTCTTTGCCACGGTGCAATTTTACTACGCAACACAAATCATGCAATTTACTCTATTTTCTACTCAAATCACAATACTCATGTTATTTTGCTTCACATTTGTAAATAAATTAGATTTTTGCAATGCTAGCAAGTTGCCCACGTGTAATGTTTAATAAAAGGTGCATTTGTTGATTAGTTCATGCGTTTCAAACGGTTAGTATCATTAATCGTTATGGGGTCGTTAACTTCCAAGGGGTACAAAAAATATTTTATTTCCCCTGCTCCATCAATTCCCCCCTTTGGTGATTTTTAATATCACCACTAAACCTATCCCTACAAAATGTATCAGAAAAATGTTTCTTGTCCACTTGCATTTGTTATTTTAGACAATTGTGTTCTTTTCATTTTGTCTTTTAGACCTTTTGTACATGTTCTCTTTAAACTCCTCCAATTCGATCTCTCCCATCTCCCGTTCTCTTGTTTCTCTTTCCTTATTTTTCTCATTTTCTCTTTTGCTTTATTTTGTCTTTTTCTCTTTTTAACACACACATATGCTAATCTCAATATTAATATTATCACTACTACTAAGGTCACTGGAATTAGTATTTTCCCAATTAGAGAACTACCTATTTCGGTGAACCATTTCTTTATTGAGGAAAAACCCTTACCAAGTTTCTCCCAAGCACCTTCAACCTCCAGTGGGGCAATTTCTTTATGTGAATCAGTAATGTTCTTTATATACTTCTGTATATTCTGACTTTTGTCTGGAATGTAAGTGCAACAATGCTGTACCTTCAGCATTCCACAGACTCCACCCTCTTTTGCCAAAAGAATGTCAAGGGCAAGTCGATTTTGCATTACCATAGCTCTCATGGCAACCATTTCGGTATTTATCATCAAGAACCCTCCAGCAGTATTCGTTGATAAACGATCTACTACTGTAGACAATTTCCGAATCTTGTATGCATTCAAAGATACACCCACTGCTGGTATCAATGCTCCAAAAATGTCACCTATTATCTCTGAGAAGCTTTCCCTTCTCCTACGGGTTAATGGTTTACCTATCTCGTGAATTCCTTTCGTTCCTCTCTCCACGTGAAAAATCTTTGGAAAGACCAGGCCTAGATAACATGTTCCATACCAATGGTCCGGCAACCTATAATAAGCTCGGTTTCCGCAAATATAAAAGATTCCTGGGAAAACTGGATCTTTTCCTCCTTTGAATCCCCATCCCCCTATAATTTTGTATGTATCTCGGCACTCACTAGAACCCACGAAATAGTTATCATACATAGTGTTATCTCTACTAATACACAATTTTCCCTGTTGGGGCCAATGTAAAACCATGGCTGCATTCGTTTCGCTCTTGTCATAACTTCCCTCTTCAAACGCCCAAGGTGGGGTTTTTGTCTTTTCTCCTGTTGCTTTTCTTTGAAACTTAACCCTTCTGTCTTCTACCATGTCTAAAAAAAACTTTTCTTCCTTTCTTAACCTACAAGTAAGGTTATGTCTAAATGCATAATCTAATGTTAATTCTGTCGTTTCTAAGAAAAATTCTCCAAAAATCTTTGCAAGTTTCACCTTATTTAGTTCAGGGACTACGGGAACTTTAGCAAAAACAGCATCTGTGTCAGTGTAGTAATACTCTAATTTACCTGTTTTGTAAAATAAGCTAGCTAAAACACTACATGTTATTCCATACGTCAAAGGAAGGTGATGATACGTCACACCTTCTGTTACAGATGCAGGTAACTGCATACATACATAACAATCTCTAACATCCATTGTCTCTACATATTCATACAAAAGTTTTGTGAAGACATTCTTGGAGAAATCAGTTATTGGCTTATCCCTATGAAATTCAGTACTATCTATCAGTGTTGCAGTGTTCTTTATGTTAGATTTCTTGTCACTATTCGTGTCATTCATGATTGCAGATGTATTTTCTCCAACTAATCTAAGTGGAATTATTATTGCTAAAATGAACCAAATAAGCATTAGTAAACCTGTTCAATAGAAACACATTTTACACCATCTACGGAAAAACTCACATCTAGATCTTCTATTCTCAGTGTCTACCATGTTGAAATATAATCTAAATACATGTACAGAAAATGTGTTTCCACACCCCAGAATGACTTTTTTGCCGTTTTACCCTTTCTTTAAGTTTTGACTGGAACCAATTGCTTTTGGCGCACTTTTTGGTCTTTCAGAAATTTTTCTTTGACTTTATCAGTTTGTGTGTCTAGTCCGGTTTTCTTTTCTCCTCTTCAGGATTGGCGCAGTTCACTCTCACCCACTTGTTCACAGTCTTTGTTTGGGTTTTCGTGACTGCTATCCACTTCTTCAATGTCAGGCAGTGCTATGTATACCCATTCAGGTGACTTGTATTTCAGGTTAGGTCTTTTCTAACCCTGGGCGGTGAACTACGCTACGCTCGCGGAGTTTGCGGAGTTTCGGTAACTTCGCGATTCGCGTAGAGCGCGAAGTTACTGAGCACTACGCAATTTGCGGCGTAGTGTAGCTGTTTTTCTTCTTCGCGCGCTGAATATACGTTCTCGCGCGCGCGGTAACGACCTACCGTGATTCTGCGTTCGCCGACGCGACTTCCTATCCGTTCGCGGGCACCACGAGATTTGGAATCCGGCCGCACGATCCCGCGAGAGTGTGCGAACGCAAACACGTCATTCGGACGCGCGATCTGACTTCCGGCGGCAGTTCGCGGACTTTGGGCAACTCCGCACTGCGCGACAACGCGGACTTACACTTTTTATCTTCTTCGCGCGCTCAATATGCGTTTTCGCGCGCGTGACAACGGCTTTTTGTGACGATCGCGATGCCGAACACGCAGAATTTACAATCTGGCAAAGAATATCTCTCGAGCAGCATAAAACCTTCTCGAAAATGATGATTTTGTTCATTTTGCACAAAAAACTCCTCAGGTTGTCATTTAGATGTAGTTTGGTGAGCAAGGAGTCACTTTTTTTTTGTTTTACAATTTTTTTCAAGAGGAAGGAAGTTGTTGGGTGGCCTGGCCATGTGGTGGCGGCCATTTTGTGGGACCAGCCACTGTGCTTTTGCCATAGGCCTCCAAGCTTGCGGCCTAGTCTGCCAGTAGGCCCAGAGGTAGTCATCATGGGTGCATAAAAACAGTTTCTGTGATGTCTGTGGAATTTTGTCATCATTTAGGCCATGGATGGCATTGGATTGAATTGCAAAATGTGGTTTTTTTTGGGGCGTCTATTTCACTTTTTGGGTCTGTTAAATAAATGCCTTTTTTGCGTGTGTAATTATGTGCTGTTGTAGTGGTTGTCTAACTTTCCAAACTGTTTTTAGCCATGTGGATTTTAGTTTTTGCATTAAAGCTGTGTGTGTTTTATCAGGCATCCTTTGTCTGGCCATATATAGGCCTGCTTGAGTTCATTGTTTGCCGTGCCTTGTGCCTGTGAGTCACCATGTTGCTGGGGGGCATTTTGTGGTGGTAGTTAGTAGTGTGCTGTTTTTGCCACATAGGCCTGCGTGTCTTTCCATTGTTCCTCTTGTCTTACTGCTTCCAAATCCATCCCCATTGCCAGCTGCAGCTCCCTGATGCTGCATACATCCCACGTGATGCACAAATTTAGGCCAAACATGCTCCACTACAGTTTAGTTTTTGTTCTTTGCTATTCTTATTCTTCCAGAGTGTACACACTATACAGTACACCAGGAAAGCCCTGGCCTTGTTGTCAAAGTCTCATAAATGGCTACACTGTTGTTGTTCACTGAGTTTCTAAAATTTAATAATTGAGGCAACCACACACTAAGTTCTATATTATATTAGTTTGATTTGTGCTATCGTTTGACTGATGTTCTTCTGGCTTTTTTGCTTTTAGGTGCACAATGACTGAGGAGGAGGTGTGTCATCATTGCCCGTTGCACTGCCAGACCGACATCCTGCTGCTGTACACAACGTGACGTGTGACCTGACCAGACATCTCTGCAACTGAGTGCTGCTGACATCTGAAGAAGATGGGCCCAAAGAAAGCAGGTACCAGGTCCTCCAGTACCAAGAAAGTTGCTATTGAGAAGAAGGAACAGAAGAAGGAAGTGACACTTAAGTCTGGTGTGCCGCTCACTACCTTTTTGGGAAAAAAATTACGCCTGCAGCAGCGGTGTCCGGGGGCAAGCTGGGGGCAGCACCTCCGCATCAGTGGGCCCAACCCACCAACCCAGGCCCAAGCACATGAGTGTGGAAGAGGTAGCCAGCCTAATGGTGGAAAGCAGTGATGCTGAGCCTGAGATAAACTTATCGCTATCTCAAAGTAGTACCCAATCAACGCAGGAGGAAACACAGCAGATAAGTGGTCAACAACAACAACAGCCGCAACCACCGCCCGCAATAGTAGTTGTTGTTCCTCCCGAAGTAGGGGCAGTTCAGGAAATTGAGCCTCATGCAGAGGTAGAAGAAGAAGCCACTCATTCAGAAGATCCATTGTCTTCCAAATCTCCAGCAAGGAAAAGGAGGGGTAGTCCATCAAGTTCTTCGCCAAGCCCCCTTCTGATGATCTAGATGCCACTTGGAAGCCACAAACTGAGTCTGAGAGGGAGACACGTCCCAAGACCAAGCTAGGGAAAAGGAAGGTTCCAGAAAGCCTTACACTTATGGAGGTCGATGTAGAACAGCAGGATGATGATGATGATGAGCCAGTCATCACGAACATCACTCCCGGCCCCGAGGAGATGGAGAACAACATTATTACCCTATCCAAAATCGCTGCGAGGGATGTAGCACGCATACCTCCACAGGTAACACCAACACGACCTACAGCTTCCATATTTGCATTAGCAAAGGCCCGGCAGCGACCTACATCCAGCACAACCACCACCTCAGTAGAAGTAGGTAGTGGTACAGCAGCACAGAGTCAAATTCAAAACACACCCTCCAGTTCATCCGGCATTGGAAGTGGCACCTCCAGCAGGAGGCAAAAGTTAAGCTCCCCAGTTTGGGACTTCTTTACAGTTAGCGAAAAGGAGGAGAACATTGCTATATGCTCCATTTGTAATACCTCTGTTAGTCGTGGTAAGCTTGGTACAGACTATGGTACCGGAGGCCAAATGACCCATCTGAAAAAACACCACTTGATCAGCTGGGAGGACCACCTTTGCGGCATAAAAACTGCAACCATTGGTGTTGGTGGGGATAAAGGAGTAGAAGATCCGATCACGGTGGAAGAGGAAGGACAGGGAGACATTCTCTCTGGTAGTGGTACACAAAGTCTCCCTGTCCCCAGCAGTGCAGTGTTAACGTCGCCCACATCTTCAGCAACATCTCAGTGGCACAAGAGTAAGAGTCAGCCTGAGACACTAAGGAGTACCGCAATGAAAAAAAGTGCGTTGTTGAGCCTAAGAGAAAGGACAACCATGCAGCCTACCATTATCAGCATGTTTGGGGGGGAGGGGCAGTACGAACGCAACCACCCAATAGCACGTTTGTACAATGCGAAGCTGGCTAAAATGTTAGCACTGGACCTTGATTTTGTTGAAGGGGTGGGTTTTCTGGAATTTGTGTCAACCATCTGCCCAAAATGGCATGTTCCCAGCCGCTACTATTTTGCCAGAGTTGCTGTTCCAGCACTACATCACGACGTGCTGGAATTGCTTGGAAAAGCCTTGAAGCAGAGTGCTGTTCACAGTATCCACCTGACAACAGACATGTGGACCAGTTGCCAAGCCACAGATTACATGTGCATCACTGCACACTGGATCTCTTTTGCGGGGGTTAGAGAACAGATATCTGCTGGTGTTGACACTGCTGAGATTTTTCATGCCACTCGCAAACATGCAACTGTAGCCATGTTTGCTATGGAGAAATCTCATACTGCTGCCAACATTTTGGAAGAGTTTAACACCAAGGTCTTTGAGTGGCTGCGCCCAAGAGGGCTTAAGATTGGTTTTGTTGCCACGGACAATGGCAGTAATGTAGTTAAGGCCATGGGCGATGGTGGCTATTTCAGGGTCCCGGGTTTGGCACACTGCATTAACATTGTTGTTCAAGACTTTTTGAAAAATGAATCCAAAGTCAGCAACTTACTGGCCATCTGCAGAAGAATATGCACACATTTCAGCCATTCTTTTAAAGCCCGGAAGCAGCTGAGGGTCGTTCAACATGAGCATAAAATGCCAGTCAAAGCACTCATCCAGGAGGTGCCAACACGTTGGAACTCAACTTATTACATGCTTGATCGTCTGTTTGAACTGTACATACCACTCAATGCTTATGTCATGCAAAGATTAGGGGAACCTACTGTGAGAGGCATGACCGTTGAGATGGGTCAATGGGACCTCATTAAATGCCTGACTGAGATGCTACTTCCTTTTGAGATCTTCACATGTGAAGTCAGCAGGGAGGACTGTACTATGGGCCAAGCTATCCCATTGCTGCACATGCTAGAGCAACAGCTGAAGGAGGTGTCTGAAACGTACGCAGGTGTGGATGACAAACAAGATGCATATCATTTGGCGGAGACCTTAGCCGCTCGCTTATCTGCAAATACAAGGATTCAAAATAACATTGTGTCACATTACATTAGTGCCACAATTTTGGATCCACGGTACAAAGTATTTCTGAACAGTAAGGCAGTAATTCCTTTTTCAGAAGTGGATGTTGCCAACTACAAAACTTTGATAGCTGAGGAAGCCACTATTTTTGAAAACGAACGGCTGTTAATTACAGGCCCCCCACCCCAGGCCATAACAAGTACTACAGGCCGGCATCCAGAGTCAAGTTCTACTTCGGAGCCTGAGGGCAGTGCGTTTGCCTCCCAGCAGTCACCGACACCAACAATAACATCAACAACAGCAAGAACAGGATCATCCACAGTACAATCGGCAACTGATTGGTTTCTACGGCAGGGGTATGGTAAGTCCAGTGCTGATGCAAAGGAAAAACAGGCCGAGCACATCGGAGCACCCCTGAACATTGAGCGGACGGTCCAAGCCTATCTGGATGACCCAACAGAGGTCTTCATGGATCGAAACCCATTGGTGTATTGGTATGGGAAAAGAAGCCAATGGACAGTGCTCAGCAGGCTGGCGATAAAATATCTGGCTTCCCCTGTCGCAAGTGTCTCTTCTGAGCGTGTTTTCAGTGCTGCTGGTGCCATTGTAACTTTGAAAAGGACCAGTCTCTCGCCCAAAAGCGTGGAGAGGTTAACCATGATCAAAATGAATCAGCACTTTATACCACCGGATTACAAAATACGTGAATCACAGCAGGAAGAGGAGAGCGACTTGGATGACGTAAGTAGTGGGTTACAGGACCTACTTCTGTCCGAACCACCAGAGTTTGAGGACGAGCTCCTCTTCCCTGACAACAAGGCTTTCAAATTGTTACTTTCTTCCTTCCTTTATTTGTCTGTGTATCTGTCTTTCTGGTTCAAATCAAATCACAACAAATCCATCACCACCGTCTTCTCTTTTTATTTCCCTATTGGAGTTGCACGTCTGTGCATTTAACTGTCCACTCTTCAGAGTCCTGCTTCATCTTCCTGTCTCGCCCTAATTAGTACATTTCCATCAAGCCAGACATTGGAGTACAAGAAATGTTGCCTTTAACAGTCCCTCCATAAGAAGTGAAACATGACTATAGCTATCCTCCGTTTTGTTTCCGAGCCGAAACTCATCAGTGTCCGAAGGCTACAGCCTCGGCAGGCATCCAAAGCTCCTCACTGTCAGGACAGAAGGTACTTGGCAGAGAAAGACAAGACTCTTTGAAGAAACTTGCTGACATTTGTGCAAACTCAATTGACCAGCAATGAGCGCTACCCAGGCCGCGGCCCATCATCACAGTGCTGACCATGTGAAGCAACTTAAACTGTGACAAAGTGCCACAGATGAATAAGACGAAAACCGAAACAGCGACTAACACTCAAAATGAATGTAAAGTAATGATGAAGCCACTGCCCCATTAAAAAAAAACACACACACCTGTCAGAACTAGGCATCTGATGATCTGACAGCCAAAGAGAAGAGCAAGACAGGTAATGATTGCATGCATTGGATGCTTGCTGACTCTGAGCGATTGCTGTTGTTTGTTGTGTTGATGTTGTGCATGAACTCGAACTCTACTCTACTAGTTAATCTACAAAGTGAAAGTGACTCAAGTGACAGTCAATGTTTCCCTTCTTGTTGTTTAATAACCAAATTGTACTCCTACTACTGCAGGTGCAGGCCAATATCTGTTGCAATTTTTTAATATGGACTTAATCGGAGTCACTACAGACTGAGTTGGAGTTGGACAACACGTACCACACCATGATGATGACCATACTATCTTTGCACGCAGTCAGTCAGTTGGATCGGAGATGATTGAAGGAATAACTGCGTTTCATGAAGTGGCATAAAAGGTAAACATAAACACAACAATTCAACAAGAAAGTAAACACAGCAGACCTACACGTCCATTTAGTGGTGGAGTCGAGTCAGTGTAGTCATATGACTGACAGCGGCGCATTGATTTTGTCACTTAATTTTGAAAATGCTAGGTTGCTGTATATGCCTTTTGTCTGGCTCTGTCAAGAATTAAGGTAAATGGAGGTTGGGTCACGGGCTGGTGCTGTGGTGGGCCTGTTCTGTCCTGTTGTTGTTGTAGCTTAATGCTGTAAGCAGAATATACACAATATATCCAAGCCGCCTCAGTCTGAAAGTGTTCTCTCTTTTCTTGGACTCCACCGTAATTGATGCTTTTTTTTATTCATTGATTTTTCAATACCACTTTTGTTTTTCCATCTACACGTTACAGGCCGGCCTTTACCCTGTGCTATACTGGGAGACACAACTCACACTTACCTTACCAATCCGCATCAGGCAGGCAGTGGCACCCAAGATTGATGTGCGGAGCGTCCATGGAAGATAGGACCAAGAGGAAGGACGAGATTCAACTCCACAATTTGACCAGGATAATACAGTAACTTTAGTATCATTCATCATTCGTCTTTTAATTAATTTGAATCCTTTTTTCTCTTCAATCATTACGACTGTGTGTTGTGTTGTTGTTTGTTTGCTAATTGATCCCTACAACTATTTTTTAATTTTCTTTGCTATCTTTAAAAGTAAGCCCAGTACAACATGGAATTTGGGTCTCTGTCTGAGGGCATATATTACAGGCAAGGCAAATTGCATAGAATATACTGCTGCCCTGTACTGTCTTGCCTAGTAGGAGTTAGTAAGTACTACTCATTAACCATCAAGTTATCTTCATCATGCATGCATTGCCTTTTTCTCCCTTTATAGATTTTTTGGATAAGATCATGGTCGTCTGCCAAGATTGCGCTTTGCTTTTGTTGTCAATGCGTACCGTTTTTCTTTCTCAAACCTTTCCCCAAACTCCCCTTCCCATCCATTCATCAAACCCTAACCCTCTTCCCCCGGGCTGCGATTTATATTGAGGTGTGATGTGACTACCTAAAATGTACACCAATTGATCACACGCTTGCTGGGGCAGATGTGGTAAAAGCAACACTAATTAAATTTCAAGGCAGGGCGAGGAGCTTCTTCTGCTTGCCCACCCATGCTCAGTCTATGTGCATGCCGTCACCGGCTAATAGTACATCATAATTAATTGCCAGCATTGATTGGATTCATCATCAAACTCCTACCACACAGCAGTAAAGGTTACGAATTACGATTGTGTTAAGTTAAGTGACTCACTCAACACAACTACAGTTTGTAACTTCTTGTACTAGGCTGTCCCCGCCAACATTATGTTTTATTTGACTTTAGCAGTTGCAAATGCAATATTGTTTGTTTGGCAGTCTTCTTCTGTACTGTATTTTACTTCGTTCTACTACTCCTCCCACAGTCGCTCTCAGGCAAGTGACTGTCTCTTTTTTATTTTTTTGCAAATGCTACTGCCAGTGTCTACTACTATCACCACAACCATGGCATCTTCTCCATTCTCTTGGGAAACCATGCAGCCATCGCTGTGCCGAACTTAATCATCATCAATCACAGGTAAGATAAGTTTGGTGGGAGGTATAATGGACTAGGAGGAGAGACTGACAGTACTAGTAGGACAAATAACTCAGTGAGGGGTACCGCATCTATCTGTTTGTGTTACATCATCGGCAGATTATTTAAATCAAACACTGGTTGTGGCACTGCAGCAGCAAGGAAACCATGTGACGTAAATTCGTAAAACAGTAACCCCCACAAAACATTAACATTGTATGTTTAAGTATAAATATAATTTATTACCCTAACAAAAATAAACTATCCCACACCTGACCCACCCCTCTCCCTAACCCCAACCAATGTCCAAAACGAAAAAAGGCCAAAGAATGTCCAGAAACCCCAACGCCCAATTCCCACCCACCAACAAAAGGAATAAAAAAGGGACAATCCAACAGGGTCCTATAGTTCTTATATTCGGCGGGCTTTTAGGTGTTTGTCCACCAGTATTTTGACACGCTCCTCTAGTTGCTCCTCTAGCTGTGACATCCGGAGGAGCATCTGGCGGCGAAATGCCATGCAGTGGCATCCAGGGTGGGGGACAGCAGTGCTGGCTGATAGAGAATTGCGGCGGCGGGCAGCTGCCAGACCGCGGCGCCGTACCACTGGAGTTGGGGCCTGGCTGGGGCCCGGGGCATCGGACGAGGCTGCAGCTGCTGCCGCCTCCTCCTCCTCTGCCTGAGCCACCAGCCACCGGTACTCCTCACAGATGGCCTCCAGTTTCCGGCGCCGGGCCCTGGCTGCCAACTCCTTCCGGGATGGCTTTTCTTGGGAAGGAGTACTATCTATATCAAGAAAGAAAAAGAATATTGTTGTAACCAGTACTCTTAGCAAAACAGTAACACAAAATTAATTCAACACATAGTGGCACAGTAGCACTAGCAAGAAGCACAGTACATAACATTTGTGGTAATAATCTATCTATCCTCCCACTTCCTCGGCCTCTAACATTTGTGGGAGTTTCAGGCATTATACCAGCACTATGGACTCCAGTACACAGTACACCAGTCTTCTTCTTATCTCTAGTTTAGCGAAATTACATAACCTAGTTGTAGCCGGCATGCCAGCTCAGTCATCTATGCTTGCACCCAAGACAAACATACGAGTCATGACGCAGACTCACGTTAGTTTTATTTACTACTGTCTGCAGGTGGGGAAGCTCGTATTTTTCTATTACGGCGGGTGGCACTGGCCATACTCTCTTTGTTACATGAAGGGCAATTGGTCAATTTCACTTTCACAGTGCCCTGGCTACTACAAAAAGGCAGATTATATATCTGATCCAATGATCATTGCTTATATATGGGACGACGACATAAGGTCAGTAGCGGTCGGTGGTGGGACTCGGGGAGTGCTGCCGGGTGGTGATGTGGGGAGGGGCAGGGTGGGGGGTAGTAAACTATGGATTACGGCCAATTACAGGTAAGTAAACATATAAATAAATAAAACTAATTTTGTTGCGCGCATTGCATCGCATTTGGCGGTGCAGTGCGCACAATGAAATTCGCTTTATTTATTTTTATGTTTACAGTAAAGTTACCTGTATTTGGCCGCGTAATACATTGTTTACTACCCCCACCCTGTCCCTCCCCACATCGGCTTTGCTACTCTGGCGCAGTTTCTTTTACATTCCCTTAAAACTAAGACTCTGCATCCCGTGACAGTCTCCACCTATGCTGTCTATGATGAATACATACAGGCATCCATCCATTCTAAGTAAATGTCTATCATTCTTCTTAATCTCTCCACAAACCTTACTTTGTTTCACCAACAACAACCCATGCGTCCACTCCTTACTTGCTTGCCTTGGCTTTGAGTTTCACCCAAACACCGCTGATGATTCTTGCTATCCACAGTATCTACCCATACTGTGTCGCCCACCCAGGCAGGCATCCATTCTTCTTTCACCTTCCACCCATCCTTCAACAACACATGCATCTGATTCCTATCAGCCACCTATCCATGCTTCCAACGTATCCTTCTCTGCCAGTCATATTAAATCTCGCCCGTCCTTCCTCCTTCCACACTTCTTTCCCTTTTTGTTCAACACATCCATCAAGGTCATCTGATCTGACTTTTAGTCTCCTCCATAAAACTTTCACAGCTGAGTTGGAGTCAGATAGAAGAGGCCATTGGTTAATCAAGTCAAGCTGCTAATGCTATTGCTACTGCATTGCTAATGCTAAGTAAAGGGTGTCTTCTTCAACCGTTGTATAATGTTCACTACAACTTCATACCTAATAAGTCTCAACAACAGTACAGTGAGTGAAGTGAACACCCTTCCAGCTAGTGCAATGTCAATAAGTAATGAATATAACTTACCACCACCCGCCAATGCTGCTGGCTCACCCCTGTAGCTCCTGCAGGTGCCGCATCTCCTGCCCCCTCCGGAATGGTCGCATCGCCGCTGGCCCCGCCGGCACTGGTGGTCGCTAGTACGCCTAGATAAAAACATGACACATTTTTAGATGCCTGTACACCTCCCCCTATTTATTCGTTTTCAACTTTTCACTAGCAAGATTGAAAAAAAGTTAATACATACATATTCATCACATTCACTAGTCCAAATCGGGTACTAGAGTAGAGTCAGTAGACACTAGTAGTGTTATGGTCCCTAGGGTCATTATTATAGTATACTCTACTCTTTGCAAAGTTAGCCTGAGCCATGCAACCATTTTTCGCTTCATGTCTTTTGCGCATGTTACCTCGCAGCTTGTTGTGCAGTAACAGTAAGACGCCTTTTGAGCCCACATGAGCTCATACAGCTACTGTCTGAGCGTTGCGTACAAGAGGTCGAAAAACAAGCCACTTTGTTATGGAGTTCGGTTAGTCGGTATTGCTTAGCCATAAGTAACATGTTACACTTTTTTGGCATGACTGAGAAATGCTTGCATTATACTATCTAACGCGCACCATTTTTCTCATAACAGGCAGAAGATTCCCTTCTACGAACCAGAGATTTGCAGAGCTTATGAATGATGCATGTAACCAGTAATTCTACGTTCTACGGTGAGGAGTCTCCCAGAATTCGCACAGATCTTTTATCTTCTATCATGCACTTGTAACAATGTTTATTGTTTTAATCTTATGCATTTTGCTGTTGGAGCTGGCTGGAGTACACTGAATTTTATAGAACAACATACAGAGCTTGTTAGTTGAAAATAAACCTTTTGAACTTACACATAGACTCTGTGGTATTTGGTGTGGTGGTGGTGGTGGACTTACATGAGTGAGTGAGCGAAAGGGTGTTATCTGTTCTGGGTTGTGTAATCATTGGGTATCTTCAGGTGGGGGTTCGGGGACCTAATGAGACACTATAGCTAGTCATTCAGGGGATTGTGGGTTCACTTCTGACTGAGGTGTGAGGAAGGTCCAACCTCCCATCACCAACATCCTATTTTCTTGTGCATAGTTCTGTATGTGGCTGTGCAGAATCCCCACATCAGTAGTAGTATGTACTATATCCTATCAAAAATAGTCAAATATGTGGTTGGGCATTTTGTTTGTGGTAATTGTCAAAGCCTCAACATTAAGAAGACTAGAAGAGGACAACCGAAAGGACTGGACTCAGTGGCTAGAGCTATTGGTCAATCTGAGTTTTATTCAAAACCATAAAATAAAGAGTGGCAAACTGGGCAAGCTTAGCGACAGACTAATAGTAGTAGTACAGACATTCATAGCAGAGGCAGTTAGAACTTAGAGGCAGGGATAACCAGAATTTAGAAACAGATAGTCAAGTCAAGATCAAAGAAGCTTTTGTAAAAAATAGAATTAGGAAGTGGAACCAGAATTAATAGTTCGGAAAAGATAAGGTGCAGTAAAAGTTAGGGCAATATAATTGTTAATATTAACCACTGGAGGACTTACTGGGGCCAGCAGCAGGGCCCTTGGTAGAGGAGCGGTCCTCTGGTGGTTGTCCCGCCGACTCGGACCCCGTCTTCTTGCCCCTGGGTGCTGCAGATCAGTGATTATGTAAGATATAATAAAGAAAGACACAAACATTAATGATTGCTGTGAAACAAATAAATTATCTAAAAACGCTCAAAAAACGTTTTAGGAAACAAAAATTGCAATAAAATTGACCTATCTAATCCGATCGAATACTGGCTTGCGGGATTCACGGACAGTCTACTTATTTAGGAACACTAATTCAGTGTTCCATTCTGATTGATTCAAATAAAATCCAGAACACTAACTAAGCCTAAGTACCACCTGACCTAGCCCACCTATTCCAGACGGGCCAATTGTTCACTAAGTCTGCATTTCCATTTTTTTTAGCCCTCAAAAATGCATAGATGATAAGGAGGACACATGCATAAATTTGTGCATACACCAAATTGTTGGTTGGTTGCGTCTGATGTTCTGCTACTGACTGACACTGCTAAGCCTACCACTCACTAAACAAACTACAAAAGGTTCTACTAAGGACTGGGGTAATGAATGAATATGCATTTCTAGAGCGCATGGCTACCATAAGGCCTCCCAGCGCTAAAAGGCAGTAACATCACCGTGCAATGGTCAGGAATCATGAAAACAGAAAAGTTTTCAGAAATTTACGAAAAGCCAAATAGTTATCCTCCAGGCGTATGTAATTAGGAAGTTGGTTCCAGCACTTTGCCGCGGTGTATGCAAACATACGTCCACCGCTCCGTGATCTATATATCCTGGGAGCTACTGCTAGATGTTTATTCTCAGAGCGGAGAGATCTCTTAGGAAGGTAAGGGGATATGATGGATCGAAGGATCGGTGGGCCCTCAGTCGAGAAAGTTCTATGGACAATGCATAGTGCCTTGAACTGAATTCGTTCCGCAACTGGGAGCCAGTGAAGAGAGGCAATGTGTGGTCTTGCGGATACCCAGTTAGGGACCCGCATAAGTAGGCGGGCTGCACAGTTTTGTACCGTTTGTAAAATTTTAATGGTTGAGCATGGAGAGCCTAAGTACAGCACATTAGCATAATCCAGTCTGGAGAGGATCAGTGCTTGTACCAGCAGTTTTCTTGCAATGAAAGGCAGCAGAGGGAGAATTTTTCTAATCATCCTCAGGATCCCATAACAGGTACCTGCCTAAAAAGTAGAAATAAATGCAAAATATAGACTTAGGCACAGAGAGAGATAGATAAGAAATAAAGAAAAATTGAAAAACAGTGTAAAAAACTAAGGATTGCAAAGATTGAGGGAGGATAGAAAAGCAGGCCCAGAACCGTAGCATAGAGTAAAAAACAAGATAGGGTAAGCAGCACTCAGTGACAGAGGATGCGTCACGCAGACCGCTCAAAAATTATCAACTAATAGTAACTAAACCTAGTATCAATCCATCCACCACTATTTGACAGGAGGACAAAAGAAGGACTAGAGTCTCTCTAGCAATAGCATTACCTAACTTAAGTTCTCTAAAGTAAACTCTTACATAATAATAAGGACAAGCGAGCGCAAAGTTGCAAACAAGTAAGAGTAGCGCCCAGCACCTGTGTCCTACAATCACAGATTTTGAAACGTAATTTACCTGCAATGTAAGCAGCAGTATTCTTGTTATTCGTAAAAACATTATACACAATACTTCTTACTTATACTACTATATATATTAGCTACTCACCAAGCCCCACGACCTCGACACCTAGCAGGTCCAACAGGTCCTGCTCCCAGTCCAGGATGTCTGACCACCGGTGTGCCAGCTGGTTATGGGTGCGCCGGACCCCTGAGCAGCGAAACACTGCCCGGTGCACCTTCACCCACCGGCGGTGACGCTCCTGGGTAGGGTACCCGGAGCCTGGCCTGCCGCCTGCTGCCAAGGTCAAGGCGAGGTGGCGCTGAACAAAAAAAACAAGGGCGGCCACCTCTGCCTCACTAAAAAGCTGCCGGGCTTGCACCCTTGCAGGGCGCAGTCTGCCGCAAGGCAGGCAGCTCTTGGGCGCACGCGCCTTGCCCTTGGAGCCGTTACTGCTGCTGCTACCCTTCGCCATGGTTCTGGGGTGTGTGGAGGAGGCGGAAAAGAAAAGTTAGAAGGGAAAAATAAAGTTAGGGGAAGAAGTAGGAGCTTAAAGAAGAAAGTTATATAAAACAGTAGAAAAGTAAAAAAACACAGTAAAAAGTAGAAATAAATGCAAAATATAGACTTAGGCACAGAGAGAGATAGATAAGAAATAAAGAAAAATTGAAAAACAGTGTAAAAAACTAAGGATTGCAAAGATTGAGGGAGGATAGAAAAGCAGGCCCAGAACCGTAGCATAGAGTAAAAAACAAGATGGCCGCGCCCTTCGCGACCGCGTGGGTAAGTTCGCGCAATATTTCTCCCCGAGCACGCAAAAAGCGTCGCGAACACGTACGACGCGTTCCCGAACATGAAATGCGTATCGCGAGCACGCTATACGCGACCTGGAACAGGAAATAAGGGATCGCGAACGGGCGGGACAAGTGAAAAACAAGATGGCTGTGCCCATAGGCGACCGCATGGGTAAGTTCGCGAGATACTATCCCCCGAGCACGCAAACAGCATCCCGAACACGCACAACGTGTTCCCGAAGAAGAAAAACGCATCGCGAACGGGCGCGACAAGCAACTACGCACGCTCGCGTAGCTACACGTAGCTCGCGTAGCGCTTCGACGTCTTCGCGTAGCGCGACTACGCGAACTACGCCCAGGGTTAGTCTTTTCACTCTTTTGGGTCTCTGCAACTGTCTTTTATTTGTTTTTCTTTGTCTTTTCTGACTTATTTCATTTACTTGTTCTGCATTGTCTTTGTTCAAATTTATTAGCTTATATCTCAGTCTTTTAATTTCGTTGGGCCAATTGTCTACTTTTCTTGGCCTTTTCAGTTCATTTTCCTTTTCTCCTCTTTCCGCTCTCCAAGTTCTCTTTCTTGGTCCTATTCTTTGTCTTATTTCTTCTTCACTTTCTTCAGATTCTGTTTCAGATCTCACTTCACTTTCTTTAACTTTGAACTTTATGATCTCTGTCTCTTTGTCTGAATTCGAATCTCATTGGGTTTCTTCTGCTTGTAATTCTGAGTTTAATTCTCCTTGTGTTTCTTCCACAACTTCCTCAATCTCTCTTTCTGAATCTGAATTTTCTTGAGTTATTTCTATAGTTTCTGGAGGAATTTCCCCAAAGCTTGTACTTGGCTGTTCACCGTCACTGTCTATTGGTTCAGTTTCTCCTGTTTCAATATTAGTTCTTTGTTTTTCGGATTCTTCTGTTTGTCTTTCACTGGATTCAGGTTGGTCTGCTTCAGATACCGAACTGGTATCTTATATTTCCAGATGTCGACTTACAGGTCGATCTTCAGGATCTGGAACTCTAATTGTTTCAGTTTCTGCTTCAGATGCCGAACTGGTATCTGATATTTCCAGATGTCGACTTACAGGTCGAGGTTCAGGATCTGGAACTCTGATAGTATGGCTGGCATGAATCCAATTTTTCACACCTGCACACTTTACTGCAGTTGTTGTCACCAGAATCATTTGACGTGGCTTGTCCCAGCGTGGAACCAAGCAATTTCTTCTTCTGTGAACTTTTATGCGGATCCAGTCTCCTGGACTCAGATCATGAGCTGGTTTTCTCTCAAGAGTGGTTGCATCCGGCCCAACCTGATGAAACACAGAATGCACCACATCAGCCAATCCTTTGCAATAGTCCAATATGAGATCATCAGTTATAGTCAGCAGTTTGTTGACAGGTACGTATGCTTGTCTCATTGCTCGTCCCATTATTATTTCATGAGGACTCAGACCTGTTTTTCTGTCAGGTATGCTTCTTATGCTCATCAGCACCAGGGGTAAGGCATCGGGCCATTTGAGTCCTGTGGCTTGACACATTTTCCCTAACCTATTCTTTATTGTGCCATTTACTTGCTCTACCACTCCAGAGGCCTCTGGTCTGTAGGCACAATGCAGCTTTTGTTGAATGTCTAGTGCTTCACATATTAGTTGGATAATTTCATTCTGAAAATGCATTCCGCTATCTGTTTCTATAGTTACTGGAAAGCCATATCTAGGAATGAATTCTCTCAGTAGGAGCTTAGCTACAGTAACTCCATCATTCCTTCTTGTCGGATAGGCCTCCACCCAACGAGAAAACAAACAGACGACCACCAGGACATACCTCAATCTGTTACTCGGGGGCATTTCAATAAAATCCAATTGCATTCTGGTAAAAGGACCTCCTTCACGTCCTATTGTTCCCAAACTCACTACTGTCTTCCTTCCAGGATTTATCTGTTGGCATATAAGGCATCTTTGGCAAAGGCTTTCAGCTATCGCCCTAAACTTTGGGTTGTACCAGGTCTGTTTGAAAAGTCTGATCATGGCATCTCTACCTATGTGTGCCTGTCCATGGTACATCCGTGCCATGTTAGAGATCATGCTATCAGGCATAACTGGTCTTTCATCCCTGTAAACCCAGACTTCATCTTCCTCTCTCCGTCTGCAACCTGATTTTATCCAAACGTCTTTTTCCTCATCACTTGCCTCTTCCTGCAATTGTTTCACCTCTTCCCATGTTTCAACTGGGTTAGTAAACAGCAAGGGACATGAAACTTTTTCTTTTTCCCTTCTCCGATTTATTGAGGTCATATTTCCGGCACAATATTGAGCTAATTCATCAGCAAAATTGTTACCTACTGCAATGTAATCAGTTCCATTTTTGTGAGCAGTGCATTTTACCACCGCAATCTGTTTAGGCAGCTGTATCGCCTCAAGCAACTTCTTCACAAACTCACCATTCCTAATAGGAGACCCTGAGGAAGTCAGGAATCCCCTCTGGGACCAGATCTGTCCGAAGTCATGGACCACGCCGAAGCCATACTGGCTATCCGTGATCACAGTAATTCAGAAATTCCTTCCCAGTTTGCAAGCTTGAATCAGAGCAATCAGCTCAGCAACTTGGGCTGATCGTATTCCTCTCAAACAAGATGCTTCCATTATGGTTGCCACCGTACATACAGCATACGCAGCACTTAAAACTCCTTCATTTGTCCTCAGGTACGATCCATCCACAAACATCACATAATCTGACTCTTTTAGAGGTTCATCTCTGATATCAGGACGGGGCTTTGTGCAAAATTCAAACACATCCAAACAGTTATGATCAATCTCATCTTTGACCTCTGCATTTACTGCATCTGGTAGTAAGGTGGAAGGATTCACACTCGTGCATCTTACAATGGTTACATTGTCTGTCACCTTTTCATACCTAGTCAGCCGACTATGTGTCACGAATTGTGTTTTTGTTCTGGTCAGAAGGATTTCAACTGAATGTGAGACATATACTCTCAAAGGATATCCCATCACAATGCCTTCACTCTGTTCCAGACTCACATAAGTAGCAGCTACTGCTTTCAGACATCCAGGCAACGCTTTTGCTACCGGATCTAAAACAGCTGAAAAATAAGCTATTGGTCGTCTCATTCTTCCATGCCTCTGCACTAATACTGAAAGTGCACATCCGTCTCTCTCACTACAATACAGCTCAAATTCTTTCTCTTAATCAGGCATTCCCAATGCTGGTGCTTCACACAAACTTGTTCTCAGTTCCTCGAAAGCCTTCATTTCCTCCTCATCCAGCGCAATCGGATCTTTGACATCACTCTTTGTCAATCGCTGTAAAGGTTTTGCAATCAATGAAAATCCACTTATCCACTGTCGGCAATAACCAACCATTCCAAGGAACATTCTCACCTCTCTTTGTGTCATTGGGGCTCTCATTCCTTTAATAATCCTTATTCTTTCTGTTGTCACTTTTCTTATCCCTTTCTCAATCTTATGACCTACGTACTGTACTTCCTGTTGACAGAATTGCAGTTTTGATGGGGACACCTTGTGTCCTCCTTCTGCCACATGATTCAGTAAAGCAATTGTGTCCATAACACATGCTTCTCTGGTCTTTGATGCCACCAATAGGTCATCGATATATTGGACCATCACAGATTTTTCAGGCATTTTCAAATTTTCTAAGGATTTCTTCAGAATTTGATTAAAAATAGAAGGACTTTCAGTATACCCTTGAGGAATTCGACACTATGCCAAAATACGTTCTCCAAACCGAAACGCAAATAATGGCTGGCTGTCAGGATGCAACGGAATAGAGAAAAATGCATGGCACAAATCAATAACTGTGTACCATTCTGCATCATGAGGGATTTGATATAGTATTACAGCAGGGTTTGGCACAATTGGACAGCAAGGAATAACAATTTTGTTAACTTTTCTCAAATCCTGTACTATTCTATATGTTCCATTTGGCTTTTTCAATCCCATTATAGGAGAATTACATGGACTGCTCATTATTTCTCTCAAAATTCCTTGTTCAATCATCTTATTAATTACAGGTGTTATTCCTTCAATAATTTCTGGCGTCAGTTTGTACTGCGGGGTGTTTGGGTAATTCGTTCCTTCTTTTACAGTAATTTTTATAGGATCAACTTCTCTCATTAGTCCAATATCTTCACCTGTGAAATCCCATACATCAGACCTGACTGTTCCTTTCAATTCAGTAGGGATTTTCTCTGCATCGAACACAGGAAACATATCATACATTCCTGGTTTTAGTTCCGCCATTGTCATTTTATACAGAACATCATCATCTGGTGTCTGGGAAGCAATACCATCTGGAGTACAGTAGATGGTACAATTCATTTTGCAAAGCAGATCGCTTCCTAATAAATTTACAGGACTACAATCACACACCACAAAGCGGTGCATATCTTTGAATGGACCAATTTCCACCTCTACTGGTTTTGTAAGAGGGGTTTAATTTGCCTGTTTGAAACACCTACAACTTGGATGTATTCTCCTGAGAGAGGAAGGTTTGGAATTTCCACTGATCTAACAGTAGAACGGGTAGCGCCAGTGTCCACAAGGAAAGTAACATTTACACCATTCACTTTTCCATCCACAAATGGACCTGACTGATCTACCTCTAGAGTTGCGCCAAGCACGCACTCCTCTTCCTCTCCTAGGCACCGTCATAAGCTTTCATCCGATTCATCTCCATCTTGCCGTAACCAATATTGTGAAACAGCAGCTGCGCGTGGCAATTTTGTTACCTGCTCTACTCCGTAGAATCCTGCCTCTGTACTGTATCTTTGAGGGTTTACACTCTTTGGAAGAGGTGGTTGCGGCACCTGACACTGTTGAGTAACTACCTGCGGCTGTTGGTAACTCACCTTATTCTGCACCTGTGGATTTAATGGTTGATTCTTGGTATTAACTCACGGAGGTAATTTACACTCATTTCTCCAGTGCCCTAATTTTCCGCAATTATGACATGGCGATTTCTTTTTGGCTTCTTCTATACTCATCTGACCTCTTCCCTTACCAATATTCGGTCTGAACTTGGTCTGTCCTGCGCCACTAGTCTGATTATTCATCTGAGCTTCTTGCTGTTCCGCAACCTTTACTTGTGCCCACATTGCCTTTTCCTTGAGTTTACGCTGTCTGGACTCAATATCATCACTGCAATATTTTGCGTACCGTAGTACCTCATCTACTGTGCTAGTCTGCTGCTTAATCATTTCACTTATCTGAGGTTTCAAACCATACACAAATCGATACACAAAATGACTCATGTCTTTTTCACACAAATTCTCGTATCCACTATACTGTTTAAAAGCCAAGAGCAACCTTTCATAATAAGCATGTACAGATTCCTTATTCTCCTGAGTTGTTCTATCAACCTTTACCCAGTCCGTTTCTTTTGATGGAATCTTATTTTTCAGGAATGTAATTGCCTGTTCATATTTTCTCATTACTTCTGAACTTGGGGCTCCTGTTTTTGCATCTCTAGGATATTCTTCCTTCGGCCAGTCAATTGTAATTTTACACTCTGTCCATAAATCCGCAGGAACAGCAATCTCAAACAATCCATCCAGATCTTCCCACAATACTTTTGAAACCTTTACAAACCTTTGTACCTGTCTATACCATTCTACAGGCTTTTCTCTCAATCTTGGAAAATCATTTGTAAATGACAATATATCTTGTCTGGACCATGGGACGTGTACATAACCTCCTCCTGGAATTTCTCTCATTGGACATTCTACTACCGTTGGTTCTTTTTCTTTTACTGGAAAAGCCAATGATGCTTTATCAGTTGTTCCCTCTTTTCTCCTTATCCACCTACTTCTCCACTTGTCTATACCTCCCCATTTTCTCAGTAAAACAATTAGTTCTTTTATCTGTGTTAGTCGCCCTGAAGTGTTCAGATTTTCTATGTCCTTTTCACTAAAATCTACCCTGTACGGTTTCTGCAATCCCCTAATTTTTGCAAAATCTACTCCTAGTTCGTTCGCTGTTTCTTCCAATTTTTCATGCAAGTTTCTAGCTCTCCAAGTGATGCTTTTACACATAAACATTAATTCATCATCTTGATAGGACTTCAATTGATCTGTACCAATAGCCCCTAGAATCAATTCCTCCATATCTATCTTTAATCTGACCACATCCAAAGGTTGTGGTTCGGCATCTTTTTTCTGCAAGCTCCTCACCCAATCATTTAATTCCTCTGCAGTCGGACCCACAGGGGTTTTAGTTGATTCTACCCTGTTTACACTTTTCTCCGGGGTTTCAGTTGCTGATTCGGCTCCTATAGGAATCTTATTTATCGGATTCTCATTAATTGTCAAATTTACAGGTGGACTTGACCTAAATGGACCAACAGAATCTTTTGTCTCTCTATTTTCTGGAATTATCCCTTCTTTTACTTTTTGCATACTAGAAATGAATGGAATTATTAAGGAATGTTCATCTATCTTTTGATATTCAAATACTGGGATTACTGGCCCTATAGTTACTGGTACAGTCACAGCTTCCATATTCTTTGTCAGTTCTCTTATCTTTTCAGTCAACTCTCTTGTGGTTCTGGCTAGTTCGGCCGTATTACCATTATCATGTTTCACAGTCTGTGGTGTCTCTAGTCTATTAAATGGACTATTTATTTCAGAAAATTGTTCAGGGCTTTGATTTATTACAGTTCCCATTGGCGGTGCATTTGGTGTCACCACCACAGAATCCTGTTGATATGGAGGAGGTCCTTTATTTAAAATGTCCTCCAGCAACTCATCCTCTGTGTCACTAACTCCATACCCATATTTCTCTGGTACTGCATGCTTCTTTTTCTCCGTACACTTTTTCCCTGCTAATTCTTCACCTGTTCTGGCAGGAAACATACCATCCGTCATGTTAGCGTACCGCCATCGTCTCATCCTGTCTTTATGACTCAAACCCCATACTCTTCCATGAATAAAATTATAATTCTTTGCACCTCTGTATCTTTCCCTTTCATACATCTCATCTTCCCATTCACCTAAGGCTTCAAACTGTGTCGGTCTAGGTCTCAGTTCAAATCTCATCATTTTTTCTCTCAAATTTCGAAGTACAGCTGTGCTAAACGAACCATTTTCCGGAAATGCCAATACTCCATCGTCTTTGGTATATTTCGCCCAACTTTCCAACCAAATGCAAGTATGATAGCCATATTTCACCATCATATAAGATGCTGGTGTTTTCGGCGGAGGAAGTACTTCTCCTTCCCTAGTCACAACCTTTTTATCTTTCTTAAAAAGATTTTTAAGCTTCGCGAACCATGGCGATTTCTCTCTATCACGTTCATTGTAATAAGCCATATTTCACTGTTGTTTTGCCGAAGCTAATTCACACAATTCTTCCCCAATCGTTTCCTTCTACCGCTCGGCTATTCTGACCTATCCCAGCGCATCTCTCACCAACGCACCAATCAGAAAGCTCTACATCACTCTCGCACTAACCTATTCCAGTGAGTCTCACACTAACGCACCAATCAGGAAACTCTTCATTCTTCCACAACTGGCCAATACCAGTGCGGTTCTTGTTGACGTCAGCTCTACTCCTGCTTCTACTGACCCCTCCTTTACAAAAATTATCGGCACTTTTCTTAACTTTTCTTTTCAACTAAATCGATTAGTTACAACGTAAAACACATTAGCATTGTCTGTTTTCTCTAAACAAAAGATATAGTTTATTCCCACTTACAAGAATACTGTTTCGTTCGATAAGTGTAGCACTTCTCTCTACCTTACCCTTCTCTCAAGCAAGAGGTAAACCCGTTTCTCTGGGGATAAAACACATGTGGAGACTACACTGCTCCTGAGAATTAAGGCCAAAGTTTCACAAGAAAACCTGTTGCTATTTTCACTCAAATGCAATTCATACGTGAAATTTCCCTAACATAACACAGTCTTGTGTTATCACCAAATTTGAAATCAGACAATGTACAATTCCATGTGACTTCTCTTGCCACACGTGTCCACTTCCTACTTCCCGGAAGCTTCAAAATTCTGACTACACATAACGCAAACTCAACATAGAGTGTTAGACATGAAAAAAAATCGATAATCAATAATCACCAAACTAATCTATAGAAACCATAACTCTGCTACCAAGAAATCTGATCCAGCGCGGCTAAAATAAATTTTTCCTTATGACACTAACCCAGAAAACACCTACTCAACCTTAATCACATAAAACCTATGTCAGTGGGGCCCATAACACCGCATACATACATTCACTCAATTTTCTGGATCAAACGCCAAGGAAAATGAGCTGCTGGACAAGCGGGATACCTTATTAAAATTGACAGAATTATAACCTACACATTATATACATTAACTTGCTCATCACCCTTGGCCATAGGGCGATGACAAGAATGGTTCACCAGGAAAGAAAGATGAACCACAGGTCACAGGATGGGACTCCCAAAACTGACTGACTGTCCCGCTAACCTCCTCGGACGCAATCTCCTCCCGGGCAACTCCCGCAACGGTCTCGTTCCTTCCCCAGTCAAAGTCCGAAGTCCAAAAATTACAGAGTCTCTCGCAGCATCAGGATAGAAGAAGCGAACAATGCACAACGTAAGAGCAGACTCTCTTATACCCTATTCTCCGACTCGCTACACTTAAAGTTGCAATCTTTAGGGGCAGAAATCACGCTAATTGGTCCATTGGAGGGGTGGTGATGGTCACCTCATCGCCCTCCTTGTTTGAACCGGTTTGGGGACAATAACGCATACATTAATTCTCATGATCAACAATGTCCAAAGGTAATTCAATTTGTTAATGTATTTTGTAGCAAACTTCGATGGTCACATATTAGATCATCCTCTGTCGCTCGATTCTCTCATCTGTTCCCATGCATATATGCTGAACTCTTGGCACGATCCTTGTTGCAGGCCAGACTGGCCTTGACATCTCTCACTCCGGGCACAGGCCGCATACACGTGACTGGAGCATTCACTCTGCTCATGCGCGGGGGCCATTTTATTCAGCGCACGCCATCTCGTCCTTTTCCAGCGGCCATTTTTGAAGCACGGCCTAGCAGGCCCGAACAAAACTAATATAAGAACAAACACAACAGAAATTAAACATGGAAAATAAGCCTTTCTGTTTACCACCTGCCATTCTAAAGACCTGTGTTAGGTATTACCTAGCAGAAGCGACATTTAAAGCCATTTTACTTACCATCTGCATTCTTTGCCACTGTGCAATTTTACTACGCAACACAAATCATGCAATTTACTCTATTTTCTACTCAAATCACAATACTCATGTTATTTTGCTTCACATTTGTAAATAAATTAGATTTTTGCAATGCCAGCAAGTTGCCCATGTGTAATGTTTAATAAAAGGTGCATTTGTTGATTAGTTCATGCGTTTCAAACGGTTAGTATCATTAATCGTTATGGAGTCGTTAACTTCCAAGGGGTACAAAAAATATTTTATTTCCCCAGCTCCATCAGTAGCACAACTGATTAACAAATTATAGTGAGTGCAATGCATAGTGTCACTTATTTATAGTGATATCCTGTGCAGTTTTTTTTCTACAATCTATGTGATTGTTTTTCCTCACTGCTCAAGGATGATTCGTCATACAGTACATCGTTTATGGTGAACAAGTATAAAAGCTGAAAACAGTAAAAAGGGTAAATGAAATATTTTACTATACTGTTACGAGATAAGCAATGTCTACTATTATGTTTGTGGAATTCTGTAAATGAAACACTAACTCATATTTGTATTCTTTTTCATCAGTGGTTAGAGTTATATGTCTTCATATCTGTCAAATACTTGTAGTGCCACATGAGTATTTGTTTGAGATACTCTTGGAGAGAGTCTTATTGCACAAACAGTACTTCATATGCTTTGGCACTATTTTCTGGTGCCAGGAGGGGTTTGTGAAAAACTCTCATGCAATTTATTGCCATTTTGCTGGAGGTTGGTCCTCCAAAGAAGTATGTTCAACAGGATGTGGCAACTGATTCCCACTGACACCAAATGCTAATTGACCAGTAAATGATGGGAAAAGCACCAAAATGTAACACAGAGAAAGAAAAGAGCTGGTGCTGAATTGACAAGAGGGTTGTTTTTTTACAATCGTTATGATTTTTCCCACACTATTCAAGGAAGAAAGTGTATACAGTACATTCATTATGGTATACAAGTACAAAAGCTGAGAACCGTAAAATAGGGAAAAGGAAATGCTTTAGTATAATGACAAATACTATTAAAGCATATTTTCTGCTGGGTTTATAATACAAACTTATGCATTGCAGAAGCTAAAAGTTTTTCAAGGGTTTTTCCAGAGGTAATACTAACTTATATTTGCGTTCTATTTCTTTTTAAACAGATGATTCATACCTTCTATTGAAATAAAGGAATTTCTAAATTATTTCTTTTTTACTACTTCTACAAAATAACAATGTAAAGGTAAGTGCAGCAAGGTAGTCCTACTGAGACATCCACACACATACACTGATAAAGGTACTCATACTTCAGTTCATTCACTTATTCAACCACTCACACACCCACTTAGTCACTGATATACTCAGTAACATATTCAGGCACTTTCTAATACCTCATCTACTACATGCATTCACTTATCCATAGATATATTCACACACTCACTTACTCGCTAATACATGTACTAACACATGCACCCAATCACCCACACAGTAACTCATACAACCACTCAGCCATGCATACAATAACGAACGCACCCAGTGATTCTCCCATTTAAGAACTGGTATACCCAATCACTTACCCATAAAGGTAGAAAGAGATCTACTCACTCCTCTAAACAGTAATGCATATACTTACTTACTTACCTATACAGCTACTAACACAGCCAGTCAGTTACTCATACAACTCTTGTCATACATATTCACTATTTCATACAGGCACTGACTCAGTCACTTACTCACCCGTACATGCACTCACACACCCACTTGCTCATTGTTACAGACACTCATGCACCTGATTACTTACCATTACAGATAATCACATACCCATTCACACATTGATTCAGACACTGAGACACACAGACACGTACTGATGCATACACTGACATACCTACTCGCTCAGCCAAACAGCTACTCACACACACACACTCAGCCATACAGCCACTCACACTCCCACTTGCTCACCCATGTAGCTACTCACACATGCAGTCACTCACCCAATCATACAACCAAATACTCATTCACCTTCACACGCTGACTAACTCACCCGTACAGTCACTCACACATGTACTCACTCACCCATACAGCCACTCACCCAGTATCACACTCATATAGCCACTCACTCCCTCAGTCACTCACCCATAGAGCCACTCACACAACCAATCACTCACTCATACAGCCACTAATACAGTCACTCAATCACTTGAAGAACCACACACTCCCACTTACTCACCCATACAGCTACTCACACTGCTAGTCACTCATTCCTGTAGCCACTTACACACCCAGTCTCAATCACCCATACAGCCATGTAAACACCCCCTCACTCACTGACACAGCCACTAACACACCCAGTTAGTCATCCATACGGACACTCACACACTCTTTCTTATACATATACACGCATACAATTTACTCTTTTTAAACCATGAAAGGTGGTTCTAACAAGAACCATTTTTTGTTCTTTTCCAGATTTTCTTTTAATTGTTTTAATTTTTTTACATTTTGTATTTTTGTTGTTTTTTTCAGAGATAAAATGGCAACTGGAAAGAAAAATTAACTGGAGACATGCAAAAATACAGAAACAAGTGTCATGTTTGCTATAAAGTAAAAGAAAAAAAATAGCAGGTGTGGTTCTTCTTTGCTGCTTGCAAAACTGCAGCAACTGACTGTTCGTCCACTGTCAGGACTTTATTGCACTCCAAAAAAAGTTCCAATTTTTTTTAATTCTGGGGAGTTCTCTGGCAGATGTTGCTCCACTTCAGTGGGAATTGGCTCTCCTGGTGTAATTAGAGTTGCAGTAGAAGTTGACAGTTCTCCTGCACTGCACTCCCTCTGTTCTCTTGCCAAGTAGTTCTTGTGGTAGGTTTTGAGATGAGTCAACATGCTTGTGGTCCCACAAGAGTGTTTCTTATTTGTCCCCCTCGAAAGAGTTTTTTCATACAATGAGCACTTCACGTGCTTAGTGACTGTTTTTTCCTCCCCAGAGGGGATAGTAAAGAAGACCCAGGTGATGGATCACCACTTTGGTGGGGGTACTTCACCAAACAAATTGTCCTCTTCAGTCTATGCCTCTTGCTGCTCACTTCCACAAGATGCCATTTTAGTCCTTGAATGAAAACAAAAAAAGCTCAAAATGGTCTTCCATTTTTGGAAAATTCAAAAGAATACCAAAAAGCTTCCAATCTCTTCACTGGAAGTGTGAAAAAGAAAAAAACTGGATGGGAGCTTACTTTCTAGTATAATGAAAAGTGTCTTGTCCGATTAAATCCATTTTCTACAAAGCAATGTGATATTCCTGCATGCCGACGCCGTCACGAATACCGACGTCGCAAACACTGCTGTTGCTGCACATACGGGTAATACAATAAAAAGGTGAACATCAATAAAATGACATTAAATGTTGATTTAAAGATTGTGTGAATAAACTACTGACTCAAACATTCATTAGAATAGGTGTATATATGTGTTCTACACTTTTCAAAAATCATGCTGAATTTGTGGCTAATTGCAATACCGGAATCTATGTAACGTGACATTTTGCGACAAATTCACAAATAATAAAAAATAAATAAGCAAAACACTAAATAAACTTTACTAGTATACACATCAAAGGTACCGATCACCAATAGATTAAGTTAAAGATCATTTACAGGGATAGTAATGATTGCAGTCAGTGACAATATAGGGAGCAACATGCGTATATATTTGGATAGCATTTTTTAATATCTTTAACATTTGCAGATTTTTTTTAAAACCTTTAATTATATTGTGTGTAATGCAACTGTAATATAAGGAATTAGATACAATCAGACATTTCTCTTAGATAATGAAAAATATTACTAGTATAAACACACACAAGAACATATGTCAAATTGTTACATTTGTAATTTACTACTATGGTTGTCTGATGACCGAGACAGACATCTGCAGTGTGGTATGTATTAAACAGGCATTATAATTTTAATAAACATTATAAAAAACAATATATATTTACATAAAAGCAAAGGTTACAGGTATGTTATAGTTAGGAAACACAATAGAATAAGATGCAGACATTCACTTCTCAAACTAAATGTTACAGGTATGTTATCATTTGGGATTAAAAAAAACATTGAAATCCACAAAACAAAACAAAGGTTACAGGGACGTAATAGTTAGGTAATAACCTTAAAAAACCATAGAAATTCACTATAAAAACACAAAGGTTACAAGGACATTATAGTTAGGAAATAGAATTAAAAAAACTTATAAAGTCTCTGAAAAAGACCAAAGGTTTGAGGGACATTATAGTTAGGTTCAGATTTCACTCGTACAAATCCCTAGAAATTCAGTAGATATAGTTATCTGAGCTAACTATAGCTTAGGCCCATGCAATACACTGCTTATAACCTCACATATAACATCACTCATGACATGGTCAGTGAAATCATTCATGAAATTACTGATGACATCTCAAATGACATCACCGATGACATCTCAAATGACATCACTGATGAAATCATCCACAGAACCACTAAGGCATCTACTCATACCCCATACAGGCTCTCATATTCCTACTCACACACCCACAGAACCACTCACATACCCATTCACAGACCCATATAACCACTCACTCAACCATAGAGCCACTCACACACCCTCTCACTCACCTATGTAGGCACTCACCCAGTTACTCACTCACCCTTACAGCTACTCACACACCCATTTATTTAACTATACAACAACTTACACAGCTATTCACTCAGGCATATAACCTCTTAACACAGCCATGCGTTCATCCATGCAGATGCTCACACAAAAAATAATCTCCAGTACAGCCAATTACATAACAACTCACTTAACTAAACTCCCACTCAAAGAGCCAAACACTCACCCATACACCAAGTCATACACCCACTTACTCACCCTTATAGCCACTCACACACTCACCCATACCGACACTCACACAGCCACTCAGTTACTGATTCAGCTACTCACACACCCACTCAACCACCTATAGAGCCACTCACACAGCCACTCACCTTCCTATACAGCCACTCATACACCCACTCCCTCACCAATACAGCCACTCACTCACCCATACAGCTACTCACACACCCTACTTATTCCCTCATAAAACTACTCACACATCTACTTATTCAACCATACAGCTACTCACACACCCACTTTTTCACCAATACAGCCACTCAACCACCCACACATATACCTTAGCAGCCACTCACACACCCACTCACACCCATGTGTGAGTAGGTGTGAGAGTACAGTCACACAGTCACTCACATTATATATTTTAGAAATAGTATCACTCATTAGCAATAAACAAAGTATACTAATTTAACTTTTACAGTATCTTAGTATATATGTTTAACATTAATAAACTTTTAGAAAATACTCACACTCACTGTAAGTAAGTAATCTTTATTGTATGTAGTGAATTAAAACTATCACAAACTATAAACCGATAAAACCATTCAATTTTAAAAAGCAGACGAGATACTAGAGCATTATAAAAATCTAATAAATAGATACCCAATTACAAAAATAATCAGACCAGTGTCCTCATCGGCCTTTGTCAATGACAGATTATTAACTATTTCCAGAGAAAAAGGGAATAAATTGATAGTATATTGCGACGTGTGCTCATAGATAATGAGCTTTTCTGTGCAAATGAGCTGGGGGAGTGGCAATTTAAGAGAAGTGGCACCTCTAGGAGAACAGCGGATTTTTGTCCGGCAGTGTTAAAAGAGCATTTAAAAATTGGCAGACTATTAGAAAAAATAGTCCTCAGCAACAGTGGTCTTGATCGGAGTCTCTTGAGTTCCCACAATCCTTCGTTCCAGGCCAGAAAAGTTGTTGTTTTTGTGAATTGAGTATAATCGACCCGGAGCATTCCAGGAACCGTGTCTGTGCTTGCACTTGACAGTTTATTTTCGACCAGTGTTAAAAGGTTTACTAACTTTCAGCTTAACTGCGGGTCCTCTGGTTTGAAATAAGCTATCACAGCCTGTCTCCGCGTGCGGATCCCAGAAAGGTTGAACTGCTGTTTAAGCAGATGAGACCTCTCCTCCTTCAGGCTGATGCATGTGCAGATCAGATGTGACATGTCTTCATTTCCGTTGCCACATAAGCTGCAGCACGGTGGTATTTGCCCCCTCAGCCATGGTGGTAAGTGCAGAATAGCTGGGAGGTTTCCCAGCTGATGTTTAAATAAATAAAAAAATCCCTTGGTATTTCTGGGATAACCCAGGCTGAAATGTGGCTGTGGACTAAGCAAAAAGAACAATTGATGGACAGAATGCAGAACAATGTCATACATTCACCCCAGTACAGAGATCTGGGCCTAAATGCATCGTTTTTTTGCTCACCATGCCATTCCAGTTTGGACCCAGCCATATGCAAATCAGTCTTGACCCTGCGCCCAATGGGAACAGTCCAGCCCGAACTGCCAGGCCAGGTCCTCCCTGGACTGGAAACAAGCATCCTAGGACTGGTTTCGGGCTTTCAGCCCTCATCAGCCAGGATAGCTTGACTCCAGTGGCATGGAGAGCACGGGACCCACGTCTGGGCATACCCGTCCCACTCGGGGTGACAAATGCAAAAAGAACAATTGATGGACAGAATGCAGAACAATGTCATACATTCACCCCAGTACAGAGATCTGGGCCTAAATCCATCGTTTTTTGCTCACCATGTCATTCCAGTTTGGACCCAGCCATATGCAAATCAGTCTTGACCCTGCGCCCAATGGGAACAGTCCAGCCCGAACTGCCGGGCCAGGTCCTCCCTGGACTGGAAACAAGCATCCTAGGACCGGTTTCGGGCTTTCAGCCCTCATCAGCCAGGATAGCTTGACTCCAGTGGCATGGAGAGCACGGGACCCACGTCTGGGCATACCCGTCCCACTCGGGGTGACAAATGCAAAAAGAACAATTGATGGACAGAATGCAGAACAATGTCATACATTCACCCCAGTACAGAGATCTGGGCCTAAATCCATCGTTTTTTGCTCACCATGCCATTCCAGTTTGGACCCAGCCATATGCAAATCAGTCTTGACCCTGCGCCCAATGGGAACAGTCCAGCCCGAACTGCCAGGCCAGGTCCTCCCTGGACTGGAAACAAGCATCCTAGGACCGGTTTCGGGCTATCAGCCCTCATCAGCCAGGATAGCTTGACTCCAGTGGCATGGAGAGCACGGGACCCACCCGAAACCGGTCCCAGGATGCTTGTTTCCGGTCCAGGGAAGACATGGTTTGGCAGTTCGGGCTGGACTGTTCCCATGAGGCACAGGGTCAGACTGATTTGCATTTGGCCATGTCTGAACTGGGGTGGCGGAGTGAGCTAAAGAATGATGATGGATTAAACCCAGATCAGTTGACTGGGGGTGAGTGCTTGCAATGTTCAACACTCCGTCCATCATCCTCTTTGGTTTTGCTATTCGCCCTAAGTTGGCAGGGTATGCCCAAATGTGGGTCCCTTGCTCACTTTGCCACTGGATTCAAGATAGCCTGGCTGATGACGGCTGTAAGCCAGAAACCGGTCCCAGGATGCTTGTTTCCGGTCCAGGGAAGACATGGCTTGGCAGTTCGGGCTGGACTGTTCCCATGAGGCACAGGGTCAGACTGATTTGCATATGGCCATGTCTGAACTGGGGTGGCGGAGTGAGCTAAAGAATGATGATGGATTAAACCCAGATCAGTTGACTGGGGGTGAGTGCTTGCAATGTTCAACACTCCGTCCATCATCCTCTTTGGTTTTGCTAAGCAATGTATAGCCATTATTTGTCATCTAGGCCTGACTTCTTGCTGAGAAGGTAGCTTAACCTTCTACTAGAGAGAGACTCCTTATCACTTCCCGCACCACTTTTATAAAAACGGCTTGTGTAGTTGGAGCTTCCCAGGGCTGGGAGAGTCCAGTGTTTGCAAGGGATTCCTGTAGGAAATTCTTGCTGGTGATGTCATTCTGTGGTGGAGCTCTTGCCAGAGAAGGTGATTTAGGTATTTTGGGAGGGGCGTTCCTGATTTTGTGCCAACAGGTTATGTAGGCCCCCTGTCTTGCTAGATGTTTGGTGAGGCTGAACTCCAGCCGGATCTGTGCTGAGGAGGCATAAATCAGTATGTTAAACATGATTCTGTAGGCCCTGACTACTGTGCTGTCCGAGGTTTTAGAGTCTATTCCTTTCAGGGCTTCGCTGCCATATGTGATGGTGGGCAGAATTTTGTGTTGTGCAATCTGGAGGAGAGGGGAGAGCATACGGCCTGTCAGCTTGGATATTAAATGCCTCAGAGTTTTTGCTAACGCCATCCCTTTCCTTCTGATCATCTCAAGCTAGCTAGCAATTGGCCTCAATTATCAATGGTTACCCCTATATATTTATAACTAGTTGCATTCTGAATTTGGGTGTTGCCCAGGTACCAGATGTGAGGTTTTTCCCTTCTGCTTTTTATTGCCATTGTTTTGGTTTTCTCGAAGTTCACTACAAGGAAGTTGTCTGCTGCATATCCCTGCAGTGTATTTAGGAGGCATTGCATGCTCACTTGCGTGTGGCTGACCAAAACCACATCATCGGCGTATAAGATACTAGATAGAGCCTTGCCACCAATCCTTGGAGCATTTGCATTGCATGATTTCAGGGTCTGCGTCAAGTCCGCCATATAGAGACTGAACGGGGTTGTGGGAGCACACATCCTTGTTTGAGCCCTTTGGTGGTAGAAATGTGTCTTGAAAGATGTATGCAATTGCCCAGTTTTACCTGAACCCAAGTGCATGTGTGTAAGGATATTAGCATGTCCAGGAGTGTTTGTGGAATTTTCCAGAGTGCCAGTTTTCTCCAGAGTCTTGCTCGATCTATGTTGTCAAATGCTGCCCTGAAGTCTATAAAGCAGAGTTAGAGTGTCTGTTTTGATGACTTTGCCATGTCCATGAGCAGCGACATAGTTAGGATGTTGGTTGTTGTGCCTGTGGCTGTAGAAAAAACAGTTTGGTTGAATGGTATTATTTCTTTCTTTGCTGCCCAAGCCTGAAGTTCTTCTAATAGAGTGCTGGCAAAGTACTTTGCCTCATTATCAAGTAAGGCAACAAGGCGGTAATTTTTCGGTACAACTTTATCTCTGCTCTTGTCGACTAGAGAAATAATGGAGCCCTTAAAGGAGGCTGGGAGTTGTCCCAGTTGTCTGATTTCCAGGAAGAGTCAGTCTAAAGTCTCTGCCCAGAAGTCTGAGTCCTGCTCACACTCACTGGATGATGTCATCAGTGATGTCATAAGTAATGTCACTGACCATGTCATGAGTGATGTACTATGTGAGGTCATAAGCAGTGCATTGCGGGGGCGCAAGTTCTAGTTAACTCAGCTAACTATAACTGCTGAAATTCTATTGTTTTGTATGAGTGAAATCTCAACCTAACTATATGCCTAAACAAACTTCTGTAATCCCAGAAAACGGCACGGACACCTTGGAAAGTTGCAGCAAAATTCTTTAATGACTGCACAAGCAACGCGTTTCAGCTTACGCCTTGATCACGCTAAAGGCCAAGCAGTGATACACACCAATTTAACCAGTGCTCTACAACATAGAAAAGGGACTAATAATGACACCAATGGTGAACAACATCTATGGTAAAAATTGGCGGCCATCTTAGCACTATAAATATGCATACATCACATCAGCTATATAGATGGTTAAGCTGTTATACTAACACCGACCTTGGCAACTAAATAGCCTGGTAGCACAAGTTCATACATACATCAAGAGTGTTTTCGTGACGACATGAATAATATATTACTAAATCAGATGTAATATAAAATATAATTACAAACATGATTTATGGCAACAGTCATCACAGAATAAAATCCCAATACCATATCCAGCTTGACAAAATGCACCAGTATCTAAGTTTACACCGACCAATGTACATTAATAAAGCGACTGTATGTCCAAGTTTTAACAATAAATACATGCAGCACATATAATATTGCAGTCGGTGATCTCAGGGCCGGAGAGGTCAACAGATAATTCTGCCCAAGTGTTCACCATTGGTGTCATTATTAGTCCCTTTTCTATGTTGTAGAGCACTGGTTAAATTGGTGTGTATCACTGCTTGGCCTTTAGCGTGATCAAGGCGTAAGCTGAAACGCGTTGCTTGTGCAGTCATTAAAGAATTTTGCTGCAACTTTCCAAGGTGTCCGTGCCGTTTTCTGGGATTACAGAAGTTTGTTTAGGCATATCTATATATATATATATATATATAGATATATAGATATATAGATATATATATATATTATCTACTGGCGGTCGCCAGTAGATAGTTATAGTTAGGACCTATTATCCATAGGAAATCCGCGACATTCTATTTGAAAAAACGTTGGCGCCAGTTGACGAATCTTCGCGAAAGCTTCCAACTTGTTGGGGTGCTCCGCTCCGCTCCTACCCTGAAAGTCTCTGGGTGATACGTCAAGCGGGAGCCGAGAAAAAAGGGGGGTCCCAAAACGCTTTTTCCCCATTCATTTTTCCATAGGAACCTTTAGTCGCAGCTACAGCCCGAACTGCTGAACGGAATTACACCAAATTTGGCAAAGAGGTAGCCCTTGGTTCAGACTGGTGCCTTTTGCTAATATGGTGTAAATCCGTTCAGTAGTTCTTGAGAAATTCACAAGTAAAATCACATATATATCTATGGCCGCGTCGGATCCGCGTACCGTCAGCGCACCCTGCACGCACCGTCCCGATCACGAGCTGCAATGTAATTGGCTGTCAGCTGGCTGTCAACACTCCAAACCAGGAAGTGTTGGCAGCCATTTTGTCCCTCGGTAGAACCGAGGGACAGAAACAAGTGCGCAAAACGCACAAAGGGGGCAGGGTAGAAACACCCTGACCACCTAGGCCTGCTCAGGGGTTCCCACAAGGACCCCCTGGGCAGAAAAAGCATTTTTTTTTTTAAATCGGCAGGATGCGCTCAGGGTGCGCGGATCCTGCCGGAAAAATCGAAGCGCGGTCTCCGCGCTTCGATGCAAATTTGCCCCGGGTGGCCCAAGTCCCGGGGGAATGCGGGGGGTGGGTTTAATGTTTATATGGGGGCCTCTAAGGCCCCAAGCCCGAGGACCGCCACCCCCGAGGCTTAATAAAAAAATGGTGCGGGAGGGCTCTCCTGCCCTCCCGCAGCCCCGGGGACAGCCACCCCCGGGGCTTCTTTTTAATTTTTAAATAACATGTGGGGGCTCCAGCCCCCACATGCCCCGAGGACCACCACCTCCCGGGGCACATAGAAAATAAATGTGGGGGTCCGTTACGGACCCAGAGCCCCGGGGACCACCACCTCCCCGGGGCTGTGCAACTCAAGGGAGGGGGCCGTGCGGCCCCTCCTGGAGCCCTTGATGGCCCTGGGGACCGCCATCCCCCAGGGCCGGCTCCTGCAGTGTCCCGGGATGCCTACCCCCGGGACACTGTAGTTTGCTATGACAGGACGGGAGCCTCGCGCCTCCCATCCTGTCATAGCAAACTTGGTTTGCATTTTGAAAGAGAGAGCAGGAAACCTGCTCTCTCTTTCAAATGCAAACACTAGCTTTCCACATGGGGAGCAGCATGTTAGCTGCTCCCCATGTGGAAAGCAATGCCGGCTCGCGCAGGAGGCGGGGAGCCGGCTGGGACTGTGGGGGGATTGGGGACCCCCACAGTCCCCAACCAGAGGCCAGGCCCCGGGGGATGGGGTCCCCGGGGCCATAAGTGGCCAGGGAGGGGGCCACGCAGCCCCCTCCCCAAATAAAAAAAAAAAAAAAAGGGAAGGCCGGCCCCGGGGATGGGGTCCCGGGGCCTTAAATGGCCTGAGGAGGGGGCCACGCAGCCCCCTCAAAATTTAAAAATAAAAATTGAGGGCATGCCCGGGGGATGGGGTCCCCGGGGCCAAAACAGGCCCAGGGAAGGGGGCCACGCGGCCCCTTCCCGTTTTTTGTTTTTTTATTTAAAAAAAAAAAAAAAATGCTCAGGCCCCGGGGGATGGGGTCCCTGGGGCAAAAGTGGCTGAGGAAAGGGGGGCCACGCAGCCCCCCTCCCAATCAAAAAAAAAAAAAAAGACCAGCATCGTGCCGGAGGCCCCGCCCCCTCCCTGCAGTACTCTGCAAACGCGCCCCTGGCGCATTTTAAGAAAGGGTAAGTAATTCCCCTTGAATACTGGGGGTCCCTGGGGGCCAACTAGCCCACCAGGAACCTCCAGTATGCGCCAGGGGGCTGCGTTGCAGAGAGGTGTACAGAGGCCATGCCCCTTTTTACACCTCTCTGCAACGCAGCTCTGTGGCGCTTTTTGGAAGTACATGGTGGGCTAGTTGGACTCCAGGGACCCTCAGGATTCAAGGGGACTTAATCCCCCAACTTAAAACGCGCCACGGGGCGCGTTTGCACAGTGGTGAAGGGAGGGGGCGGGGCTTCAGGTGACATGTGTGCAAACAGGCCCCGTGGCGTGTTTTAAGATGGGGAATTAAATCCCCTTCAATCCTGAGGGTCACTGGGGGCCAACTAGCCCAACAGGTACGTCCAGAAAGCGCCACAGAGCTGCGTTGCAGAGAGGTGTAAAAGGGGTGTGGCCTCTGTACACGTCTCTGCAACGCAGCCCCTGACGCATACTGGAGGTTCCTGGTGGGCTAGTTGGCCCCAGGACCCTCATGATTCAAGGGGACTTAATCCCCCAACTTAAAACGTGCCACGGGGCGCGTTTGCACAGATGTCACCTCAGGCCCCGCCCCCTCCCTTCACCATTGTGCAAATATTCCTCTAAAATCAGCCGAAATACGAATTGCGATTTACTCACCTGTTATCAGGAGAGACCTCAGTGCTGCATCTTTCAGCCCAGTACTGGTCCTGAAAAGTAATTCTAACCGTACTTACCAGTAACTTGAATTTCCTTCCACAGGCTAACATTGACTGGTTTCACTTGGAAATTCTTCTAAGTGTGCAGTTTTGGAACTTTATAATATTCCTCTAAAATCAGCCGAAATACGGATTTCGATTTACTCACCTGTTATTAGGAGAGACCTCAGTGCTGCATCTTTCAGCCCAGTACTGATCCTGAAAAGTAATTTTAACCGTACTTACCAGCAACTTGAATTTCCTTCCATAGGCTAACATTGACTGGTTTCACTTGGAAATTCTTCTAAGTGTGGAGTTTTGGAACTTTATAATATTCCTCTAAAATTAACCGAACAAACGAATTCCGATTTACTCACCTGTTATCAGGAGAGAACCCAGTGCTGCATCTTTTAGCCCAGTACTGATCCTGAAAAGCAATTTTAACCGTACTTACCAGGAACTTGAATTTCCTTCCATAGGCTAACATTGACTGGTTTCTCTTGGAAATTCTTCTAAGTGTGGAGTTTTGGAACTTTATAATATTCCTCTAAAATCAGCCGAACTACGAATTCCGATTTACTCACCTGTTATCAGGAGAGAATCCAGTGCTGCATCTTTTAGCCCAGTACTGATCCTGAAAAGTAATTTTAACCGTACTTACCAGGAACTTGAATTTCCTTCCATAGGCTAACATTGACTGGTTTCTCTTGGAAATTCTTCTAAGTGTGGAGTTTTGGAACTTTATAATATTCCTCTAAAATCAGCCGAACTACGAATTCCGATTTACTCACCTGTTATCAGGAGAGAACCCAGTGCTGCATCTTTTAGCCCAGCACTGACCCTGAAAAGTAATTCTAACCGTACTTACCAGTAACTTGTATTTCCTTCCATAGGAATCCATTGTCTGGTTTTCAGCAGAAAAGTTTCAAAGTGTCAATTTTCACAAACTACAAATATTCCTTAAAAATCGCCTGTATGACTTAAACGCATTCTTTCAAATGTTTACAGGAGATGCACCAGTGCTAGATCCAGGATCCACCACTGAGTAAGAAAAAGTAACGATAACACTACTTACCTGCTAAGTGAATTTCCGGCCATAGGATAACATTGGTGATTCTATGTGAAAAAGTTTCTAAGTGTCAACTTTTAAAATACAATAATATTCCTTAAAAATCAGTACTGTAACCAAAACGCTTTTACTCAACTGTTTACAGGAGATGTCCCAGGACTGAATCTAGGATCCAGTCCTGTGGTTAGAAAAGTAATCCATAAAGTAACTAATTACATTTAACTAGAAATTCACATTGAGCTCAATGTTGCATTGTGTTTGAAATTGTGTTGCCTATTGCAACAACTGTAACTACTGTACTTAAAAGTCTATTGCCTATTTGCAAAGTATTTAAACTAAAGTAATTCATTCTGAGAAAGTATATTTTGTAATGTAATGTATAATGTAATTACAATGTAATTTAAAAAATAAATAGTTTAAAAAAATGTAAATCAGTATCAAAAAATAAAGATAATTAATACATTTAAATATTGTCATTTACAAAACCTTTGAAATTCACTCAAAAAAACCATAGGTTTCAGACATGTTATAGTTAGGAATTAGCATTTAAAAAACCTTTGAAATTCACTGAAAAAACCATAGGTTTCAGACACGTTATAGTTAGAAATTTGCATTTAAAAAACATTTGAAATTCACTGAAAAAACCATAGGTTTTAGGGACAGTTATAGTTAGTTGGACATTGCACTCGTACAAAACCCGTGAAATTCCCCCGTTATAGTTAGTTCAGCTAACTATAACTCGCGCTTCCGCAATGCACTGCTGATGACGTCACATATTACATCACTCATGACATGGTCAGTGACATCACTGATGACATCACTGATGACATCTCAAATGACATCACTGATGACATCATCCATGTGATAATTTCATTCATCTTCTCACACCCTAATATAACTTTTGATACACCCACTCTAAATTACAGACTGCCATTCGCAAAACCATAGACACTCCAACACCAATAACTACATACCCACTCACTGATTCTTAGGTCTACACACACACACATCCACTCACTCACCCGTACAGTCACTCATACTTATGGTCACTCAGTACAGGACTATCATATGCACTCTTACTCCTATATAGACACTCAAACACCGCCACTCATCCATAGAGGTACTCACACACCTAGTCAGTCATGCAAATAATTAAACACACTGACATTTACTCACCTATACAGTTATACACACACCAGCTCACTTAATCATACAAATACCAGCACATTGTTACGCTCTTATACAATAACTGATACAAGCACACACGCATCCATACAGCCACTATCACAATCACTCACTCTCGCTTATAGCTATTTATATACTCCAACACACATATATACTGCCTTTCACATATGTAGTTACTCACACATGTACCACTGGGACATACATTCACTCACTAACACACTCTTACACACACTTACCCACCCATACAGTCTATCACAGATGCACTCTTGAAACCATCCACCCAGTGAATCACCCACTCACACATCTATGCACATTGTCGCACACACCCCTCCCACACAAACACTCAGGCACCCATACAGATACTCAGACAACCATTCAATAACTCATATAGACACTCATGTAGCTATTCACAAACACATGCAGCCACTTACACAGCAACAGACAGACGGATACAGACATTCACCCAGTTTAGTCACTAACCCATGCATTCAGTAAGATACGTTAAATCACTCACTTATAGAGTCAGTCACGCACCTACTAAATCATCCATACAGACACTTATACAGCCACTCATTCTTCAATACGTCTTTTCCTATATATATTAAAAATATTTAAACTTTACAGAAACACACAGTCACTGCATGATGTCATCAGTGATGTCATTTGAGATATCATCAGTGATGTCATCAGTGATGTCACTGACCATGTCATGAGTGATGTAATATGTGACGTCATCAGCAGTGCATTGCGAGGCGCGAGTTATAGTTAGCTGAACTAACTATAACGGGGAATTTCACGGGTTTTGTACGAGTGCAATGTCCAACTAACTATAACTGTCCCTAAAACCTATGGTTTTTTCAGTGAATATATATATAGATATATATATCAACATTTCTGGCTACCGCCCTTCCTTACAGCAACGTTTCCTCCAGAGTAACACAGAAAGACAAGCAAAACACAGGAATCCTCAGGCGAGTAATTCATTGAGCTTTTTTCTGTTTTCCTTCTTCAATTATCATCCTTACCACAGCAAAGTGCAGAAGTGCATGTGCATCACACAACAGACCTACGCATTTTGTCCGTGGCCTTCAATATATATATATATATATATATATATATATATATATATATATATATATATATATATATATATATATATCATATATATACATATTCACTGAAAAAACCATAGGTTTCAGGGGCGTTATAGTTAGAAATTAGCATTTAAAAAACCTAAGAAATTCACTGAAAAAACCACAGGTTTCAGGGACGTTATAGTTAGTTGGACATTTCACTCGTACAAAACCAGAGAAATTCGGCCGTTATAGTTAGTTGAGCTAACTATAATTCGCGCCCCCGCAATGCACTGCTGATGACGTCACATATTACATCATTCATGACATGGTCAATGACATCATTGATGACATCTCAAATAACATCACTGATGACATCAGTCAGTGAATATGTGTTTCTGTAAAGTTTAAATATGTTTTATATATATATATGCCAAGGTTTATTGAAGAATGAGTGGGTGTATAAGTGTCTGAATGGATGATTTAGTAGGTGCGTGACTGACTGTATAAGTGAGTGATTAATTGTGTCTTACTGAATGCATGGGTTAGTGACTAAACTGTGTGAATGTCTATATTAGTCTGTCAGTTGGTGTGTACACTGTGTAAGCGGCTGCATGGGTTGGTGAGTAGCTACATGAGTTTCTATATGGGTTATTGATTAGTTGTCTGAGTATATGTATGGGTGCTTGAGTATCTCTGTGGGTGGGTGGGGGGTGTGTGACTCTGTGCATAGATGTGTGAGTAGGTGATTCACTGGGTGTATGGGTTCAAGAGAGCATCTGTGAAGGGCTGAATGGGTGGGTGAGTGTGTGTATGGGTATGTTGGTGAGTGAATGGATGTCTCAGTGGTACATGTGTGAGTAACTACATATGTGAAAGGCATTATATGTGAGTGTTGGAGTATATAAATGACTATATGTGAGAGTGAGTGATTGTGAGAGTGGCTGTATGGATGAGTGTGTGCTTGTGTCAGTGATTGTAGAAGAGAGTAAGTATGTGTTAGTATCTATATGAATAAGTGAAGTGGTGTGTGTATAACTGTATAGGTGAGTAAATGGGAGTGTGATTGATTCTTTGCATGACTGACTAGGTGTGTGAGTAACTCTATGGGTGAGTGGTGGTGTGTGAGTGTCTGTATAGGTGTATGAGTGCATATGATAGTGCTGTATTGATGAGTGACTGCATGTATGAGTAACTGTATGGATGAATGAGTTGACATGTGTGTAGACCTAGGAATCAGTGAGTGGGTATGTAGTAACTGGTATTGGTGTGTCTATGGTTTCAAAAATGGAAGTCTGCATTTTAGAGTGGGTGTATCAAAGGTTATATTAGGGTGTGAGGAGGTGCATGAGATTATCACGTGGATGATGTCATCAGTGATGTCATCAGTGATGTCATTTGAGATGTCATCAGTGATGTCATCAGTGATGTCACTGACCATGTCATGAATGATGTAATATGTGACGTCATCAGCAGTGCAGTGCAGGGGCGCAAGTTATAGTTAGCTCAACCAACTATAACGGCCGAATTTCTCTGGTTTTGTACGAGTGAAATGTCCAACTAACTATAACATCCCTGAAACCTGTGGTTTTTCAGTGAATTTCTAAGGTTTTTTAAATGCTAATTTCTAACTATAACGTCCCTGAAACCTATTGTTTTTCAGTGAATTTCTAAGGTTTTTAAATGCTAATTTCTAACTATGCCAACAGAGGTAGGACATGTGAAGAAAGAGGAAGAAAGGCGCAGAAAGAAGCAAGAGAAATGCAGAAAAAGGCAACAGAAGTCCAGAAAGATGAAGAAAAGTGCAGAAAGAAGTAATAGATATGCAGAAAGAACCAACAGAGGTGCAGAAAGAGGCCTTGTTTCAAAGTCATCCTGTGCCCCCAACTTTTTACTGACTGGTACTGGTGGTAATTGACTCTGACTAACCAGCCCCGGAGCCAGTGCTATGCTGAAAGACACTTAGAATACAGTTAAAACACCTACATACACTAGGGTACACTATGGGTTGGGGTATCCCTGTGATTGGCATGGCCTCCCCTGTAAGCCCCTAGTACATAATAGGGCAGGGGGATTAAAAGTACCTCTAACTCAGAGGTGCAGAAAGAGGCAAGAGAGGTGCAGAAACAGGCAGGAAAGGCGCAGAAACAGGGAACAGGGGTGCAGAAAGAGGCGAGTGAGGTGCAGGAAGAAGTAAGAGCAGTGCAGAAAGAACCAACAGAGGTGCAAAAAGAGGCAAGAGGGGTGCATAAAAAGGTAGGAGGGATGCACAAAGAGGCAAGAGTGTTATAGAAAGAGGCAGGAGGGGTGCTGAAAGAAAGAAGAGAAGTGCAGGAAGAGGCAAGTGAGGTGCAGCAAAAAGCAAGAGCAGTGCAGAAAGAACCAACAGAGGTGCTGGAACAGGCGTGAAGGGTGCAGAAAGAGCAAGAGAAGTGCAGAAAGAGGCAACAGAGGTACAGACACAGGCAAGAGAGGTACAGAAACAGGCAAGAAAGGTGCAGAAACAGGGAACAGGGGTGCAGAAAGAAGCAAGAGAGGTGCAGAAAGAGAAAAGAGGGGTGCAGAAAGAGGCAAGAGATCTGCAGAAAAAAAGCAACAGAGGTGCTGAAAGAGGCAAGTGAGGTGCAGAAAGAGGCAAAAGATCTGCAGAAAAAGCAACAGGTGCTGAAAGAGGCATGTGAGGTGCAGAAAGAAGCAAGAGAGGTGCAGAAAGAGGAAATAGAAGTGCAGAAAGAAGCAACAAAGGTGCAGAAAGAGGCAAGAGGGGTGCAGAAAGAAGGAAGAGAAGTGCAGAAAGAAGCAAGAGAGGTGCTGAAAGAGGCACAAAGGGTGCAGAAAGAGGCAAGAGAAGTACAGAAAGAACCAAGAGAAGTGCAGAAAGAAGCAACAGAGGTGCAGAAGGAGGCACAAGGGATGCAGAAAGAAGGAACGGAACTGCAGAAAGAAGCAACAGAGGTGCTGAAAGAGGCACGAAGGGTGCAGAAAGAGGCAAAAGAAGTGCAGAAAGAAGACACAGAGGTACAGAAAGAGGCGAGAGTGGTGCAGAAAGAGGGAAGAGAGGTGTATAAAGAGGCAAGAGAGTTGGACAAATAGGGAAGAGGGTTGCCGAAAGAGGGAACAGGGGTGCAGAAAGAAGCAACAGAGGTGCCGAAAGAGGCAAGAGAAGTTCAGAAAGAGTCAGGAGATCTGCAGAAAAAAGCAACAGAGGTGCTGAAAGAGGCAAGTGAGGTGCAGAAAGAAGCAAAAGAGGTGCAGAAAGAGGCAACAGAGGTGTAGAAAAAAGCAAGAGTAGTGCAGAAAGAGGCAGGTGAGGTGCAGAAAGAAGCAAGAGCAGTGCAGAAAGAACCAACAGAGGTGCTGAAAGAGGCAACAGCGGTGCAGAAGGAGGCATGAGAGGTGCAGAAAGAAAGAAGAGGAGTGCAGAAAGAAGCAACAGGTGCTTAAAGAGTCATGAGGGGTGCAGAAAGAAGGAAGAGAAGTGCAGAAAGAAGCAACAGAGGTCCTGAAATACGCACGAAGGGTACAGAAAGAGGCAAGAGAAGTGCAGAAAGAAGCAACAGAGGTACAGAAAGAGGCAAGAGTGGTGCAGAAAGATGGAAGAGAGGTATAGAAAGAGGCAAGAGAGTTGCACAAATAGGGAAGAGGGGTGCAGAAAGAGGCAGGAGGGGTGCAGAAAGAATTAACAGAGGTGGTGAAAGAGAGGTGCAGAAAGAAGCAAGTGAAGTGCAGAAAGAGGCAACAGAGGTGCAGAAAGAGGCAGGCGGGGTGCAGAAAGAAGCAACAGAGGTGCCGAAAGAGGCAAGAGAGGTGCAGAAAGAGGCAACAGAGGTGCAGAAAGACGCAAGAGAGGTGCAGAAACAAGCAAGAGAAGTGCAGAAAGAAACAGGAGAATTGCTGAAAGAAGCAACAGAGGTTTAGAAAGAAGCAAGAGAAGTGCAGAAAGAGGCAAGTGAGGTGCAAAAAGAGGCAAGAGGGGTGCAGAAAGAGGTAGGAGAGGTGCACAAAGAGGCAAGAGGGGTACAGAAAGAGGCAGGAGGGATGAAAGAAGAAGGAAGAGAAGTACAGAGAGAAGCAACAGAGATGCTGAAAGAGGCACGAAGGGTGCAGAAAGAGGCAAGAGACGTGCAGAAAGAAGCAACAGAGGTACAGAAAGAGGCAACAGTGGCGCAGAAAGAGGGAAGAGAGGTGTAGAAAGAGGCAAGAGAGTTGGACAAATAGGGAAGAGGGGTGCAGAAAGAGGCAGGCGGGGTGCAGAAAGAAGCAACAGAGGTGCCAAAAGAGGCAAGAGAGGTGCAGAAAGAGGCAACAGAGGTGCAGAAAGACACAAGAGAGGTGCAGAAACAAGCAAGAGAAGTGCAGAAAGAAGCAAGAGAATTGCTGAAAGAAGCAACAAAGGTTTAGAAAGAAGCAAGAGAAGTGCAGAAAGAGGCAAGTGAGGTGCAGAAAGAAGCAAGAGCAGTGCAGAAAGAACCAGAGGTGCAAAAAGAGGCAAGAGGGGTGCAGAATGAGGTAGGAGAGGTACACAAAGAGGCAAGAGGGGTACAGAAAGAGGCAGGAGGGGTGAAAAAAGAAGGAAGAGAAGTGCAGAAAGAGGCAAGAGAATTGCTGAAAGAAGCAACAGAGGTGTAGAAAGAAGCAAGAGAAGTGCAGAAAGAGGCAAGTGAGGTGCAGAAAGAAGGAAGAGCAGTGCAGAAAGAACCAACAGAGGTGCAAAAAGAGGCAAGAGGGGTGCACAAAGAGGTAGGAGAGGTGCACAAAGAGGCAAGAGGGGTCCAGAAAGAGGCAGGAGGGGTGCAAATAGAAGGAAGAGAAGTGCAGAAAGAGGTAAGAGAATTGCTGAAAGAAGCAACAGATTTGTTGAAAGAAGAAAGAGAAGTGCAGAAAGAGGCAAGTGAGGTGCAGAAAGAAGCAGGAGCAGTGCAGAAAGAACCAACAGAGGTGCAAAAAGAGGCAAGAGGGGCGCAGAAAAAGGTTGGAGGGGTGCACAAAGAGGCACGAGAGGTACAGAAAGAGGCAGGAGGGGTGCAAAAAGAAGGAAGAGAAGTGCAGAAAGAGGCAAGAGAATTGCTGAAAGAAGCAACAGAGGTGTAGAAAGAAGCAAGAGAAGTGCAGAAAGAGACAAGTGAGGTGCAGAAAGAAGCAAGAGCGGTGCAGAAAGAACCAACAGAGTTGCAAAAAGAGGCAAGAGGGGTGCAGAAAAAGGTAGGATGGGTGCACTAAGAGGCAAGAGAGGTACAGAAAGAGGCTGGAGGGGTGCAGAAAGAAGGAAGAGAAGTGCAGAAAGAGGCAAGAGAATTGCTGAAAGAAGCAACAGAGGTGTAGAAAGAAGCAAGTGAGGTGCAGAAAAAAGCAAGAGCAGTGCAGAAAGAACCAACAGAGTTGCTGAAAGAGGCACGAAGGGTGCAGAAAGAGCAAGAGAAGTGCAGAAAGAGGCAACAGAGGTACAGAAAGAGGCAAGAGAGGTACAGAAACAGGCAAGAGAGGTACAGAAACAGGCAGGAAAGGTGCAGAAACAGGGAACAGGGGTGCAGAATGATGCAAGAGAGGTACAGAAAGAGAAAAGAGGGGTGCAGAAAAAAGCAACAGAGGTGCTGAAAGAGGCAAGTGAGGTGCAGAAAGAGGTAAGAGATCTGCAGAAAAAGCAAGAGAGGTGCTGAAAGAGGCATGTGAGGTGCAGAAAGAAGCAAAGCAAGAGAGGTGCAGAAAGAGGCAATAGAAGTGAGGAAAGAAGCAACAGAGGTGCAGAGAGAGGCAAGAAGGGTGCAGAAAGATGGAAGAGAAGTGCAGAAAGAAGCAACAGAGGTGCTGAATGAGGCACAAAGGGTGCAGAAAGAGGCAAGAGAAGTGCAGAAAGAACCAAGAGAAGTGCAGAAGAAAGCAGCAGAGGTGCAGAAGGAGGCACGAAGGGTGCAGAAAGAAGGAAGAGAAGTACAGAAAGAAGCAACAGAGGTGCTGAAAGAGGCACGAAGGGTGCAGAAAGAGGCAAGAGAAGTGCAGAAAGAAGACACAGAGGTACAGAAAGAGGCAAGAGTGGTGCAGAAAGAGGGAAGAGAGGTGTAGAAAGAGGCAAGAGAGTTGGACAAATAGGGAAGAGGGGTTCAGAAAGAGGTAGGATGGGTGCAGAAAGAAGCAACAGAGGTGCCGAAAGAGGCAAGAGAACTGCAGAAAAAGGCAAGAGATGTGCAGAAAGAGAAAAGAGGGGTGCAGAAAGAGGCAAGAGGGGTGCAGAAACAAGCAAGCGAGGTGCAGAAAGAGGCAACAGAGGTGCAGAAAGACGCAAGAGAGGTGCAGAAACAAGCAAGAGAAGTGCAGACAGAGGCAAGAGAATTGCTGAAAGAAGCAACAGAGGTGCAGAATGAGGCAAGAGAGGTGCAGAAAGAGGCAGGAAAGGTGCAGAAAGAGGGAACAGGGGTGCAGAAAGAGGCAAGAGGGATACAGAAATTTGCAAAAAAGGTGCAGAAAGAAGCAAGAGCAGTGCAGAAAGAACCGTCAGAGGTGCAGAAAGAGGCAAGAGGGGTACAGAAAGAGGTAGGAGAGGTGCACAAAGAGGCAGAAAGTAGAAGAGATTTGCTGAAAGATGCAAGAGAAGTGCAGAAAAAGAAAGAAATGTGCAGAAAGAAGCAACAGAAATGCAGAAAGAGGCAAGAGAGGCGCAGAAGGAAGCAAGAGTGGCTTGCACACCATTAGTACCAATTTAACACCCACATTTGGCAATAAGTTCTAGGTTTGCAAAGGGCCTTCCACCACGCTGTAACACTTGTCGCTGCATTTTTGATAACTTTTGAGCTAGAAACAAGGCTTTTTTTGTTCAAAACTGCAGATTAGGGAGCAGATAATGGATTATGTGGCTAATGCGGAAAATGTATAATTGTGCAAAAGTCTGTGCAGCCAAACAGTCGCATAATTCCAGTGGCCCTGCTCATGCCTCTGACTAGGTCCACAAGTGCTCCTCAGTGATTCCTTCTTTTTTGTCTCACTGAGTTCATAGTTGAGCGTCTATGGAAACGAGGAAGACTACACCTGAGGTTACCACTCCACAACAAAGACTAGCATACCACATAATTACTCTCCATAACACATAATCCCACTCTACATAATTCTTACACACTAAATACCACATACTTTCTATCCACATAATTTCACTGCACAACTTACCACATAATTCCACTACACACAACGTACATCCACTTCACTCCAAAAACATTAGTAAAAAACTTTTACATTTACAACGCCAATAGCTCTAACTCTCGCAAATGCGAAACCTATTGCATTGCAAACACTTCTTTAACTAGTAGACGTGTTTGCAGAGTGGTGGAGAAAGGGTGCTGGGCCTCCGACCAGCGCTCAGGAATTCCGCTGCGTAGGACTTACAGGATGTACCAGGAGGGCTTCTTGGCCCCCAAAGTCCCTCAGCAGTAAAGTGGACTTCATCCCCCATCCCGTAGTCTGCCAGGAGGTGCGTTTGCAGAGTGGTGGAGAAGGGGGGCATGGCCTCCGAAGACGTTTTAGCAATCCTACTGTGTGGGACTTACTGGAGGTAACAAGAGGGGTACTTGGCCCCCAAGGACATCCTTGGGGGCCAACTACCCCTCCTATTACCTCCAGTAAGTACCACACAGCAGGATTGCTAAGTTCTCATAACAGGCCACGCCCCCTTTGCCCACCACTCTGCAAACGCGCTCATGGCGCGCTCTTGGATGGGGATTGAAGTCCCCTTCGCTGCTGGGAGTCCTTTAGGGGCCAACTAGCCTACCTCTTACCTCTTACCTCCAGTAAGCCCCACACAATGGGATTGCTGAGAGGTGGACACAGGCCACGCCCCCTTTCTCCACCACTCTGCAAACGCACCCTCTGGTGCATTTTAATTTGGGGGCTTAAGTCCCCTTGAATACTGAGGGTCCCTGGGGGCCAACTAGCCCACCAGGTACCTCCAGTAAGCACCACACAGCTGGATTGCAGAGATGTGGTCCGAGGCCACGCCCCTTTTTACACCACTCTGCAAACGCGGCTCCTGGCACACTGCTGCTCGGAGGATGAAGTCCACTTGTGTCCTGAGGTCCTCAGGACACAAGAGGACCTCATCGCCCCACCAGCAGTGCGCCAAGAGGCACGTTTGCAGAGTGGTGTAAAAAGGGGCGTGGCCTCAGACCACCTCTCTGCAATCCAGCTCTGTGGCGCTTTTTGGAGGTACCTGGTGCGCTAGTTGGCCTCCAGGGACCCTCAGTATTCAAGGGGAATTAATTCCCCAACTTACAACGCGCCAGGGGGCGTGTTTGTAGAGTAGTGCATGGAGGGGGCGGGGCCTCTGGCAAGATGCCGGCTTTTTTAAAAATATTTTTTTTTAGAAGTGGGGCTGTGTGGCCCCCCTTCTTTTATCATTTTTGGGGCCCTGGGGACCCCATCCCCCAGGGCCTGACCCGCTTTTATAAAATAAATTTTTTTAAAACAGGAAGGGGTCTGCGTGGCCCCCTCCCGAGGCCAATTTCGGCCCCAGGGACCCCATCCCTCGGGGCATGGCCAGACTTTATTTTATTTTTTTATTTAATTATTTGGAGGGGGGCCGCGTGACCCCCCTCCTCAGGCCAATTATGGCCCCGGGGACCCCATCCCCTGGGCCGGCCTTTCTGTGTTTTTTTTTCTTTATATATTATAATTGCAGTGGAGGGGGGCCGCGTGGCCTCCCTCCCGGGCCACTTCTGGCCCTGGGGACCCCATCCCCCGGGACCTGGCCTCACTGTTGGGGACCGTGGGGAGCCCCAATGCCCCCACGGTCCCGCCGGCTCCCCGCCTCCTGTGGGAGCCGGCATTGCTTTTGCACAAGGGGAGCTGCTGACATGCAGCTCCACTTGTGCAAAAGCAATTGTGCTTTGGTTTTTGGAAGCGAGAGCAGGTTTCCTGCTCTCGCTTCCAAAAACCATAGCAGTGTTTGCTATGACAGGGGGGGAGCTGTGCTCCCACCCTCCCATAGCAAACAGCATTGTCCCAGGGTGGGCACCCCAGGACATTGCAGAAGCCAGCCCTGGGGGGTGGCGGTCCCCAGGGCCATCAAAGGCTCCAGGAGGGGGGCCGCGCGGCCTCCCTCCCAATGTTTGCAAAGCCCCGGGGAGGTGGTGGTCCCCGGGGCACGGGGTCCGTAATGGACCCCTGTATATAAATGCAAAGTTCCCCGGCGAGGTGGTGGTCCCCGAGGCAGTGTGGGGGGGCCCCCCCACACTAATTAATTATGACAGCCCTGGGGAGGTGGTGGTCCCTGGGGCTTGGGGGGGCCCACGAGGCCCCCCCACCCTTATTGAAATTAAGCCCCGGGGAGGTGGCGGTCCCCGGAGCTTGGGGGGGCCCACAAGGCCCCCGCTCTATAATCAATAAAGCCCTGGGGAGGTGGTGGTCCCCGGGGCTGTGGGGGGGTCACATGCCCCCGTGAATAAATTATCAAGCCCCAGGGAGGTGGCGGTCCGCGGGCTGCGGGGTCCCCCGTGGGCCCCTGCTACATAAATAAATTGCCCCCAGGACTTGGTTCACTCTGGGGCTTTGAAAACGAAGCGTGGGAGAACGCGCTTCATTTTTTAAAATTTTCGGACGGATTCGTGCAACCGGCGCAACCCCGCCCGAATGTTTTTAACAAAAAAAAGCTTTTTTGGGACCTCTGAGCATGCCTGGGGGGTCAGGGTGTTTTTACCCTGCCCCCTTTTCCTTTTTTTTTAGAGGTTTATATAGCACGAACTAGACCCGAGACATCGGGTATCAGAGCGCTTTACATGAGCACCAGTTTCGTTATGAGGACACATTCATTTTTTTGTTAGGCACGTGGAGATTAAGTGATTTGCCCAGAATCACAGGAAGTTGAGCGTTGTTGCCGAGACTGGAACCCGGTTCCCCAGCTTTCCCCAGCTTCGAGGTCGACCACTCTAGCAGTAAGGCTACATTCTCTCCCTGAGAGGCATTGCTGCACTCTCGGCATCGGTGAGGGTGTCTCACCCTCAGGCATTGCTGCACTCTCGGCATCGGTGAGGGTGTCTCACCCTCAGGCACTGCCGCACTCTTGGCATCGGTGAAGGTGTCTCACCCTCAGGCACTGCCGCACTCTCGGAATCGGTGAGGGTGTCTCACCCTCAGGCACTGCCGCACTCTCAGCATCGGTGAGGGTGTCTCACCCTCAGGCACTGCTGCACTCTCGGCATCGGTGAGGGTGTCTCACCCTCAGGCACTGCCACACACTCGGCATCGGTGAGGGTGTCTCACCCTCAGGCACTGCCGCATTCTCGGAATCGGTGAGGGTGTCTCACCCTCAGGCACTGCCGCACTCTCGGCATCGGTGAGGGTGTCTCACCCTCAGGCACTGCCGCACTCTCGGCATCAGTGAGGGTGTCTCACCCTCAAGCATTGCTGCACACTCAGCGATGGTGTCTCAACCTCAGGCACTGCCGCACTCTCGGCATCGGTGAGGATGTCTCACCCTCAGGCTCTGCCGCACTCTTGGCATTGGTGAGGGTGTCTCACCCTCAGGCCCTGCTGCGTGGCTGCACTCTTGGCTGCATTATCATAGATGGTGTCTCGCAGGCACATCGCTACACCGGCCTGCTTTACCACAGGGGAGACTCTGAGTGGCAGGCACTGCTTCTTTATTCACTACGGCCTGCTTTATCGTGGCTGGTGTGACCGATCGAAGGGCAGGCACTGCTGCGTCACTGCACACCACAGCCATGTAAAACTCATTAAGAAGGTTATACCAATAGTTTTCAGAACACACCTTGGAAACAAGAAATGGGTCGAGGGATGGGGGGCACAATACGGGTGTTGAATCAATGGGCATTTAATAGTTGAGATGGGGATCCGTGGCAGAGCAATGGACATCATCCACCGTGACCAGACCAAATGGCTAAAACACAGATTCCTGTACAGCTTTGAGCAGACAGACTTGGAAGTAACACTTTTACTTTGTTCCTTACAGAAGATCGTACGTGGTAGTGTCATCTTTAGGATTTTGGGGGATCTGGGCAAGAAATGTTTTTTGGGGCCCTGTTAGGAACAACTTTTATTTGTATTCCCCATGTTTTACTAATTCAAGCCCTTGGTTACCTAACAATATTAAATTATACGTTAAAGGTTAAGACAGAAATACACAAAAGTGAGCTAGAGAGAAAGTTCATCTTCCCAGGGGAGCCCTTGGAAAATGTGTGTGTGTGTGGGGGAGGAGGGGGGGCAATTGCCCACTATACCTATGCCTTAAAACGTCTCTGGTCCATGGAAGGCACCTGTGTGCCAGACAGAGAGGCCTTTACATATAACATGGGCCTCGACAAGGAACCACAAAGGGAGGCTAGGTTTCCTTTCCCCTGCACGTCACAGTAGATGTTTTTCAGTATTTGTAACTAGCCATCACATTAGTCTCAAGCCGACTAACACCCTACACTGACTAGCCCCAAAATGGTTAAAGACGTTTGTGTTTTTTAAAAGGAATCGAGTACCGCCCACCTTTGGATGACAACGTAATGTTTAACGTTGACTGACCTGCTGACAAATGCATTATTCTAGTTGTTTTTTACCTGTACATCAATTCTGGGGCGACAGCGCTCAGAAGGGATTGTACAAGCTGCGTAACATGAGGGGAGCAAACAGTTCGCTATACTTTGTCAATGTTTCACCCACTGCTGAGTTTGTTAGTCTCTTATAAATCGAAGGTAATTGATCATTTCTAATATTATTTTATAACTACTTCGAGTGGTATGAATGTAACAACGAAATACAGAAACAGGGCTGCCATTTTCTTAACTGCATCTTACACATTTTACATGCAGAAAAAGTTAAAGTTACTATCTGCTAAACAAAAAAAATACTGAAACCCTGTCTTAACTGAAGATCACAGATGCATTAATTTGCGTTGCAATGTCTACTAAACTGACTTGTGAAACAAGGGTTTTTGTGCAATACTCAAAATGTGCAAAGCCGACCACACCCAAAATGGCGCATCGGTCGCAGAGAATACAAAGGGTGTCTGTCATCTTGGGTAAGCCAGGTTTTCGCACAGCTTAAGACCAATTGACTCCATTGCTCCAGACAGCGCATTCTTATGGCTGTATAAAATGTGACAAAACCATCTTACCCAATTGTTTCCTGAAATCACATTTTAGAACATACAAGTATTGGTATCGACTCACTACAGCTCTGCATGTTAATAATACCAACACCACAGCTATACTCTTACTTTTTCTATTTATGATTTTTTTTCTATTTCTAGAGGTGTTGGGATAATAATGTTGGAATAATTTACTGGATCAAACTTTGCTGCGCAAGCAGTAAAGGACAGTTCAATCTTGAAGCAAAATTGCCTCTGGATTGAGCGGTCCTGTCACGGAGTTGTACATACATAATGTGCCCAGCAGGTGGCGATGCTGTGCTTTTTTCCATCACCGGAGACTGCAGACACAGTAAAGCACTAAGGCAAGGTGCGCACTACCATCCTGGATGCTGTTAACACCACCCTCTTCATGTCCTGTTATAATGTACCCCATGCACACGTTTAATCTTATGCTAAAAATTCATATATGCTTTAAACATTGATATGGTGGAGTACTTGGAAGGAGCGAGTCTTCCACATGAGTCCGTGTGCCTATAGGCCGTCCACCCACCCAATTTTCTTTTGTGGGTGTGCGGGGCTCGGGAAAAAGCGATTGTTATTTTTCGCTCCCCTGTGAAGTGCATCATAAAGCACCTCGAAGGAGCAGCACGATGGAGTAGCTCCTCGAAGCAGCTACATCACGCATTGCGATCACAGAGGCTTCAGGTGACCTGTCATCCATCAGCTGATTCTATCGCTGCAGGCAGTGGTAGTGGTGTCGCTGTGGGCATTCACTTTGTTTTGTGAGGGCGTCTGCCGATGGAAAGAGATGAGGTGCGTATGATGCAACCCGCGCCTCTCCGGCTACACCGGGAGCTCGCCAAGACATAAACAGTCACAGCAGACAGCATTCACTCAAATATTTGCCTTTACGAAATAAAAAGCTCAACACTTCATTTGATATTATGTGAAGTAATGATTAAGCATGCGTAGATGACGCTCGACCAGCATTAGTGGACGGAGTTCGGAGTTATATGTGCGCAAGTTGTTTGATATAGGAACGGGGATATGGAGCAAATAATTATATCTGAGAAGCCAGTTGGAGAATAGCATTGAAACGCAACATGCCCCACTACCAGCCCTGACAGGAGAGTGTGCAGTGCTGTAACTTCTCCCCAGCCTGTGGCAGATTGACAAGTCCCTCTCGAGAATCGCTTGCGAACCTGTGAGAGCACGCATGCTCCCTAGCAACAGGTGAAACATACATAAGCAGGGCAATGCATGTAACAGCAAAGCCAGGCTGCCGGAGACTGCTCGGTGGCAGGTAGTGGTAAACACCAGAATGCGCCCTGTTATAGAAGAAGAATGCAAAGACAGGATTAGTACAAAGAACAATGCGCAAGACAACGGATTCGCGCACCCGGCACGACCCCGCACAATTTTTTTTTTTTTTAAATGCTTTTTTTGGGCCCCCTGAGCAGGCCTGGGGGGTCAGGGTGCTTTTACCCTGACCGCTTTTCTTGTTTTTTTATCTTTCTTTTACCTTTTTCTTTCTCCCTAGTCTGAGGCACAAGATGGCTGCCAACACTTCCTGGTTTGAAGTGTTGGCAGCCAATCAGAGGCAACCTCATGCTCGGGAGGTTAGGCTCCGCCCAGATATCGAAAGTTTTCTTTTTTTTATTTCTCAGGAACTACTGAACGGATTTACACCATTTAAAAAAAAGATCGCTTTCTGAACCAAGCGCTACCTTTTTGCCAAATTTGGTGTAATTCCGTTCAGCAGTTCGGGCTGTAGCTTTGTCTAAAGTTTCCTGTGGAACATTACATGGGGAAATGCGTTTTGGGACCCCCCTTTTTTCTCGGCCCCCGCTTGATGAATCTTCCCGAACCTTTCAAGCCAGGAGCTGACCGGAGTGCCCCACTAGTTTTGAACAATTCGCGAAGATTTGTCAAACGGCGCAAAAGTTATTGGCAAATCAAAATAGGCTTTTCCTATGGAAACTAAGTCCTAACTATAACTACCTACTGGCGACCGCCAGTAGGTAATATATATATATATATATATATATATATATATATATATATATATATATATATATATATATATATATATATATATATATATATATATATATATATATTTCCACACAATCGGATTCTCCTAGCGGCGGGCTCAAGTGACGGGTGCAATCGCGGTGAGGCTGAATCCAAGCCCAATATTAAATTATTCTGCAAAAATGCAACGCACTCCAATTTCCAGTTTTAAAGCTTTTATTGTTAGCTTAACTGGCTCCAACCAATGCGTTTCAGCCCAGCGAGGCCTTTGTCATGGTCAGTGAGTCCCTCTTTTGTGTCACTATTTATACCAATCACCTATTGCCTTTAATGCAGCATTGTGGGAAACGTAGTGCGAGTTCATATTATACATGAATATTTACACTATTTACAAAGTTTTCTAGTTTTCAGGTGGCAATTCATTACTTTACATTACAGTAATCAATCATTGCAAGCATTTCATTACATTCAGAGTTGCCTTAATTAAACGTTTAGTACATTAAATAAGTCTTTTTCTATTTTAACCTAAGTGTCTTGTTTTTAATGTCCATTCCTTTCCACTTTTGGTATTTATTTTTGATTTTTATTACTGTGTAGTGTTCTTTTTCAGTTGATCCATGTTTCTTGTTACAGTTCTAATTATATCTAAATATATATATATATATTCACTGAAAAAACCATAGGTTTCAGGGACGTTATAGTTAGTTGGACATTTCACTCGTACAAAACCATAGAAATTCCACTGTTATAGTTAGTTCAGCTAACTATAACTCGCGCCCCCGCAATGCACTGCTGATGACGTCACATATTACATCATTCATGACATGGTCAGTGACATCACTGATGACATCACTGATGACATCTCAAATGAAATCACTGATGACATCATCCAGTGACTGTGTGTTTCTTTAAAGTTTAAATATGTATTATATATATGCCAAGGTGTATTGAAGAATGAGTGGGTGTATAAGTGTCTGGATGGAGGATTTAGTAGGTGCGTGACTGACTGTTTAAGTGAGTGATTACATGTGTCTTACTGAATGCATGGGTTAGTGACTAAACTGTGTGAATGTCTGTATCAGTCTGTCTGTTGTTGTACAAGCTGCTGCATGGGTTGGTCAGTAGCTACATGAGTGTCTATATGGGTTATCGATTGGTTGCCTGAGTATTTGTATGGGTGCCTGAGTGTGTGTGTAGGTAGGTGGGAGGTGTGTGACTCTGTGCATAGATGTTTGAGTGGTTGATTCACTGGGTGTATGGGTTCAAGAGTACATGTGGAAACAGCTGTATGGGTGGGTGAGTGTGTGTATGGGTGTGTTGGTGAGTGAATGGATGTCTCAGTGGTACATGTCCAAGTAACTACATATGTAAAAGGCAGTGTATGGGAGAGTTGGAGTATATAAATGATTATACGTGAGAGTCAGTGATTGTGAGAGTGGCTGTATTGATGAGTGTATACTTATATCAGTGATTATGTAAGAGAGTAAGTATGCATTTGTTTCTGTTTGAATAAGTGATGTGGTGTGTGTATAACAGTATAGGTCAGTAAATGGAAGTGTGATTGATTCTTTGCATGACTAACTAGGTGTGTGAGTAACTCTGGATGGGTGGTGGTGTGTTAGTGTCTGTATAGGTGTATGAGTGCATATGATAGTGTTGTATTGATGAGTGACTGCATGTATGAGTGATTGTATGGGTGAATGAGTGGATATGTGTGTAGACCTAGGAATTAGTGAGTGCGTATGTAGTAACTGGTATTGGTGTGTCGATGGTTTTGAAAATGGTAGTCTGTATTTTACAGTGGGTGTATCAAAGGTTATATTAGAGTGTGAGGAGGTGCATCAGATTTTCACATGGATGATGTCATCAGTGATGTCATCAGTGATGTCATCAGTGATGTCATTTGAGATGTCATCAGTGATGTCATCAGTGATGTCACTGACCATGTCATGAATGATGTAATATGTGACATCATCAGCAGTGCATTGTGGGGGCATGAGTTATAGTTAGCTGAACTAACTATAACGGCAGAAATTCTATGGTTTTGTACGAGTGAAATGTCCAACTAACTATAACGTCCCTGAAACCTATGGTTTTTTCAGTGAATTTCTAAGGTTTTTTAAATGCTAATTTCTAACTATAACGTGCCTGAAACCTATGTTTTTTTCAGTGAATTTCAATGGTTTTTTAAATGCTAATTTCTAACTATAACGTCCCTGAAACCTATGGTTTGTTCAGTGAATTTCAAAGGTTTTTAAATGCTAATTTCTAACTATAACATAGCAGTCGCGTTTGCAGGGTGGTGGAGAAAGGTGAGCGTGGCCTTCAAACACCTTTTAGCAATCCCACTGTGTAGGAATTAGCGGAAGTAACAGGAGGGATAGTTAGCCCCCAATGTCAACCTTGGGGGCCAACTACCCCTTTTATTACCTCCAGTAAGTCCCACACAGCAGGATTGCTAACTTGTTATATCAGGCCCCTCCCTGCAGCACTCTGCAAACGTGCCCCCTGGCTAGTTGGACCCCAGGGACCCTCAGGATTCAAGGGGACTTAATCCCCCAACTTAAAACACGCCACAGGGTGTGTTTGCACACATGTCACCTCAGGCCCCGCCCCCTCCCTTCACCACTGTGCAAACGCGTCCCGTGGTGAGTTTTAAGTTGGGGGATTAAGTCCCCTTGAATCCTGAGGGTCCCTGGGGGCCAACTAGGCCACCAGGTACCTCCATTAAGCGCCAATGAGCTGCGTTGCAGAGAGGTGTTAAAAGGGGTGTGGCCTCAGACCACCTCTCTGCAACGCAGCTCTGTGGTGCTTACTGGGGGTACATGGTGGGCTAGTTGGCCCCCAGTGACCCTCAGGATTGAAGAGGACTTAATCCCCCAATTTACAACGCGCATGGGGGCGCATTAGCACACTTGTTATGTCAGGCCCCGCCCCCTCCCTGCACCACTGTGCAAATGCGCCCCCTGGCGCATTGTAAGTTGGGGGATTAAGTCCCCTTGAATCCTGAGGGTCCCTGGGGGCCAACTAGCCCACCAGGTACCTCCAGTAAGCGCCGCAGAGCTGCGTTGTAGAGAGGTGTAAAAGGGGCATGGCCTCAGACCACCTCTCTGCAACGCAGCTCTGTGGCGCTTACTGGAGGTACCTGGTGGGCTAGTTGACCCTCAGGATTGAAGGGGACTTAATCCCCCAATTTACAATGTGCCAGGGGGCGCGTTTGCACACTTGCTATGTCAGGCCCTGCCCCCTCCCTGCACCACTGTGCAAGCGCGCCCCCTGGCACGTTGTAAATTGGGGATTAATTCCCCTTGAGTTCTGAGGGTCCCTGGGGGCCAACTAGCCCACCAGGTACCTCCAGTAAGTGCCACAGAGCTGCGTTGCAGAGAGGTGTAAAAGGGGCATGGCCTCGGAACACCTCTTTGCAACGCAGCTCTGTGGCGCATACTGGAGGTACCTGGTGGGCTAGTTGGCCCCCAGGGACCCTCAGTATTCAAGGGGAATTAATTCCCCAACTTACAATAGCCAGGGGGCGCGTTTGCTGAGTGCTGCAGGGAGGGGGCGGGGCATCCGGCGCAATGCCGTTTTTTTTTGTTTTTTTTACAAGGGGGGCTGTGTGGCCCCCCTTCTTTTACATTATTTGGGGCCCTGGGGACCCCATACGCCAGGGCCTGCTCTTTTTTTTTACATTTTAAAAAAAAACAGGAAGGGGGCCGTGCGGCCCCCCTCCCAAGGCCAATTTCGGCCCCGGGGACTCCATCCCCCGGGGCATGGCCACATTTTTTTTGTTTGTTTTTTATTTTTTAAGGAGGGGGCTGTGTGGCCCCCTCCTTAGGCCTCTATTGGCCCCGGGGACCCCATCCCCGTGGCTGTGCCTCTTGATTTATTTATTTATTTTTAATTTTAATATTGAAGGGGGGCCACGTGGCCCCCCTCCTGGGCCACTTCTGGCCCAGGGGATCCCATCCTCCGGGGCCGGCCCTTTGTGTTGGGGACCGTGGGGGGAGCCACAATGCCCCCACGGTCCTGCCGGCTGCTCGCCTCCTGCGGGAGCCGGCATTGCTTTTGAGCAAGGGGAGCTGCTGACATGCAATCCTGCTTTGCTTCATTGTAGCGAGAGCAGGTTTCCCTCTCTCTCTGTCAGTCAGTCAGTATCTCTCTCAGTCAGTCAGTATCTCTCTCTGTCAGTCAGTCTCTCCCTCTGTCAGTCAGTCTCTCTCTCAGTCAGTCTCTCTCTCAGTCAGTCAGTCTATCTCACAGTCAGTCAGTCTCTCTCTGTCAGTCAGTCTCTCTCTCAGTCAGTCAATCTCTCTCTCAGTCAGTCAGTCTCTCTCTGTCAGTCAGTCTCTCTCTGAGTCAGTCAGTCTTTCTGAGTCAGTCAGTCTCTCTCTCTGTCAGTCAGTTTCTCTCAGTCAGTCAGACTCTCTCTCTGTCAGTCAGTCTCTCTCTGTGTCAGTCAGTCTCTCTCTCTGTCAGCCAGTCTCTCTCTGTCAGTCAGTCTCTCTCAGTCAGTCAGTCTCTCAGTCAGTCAGTCTCTCTCTCAGTCAGTCTCTCTCTCAGTCAGTCAGTCTCTCTCACTCAGTCAGTCTCTCTCTCTCTGTCAGTCAGTCTCTCTCAGTCAGTCAGTCTCTCTCTCTGTCAGTCAGTCTCTCTCTCTGTCATTCAGTCTCTCTCTCTGTCAGTCAGTCTCTCTCTGTCAGTCAGTCTCTCTCAGTCAGTCAGTCTCTCAGTCAGTCAGTCTCTCTCTCAGTCAGTCAGTCACTCTCTCAGTCAGTCAGTCTCTCTCACTCAGTCAGTCTCTCTCAGTCAGTCAGTCTCTCCCAGTCAGTCTCTCTCTCTGTCAGTCAGTCTCTCTCTCAGTCAGTCAGTCTCTCTCTCAGTCAGTCAGTCTCTCTCAGTCAGTCAGTCTCTCTCTCAGTCAGTCTCTCTCAGTCAGTCAGTCTCTCTCTCTGTCAGTCAGTCTCTCTCTGTCAGTCAGTCTCTCTCTCAGTCAGTCAGTCTCTCTCTCAGTCAGTCAGTCTCTCTCTCTCTCTGTCAGTCTGTCAGTCAGTCTCTCTCTCAGTCAGTCTCTCTCTCTGTCAGTCAGTCTCTGTCAGTCAGTCTCTCTCTGTCAGTCAGTCTCTCTCTCAGTCAGTCAGTCTCTCTCTCTGTCAGTCAGTTTCTCTCTCTCTCTGTCAGTCTCTCTCAGTCAGTCAGTCTCTCTCAGTCAGTCAGTCTCTCTGAGTCAGTCAGTCTTTCTCTGTCAGTCTCTCTCTGTCAGTCAGTTTCTCTCTGTCAGTCAGTCTCTCTCTCTCAGTCAGTCTCTCTCTGTCAGTCAGTCTCTCTCTCTCTCAGTCAGTGTCTCTCTGTCAGTCAGTCTCTCTCCCAGTCAGTCTCTCTGTCAGTCAGTCAGTCTCTCTGTCAGTCAGTCAGTCTCTCTCTCTGTCAGTGTCTCTCTGTCAGTCAGTCTCTCTCTCAGTCAGTCAGTCTCTCTGTCAGTCAGTCAGTCAGTCACTCTCTCAGTCAGTCAGTCTCTCTCTCTGTCAGTCAGTCTCTCTCTGTCAGTCAGTCTCTCTCTCAGTCAGTCAGTCTCTCTCAGTCAGTCAGTCTCTCTCAGTCAGTCAGTCTCTCTGTCAGTCAGTCTCTCTCTCAGTCAGTCAGTCTCTCTCAGTCAGTCAGTCTCTCTGTCAGTCAGTCTCTCTCTCAGTCAGTCAGTCTCTCTCAGTCAGTCAGACTCTCTCAGTCAGTCAGTCTCTCTCTCTGTCAGTCTCTCTCTCTCTGTCAGTCTCTCTCTCAGTCAGTCTCTCTCTCTCTATCAGTCTCTCCCTCTGTCAGTCTCTCTCTCTCTCTCTCTCTCAGTCTCTCTGTCAGTTAGTCTCTCTCTGTCAGTCAGTCTCTCTCAGTCATTCAGTCTCTCTCTTAGTCTCTCTCTCTCTCTATCTCTGTCAGTCTCTCTGTCAGTCAGTCTCTCTCTGTCAGTCAGTCTCTCTCTCCTAGTCTCTCTCTCTCTGTCAGTCAGTCTCTCTGTCAGTCAGTCTCTCCCAGTCAGTCAGTCTCTCGCTCAGTCAGTCAGTCTCTCTCTCTGTCAGTCAGTCTCTTTCTCTGTCTGTCAGTCAGTCTCTCTCTCTGTCAGTCAGTCTCTCTGAGTCAGTCAGTCAGTCTCTCAGTCAGTCAGTCTCTCTCTCAGTCAGTCAGTCTCTCTCACAGTCAGTCTCTCTCAGTCAGTCAGTCGCTCTCTCTGTCAGTCAGTCTCTCTCTCAGTCAGTCAGTCTCTCTCTTAGTCAGTCTCTCTCAGTCAGTCAGTCTCTCTCAGTCAGTCAGTCTCTCTCTCTCTCTGTCAGTCAGTCTCTCTCTCAGTCAGTCAGTCTCTCTCTCTGTCAGTCAGTCTCTCTCTTAGTCAGTCAGTCTCTCTGAGTCAGTCAGTCTCTCTCAGTCAGTCAGTCTCTCTCAGTCAGTCAGTCTCTCTCACATTCAGTCAGTCTCTCTCTCAGTCAGTCTCTCTCTCAGTCAGTCAGTCTCTCTCTCAGTCAGTCTCTCTCTCTCTGTCAGTCAGTCTCTCTCTCTCTGTAAGTCTCAGTCAGTCTCTCTCAGTCAGTCAGTCTCTCTGTCAGTCAGTCTCTCAGTCAGTCAGTCTCTCTCTCAGTCAGTCAGTCTCTCTCTCTGTCAGTCAGTCTCTCTCTCTGTCAGTCTCAGTCAGTCAGTCTCTCTCTCTGTCAGTCAGTCTCTCTCTCTGTCAGTCAGTCTCTCTCTCTGTCAGTCTCTCTCAGTCAGTCTCTCTCAGTCAGTCTCTCTCTCTCTCAGTCAGTCTCTCTCTCTCAGTCAGTCTCTCTCTCTCAGTCAGTCTCTCTCTCTCAGTCAGTCTCTCTCTCATTCAGTCTCTCTGTCAGTCAGTCTCTCTCTCTCTCTCTGTCAGTCTCAGTCAGTCAGTCTCTCAGTCAGTCTGTCTCTCTCAGTCAGTCACTCTCTCAGTCAGTCTCACTCTCAGTCAGTCACTCTCTCAGTCAGTCTCCCCCTCTGTCAGTCAGTCTCTCTCTCAGTCAGTCAGTCTCTCTCAGTCAGTCAGTCTCTCTCAGTCAGTTAGTCTCTCTCTCTGTCAGTCTCTCTGTCAGTCAGTCTCTCTCTCTGTCAGTCAGTCTCTCTCTGTCAGTCAGTCTCTCTCTCAGTCAGTCTCTCTCTCAGTCAGTCAGTCTCTCTCTCAGTCAGTCTCTCTGTCAGTCAGTCTCTCTCTCAGTCAGTCTCTCTCTCTCAGTCAGTCTCTCTCTCTCTGTCAGTCTCAGTCAGTCTCTCTCAGTCAGTCAGTCTCTCTGTCAGTCAGTCTCTCAGTCAGTCAGTCTCTCTCTCAGTCAGTCAGTCTCTCTCTCTGTCAGTCAGTCTCTCTCTCTGTCAGTCTCAGTCAGTCAGTCTCTCTCTCTGTCAGTCAGTCTCTCTCTCTGTCAGTCAGTCTCTCTCTCTGTCAGTCTCTCTCAGTCAGTCTCTCTCAGTCAGTCTCTCTCTCTCTCAGTCAGTCAGTCTCTCTCTCAGTCAGTCAGTCTCTCTCTCTGTCAGTCAGTCTCTCTCTTAGTCAGTCAGTCTCTCTGAGTCAGTCAGTCTCTCTCAGTCAGTCAGTCTCTCTCAGTCAGTCAGTCTCTCTCACATTCAGTCAGTCTCTCTCTCAGTCAGTCTCTCTCTCAGTCAGTCAGTCTCTCTCTCAGTCAGTCTCTCTCTCTCTGTCAGTCAGTCTCTCTCTCTCTGTAAGTCTCAGTCAGTCTCTCTCAGTCAGTCAGTCTCTCTGTCAGTCAGTCTCTCAGTCAGTCAGTCTCTCTCTCAGTCAGTCAGTCTCTCTCTCTGTCAGTCAGTCTCTCTCTCTGTCAGTCTCAGTCAGTCAGTCTCTCTCTCTGTCAGTCAGTCTCTCTCTCTGTCAGTCAGTCTCTCTCTCTGTCAGTCTCTCTCAGTCAGTCTCTCTCAGTCAGTCTCTCTCTCTCTCAGTCAGTCTCTCTCTCTCAGTCAGTCTCTCTCTCTCAGTCAGTCTCTCTCTCTCAGTCAGTCTCTCTCTCATTCAGTCTCTCTGTCAGTCAGTCTCTCTCTCTCTCTGTCAGTCTCAGTCAGTCAGTCTCTCAGTCAGTCTGTCTCTCTCAGTCAGTCACTCTCTCAGTCAGTCTCACTCTCAGTCAGTCACTCTCTCAGTCAGTCTCCCCTCTGTCAGTCAGTCTCTCTCTCAGTCAGTCAGTCTCTCTCAGTCAGTCAGTCTCTCTCAGTCAGTTAGTCTCTCTCTCTGTCAGTCTCTCTGTCAGTCAGTCTCTCTCTCTGTCAGTCAGTCTCTCTCTGTCAGTCAGTCTCTCTCTCAGTCAGTCTCTCTCTCAGTCAGTCAGTCTGTCTGTCAGTCAGTCTCTCTGTCAGTCAGTCTCTCTCTCTCAGTCAGTCTCTCTCTCTCAGTCAGTCTCTCTCTCTCTGTCAGTCTCTCTCTCTCTGTCAGTCTCTCTCTCAGTCAGTCAGTCTCTCTGTTAGTCAGTCTTTCTCTGTCGTTCAGTCTCTCTCTCTCTCAGTCAGTCTCTCTCAGTCAGTCTCTCTCTCAGTCAGTCTCTCTCTCAGTCAGTCAGTCTGTCTGTCAGTCAGTCTCTCTGTCAGTCAGTCTCCCTCTCAGTCAGTCAGTCTCTCTCTCTCAGTCAGTCTCTCTCTCTCTGTCAGTCTCTCTCTCTCTGTCAGTCTCTCTCTCAGTCAGTCAGTCTATCTGTTAGTCAGTCTTTCTCTGTCGTTCAGTCTCTCTCTCTCTCAGTCAGTCTCTCTCAGTCAGTCTCTCTCTCTCTCTGTCAGTCTCTCTCTGTCAGTCAGTCTCTCTCTGTCAGTCAGTCTCTCTCTCAGTCAGTCAGTCTCTCTCTCTCAGTCAGTCAGTCTCTCTCTCTCTCTCTACAACATACCTTAGAAACATTACCAATATCTCTGGCTAAACACTTATAAGGTCCCAACGGCGAGACCTATTGGCGATGCCAATGCTTGTTTTTTATTTTTTCTTCAGGATTTGCGCACCCAGCGCGAATTCGGACATTTCTTAAAATGTTTTTGGGCTATGGGTCCTTGTGAGACCCCCTGAGCAGGCCTAGGGTGTCAGGGTGTACCTACACTGCCACCTTTTCTTGTTTTTCATCTTTGTTTAACTGTTTTCTTATGACTCTGGTTCAACCTAGTCCCAAGATGGCTGCCAGCATTTCCTGGATGAAGTGCTGACAGCAGATCAGATTTCACGATGACATGTGTGGTTAGGCTCCGCCCAGATATCAATATTTCTTTTTCCTTTCTGTTTCCTTTAATATTTCAAAAACTACTGAAAGGATTTACACCATTTAACAAAAAGGACTCTTTCTGAACCAAGACCTACCTTTTTGCCAAATTTGGTGTAATTCCGTTCAGCAGTTTGGGCTGTAGCTTTGTCTAAAGTTTCCTATGGAAAATAACATGGGGAAAATGCATTTTGGGGCCCCCCTTTTTTCTCAGCCCCCGCTTGGCAAATCACCCTGAAACTTTCAAGACAGGAGCTGACCAGAGCTGATCACTAGTTTTGAAAATTTCGCGAAGATTCGTCAACCGGCGCCAAAGTTATTGGGAAAACAAAAAACACTTTTCCTATGGAAACTAGGTCCTAACTATATCTACCTTCTGGCGACCGCCAGTAGGTAATATATATTATCTACTGGCGGTCGCCAGTAGATAGTTATAGTTAGGACCTATTTTCCATAGGAAATCCGCAACATTCTATTTGAAATAACTTTGGCGCCGGTTGACGAATCTTCGCGAAATTTTCAAACTTTGTGGCCCGCTCCGGTCCGCTCCTATCTTGAAAGTCTCGGGGTGATTCGTCAGCGGGGGCCGAGAAAAAGGGGGTCCCAAAATGTGTTTTCCCCATGCAATTTTCCATAGGAACCTTTCATCGCAGCTACAGCCCGAACGGCTGAACGGAATTACACCAAATTTGGCAAAAGGTAGCCCTTGGTTCAGAGTCGTGCCTTTTGCTTAAATGGTGTAAATCCGTTCAGTAGTTCCTGAGAAAATCAAAAGTAAAGTCACATATATATCTATGGACGAGTAGGGTCCGCGTACCCTCCCGATCACGAGCTGCATGCTAATTGGCTGTCAAGTGTCTGTCAACACTCCAAATCAGGAAGTGTTGGCAGCCATTTTATGCCTCGGTAGAACCGAGGCACAAGAAACAAGTGCGCAAAACGCACAAAGGGGGCAGGGTAGAAACACCCTGACCCCCTAGGTCTGCTCAGGGGGTCCCACAAGGACCCCCTGGGCAGAAAAAGCATTTTTTTTTTGTAAATCGGCGGGATGCGCTTAGGGTGCGCGGATCCCGCTGAGAAAAAAAAAAAACAAGTGCGCAAAACGCACAAAGGGGGCAGGGTAGAAACACCCTGACCCCCTAGGTCTGCTCAGGGGGTCCCACAAGGACCCCCTGGGCTGAAAAAAGCATTTTTTTTTTAAACAAATCAGCGGGATGCGCTTAGGGTGCGCGGATCCCGCCGAGAAAGAAAAAAGAAACAAGTGCTCACATGGACCCCCTGGGCAGAAAAAAGCATTTTTTTTTTTAAACTAATCGGCGGGATGCGCTTAGGGTGCGCGGATCCCGCCGATAAAAAAAAAAATCGAAGCGCGGTCTCCCGCGCTTTGATGCTATTTTGCCCCCGGGTGGGCCAAGTCCCGGGGGCATGCGGGGGGTGGGTTTATATTTTATGTGGGGGGCCTCTAAGGCCCCCCAAGCCCCGGGGACCGCCACCCCCTGGGGCTTTAAATAAAAAATGGTACGGGAGGGCTATCCGCCCTCCCGCAGCCCCGGGGACCGCCACCCCCCGGGGCTTTGTTTTTTTTGGATTAATAACCTGTGTGGGGGGCTCCAGCCCCCCCACATGCCCCGGGGACCGCCACCTCCCCGGGGCACTTAGAAAACAAATTTGGGGGTCCGTTTCGGACCCCCGAAGCCCCGGGGACCACCACCTCCCCGGGGCTGTTCACACGAAGGGAGGGGGGCCGCGCGGCCCCCCTCCTGGAGCCAGTGATGGCCCTGGGGACCGCCACCCCCCAGGGCCGGCTCCTGCAGTGTCCCGGTGTGCTCACCCCGGGACACTGTAGTTTGCTATGGCAGGGCGGGAGCCTCGCGGCTCCCGTCCTGCCATAGCAAACTGCTTTGGTTTTTGGAACAGAGAGCAGGAAACCTGCTCTCTCTTCCAAAAACCAAAGACGATTGCTTTCCACACGGGGAGCTGCATCTTAGCAGCTCCCCATGTGGAAAAGCAATGCCGGCTCCCGAGGGACGCGGGGAGCCGGCGGGACCGTGGGGGATTGGGGACCCCCACGGTCCCCAAAGGAGAGGGCCAGCCCTGGGGATGGGGTCCCCGGGGCTACAAGTGGCCCGGTAGGGGGCCACGCGGCCCCCTCCCCAGAATTAAATTTAAAAAAAAAAAAAAAAAAAACCCAAAGGCCGGTCCCGGGGGATGGGGTCCCCGGGACCATAAGTGGCCTGAGGAGGGGGGCAACGCAGCCCCCCTCCATAAGTTTAAAAAAGAAGGCCATGACCCGGGGGATGGGGTCCCCGGGGCCGATTAAGGCCTCGGGAGGGGGGCCACGCTGCCCCCTTCCAAATTTGTTTTGTTTTCAAAAAAATATTAGGGGGCAGGCCCTGGGGGATGGGGTCCCCAGGGCCAATAAATTAGAAAAAAGAAGGGGGGCCACACAGCCCCCCTTCTTAAGAAAAAAAAAAAAAAGACCGGCATCGCGCCGGAGGCCACGCCCCCTCCTTGCAGCACTCTGCAAACGCGCCCCCTGGTGCGTTTGCAGATGGGGAACGAATTCCCCTTGAATACTGGGGGTCCCTGGGGGCCAACTAGCCCACCAGGAACCTCCAGTATGCGCCAGGGGGCTGCGTTGCAGAGAGGTGTACAGAGGCCACACCCCTTTTTACACCTCTCTGCAACGCAGCTCTGTGGCGCTTTTTGGAGGTACATGGTGGGCTAGTTGGACTCCAGGGACCCTCAGGATTCAAGGGGACTTAATCCCCCAACTTAAAACGCGCCACGGGGCGCGTTTGCACAGTGGTGAAGGGAGGGGGTGGGGCTTCAGGTGACATGTGTGCAAACAGGCCCCGTGGCGCGTTTTAAGATGGGGAATTAAATCCCTTCAATCTTGAGGGTCCCTGGGGCCAACTAGCCCACCATGTACCTCCAGAAAGCGCCACAGAGCTGCGTTGCAGAGAGGTGTAAAAAGGGGCGTGGCCTCTGAACACCTCTCTGTAACGCAGCTCCCTGGCGCATACTGGAGGTAAAGGGTGGGCTATTTGGACCCCAGGGACCCTCATGATTCAAGGGGACTTAATCCCCCAACTTAAAACGCGCCACGGAGCGCGTTTGCACTGTGGTGAAGGGTGGGGGTGGGGCTTGAGGTGACATGTGTGCAAACAGGCCTGTGGCGTCTTTTAAGTTGGGGGATTAAGTCCCCTTCAATCCTGAGGGTCCCTGGAGTCCAACTAGCCCACCAGGTACCTTCAGTAAGCACAACAGAGTTGCGTTGCAGAGAGGTGAAAAAAGGTGCGTGGCCTCGGAACGCCTCTCTGCAACTCAGCTCTGTGGTCCTAACTGTAGGTACCTGGGGGGCTAGTTGGGCCCCAGGGACACTCAGTATTCAAGGGGACTTAATCCCGCAACTTAAAACATGCCACGGGGCGCGTTTGCACACATGTCACCTCAGGACCCCCCTCTCTTCACCACTGTGCAAACGCGCCCTGTAGCGCGTTTTAAGAGGTAGTTTTAATCTCCCTGCCCTATTATGTACTAGGGACTTACAGAGGAGGTCATGCTAATCACAGGGGTACCCCAACGCATAGTGTTCCCTAGTGTATGTAGGTGTTTTCACTGTATTCTAAGTGTGTTTTAGCATAGCACTGGCTCTGGTTAGTCAGAGTCAGTTACCACCAGTACACGTTGGAAAACGTTGTGGGCACAGGATGATTTTGGAACAAGGCTTCTTTCTGCTCCTCTGTTGGTTCTTTCTGCACATCTTTTGCTTCTTCCTGCACTTTTCTTCGTCTTTGTGGACTTCTGTTGCTTCTTTCTGCATTTCTTTTGCTTCTTTCTGTGCGTTTTTTCTTCTTTCTTCACATGTCCTACCTCTGTAGGCATAGTTACAAACTAGCATTTAAAAATCTTTGAAATTCACTTAAAAAACCATAGGTTTCAGGCACGTTATAGTTAGAAATTAGCATTTAAAAAACCTTTGAAATTCACTGAAAAACCATAGGTTTCAGACACGTTATAGTTAGAAATTAGCATTTAAAAACCTTTGAAATTCACTGAAAAAACCATAGGTTTTAGGGACAGTTATAGTTAGTTGGACATTGCACTCGTACAAAACCCGTGAAATTCCCCTGTTATAGTTAGTTCGGCGAACTATAACTCGCGCCCCGCAATGCACTGCTGATGACGTCACATATTACATCACTCATGACATGGTCAGTGACATCACTGATGACATCACTGATGACATCTCAAATGACATCACTGATGACATCACTGATGACATCATCCAGTGACTGTGTGTTTCTGTAAAGTTTAAATATGTTTAATATATATAGGGAAAGGCGTATTGAAGAATGAGTGGGTGTATAAGTGTCTGAATGGATGATTTAGTAGGTGCGTGACTGACTCTATAAGTGAGTGATTAAACGTATCTTACTGAATGCATGGGTTAGTGACTAAACTGTGTGAATGTCTGTATCCGTCTGTATGTTGGTGTGTAAGCGGCTGCATGGTTTTGTGAATAGCTACATGAGTGTCTATATGGGTTATTGATTGGTTGTCTGAGTATCTGTATGGGTGCTTGAGTGTTTGTGTGGGTGGGGTGTGTGTGACTCTGTACATAGATGTGTGAGTGGGTGAATCACTGGGTGCATGATTTCAAGAGTGCATCTGTGATGGACTGCTTGGGTGGGTGAGTGTGTGTATGGGTGTTTTAGTGAGTGAATGTATATCTCAGTGGTACAGGTGTGAGTAACTACATATGTGAAAGGCAGTATATATGTGTGTTGGAGTATTTAAATGGCTATAAGTGAGAGTGTGTGATTGTGAGAGTGGCTGTGTGGATGAGTGTGTGCTTGTATCAGTGATTGTATAACAGCGTAAGAATGTGCTAGTATTTGTATGAGTAAGTGAGCTGGTGTGTGTATAACTGTATAGGTGAGTAAATGGCAGTGATTAATTATTTGCATGACTGACTAGGTGTGTGAGTACCTCTATGGATGAGTGGCGGTGTGTGAGTGTCTATGTAGGTATATGAGTGCATATGATAGTCCCGTACTGAGTGACCGTAACTATGAGTGACTGTACTGGTGAGTGAGTGGATGTGTGTGTAGAGCAAAGAATCAATGAGTGTGTCTGTCGTTATTGGTGTTGGAGTGTCTATGGTTTTGAGAATGGCAGTCTGTAATTTACAGTGGGTGTATCAAAAGTTATATTAGGGTGTGAGAAGATGCATCAAATTATCACATGGATGATGTCATCAGTGATGTCATCAGTGATGTCATTTGAGATGTCATCAGTGATGTCATCAGTGATGTCACTGACCATGTCATGAGTGATGTAATATGTGACGTCATCAGCAGTGCATTGCGGGGGCGCGAGTTATAGTTCGCCGAACTAACTATAACGGGGGAATTTCACGGGTTCTGTACGAGTGCAATGTCCAAGTAACTATAACTGTCCCTAAAACCTATGGTTTTTTCAGTGAATATATATATATATATACATATTATCTACTGGCGGTCGCCAGTAGATAGTTATAGTTAGGACCTATTATCCATAGGAAATTCACAACATTCTATTTCCAATAACTTTGGCGCCGGTTGATGAACCTTCGCAAATTTTTCAGAACTTGTGGGGCGCTCCGGTCTGCTCCTATCCTGAAAGTTTCAGGGTGATTCGGCAAGCGGGGGCCGAGAAAAAAGGGGGGTCCCAAAACGTGTTTTCTCCATGTTAATTCCCATAGGAAATTTTAGACACGGCTACAGCCCGAACTGCTGAACGGAATTACACCAAATTTGGCAAAAAGGTAGCGCTTGGTTCAGAAAGCAACCTTTTTTTTAAATGGTGTAAATCCATTCAGTAGTTGCGGAGAAATTCAAAAAATAAGAGTCAAAAAATCAATTTCCTATAGGAAACTTTATGCAAGGCTACAGCCCGAACTGCTGAACGGAATTACACCAAATTTGGCAAAGAGGTAGTTCTTGGTTCAGAAAGAACCCTTTTTGTTAAATGGTGTAAATCCGTTCAGTAGTTGCTGAGAAAATCAAAAGTAAAAACACATATATATCTATGGTCGCGGAGGATCCGCGCACCCTCCCGATCACGAGCTGTATGCTAATTGGCTGTCAACACTCCAAACCAGGAAGTGTTGGCAGCCATCTTGTGCCTCGGTAGAACCGAGGCATAAGAAATGAGAGAAACAAGTGCACAAAATGCAAAAAGGGGGCAGGGTAGAAACACCCTGACCCCCTAGGCCTGCTCAGGGGGTCCCACAAGGACCCCCAGGGCCAAAAAAAGCATTTTTTTTTTTTTAAATCGGCGGGATGCGCGTAGGATGCGCAGATCCCATTGTGGGAAAAAAAAACGAAGCGCGGGCTCCCGCGCTTCGTTGTTATTTGGCCCCCGGGTGGGCCAAGTCCCGGGGGCATGCGGGGGTTAATCAAAAAATTGTGTGGGGGGGCCTCTAAGGCCCCCCCAAGCCCCGGGGACCACCACCCCCCAGGGCTTTGAATTAAAAATGGTGCGGGAGGTCACTCGGCCCTCCCGCAGCCCCGGGGACCGCCACCCCCCGGGGCTTCTTTTTTTAAAAATAAAATTACCTGTGTGGGGGGGCTCGAGCCCCCCCACACGCCCTGGGGACCGCCACCTCCCCGGGGCACTAAGAATTTTAATGTGGGGGTCCGTTTCAGACCCCCGAGCCCCGGGGACCACCACCTCCCCGGGGCTTTGCACATGTTGTGAGGGGGGCTGCACGGCCCCCCTCCTGGAACCTGTGATGGCCCTGGGGACCACCACCCCCCAGGGCTGGCTCCTGCAGTGTCCTGGGGTGCTCACCCCCGGGACACTGCTGTTTGCTATGACAGGGCGGGAGCCTCGCGGCTCCCGTCCTGTCATAGCAAACTTGCTTTGAATTTTGGAAGAGAGAGCAGGAAACCTGCTCTCTCTTCCAAAGTTCAAAGCAAATTGCTTTTCCACACGGGGAGCTGCATCTAAGCAGTTCCCTGTGTGGAAAAGCAATCCCGGCTCCTGCAGGAGGCGGGGAGCCGGCGGGACCGTGGGGGAGTTGGGGTCCCCCCACGGTCCCCGACGTATAGGGCCAGCCCCGGGGGATGGGGTCCCCGGGGCAAGTAGTGTCCCGGGAGGGGGGCCATGCGGCCCCCCTCCCCCAAATTAACCAAAAAAATTAAAAAATTAAAAAGGCCAGCTTCGGGGGATGGGGTCCCCGGGGCCTAAGGAGGCCTGAGGAGGGGGGCAACGCAGCCCCCCTCCATGAAAAAGATTAAATAAAACATGTGGCAATGCCCCAGGGAATGGGGTCCCCGGGCCGAAATTGGCCACGGGAGGGGGGCCCACGCGGCCCCCCTCCCGTGGCCAATTTCGGCCCGGGATTCAAGGGGACTTAATCCCTCAACTTAAAACGCGCCACGGGGCGCGTTTGCACAGTGGTGAAGGGAGGGGGTGGGGCCTGAGGTGACATGTGTGCAAACACGCCCTGTGGCGCGTTTGAAGTTGGGGAATTAATTCCTCTTCAATACTGAGGGTCCCTGGGTGCCAATTAGCCCACCAGGTACCTTCAGTAAGCGCCACAGAGCTGCGTTGCAGAGAGGTGTAAAAAGGGGCATGGCCTCAGAACACCTCTCTGCAACGCAGCTCTGTGGCGCTTACTGGAAGTACGTGGTGGGCTAGTTGGGCCCCAGGGACCCTCAGGGTTCAAGGGGACTTTATCCCCCAACTTAAAGCATGCCACGGGGTGCGTTTGCACAGTGGTGAAGGGAGGGGGCGGGGCCTGAGGTGACATGTGTGCAAACACGCCCTGTGGTGTGTTTTAAGTTGGGGGATTAAGTCCCCTTGAATCCTGAGAGTCCCTGGGATCCAACTAGCCCACCAGGTACCTCCAGTTAGCGCCACAGAGCTGCGTTGCAGAGAGGTGTAAAAAGGGGCATGGCCTCGGACCACCTCTCTGCAACGCGGCTCTGTAGTGCTTACTGGAGGCACCTGGTGGGCTAGTTGGGCCCCAGGAACCCTCAGGATTCAAGGGGACTTTATCCCCCAACTTAAAACGTGCCACGGGGCGCGTTTGCACAGTGGTGAAGGGAGGGGGTAGGGCCTCATGTGACAAGTTAGTTACTTAGTTTTAATCCCCCTGCCCTATTATGTACTAGGGACTTACAGAGGAGGTCATGCTAATCAGAGGGGTACCCCAACGCATAGTGTTCCCTAGTGCATGTAGGTGTTTTCACTGTATTCTAAGTGTCTTTTAGCATAGCACTGGCTCTAGGCCTGGTTAGTCATGGCCAGTTATCACCAGTACCCGTCTGAAAAAGTTGTGGGCACAGGATGATTTTGCAACAAGGCCTCTTTCTGCTCCTCTGTTGATTCTTTCTGCACATGTCTTGCTTCTTCCTGCACTTTTCTTCGTCTTTGTGGACTTCTGTTCCTTGTTTCTGCATTTGTTTTGCTTCTTTCTGTGCGTTTTTTCTTCTTTCTTCACATGTCCTACCTCTCTAGGCATAGTTAGAAACTAGCATTTAAAAAACCTTTGAAATTCACTGAAAAAACCATAGGTTTCAGACACATTATAGTTAGAAATTAGCATTTAAAAAACCTTTGAAATTCACTGAAAAAACCATAGGTTTCAGGCACGTTATAGTTAGAAATTAGCATTTAAAAAACATTAGAAATTCACTGAAAAAACCATAGGTTTTAGGGACAGTTATAGTTAGTTGGACATTTCACTCGTACAAAACCATAGAAATTCCCCGTTATAGTTAGTTCAGCTAACTATAACTCGCGCCCCGCAATGCACTGCTGATGACGTCACATATTACATCACTCATGACATGGTCAGTGACATCACTGATGACATCTCAAATGACATCACTGATGACATCACTGACGACATCATCCATGTGATAATTTGATGCATCTTCTCACACCCTAATATAACCTTTGATACACCCACTCTAAATTACAGACTGCCATTCTCAAAACCATAGACACTCCAACACCAATAACTATATACCCACTCACTGATTCTTAGGTCTACACACACATCCACTCACTCACCCGTACAGTCACTCATACTTACGGTCACTCAGTACAGGGCTATCATATGCACTCATACAGCTATATAGACACTCACACACCGCCACTCATCCATAGAGGTACTCACACACCTAGTCAGTCATGCAAATAATTAATCACACTCCCATTTACTCACCTATACAGTTATACACACACCAGCTCACTTACTCATACAGATACTAGCACATTCTTATGCTCTTATACAATCACTGATACAAGCAGACACTCATCCATACAGCCACTCTCACAATCAGACACTCTTACTTATAGCCATTTATATACTCCAACACACATATATACTGCCTTTCACATATGTAGTTACTCACACATGTACCACTGAGATATACATTCACTCACTAACACACCCATACACACACTCACCCACCCATACAGTCCATCACAGATGCACTCTTGAAACCATGCACCCAGTGAATCACCCACTCACACATCTATGCACAGAGTCACACACACCCCACCCACACAAACACTCAGGCACCCATACAGATACTCAGACAAACAATCAATAACCCATGTAGACACTCATGTAGCTATTCACAAACCCATGCAGCCGCTTACACAGCAACAGACAGATGGATACAGACATTCACACAGTTTAGTCACTAACCCATGCATTCAGTAAGATACGTTTAATCACTCACTTATAGAGTCAGTCACGCACCTACTAAATCATCCATTCAGACACTTATACACCCACTCATTCTTCAATACGCCTTGGCCTATATATATATTAAACATATTTAAACTTTACAGAAACACACAGTCACTGGATGATGCCATCAGTGATGTCATCAGTGATGTCATTTGAGATGTCATCAGTGATGTCATGAGTGATGTCACTGACCATGTCATGAGTGATGTAATATGTGACGTCATAAGCAGTGCATTGCGGGGGCGCGAGTTATAGTTAGCTGAACTAACTATAACGGGGGAATTTCTATGGTTTTGTACGAGTGAAATGTCCAACTAACTATAACTGTCCCTAAAACCTATGGTTTTTTCAGTGAATTTCTAAGGTTTTTTAAATGCTAATTTCTAACTATAACGTGCCTGAAACCTATGGTTTTTTCAGTGAATATATATATGTATATTACCTAATGGCAGTCAACAGTGTAGGTAGTTATAGTTAGGACCTAGTTTCTATAAGAAAAGCATTTTTTATTCTGCTAATAACTTTGACACAGTTTGCTGAATCTTCACGAAATCTTCAAAACTAGTTTGCCAGTCACTTCAGCTCCTGTCTGTAAAGTTTCAGGGAGATCCATCAAGCGGGTACCAAGAAAAAAGGGGGGTCCCAAAGCACATTTTTCCCATGCAATTTCCCATAGGAATTTTAGATATGACTACAGCCTGAGCCACTGAACAGAATTACACCAAATTTGGCAGAGATGGAACTTTTCGGTCGCTGGATTATGTAGGGTAATGGCCCTCCTGGGAAATACGCAGTGGGTGTATACTAGTGTATAATTAGGATTGCGGTGCATAAGGGTGGGGAGAGCCACCCTCCTCCCCAATGTGTGGATAACCACTGATAAACTAAAACAACAATCCCTTGCACACGTCAACAGTTTATATTTTATATCATTAACAGTAACAAAAAACACTCTTGTTCCTCCGTTGAAACAGTCACTTCAGTTTAATCTTGAAATCCTTAGACAACACGGGTTTCGTCGTGCTTAATGGTTGTGCGCTGCGACTTCTTCAGGGCTAAGAAACAAACAAGTGCATAGAAGTTGGAAGTAAAAGATATCCATCACTGATATCTGATGTCAGTTACCTTTTGTGACAGTATGTCTATCTCAAGGAACGGCTCAAGTCTAATCCTCGAGCCTGTGGAAACCCATGCTGTTTTTTTAAAAACATATCACCATTACTGTCAGAAGACAGACTTGTGCAGTTTAAAATGATTGCTATTCCAAACAAAATCGTCTGCAATGGAAGATAAGCCTGTTTCTGGTGACTTATTTTGTGACATCCAATCTCCAAACAGTTACTAGTGACTTTTCCAAGGTGATTTTAAGAAACACAGCACCCCCTCGATGTTGCCTGATATTAAGAAAAGGCATATTTTTAATTTAAAAAGTACCTATAATCTCTTTGTATGGACCCTACATGGAGAAAAGGTAAAAGGGAAGAAAATACTGTGGTATTAGAATTTCAAATCAACTAGGAATGGTGAATAGTGATAATTGTGAATAAATACTGCAGGGAAACCAACCGTAATTCCGGTTGTATTTCTGACCCAGAATGGGTTCTAGAGCTCCAGTGATAATTACACAGTAAAAGCCATCAGGGTATACTGTGTCCAAAATTTAGTGTATTCCAGAAGTCTTTTCTGGGGATAAACGAAAAAGAAAGACGGAACAGGCCCAGTTACAGTTGTGAGTACACCCCACTTAAGAAGGGGCATGTTCTGGCCCCATTTGTAGATGTCATCAGGAAACCCCACGTACCTTAAGTATGGATCTTGTGTGTATGAATCATTAATCCATCAAGAAGAACGACGGCGTGGTATAGTAAAACCACTCTTGGGGGCTAAGTAAGTCCCTCGTACCAGCAACCAAGTCTTTGCTGGCGTAAACGCAAGCCCTAAACACAATAAAGGGAAGATAGGGACTTTGTCACAATCACTATATATATCCTCCCCATGTAATACTAATAAGGAGCGTACCCCCGTTAAGGGGGTGCATCTCAGGAGTGTATAGTATACCACTGCTGAGTACTACTGGGTATCCTAACACGGACGCTTACCTCTGTTTAGTAGCAGGGCTGCCTCCGGCGTGTCCGCAGAAGGTACTGAGTTTGCCCCGCTGAGGAGCCCGCCTAAATATCGGTGAGACAGCGGACATAGTCATAGGACTACAACCCGCTTTATCTTGCAGATCATAGAAATGACGTCGGCCATTTTGAAATGAAGTAGAGTTACTGTTTAACGCACCACTTTCTCCAAAAGACTCAGTGGATGGTGCAGTCCATTGATCCAAAAGTGTGTGAAGGATCATGTAAAGACGTACTGGGGTTCCTGCATGGTCACAAAATATAGTGTGAGGGGCTATTTTGTCTAACGTCCAATTTATATGCATTGAAACAGAAGCAAAGTAGTATACAAAATCTGTCGGCCATCTTGGAGCAGTGAAGCTCCACAATTAATGTTCATTCCAATGCAGTATTGAGTGGAAGAGTAATTTAAAAATGTTGAGTTCGGAGCCGGTGCTTTACCTAAGGCAACATTGAAGCAGAGTCGAGGGAATACATTTCAAATCTAGTGAAAGTGTGTCAAAAACGCTTCTAGGGCAAAAAGTGCAAGCAGGAGTAATCATAGGATGGTATTAGACACTCACAGGACCTACAGACACAGTTCTCTGAATTGTCTTGAAAACGTACTTCTTTGAAAAATATAAATCAGTGCCTGAATATAAGCAAACTGTTAATTTCACATAATAGACACTCACAGGACCTACAGACACAGTTCTGTGAATGGTCTTGGGAACGTACTTTGAAAAATATGTCAGTGTCTGAATACAAGCAAACTGTTGTAACACATATAAGATATTCATATAGTACGACAATTTGTTGAGAAGGTCTACACGTGTGAATGAAAAAGCAGGTTGCCAATCTTCTGTTAAAATTGATAACAGTAGGGAGTTGAAAGTAAAAGAAATGTCAGTGAGCATAGGAGAGCCAAATTAGAAGTAGGAATAAGGTTGTAACAAGTATAACATAATTATATAGTATGTAATTTCATGGAACGGTCTACACGTGTGAGCAAGAGAGCACGTTGCCAATTTTCTGTTAGCATTTACAACAGTAAAAAATTGAAAGTGAGAGAAAAAAAGGTCGGTCAGCATAGGAGAACCAAGTTGGAGATGGGAATACATCGGGGATAGTGACACGCCCACATGAATAGTGTCGTGTACAGTAGCGGAGAAATATTGAGTCCTGGTGATATGATCCATATAATTGGACAATGAGTGCTAGTCCCCCAAAAAATAATGTAATTCATGGTCTGTATTTAGGCCCATCTCTACACTTCTCAATCGCATGATCCAAGTTGCTTCCCTCCTCCTCAACATAAGTTCTCTATTGCCACCCCTCACGTGTTTGGGTACGGTGTCAAATCTGTAAAAAGAGAAGGATTTGTGGCTGTCCTGAGCAGGACATTCCACTATATGCATTGCCACGGGGTTTCTCGTGTCGTCCGATTTGACCGCCCTGACGTGTTCCACAATGCGGTCCTTTAGAGCCCTGATAGTGCTGCCAATATACCTTCGTTGACATTTGCATACGATTGCGTAAATCACATGGTTGGTCTGACAGTTGATGTTGGTGTTTATCTTGTAAGTGCGGTGATTGGGGCCAGAAAACTCCTTCTTTTTATCTGAGGCCCATCTACACGCAGAGCAGCGTCCACACTTGTAGAAACCCAGACCCTGTGTCGATAGCCAATGTTTCTGAGTACCCGCTTTCGGGTATCTGGGACTCAATAGATTCCTAAGGCTCTTACCCTTACAAAATGTCACCTCTGGTCCAGAAGAGATAAAATGTTCCAATGTCTTATCAGCACACAGTAGGTGCCAGTGTTTTCGCATGCTCTTGGTGAGTGTCATATTGAGCGCATTGTAATCTGTGACAAGCCGAATAGTTTTAGGATTCCCTCGCTTGCCTCTATCTTGAAGTGTTTGTTGTCTTTCTACTCATGAAATCCTGCTCAGTGCATTATGTATCGTTCTCTGGCTGTAGCCCCTGCGCTCAAATCTGTCCCCCATATTTTTGAGGCAACCCGCAAAAATGCTGTCATCTACCATCAGTTGTTGTAGTGCTTTCCTTTCTGTCTGGGTGAGATTGTCTGTCCATCCCATGTGTGAGTGTCGTGAGTCAACTGATTTGTCCAAATCTGACATAACTAGTTTGTAAAAAATATTGATGTTATTGCCAACCGGCATAGGGGGGGGTCCATCTTGATTTGGCCTTAAGCCCACTGTTAATATTCAAGTCCGTTTGGACATCAAGATCACAGAGAAGTCTGTCCATAGTTACTTGGTCCCCCTCACATTCAGAGATTGACATCAATAACTTGATATCCAAAACATCCTGTATGGTCACATTATCACACGGAAGAGTATTCTGCAGTGTGGTTCAGTCTTTATTGGTACAGGGAAACTGTGCAAAGTGTTTCTTCAGTTTAAGGTGTCTCACAAATTTAACAAGTCAACCTTAGCCTTACATATGTCACCCTTATCCATAGGACAAAAGCTTAAACCCTTTTGTAATAATGATGTTACTGCCAGGCTAATCGGTTTATCAGTAAAGTTGATAACTGTGGGGTCCTCTATTTTTTCTTGTTCCAAGTTCTGGTTCTCATTCTGTCTTCCTGCCACACCCCCTCTCTTTCCCAGCCTTGTCCGCCTGTGATAGGAGCGCGTCGATTCTGTTCTCTGTTCCCTTTCTTTATCCTTAAAACCTCCCGTAAAAAAGGATTATCCCTGCCTCCTATCTCTTCCTGTCCACTCTCGCTGGTCACAGGCGTGTCCAGTGAGGTGGAACTGGAACTGATCGAAGTAGTAGGTTCTTTAGTCTCAGTCTGTTGTTTATGGATAAGATGGTCATACTTCTTGGCAAAGGTAAAGACCCTGCCACTATAGTAATCTTGTTCGTCCCTTTTTAGTTTCTTAGCCTTTCTTTCGTTAACCTTGTTCTGGTGTCTCAATAGTACGCCCTCAAGAATTGCGTAATTCTTTTCAGTTGCCTCTGGTAAATTGAGATTTTTGATCTCTGTCTCCAGGGTATCTATGTCTCGCAACAGTTTGCTGACTTTTCTCTGAGAATTCTCGATCTGTATATCCATCAGTTTATTTGAGTTTGCTATTAATTCCCTCTCCCAGGCTGCTAGTAAATCATCTTCAAGGTCGTCATAGGTGGGGATAATCTGCGACCTGAGGCCCCTTGGTAATCTACCCAATCTGATATATTGTTTTAGGGTGGCCCCATCCCACCATTTGGACAATTTGCTCTCTTTCAGTCTTTCCAGTCTAATGAATTTACTTTTCAGACCCTCATTTGTAGGTGGGTTTCCACTTTTGGTTGCTAATTCTACAGGCAGTCCCTTCCTGAGGTTACTAAAGAGTTCCTAGGCTTCCTTGTCCCTATTCATCGTGGCAGACGATTATTTTAAGTGTTTTCTACGTCCCGGGCAGCCCCCAATTAACTTTAATGGAACTTTTCGGTCAGTGGATTATGTAGGGTAATGGCGCTCCTGGGAAATACGCAGTGGTTGTATACTAGTGTATAATTAGGATTGCAGTGCATAAGGGTGGGGAGAGCCACCCTACTCCCCAATGTGTGGATAACCACTGATAAACTAAAACAACAATCCCTTGCACACGCCAACAGTGTATATTATATATCATTAACAGTAACAAAAAACACTCTTGTTCCTCCCTTGAAACAGTCACTTCAGTTTAATCTTGAAATCCTTAGCCAACACGTGTTTCGTCGTACTTAATGGTTGTGCACAGCGACTTCTTCAGGGCTAAGAAACAAACAAGTGTATAGAATTTGGAAGTAAAAGATATCCATCACTAACATCTGATGTCAATTACCTTCTGTGACAGTATGTCTATCGCAAAGAGCGGCTCAAGTCTAATCCTCGAGCCTGTGGAAACCCATGCTGGTTTTTTTATAACATATCACCATTGCTGTCAGAAGACAGACCTGTGCAGTTTAAAATGATTGCTATTCCAAACAAAATCAACCAAAATGGAAGATAAGCCTGATTCTGGTGACTTATTTTGTGACATCCAATCTCCGAACAGTGACTAGTGACTTTTCTAAGGTGATTTTAAGAAACACGGCACCCCCTCGATGTTGCCTGAGATTAAGAAAAGGCATATGTTTTATTTAAAAAGTACCTATTTTGTATGGACCCTACATGGAGAAAAGGTAAAAGGGAAGAAAATACTGTGGTATTAGAATTTCAAATCAACTAGGACTGGTGAATAGTGATAATTGTGAATAAATACTGCAGGGTACACTACCTTAATTCCGGTTGTATTTCCGACCCGGAATGGGTTCTAGAGCTCCAATGATAATTACACAGTAAAAGTCATCAGGGTATACTGTGTCCAAAATTTAGTGTATTCCAGAAGTCTTTTCTGGGTGTAAACGAAAAAGAAAGACGGAACAGGCCCAGTTACAGTTGTAAAAACACCCCACTTAAGCAAGGGCATGTTCTGACCCCATTTGTAGATGTCGTCAGGAAGCCCCACTTACCTTAAGTATGGATCATGTGTGTATGAATCATTAATCCATCAAGAAGAACGACAGTGTGGTGTAGTAAAACCACTCTTGGGGGCTAAGTAAGTCCCTCGTACCAGCAACCAAGTCTTTGCTGGCGTAAACACAAGCCCTAAACACAATAAAGGGAAGATAGGGACTTTGTCACAATCACTATATATATTCTCCCCATGTAATACTAATAAGGAGCGTACCCCCAGTTAAGGGGGCGCGTCTCAGGAGTGCATAGTATATCACTGCTGAGAACTACTGGGTATCCTAACATGGGCACTTACCTCTGTTTCGTAGCAGGGCTGCCTCCGGCGGGTCCACAGAAGGTACTGAGTTTGGCCCGCTGAGGAGCCCGCCTAAATATCGGCGAGACAGCGGACATAGTCATAGTACTACAACCCGCTTTCTCTTGCAGATCATAGAAATGACATCAGCCATCTTGAAATGAAGTAGAGTTAATGTTTAACGCACCACTTTCTTCAAAAGACTCAGTGGATGGTGCAGTCCATTGATCCCAAAGTATGTGAAGGAACATGTAAAGATGTACTGGGGTTCCTGCATGGTCACAAAATATAGTGTGAGGGGCTAGTTTGTCTAACGTCCAATTTATATTCATTGAAACAGAAGCAAAGTAGTATACAAAAACTGTCGGCCATCTTGGAGCAGTGAAGCTCCACAATTAATGTTAATTCCAATGCAGTATTGAGTGGAAGAGCAATTTAACATTTTTGAGTTCGGAGCCGGTGCTTTAACTAAGGCAACATTGAAGCAGAGTCAAGGGAATACATTTCAAATCTAGTGAAAGTGTGTCAAAGACGCTCTTGGGCAAAAAGTGCAAGCAGGAGTAATCATAGGATGGTATTAGACACTCACAGGATCTACAGACACAGTTCTGTGAATTGTCTTGAGAACGTATTTCTTTGAAAAATATAAATCAGTGCCTGAATATAAGCAAACTGTTAATTTCACATATTAGACACTCACAGGACCTACAGACAGTTCTGTGAATGGTCTTGGGAACGTACTTCTTTGAAAAATATAAGTCAGTGCCTGAATACAAGCAAACTATTGTAACACATATAACATACTCATATAGTACGACAATTTGTTGAGAATGGCTACACGTGTGATTGAAAAAGCAGGTTGCCAATCTTCTGTTAACATTGATAACAGTAGGGAGTTGAAAGTAAAAGAAATGTCAGTCAGCATAGGACAGCCAAATTAGAAATAGGAATAAGGTTGTAACAAGTATAACATAATTATATAGTACATCATTTCTTGGAACGATCTACACGTGTGAGCAAGAGAGCAGGTTGCCAATTTTCTGTTAGCATTTACAACAGTAAAAAATTGAAAGTGAGTGAAAAAAAGGTCGGTCAGCATAGGAGAGCCAAGTTGGAGATGGGAATACATCGGGGATAGTGAGGCGCCCACATGACTAGTATTGTGTACAGTAGCGAAGACATATTGAGTCCTGGTGATATGATCCACATAATTGGACCATGAGTGCTAGTCCCCCAAAAAATAATGTAATTCATGGTATGTATTTAGGCCCATCTCTAAACTTCTCAATCGCATGATCCAAGTTGCTTCCCTCCTCCTCAATATAAGTTCTCTATTGCCACCCCTCAAGTGTTTGAGTACGGTGTCCAATCCATAAAAAGAGAAGGATTTGTGGCTGTCCTGAGCAGGACTTTCCACCATGTGCATTGCCACGGGGTATCTCGTGTCGGCCTGTTTGACTGCCCTGACGTGTTCCACAATGCGGTCCTTCAGAGCCCTGATAGTGCTGCCAATATACCATCGTTGACATTTGGATACGATTGCGTAAATGTCATGGTTGGTCTGACAGTTGATGTTGGTGTTTATCTTGTAAGTGTGGTGATTGGGGCCAAAAAAAACCTTCTTTTTATCGGCGGCTCATCTACACACAGAGCAGCGTCCACACTTGTAGAAACCCAGACCCTGTGTTGATAGCCAATGTTTCTGAGTACCCGCTTTTGGGTAACTGGGACTCAATAGATTCCTAAGGCTCTTACCCTTAAGAAATGTCACCTCTGGTCTAGAAGAGATAAAAGGCTCCACTATCTTATCAGCACACAGTAGGTGCCAGTGTTTTTGCATGCTCTTGGTGAGTGTCATATTGAGCGCATTGTAATCTGTGACAAGCCGAATAGTTTTAGGATCCCCTTGCTTGCCTCTATCTTGAAGTGTTTGTTGTCTTTCTACTCGTGAAATCCTGCTCAGTGCATTATGTATCGTTCTCTGGCTGTAGCCCCTGCGCTCAAATCTGTCCCCATATTTTTGAGGCAACCCCCAAAAATGCTGTCATCTACCATCAGTTGTTGTAGTGCTTTCCTTTCTGTCTGGGTGAGATTGTCTTTCCATCCCATTAGTGAGTGTCGTGAGTCAGCTGATTTGTCCAAATCTGACATAACTAGTTTGTAAAAAATATTGATGTTATTGCCAACCGGCATAGGGGGGACCATCTTGATTTGGCCTTAAGCCCACTGTTAATATTCAAGTCCGTTTGGACATCAGGATCACAGAGAAGTCTGTCCATAGTCACTTGGTCCCCCTCACATTCAGAGATTGACATCAATAACGTGGTATCCAAAACATCATGTATGGTCAAATTATTACACGGAAGAGTATTATTTTACAGGGAAACTGTGCAAAGTGTTTCTTCAGTTTAAGACGTCTCACAAATTTAAACAAGTCAACCTTAGCCTTACATATGTCACCCTTATCCATAGGGAAGAAGCTCAAACCCTTTTGTAATAATGATGTTACTGCCAGGCTAATCGGTTTATCAGTAAGGTTGATAACTGTGGGGTCCTCTATTTTTTCTTGTTCAAAGATCTGGTTCTCATTCTGTCTTCCTGCCACACCCCCTCTCTTTCCCCGCTTTGTCTGCCTGTGATAGGAGTGCATCGATTCTGTTCTCTGATCCCTTTCTTTATCCTTAAAACCTCCCATAAAAAAAAAGGATTATCCCTGCCTCCTATCCCTTCCAGTTCACTCTCGCTGGTCAGAGGCATGTCCAGTGAGGTGGAATTGGATCTGATCGAAGTAGTAGGTTTTTTAGTCTCAGCCTGTTGTTTAGGGATAAGATGGTCATACTTCTTGGCAAAGGTAAAGACCCTGTCACTATTGTAATCTCGTTCGTCCCTTTTTAGTTTCTTAGCCTTTCTTTGTTTAACCTCATTCTGGTGTCTCAATAGTACGCCTTCAAGAATTGCTTAATTCTTTTCAGTTGCCTCTGGTAAATTGAGATTTTTGATCTCTGTCTCCAGGGTATCTATGTCTCTCAACAGTTTTCTGACTTTTCTCTGAGAATTCTCCATCAGTATATCCATCAGTTTATTTGAGTTTGAGCAGAAAACCTGCTCTCACTTCCATGAAGTGAAGCGTATTGCTTTTGGACAAGTGGAGCTGCGTGTCAGCAGCTCCCCTTGTCCAAAAGCAATGCCGGCTCCTGCAGGAGGCGGGGAGCCGGCTGGGACCGAGGGGGCATTTGGGCTCCCCCCGCGGTCCCAAACGTGAAGGCATGCCCCGGAGCATGGGGTCCCCAGGCCAAAAAAAAGCCCTTTGGGGGGTGTAATTTTAAAAAAAAGTATATAAAATGGCTGGGCCTCAGGGGATAGGGTCCCCGAGGCAGAATTTGAGTATCAAGAATGGGGGGCATTTTTTTTCCTCAGGTGCTTGGAGTTGCAACTCCAACGTGGCTCTCAGCGTGGCCCCCGAGTGTAAACGTGATGAGTTCGCGACTCCAAGCAAAATTAAAAAAAGAATATGCTTGTTTTTTAGAGGTAAGATTAACTGTTGGGTTATAGAGTGGCTCTAAAAAGAGCCCTTGTTTTCATAATAGGTTTGTTGTAACTACATGTAAGTGCGGATGCACAGCTTTAGGTTGTTGAGGAAAACTCTGTTTACTTGATCTGTGAAGTGCACTCCATCACTTCTGTAGATGTCGTTCATATCAAAATGTAGATTGTTGTTGTAGATGGACCCCATTCTATGATCTCTGAGGTATGCAGAAACAGCTTTGTTGACATTCTTCCTAGCTTTCACAAACTGTGGACAGAATTGATTTGACCACTTCCATTTCTGTCTTTGACATATATTAGAGAATACAAAGACAGTTTGAGGCAAAAGCAACATCAACTGTGCAAAGGTATCCTTCATTAGCATTTCCAGACCTACCCCAGTCAATGTGCCTAGGTCATTTCCACCACAGTGCACAATCATGAGGTCAGGGGGTTGGAGATGGAAAAAGGTTTTAACCAAAGGCATCATTTGGTGCCACTTTAATCCTCTCTGTGCAATCCATTTAATATCCACATCTTGCAAACCTAGGTCGTTGGCAATACCTCTGCGTTCAGCATACCTTTTGCACCAGAAAACATTGCTGTGCCCTACAATCCACACTGTGAGCATCTTAAAGGGATGTCTGGAAGGATTGAAAAGATGTCTGTAGCTGAGGTAGTCAGTTGGTAGAATGAGAGGTATCTAAAATGGTGGAGAACATGTTGTTTTTTAAAAAGTTGATAAGTGATTGGCTGTTTATCAAAATTGTGCACTCAAAAATAGGATGCATGTTACTTTGCTGAGGTATCATGTTTCTGATTCGTTATTAGAAAATGTTTGAAAGGTACAGAAGATATCATAAGGCAATATTTTGCAAAAGTCAACCACACCTGCTGTTTGCATTAGTAAGCTTGTGTGCTGAACTTGAAACTACGGTGAACTTGTGACCTGCCAGTACAGTTGAAAGTTCCATGAACTGTTGCTATGGAAACTGGCATTAAGTTGAATGGGGGAAGTGTTGAAACTTAACTGTGTATTTAAAATGTGAAATGGATACTTAAATATAAGTGAAAAGTTAGTAAATTAAGGTTTTCTAAGCCAGTAGTATGTGTAGAAGTAGTGTGTTGCTGAAAATCTATACTAGTATTAATAAAAATAGGTTTTTGAACTCCTGTGTGGATTCGCGGCTCCACCGTGGTGGAGTCGCGACTCCAGAAAATTACAGAAGCCGTTTGGGCACCATTTGAAGACAGTTAGAAAGGGTTAATATGTCTAACCAATAGAAATGTGTTTTATAATTTAAAATAATGATGGGAGCAATGTGATTTGATACTTACTTTTATTTGAGTGCAAAAAGAGAGGGAACGTTTGCCATTTCTGGTTTCACCTTTCTGAGAGAGGTGCATTACATTTCTTGTGTGGAAAAGGAAATCTGTTAAGAGTTTCTGATATTTGGTATTCTGGAATACTACCTCAAACGTGAGTAACCAATTTGTAAGGTGTATTATACATTATTCAGCACTGCTTTATTGTTTCTAGTGACATTTTTACTTTTAAAAAAAAAATCCAAGTGTTGAAATTGTAAGACAAATGTGATGTATGGAGAATATGTTATGAAATGTACAGCTTTCTATTGTACTTTGTATTATTGTAATGAAAAGAGTTTTAAAATAGTTTGTAGATAGTAACATAGTAGAAGGATTAGTGTTGGCTTTCTGAAATTATCTAGGCAGTACTCTTGTACTGATCTTTTCACTGAGGCACTACTCATCTAGTCGTGCATTCTCTCAGACACTACCCACTACCCATGTATTTGTATGTTTCTTTGATATATGATGCCACTTTTAAAAGGTACAGACTCATGGATGCGTGCATTCTGGAAAATTGTGAGACTTTTAAAAGATAGATTGAAAAGGTTGCTGCTTTGTATTTGCTTAGGTCCAACACTCTGAGTAGTTATTGAATAGTGAAGCTGCAGTCCAAAACTGAGGTTTAAGACATCTTGGCAGAGGGATTAGTGATTAGCTTAGCTTGTATTGGTTTGTGGAGATGTATACTTCAAATATGCCGCATAATTTTAGGGGTGTCTTTAAAATGGGAAGTGTATTATCTCAAGTTTAAGGGACTTTTTAGTCTTATGACTGAAGTATGTGTTTGTGTGCATATGTATTTTCTTATGTGTTATGACTAAATAGATGATAGAGGTGTAAAACTCTGGTACACATGTATTTGTATCTTTCTTTTATATATGATTCCACTAGGGAAAGGCATAGACACATGCATTCCATGTAATCCCTTAGAAATTAACATAGATTTGTGCAATCACCCAGGCACTAGTATCCCACTCAAAGATTCAGTCAGGCACTACCCCTGCACTCATCTACTCAGTCAGGTACTACTTATGCACTCATAGAATGTCCCAAGCATTACCCTTACACTCATATTTTCTCTCAGGTACTTCCCATACACTCATAGAATCATCTAGTTACTAATACTGCAGTCACAGAATCACTCAGGCAGTACCTATGCATGTTTTTATTCTTTCAAGCATTACTGTTACACTTTTGTCTTTAACCATGTGTTAGCTTTGCACTCATGGTTTGTCTAAGGTATTTCCCCTGCACTGATCTAATCACCCATTCAGTACTACTGTTCTCATGCAATCACCCAGGCAGTACTGTTGCACTGAAGTATTTACTCAGGTGGTACCCATCTAGTCATTCATTCTCTCAGGCAATATGCACTACCCATCTGTTTGTATGTTTTTTGATATATGATGCCATTTTTAAAAGGTACAGACACATGCATGCATGCTCTCTGGAATATTGTGAGTGTTTTAACTGACACATTGAAAAAGTTGCTGCTTTGTATTTGGCTAGGCCCAACACTCTGAGTAGTTGCTGAATAGTGAAGGTGCAGCGCAAAAGTGAGGTTTAAGACTTGTTGGTAGAAGGATTAGTGATCATGTTAGGTCGCATTGGTGTGTGGAGATGTACACTTTAAGTATGCTGCATAATTTTAGTTGTCTCTTTAAAATGGGAAGTGCAGTCTCTCAAGTTTTGAGGGACTTTTTAGTCTTATGAGTGAGGTATGTGTCTGCGTGCATATGTATTCTCTGATGTGTTGTGTCAAAGAGATGGTAGAGGTATAAAACTTTGGTATACATCTATCTGTATCTTTCTTTTATATATGATGCAACTAGGGAAAGGCACAGACACATGCATGCCATGTAGTCCCTCAGACATTAACCATAGATTTGTGCAATCACCCAGGAACTAGTATCCCACTCAAAGATTCAGTCAGGCACTACCCATGCACTCATCTACTCACTCTGATACTACTGATGCACTCATAGAATGGCTCAAACATTACCCTTACACCCTCATCTTCTCTCAGGTGCTTTCCATACATTCATACAATCATCCAGTTACTAGCACTGCAGTCATAGAATCACTTAGGCAGTACCCATGCACTTTTTTTGCTCTTTTAAGCACTACTCATACACTCTTGTCTTTAACCATGCGTTAGCCTTGCACTCATGGTTTGTCAAAGGTATTTGCCTGGCTCTGATCTAATCACTCATTCAGTACTGCTGCTTTCATGAAATCACCCAGGCAGTACTCTTGCACTTAACTATTCACTCAGGTGCTACCCATCTACTCATCCATTCTCTCAGGCACTACCCACTACCCATCTATTTGTATGTTTCTTTGATATATGATGCCACTTTTAAAAGGTACAGACACAAGCATGCATGTTCTTTGGTACATGGTGAGAGTTTTAACAGACATATTGAAAAGGTTGCTGCTTTGTATTTGGTTAGGCCCAACACTCTAAGTATTAGCTGAATATTGAGGCTGCAGCCCAAAAGTGAGGTTTAAGACTTGTTGGTAAAAGGATTAGCGATTAGGTTAGCTGCAATTGGTCTGTGATGATGTACACTTCAAGTATGCCGCATAATTGTAGGTGTCTGTTTAAAATGGGAAGTGCAGTTTGTCAAGTGTAAGGGACTTTTTAGTCTTATGACTGAGGTATGTGTCTGCATGCACATGTATTCTCTCATGTGTTATGCCTAAACAGATGGTAGAAGTATAAAAGTCTGGTATACATGTATCTGTAGGTATCTTTTATATATGATGTCACTAGGAAAAGGCACAGACACATGCATGCCATGTAATCCCTCAGACATTGCCTCTTTCTGTATGCCACTTGTTTCTTTATGCACTCCTCTTGGCTCTTTCTACACCCCTCTACCCTCTTTCAGTACTTCTTTTGCCTCTTTCTGCACCCCGCTTCTGTCTTACCTCAGTTGCCTGTTTCTGCAACTCTCTTCCCTCTTTCTGCACTTCCCTTGCCTCTTTTTGTATCCTTTTTCACTTTTTCTGCACCTCTATTGCTTCTTTCTGCACTCCTGTTCTCTCTAACTGCACTTCTTTTGCCTGTTTCTGCAACTCTCTTGCATCTTTCTATACTTTTCGTGTCTCTTTCTGCACCTTTGTTGCTTTCTTCTGTACTTCTCTTGCTTCTTTCTGCACCTCTTTTGCTTTTTTCTGCACCCCTGTTGCCTCTTTCTGCACCACTGTTGTCATTGTGCATGTTTGTTGCTTCTTTCTGTACATCTCCTACTTCTTTCTGCACCTCACTTGCTTCTTTCACACCCCACTTGTCTCTTTTACTCCTATCTTGTTTGTTTCTGCAACCCTCTTCCCTGTTTCTGCACCTCTGTTCCCTCTTTCTACATCCCTGTTCCCTCTTTCTGCACTTCTCTTGCCTCTTTCTTCAACTGTCTTGCCTTTTTCTGTACATCTGTTGCTTATTATGAGTTATAAATGCAATAGAAATGTAATTCTAATTTTGCGCTTAGTTGTTTTTTCAAAATTGAAATGTTATTAATTTTGAAATTTTAATTAATGTACTAAAATAATTAAACTATTTGTTTTTTAGGAAGATATTTTATTTTGATTAGGAATAAAAGATGGCAAGAAAATATGAAAAGAGAAGAGAACAAAGGAAACAGAAGTACTTAATGAAAACTAAAACGAGTGCAATAGAAAAACATCAAAAGGATGCTGAGGATAAAGTGGCTTATGGTAAGAGAACTAAACAATTTATTTAAAATGTTGTGGAGAGATTGAACGATCGAAATACGAACCAAAGAAGAAAAGAAATTTTTCGAACAAAGGAGAAGCAAATAAAGAAACACAATGGAAAAGAAGCACATGTGACAAAAAGACAGAAACAATTTAAGGACATACGTGTACGTATGTTTCGTAATAGAGTAATTCAAAATTTAATAAAAGATTGTAAAATGTATAAAAAAAGATCTGCAGCATATAAGAAAAAGCAACAGATTGAAAGTGTATTAGATACTGCTTTTGAATTGAAACAAAAATTATTTATATTAGTATTGAGAGAATGAAAACATTGAATAAAACAATGCAGTTTATGAAGGAGAAAAGCAAAAGAAAAAGACTGGTTAATAGAAGTAACTTTTGCAAAACTTTTTCTGGTGAATGGAAGCACACTTTCAGTACTGAGCCTTTCTTTAATGAAGAAAGCTATTTTCAACAAAATAATTTAGTTCATGCAGTTGATACCAGTGGTCGCTGTTATGAAATCAAAAATGGTTGTCCAATTGAAAAGGAAAAGATGGTTCCTAGAGATGTTGAAGAAGTAATAGCTGACGAAGTTCAAGGGAGACGTACAAAAGCTCCAGTGTATAAGAGGGATCGTAGTAGTATTTGTAGTATTCGACAGGAATCTATTCATATATTATGAGTTTTCTTACGAGATTATGCCAAAAAAGGTGTTAAACAGAAGATTAAGATGTTGCAAGGACTAGATCCTTGTAAAGTGAGAAAATATACTAAGTTGCAGGGTCATTCTCTGGCTTGTCTTTCTAGAAAAGTGTGTCGAAGTATTTTTCATCATTTAAGAATGTTAGCAGTACATCACTCAGACATGCGGTAGTTAGTAAGGAGATTGTACTACGTAAAAAGTCCTGCATTATCTTTAAGTGAAATGAACGCAGCTCTTTTGCATGGTTCAGTATCGGATGTAAAAAAAGTTTGTGATGATATACAATTTCGTTTCTTTGGTTCACAAGAGGAGTGTGGCGAAAGTGAGAGCTTGATAAGTGTAGGTGTTGAAGAAGAGGTAGAAGATATTAGTACTGAGAAGTTTGCAGGAGAAATTACAAAGTTTGAGATACTTTCATGTGAAAAACCAAACTGTGTTTGTATTTGTTCTCGACGTACTCACTATAGAAGTCAAACTAAGAATGTTGATGTGTATTTAAAAAGTGAAAAGGAAAATAATGATAAGTGGGTGCAATTTGGTGCTTGTTTGTTGGTGGAAGGTCATTTTGAGTTGGGTACTGATCAACGTATTTGTAAATATTGTTACAATAAATTAGAAGAGAACAAAATGCCAGCTAGAGCAGTACATAACAGCATAGAGTTGGTAGCTATTCCTCCAGAACTGGCAGATTTAAATACATATGAGTCCATTCTTATTCAATCTGTGTACCCATTTCAGGCTATTGTTCGTATGGAGCCTAAAACAGGTAAGTTTCCTCCAACAGATTTACAAAGAGGTCTGAAAGGAAGAGTTGTGTACTTACCTTTAGATTTTAAGAAAAATATTGAAACGGTTGGTATAGATAGAGAGGAAAGTGAACCTGTAGTTATTCTAATTAATGGTGTACCAACAAAGAGTCGGAAAATATGGCAAAAGTTAGTAGATGTCACCAAACTTCAAAAGGCTACATTATATCTTGTACAGAACAATATTTATTATAAAACTGTAAATGTGGAAGAACAGGAAATATGTTTAGAAGAAGATGCAGAAATTTCAACTGGCCAAATAGAAAAAGTGGACAACTCTAGGAGTGAAGAGATTTATGAACATTACAGTATACATCCTCTACATTCAAAAGAAGTGATTTGAAACACTATTGAATTATTTCAAATGAAGAAAGCAAAAGGAACTCCCATGAGTGTATGGGAAAAAAGTTTAGAAGCTCGTTGTTTTTCACAGCTGTTCCCCACTGGAGAAGGTGGCCGATATGATGGACGAGTAGTACAGATTCCAGCTTCAGAATACCGTTCGACAAGATTGTACTCAGAAGATCCAAGATTTTGACTGTGTATTCCATATATATTTCATCTTCTATTTGAAAGTGACTTGTCTGGACTATCATATGCAGTGAATCACATATTAAAAACAGCACTTCACCTTACACATGTTTCTGCAAAGGAATTTATGGACAAAGTTCAAGAAAGAGACGATTATTTGGAATCTCAGTTAATTAATTTGATGGCTTGTCAACGTGGAACTAATGAGTATTGGTATCGTCACCACAGAGATCTTAAATGTATGTTAAGAAATTTAGGTACGCCTATGTGGTTTGTTACGCTTAGCTGTGCTGAATAGGTGTGGGACGATTTACTTGAATTTCTACGACAAGCAAATTCAAATGTCAAGAATATTGAATTGAAGACAGCTGGAGAACTGTGTTCTTTGGATCCTGTGAATGTGTGCAGGTATTTTAATCATAGGTTTCAAGCTATGATGTCTTTTATCTCCAATAAAAATAATCCACCTCCATATACACATGTTATTATGGATTAAGGATGCACCTAAATTTGGAACCGATTCTAATGAAACTGTTTTGTCTTTCATTGAAGACTATGTTACCTGTGCCATTCCAAAAAAAGGAGGAGAAAACAGCTCGAGACAACAAGTTTTACGATTTCAAAGTCATCGATGTGGAAAATATTGTCGATGGAAATACAAGTCAAAGTGAAAATTTTATACAAAATGTCGTTTTGGATTCCCACGTCCAGTAATTTCAAAAGGAAGAGTCAACACTTTCATGTCAGCAGTAAGACATACTATAACTCGAAAATCTTAGAAGAATACTTACAACATAAAAAGAACCAAAGATTCAAAGTATATTAATGACTACAATCCAGTGATTTTGACAATGTGGAATGCAAACATGGATTTCCAGTATGTTGCAGATACTTCAATTGCTGTTGCTTGCTATGTTACGCCATAAATAACCAAATCTGAAACGACAGAGTTGAAAGAAATGTGGGAAGAAATTTCACAAGAAAAGAGTCTTAGTAACAAATTGTACAGCTTTAGTTTGAAAATGCTTTCCCATCGAGAGATTGGATCCTATGAATGTTCGGATAGGTTGACCTCTGCGAGTTTATATTCAAAGTCAAGAGGAATCATTTGGGTAAGTCTAGGTCTTGCGGCTACATGAAATAGAGTTTTGAAATCTCTACAAGAAATTGAATACTTAGCATTGAATGAACCAGAAAGTACAGATATTGTTAAAACTAATATGTTGGATACGTACTATCCCAAAAGGAGTCCATATCTGGAAAATATATGTCTCTATGAAGTACTGCAACATTACAGCTTTAAGAGAAATGTTACAGAAAATATAAGTGAAGAAAAATATGCAGTAATTGGATGTGATGGATGTTTGGTAAAACATGCCAAAGGAAATCCTATTGACCACAGGAAACTCAGTACCGAAACTCCAGATAAAAGGGAATTTTTCTTTTTATCACTTCTGCAACTCTTCAAGCCTTAGCGTAGTGAAATGGAATTACTTGGAGATTTTGAGTGCTATGAAGATTCTTTTAATGCATGTAAAGATAGCATTCAATGCACAATTTTCCCAACTTATCTACAAATGTTAAATGAAGAGATTGAACAAGAAACTACTATTGCAGCTGAAATAGCTAGAGAAGGTTCTCAAGATAGTCAAAGTTCTGTTCCACTAAGTCAAGATCCACTAGGACAACCAATTCTTGAAAATGAAGCAGCAATAGCCATGAATGAAGTAGAAACGGCAATGCAACAAGCACAACAGGATATTATTGAGTTGGGAAACTTAGAAGAAAAACTAAATATTGAACAAAAAGAAATATTTCAGCAAGTGACACAACAGATACAGCATGGTTTACTGCATGAAAAAAAGAATGCCAATGCACATCATTTAATCCTATTCGAAATGTACATCAGTGGACAAGCTGGAACAGGAAAAAGTTTCTTAATTAATATTTTGACCAGTTATCTACACAAAACCAGTGAATCACATTTATCTTGTGTTGTAACCACTCCAACTGGGTTAGCAGCACACAACATTAAAGGGATTTTCATTACATTGATTACTCATGCTACCAGTTGAACATGAAAATAAGTTGGAATATCACAAACTATCTGAAGAAGCTTGTTATGAAGTCTCAAGAGTACTCAAGAAAATGAAACTTCTAATCATTGATGAGGTGAGCATGGTTTCAAACTTAATGCTTGCCTTTGTATATTTAAGAATGCAACAGATTTAAAAACAGATTATGATGTTTTATTTGGAGAAAAACATGTAATTGTATTCGGCGATCTACTACAACTTACTCCTGTGAAAGGACAACCAGTTTTTAAAACACTTGTCCATGAAGACACTAGGAAATCTTTGGGAAGTATTGGAAATGTCAACATTTGGTCATATTTTGAATATAAAGAACTTATTAGGAATATGTGGCAAGCAAGTGATGAACATTATGGAAACATTCTTCAAGATATAAGGATTGGTGAGTTGACAAAACCTGGTAAAGAAGCTTTACAAAGTCGGCTTTTAATGAACTTCTTTCCTAATGAAAACATTGCGCCTGAAATAATATACAAAAAAATTGGAGAAAAGAAGTCTGTAGTTTGCCTAATGCCAACACTGCAAGAGTGTGCTACATTTATTCAAGATTTTTTGAAACTGGAAAAACAACCAGTAGTGAAAATGGAAGCCATTGATAAATGGCCACGCCACGCCTCGATGTACCACGCCACAGCCACATCACCCCCCACCTGAGGAACCTGCACTGGCTCCCCGTCGACAGGAGAATCTCCTTCAAACTCCTCATCCAGGCACACAAGGCACTCCACAAGACTGGCCCAGCCTACCTCAACAGACGACTCCTCTTCTACGTCCCCAACCGCCAACTCCGCTCCGCCGACCTCTCCCTCGCCACCGTCCCTCGCATTCGAAGAACCACCACCGGCGGCAGATCCTTCTCCCACCTCGCCGCCAAGACCTGGAACACCCTTCCACTAAGCCTACGACAGACCAAGACCTGCAGACCTTCAGGAGGCTACTCAAGACCTGGTTGTTCGACCAGTAGCAGCACCCCCCCCTTTTTTTTTTTTCTCCCCCAGCGCCTTGAGACCCTCGCGGGTAAGTAGTGCGCTTTACAAATTCTGTGATTGATTGATTGATTGAATGGAACCCGAAGGAGTTATTCTTCTCTCAGAGAAATTACAGTCAAAATTGGATTCTTCGGAGAAGTGTGTATCTAAGACTGCTGGTTTAGAAAAGACTTTATATGTATGTGTAAACTGTCGGGTAATATTACGGCATAATTTGGATGTAGAAAAAGGTTTAGTAAATGGAGAAATGGGAAAAGTTGTTGATTTTGTTAATTATCAGAACAGATCAGATTGAAGAGGTAAAACAAATTGGACGTTGTGCTGTTCGTTTTTTGCTTGTAAAAGACTTGTATGTTCGTAGAAAACAGTTTCCTCTTTCTTTAGCATATGCAGTAACCATTCATAAATCTCAAGGTTTAAGTGTAGACAGTGCTTTGGTAAATATTGGAAGCACAGTGTTTAAAGAAGGCATGGCATATGTTGCATTGTCTCGAGTAAGAACATTATCTGATTTTTATTTGATTGATTTTGATGAGAAAAGATTAGTGCTGATGCAAATTGTGTAAGGACAACCTGTGAAAGGACAACCAGTTTTCAAAACACTTGTCCATGAAGACACTAGGAAATCTTTGGGAAGTATTGGAAATGTGAACATTTGGTCTCATTTTGAATATAAAGAACTTATTAGGAATATGCGGCAAGCAAGTGATGAACATTATAGAAATATTCTTCAAGATATAAGGATTGGTGTTTTGACAAAACATGGTAAAGAAGCTTTACAAAGTCGGCTTTTAGTGAACATGTTTCCTAATGAAAACATTGCACCTGAAATAATATACAAAAAAATTGGAGAAAACAAGTCTGTAGTTTGCCTAATGCCAACACTGCAAGAGTGTTCTACATTTAATCAAGAACTTTTGAAACTGGAAAAACAACCAGAAGTGAAAATGGAAGCCATTGATAAAATGGAACACGAAGGAGGGATTCTTCTCTCAGAGAAATTACAGTCAAAATTGGATTCTTTGGAGAAGTCTGTATCTAAGACTGCTGGTTTAGAAAATACTTTATATGTATGTGTAAACTGTCGGGTAATATTACGGCGTAATTTGGATGTATAAAATGGTTTAGTAAATGGAGAAATGGGAAAAGTTGTTGATTTTGTTAATTATCAGAACAGATATGGATAGGCATGGCATATGTTGCATTGTCTCGAGTAAGAACATTATCTGGTTTTTATTTGATTGATTTTAATGAGAAAAAGATTAGTGCTGATGCAAATTCTGTAAGAGAGTACAATCATTTAAGAAGACTTTATGCTCCTTACTTAGGTGAATATCCTGTATATGAGAAATGTGTAGTATGTCCAAAACAAAAATATGACAAACATTCTACTGAGATAAAAAAAAACAATTGAAGAGAATCATGAAGGTGCAAAGAAAATGAAAATGGACTCTGTTGATGATATTGTAGGATACCAGTTAGAAAATAGTTCAGGTATCAACTGCTATGCTAATGTAATTGTAAATGTTGTCTTTTATCTAGAATATCTTCATCATGATATTATGGAAAATCGAGAAAAAAGATTCTGCTCTTTATTATGTTATATTTTTCAAAAGTTGGTATCTGATAGAACTAAAATCCATACTGCTACCGGCATTCGGCATCTTTTGGATATATGTTCTGGTTCTTCACAATTTACACTCAATATACAACAAGATGCACAAGAATTTCTTATGTTTATGCTTGCAGTATTGGAAGATGAAGAAATAGCAATTGAAAATTTATTTGGACTAAGTTACAGATGGGATCATAAATGTGAAGAGTGTTCATTTTCTTCTAACACTGAAATAGACAGTGAACGATTCATATACTTGACGATACCAGATTGCAAATCAGTGTCTTTTAACAAGTTACTAAAAACAGCTATTCAAGATATAAAATATTCTCATTGTAAATCAGAAATGTTGTCAACATTATATATAGAAAGATTTGGAAAATATCTCATTTTAATGCTACAACGTTGTAGAGCAGATGGAAGAAAATTGGAAACCAAAATTAAAATGTTTGTGGCAAGTCAAGTATCAATTTCAGGAAGAACTTTTAAAGCAGTGGCTATTATTTTTCATGATGGACCTACTACAACATCTGGACTCTGTACTGTGTATTTAAAGTGCAATAAAGGATGGACTCATTGTAATGATGCCCATTTGGAATTCAAATGCCGGTTGCCTTACAAATGACCAAATTCATATCTGATATTTTTGATGCCAAAGTTTTGAAAACATCATTCGGCCTATTGGGAAGATGTGAACACAAATTAACGAATTTATTTTGGATATGTTCAATGCCAATGGTTTTGGAAACATTAGTCGGCCTACTGGGAAGATGTGAACAATTACTGTTTGGATTATTGTTTGTGCCAATTCTTATTGCATTTGCAAAATTGTGTTTGAAAGAAGTAGTTTATATATTTGATCTTTATATTATACGTGATATAAATGAGAGTGTATATTTTACAAAATATACTTCAGAGAAATAAATGATTTAATGTAGTTGAAGAATGTAATTTAGAAACTGTAGATAGGTAAACAGATAGTTGTACTTGTTGAAATATTTTCAACACAGATTTGCTTTTTTACAATCTCATTGATTGTATTTTTTTCCCAGCTGTTATATGATGATCTACATTGAAATCACTGTGTATGGTGAAATTCAGTAGAATCTAAGAACAGCAAAAAAGGGAAACTAAATATATGTTATGTAATTCTAAATTTATGTTGTGTTCTTAAAACTATAAAATTATATGCAATAACAGTTTTTTATTACAGAAAAGATTTTAAATTCAGTATACAACAAAACTACTGTAAAATAGTTCCACTGAATTTTGAATCTTCTTTAATAAAAAAGGTAAGATGAAATAATGTAATAAGCATGATAATATGAACTTATGTTTACAGTTGCTTTCACTGCACTCATCCATTTTTTCAAACACTACCCATGCACTCATCTATACAGTGAGGCACTATTCCCACACTCCTGCCATCACCCATGCACTATCCATGCACTTCTCCAATCACGTACCATGTACCCAGACAGTTATAATATCACCCAGACACTACCTATGTACTCCTCCAATCACCCAGGGAGTATCTGTACACTCATGCAATCAGCTAGAAATTACCCGTACACTCTTTAAATCATCCAGGCAGTATCTACACAGTCCTCTATTCACTCAGGCAGTACACATGCAGTTATAAAATCACCCAGGCACTATTTATGCACTCCTCCAATCACCCAGGTACTACTCCTGTACTCCTCCAATTACCCAGCTAGAACTCTTCAAGTTATAAAATTACCCAGGCACTATCCATGCACTCACCCAATCACCCAGGCACTACCCCTGCACTCATGCAATCAACCAGGCACTACCTATGTACTCATGCAATAACCCAGGCACTACCCTTGCACTCATGCAGTCACCCAGGCACTATCCATGCACTCCTCCAATCACCCAGGCACTACCCATGCACTCATGCAATCACCCAGGCATTACCTATGCAGTGCTTCAATCACTCAGGCAGTACCCATGCATTCCTCCAATCACCCACTCATTACCCGTGCACTCATGCAATAACCCAGGCACTACCCTTGCACTCTTCAAATTATCCAGGCACTATCCATGCACTCCAACTATCACTCAAGCAGGCACTACCTTTGCACTCATGGAATAATGTTGGCACTAACCATTCAGTCGTCCATGCACCCAGGCATTACCCATACACTCTTCCAACCACCCAGACATTACTCATGCACTCCTTCATTCACTCAGACAGTACCCATGCACTCCTCCAATCACCCAGACATTACCCCTGCACTCATGCAATTACCCAGGCATTACCCATGCACTCCTTCTATCAACCAGCCACTACCCATGCACTTATACAATCACCCAGGCACTACCCCTGCACTCATGCAATCAACCAGGCACTACCTATGCACTCATGCAATAACCCAGGCACTACCTTGCACTCATGCAATCACCCAGGCATTACCCATGCACTGTTTCAATCACTCAGGCAGTACTCATGCACTCATGAAATCACCCAGGCATTACCCATGCACTGCTTCAATCTCTCAGGCAGTACCCATGCACTCCTCCAATCACCCAGACACTACCTATGCACTCATGCAATAAGCCAGGCACTACCCTTGCAGTCCTCCAATCACCCAGATATTACTCATACAATCACCCAGGCATTACCTATGCAGTGCTTCAATCACTCAGGCAGTACCCATGCACTCCTCCAATCACCCACTCATTACCCGTGCACTCATGCAATAACCCAGGCACTAACCTTGCACTCTTCAAATTATCCAGGCACTATCCATGCACTCCAACTATCACTCAAGCAGGCACTACCTTTGCACTCATGGAATAATGTTGGCACTAACCATTCAGTCGTCCATGCACCCAGGCATTACCCATACACTCTTCCAACCACCCAGACATTACTCATGCACTCCTTCATTCACTCAGACAGTACCCATGCACTCCTCCAATCACCCAGACATTACCCCTGCACTCATGCAATCACACAGGCATTACCCATGAACTCCTTCTATCATCTAGCCACTACCCATGCACTTATAAAATCACCCAGGCACTACCCCTGCACTCATGCAATCAACCAGGCACTACCTATGCACTCATGCAATAACCCAGGCACTACCTTGCACTCATGCAATCACCCAGGCATTACCCATGCACTGTTTCAATCACTCAGGCAGTACTCATGCACTCATGAAATCACCCAGGCATTACCCATGCACTGCATCAATCTCTCAGGCAGTACCCATGCACTCCTCCAATCACCCAGACACTACCTATGCACTCATGCAATAAGCCAGGCACTACCCTTGCAGTCCTCCAATCACCCAGATATTACTCATGCAATCACCCAGTCATTACCCGTGCACTCATGCAATAACCCAGGCACTACCCTTGCACTCTTCAAATTGTCCAGGCACTATCCATGCACTCCAACTATCACTCAAGCAGTACACATGCACTCACAAAAACATCCAGGCATTACCCATGCATTGATGCAATCATTCAGACACTATACAAGTAGTCCTACAATCACTCAGGCAGTATCCTTGCACTCTCGCAATCACTCAGGTAATTTCTCTATTTTTAATCAATATATGTGGTTCTGTAAGAACTGGGTTTTTTTTAAACAATTTTAAATTTTTTTGTATTTTTTAATGATTTTTTCTTTTTTTTGGTGTTTTTGACTTGTTTTTTTAAACAAAACAAAATTGAAGACTCCAAAGGAACTGTCTGAGAAAAAAAAAGGAAAAGGAAATTTGGGAGCACATACAATTTTTTTTTTACATTTATGTGCTTTAATTGCATTGGTAATAACGTCAATGTACTGCTCCCTGATGCAGAGTTTTGCATCACATTTTTTACAAGTTATGGCCTCATCCAACAGTTCCGGAACAATGTGTGGCCTTGGTGTTGGTGGAAGTCCTTGAGAGGATGTTGAAAGGGCATTAAGATCTTGTCCTGCCTCTTCATTCTGCTCTCTCCGTGTTACTTCTCTTGCCAGATGTAAGGGATGGATAGTCTCCAAATGTTCTTCATGCTTGATGTTCCGCATGAATATTTCTTTTCAGAGCCTCTTGAGAGTACTCTCTTGCAGTTGTTACAGGTGACTTTTCGGGCGTTCACCTTCTTTTCTCCCTCTGGCACACTAAAGAAGGCCCACACCACTTTTTCCTTCCTTTTCTTCACTGGCTACACGATGTCATCATCTTCAAGTTCCAGTGGGTTAATATCTGGATGACTAGATGCCCTAGTTTAAAATAAAAGTAAAAAAACACACAAAAATTGAAAAAATGAAGGGAGGTAGAACAAGAAGGTCTTGTCAGCAAGACAGATAAATAATAAGAGGAATAAAACAGGTGTTGGATCCTCTCTCTTACAGAATGAAAATGATTTAAACCAATCAGAAGCTTATTTTCCTGGTCACATGGAGTCGCGTAGGGTGCGTGCACCTGTCACACACAAGTCGCGTGCCAGTAAAATTTACTATACATAATTATACAGTATAAATAGGTGTTTATAAAATATTTTTTAAAGTATATTAGTGAAAGTGTTCATATAAATCTGATATTTTAACTTTGTATAGTGATATTTCAGACTTTGAAAATACGCCAAAGTCGCAACCCCGGCGCGACTCCAGAAATACGTGCAGGGCGGGGTCGTGCACTGTATGTGCATACGTTGTGCACTCTTGAAATTTCATACAGTTAATAGTAAACTAAAAAATACTGTTTATAAATTGTTTTCTAAATTATATTAGTGAAAGTCTTTAACCAAAACTTATATTTATAATTTCTACAATGATATTTTATACTTTTGAAATTACGACAAAGTTGCGACTCCAGCGCGACTCCGCAAATGCGCGCCAGCAGGGTTTGCGCACACTGAATCCGCGCACCCATCGAGTAGATTCGCTTAGGGTGCACGACTCCTTTGTAAAAAAACATTTTTTTAAAACAAAGCATAACAATACAATAAAACAACTTTCACAGTATTAAAAGCATTATTTAAAAAATATATAAATGTAAGTTGTACATATAAAAAACAGTTATATGCTTGGGATTGCTGTTTTATATTTGGTAGGCGTAACATTCTGAGCACTCAAAGAATATTAAACCTTCAAGAGAAAAGTGAGGTTTAAGACATCTTGGGAGATAGATTAGTGATTAGGGTACTTTGTATGAGTCTGTTGTAAGGTACAGTCAAAGTAGGACTCTTTCTGCACCTCTGTTGGTTCATTCTGCACATCTCTCGCTTCTTTCTGCACCTTTCTTCCTCTTTCTGGACTTCTGTTGCCTCTTTCTGCATTTCTCTTGATTCTTTCTGCGCCTTTCTTTCTCTTTCTGCACATGTCCTACCTATCTAGGCAAAGTTAGAATTTAAAAAACTTTAGAAATTCACTGAACAAAACATAGGTTTCAGGGATGCTATAGTTAGAAATTAGCATTTAAAAAACTTGTGAAATTCACTGAAAAAACCATAGGTTTAAGGGATGTTATAGTTAGAAATTAGCATTTAAAAAACCTTTGAAATTCACTGAAAAAACCATAGGTTTCAGGGACGTTATAGTTAGAAATTAGCATTTAAAAAACCTTAGAAACTCACTGAAAAAACCACAGGGTTCAGGGACGTTATAGTTAGTTGGACATTTCACTTGTACAAAACCAGAGAAATTCGGCTGTTATAGTTAGTTGAGCTAACTATAACTCGCGCCCCCGCAATGCACTGCTGATGACGTCACATATTACATCACTCATGACATGGTCAGTGACATCACTGATAACATCACTGATGACATCCCTGATGACATCATCCACATGATAATCTGATGTACCTCCTTGTAGAAGAGTAGGATCTGCCTCTTATGGTTACCCCCACTTTTTGCTGATGCTTCACTGTTTTTCAACTTTAGTCTGGCTGGGGCCCTGCTAATCAGAACCCCAGCCTAGCTGCTTCCTCTCTAAATGGATTCCAAGTACCTTAGGTACTTCTCAGAATGGATTCTGGGGTGCCCTTATAAGTCCCTAGTATATGGTATACTATGTACCCAGGGCATAGGTACCCCAGGGGCCTACCAGGGGCTGAAGCATGTATTGTGCCACCCCTGGAAGGCCCTCCAAAATGACACCACTGGTCTGCTACTGCAGCCTGAGTAAGGTGGTGCATGCACCCCTTACAGTGGTATAGGCTACCTATATCATTACAATTGCACACACATATAAACCTATAAGTCACTCCTATGGCAGGCCTTGACAATCCTGAAGGCAGAGTGCTTGGTTTTGATGTGAGAGGGTGCCCCTGCATGAGCAGAGCCCCTCTGCAGCATTCGGAGTACCTCCTCTGATGCTGTTTGCAGTGCAGCCTGACCATATACTCTTAAGTGCATTATAACCTCGCGTTAAATGCTAACTTTGGGATGGCTGCCCGGAAACATGTCGTGTTTGGTGTCAAACATCTTGGAATACTACCCCTCACCAGTTCTGGCGGCGGGGGTAGCATTCCACCCTTCTAGAGGGAGAGACATGTGCCAACCGGTATACCCGGTAGGAACTTTACAGAGCCCTGGCATCACAAAATGGATGCTGCAGCCACAGACACGGGTCTGGCCTCCTGCTGCTGACAGAAACTCCAGCAGGGGAGGCCTGGACAATAGGTTTCCTGTTGCAGGGAGGTGTAACCTCCTCCCAGACAGGCTGATGTGTATTGGGGCTGGGTGGGTGCACTCTCAGAGTGCTTTGAAGTCCAGCACTGGGGGCACATTTGGTGTCCCTGTGCATACCCCAGTTCAAACCGGTTCAGGGGCTTCCAGCCCCTGCTCTGGCATGAAACTGGACAAAGGGAATGGGTGTAACCACCCCTCTTCCCTGACCCTCCCATAGGTGGGTCCCCAGAGTATGTCCAACCCCTAACTTAGTATAAGTATGGGACCCCAGTCCTTAGGACTTTAGATTTACCTGGACGAAACTCTGATACAGAATCCTGGACCTTCGACGCTCTACTTTAAGATTAGAGGACTGAAGAATCTCCCTTGGGGTCAAGGAGTGACTCCCCTGCTTGGCAGGCACCTAAGAAGCAATTGTCTGGTCTGCATCGCCGAAGCTCCTGCCGGACGCCAAAGTCTTTGCAACACCAGAGGTGGATTTCCAGACTTCCCCAAGGCTACCCTGAGTCTCCAGCGAAGCTGAGGCCCGTGGCTATTGTGGGTAATGTGGAACCGTGACCCCTGGGCACCAAGAACATTTGCAAGTGCATCCTCTTCCTGGTCTTCCACGAAGTTGTGCTTTGGGCTCCGAGTAGCCCTCACCTCCAGCACCAACTGCACTGAAGATCACTGGCCTCCACTCCACGAGTGTCCCATAAGACAGCTCCAAGTGCGTCCACTCAAGGCTCCTTTGCGGTCGCTAGTCCGTTGGCTAGTGGGCCCTCCCGAAGGCCAATCTTCTTCTGCTTGGGCTTTCCTAGTTTCTCCAGACATGCCCTGACTTACCTTCGCTGGGTGAGTCCCCCAGATTTTGCTGGTCTGCATCACCATCCTTTCTTTATTTCCACAAGACTTGCCGTTGCCAAGGCTTGTTGGGTCCAATCCGGTCGCCGACACCTCAGCAAGTGACAGACGTCATGGGACAGCTAGAATCCAGCTCCTGGTCATCGTCGACACCTCCTGGACCTCGTGGCTGAAGAGTCAAGACAACCATCAACCTACCTGAAGCACTCAACATCGGAGGGCATCTGCTCATCACCTTCCTGGTCACTGGCTAGTGACCCAGACTCTGTCCCCTCTGCTTTCAGGTTCTTCAGATCTTCGATCCACCCTTGGATCCACCCGAACACTTTCGACTTGGTCGCCAGCAGCACTTTGCAGCAGATCGCCATTGAAAACGACGACGAAACCCGACCCCCAAAGACACCTATGTACCCGGCTTCCCTGGTTGAGGTAACTCAAGTACTCCGATGCTCCCGTGGGTATAGACTCTAGAACAACCTAGGTCTAAAGGGGTTTGCTCCAAGTCGTCCTCTAAGTGTCCTTTTTCTTCAAAACTCCAACCGCGACATTCCCCATAGAAGTCAATGGCAGCTCGCGGCTGTGTTCTCACACTGCACGCGTCCCCCGTGGGTCCCCTGTGTCACTACCTTGGGTGGTTCCTTGGGGTCCAAGCACTTCTACAGGCTCTAGGCCTTGTGTCTAGCTCAGTCGTGGTTCTTATACCACTTTATTGGTATATGGTTTGGTACGCCCCTAGGGCTCAAACGTGTATTTGTGCTATTACTGTTGATAACTGACTTGTAACTTATGTACTTCGAACTCTAGCCTCATAAAGAGACTAGAGGGGTGTGTTTAAGACTAAATACATATATTTTATATATATACCTGGTGTGGTCCTCTTTCATTTGGTCACTCAAGAGATTACAGACTGGTAAAACAAGCTGCTTTACATTCCTTCAAGACTTAGCCTGAAGGCTGCTCTCCATAGCTACCACTAGGATAGCTTTCAATAAAGGTTGTCTTTAACCTATCTCCAATAAGGGGTTGTTTGGACTGGTGCAAGGTGCCCACTATAATTAGTGGACAGCATATACCAGGCCAACTTCTCACACTCCTCACACCCTAATATAACCTTTGATACACCCACTCTAAAATACAGACTACCATTTTTGAAACCAAAGACACACCATTACCAGTTACTACATACCCACTCACTGATTCCTAGGTCTACACACACATCTACTCATTCACCCATACAGTCACTCATACATGCAGTCACTCATCAATACAGCACTATCATATGCACTGATACACCTATACAGACACTCACACACCGCCACTCACCCATAGAGTTACTCACACAGCTAATTAGTCATGCAAAGAATCAATCACACTCCCATTTACTCACCTACACAGTTATACACACACCACCTCACTTATTTATACAGATACTAACACATACTTATTCTCTTATACAATCACTGACACAAGTACACACTCATCCATACAGCCACTCTCACAATCACTCTCTCTCACATATAATCATTTATATACTCTAACACTCACATATACTGCCTTTCACATATGTAGTTACTCACAAATGTACCACTGAGACATCCATTCACTCACCAACACAGCCATATACACACTCACCCACCCATATAGCCCCTCACAGACGCACTCTTGAACCCATACACCCAGTGAATCGCCCACTCACACATCCATGCAGGGAGTCACACACACCCCACACACCCATACAGTCACTCAGGCACCCATACAGATACTCAGACAGCCAATCAGTAACCCATATAGACACTCATGTAGCTACTCACCAACCCATGCAGCCGCTTACACACCAACTGACAGACTGATACAGACATTCACACAGTTTAGTCACTAACCCATGCATTCAGTAAGACACGTTTAATCCATATAGTCAGTCACGCACCTACTAAATCATCCATTCAGACACTCATACACCCACTCATTCTTCAATACACCTTGGCCTATATATATATAAAACATATTTAAACTTTACAGAAACACACAGTCACTGGATGATGTCATCAGTGATGTCATCAGTGATGTCATTTGAGATGTCATCAGTGATGTCACTGACCATGTCATGAGTGATGTAATATGTGACGTCATCAGCAGTGCATTGCGGGGGCGCAAGTTATAGTTAGCTCAACTAACTATAATAGCCAAATTTCTCTGGTTTTGTATGAGTGAAATGTCCAACTAACTATAACGTCCCTGAAACCTGTTATTTTTGCAGTTAATATGTATATATATATATAAATATATATATATACACACACACACATATATATATATATAAAATATATATATATGTACATATATATATATAGATATATATATAGATATAGATAGATAGACACGCACATACTTACCTTAAATACACTTACGGTGCATTGTAGAGGCAAGCGTGGGAAAGGTAGATGCGTGGTAAAGGCATTGCCTTGTAAAGACAATGTGGGGTAAATGATGTGTGGTAAAAGCATTGGGTGGTAATGACTGTGTTGTAAGGGCTGTTTATCCTCAATATGTTTTGGTTGGTGCTCAGCGGACCAAGGTGCTGCTTAATCTACTGTGGTGCTATCAGTAACATAAAGGAGATATTTGGTATGAGACAATGTGACATGATTTTGTTTGAAATGCTAGGGTGTTGCATATCATGGCAATAAGTAAATAACTATTTCAGGGTGCTGTTAAGAGCACAAAGTGCTGTTGAAGAAGCCACAGCGCTGCTCAATTTGTCTAGAATGCTTTTCAAAGCAGCAGAACTATTGACCACTGTAACAGTAGGCTACCCATTATTCTGGGGGGGTATTCTGCACATCACCCATGCTCTTTACCTTGATCTATAGCTAATTTTCTTGAGGGTCTGGAGATCACTGCCACCTGCAGCATCCTGGTGCTGGGAGATTTTGGGAATAATTGGAAATGCTGTCGGGGCTTCAGTTGCCGGTGAGGGCGAGAGGTATATCATGCACATCTGCTCATGCTCTCTCTCTCTGCTCCACTTCTCCCACCTTTGCTGTTCATCCCCATATTCCAGTCCAGTCCCCCAAAAGGATGATGCATACTCACCTTGAGTGGGTGTTCTAGAAGAATAGTGAGTTTCTCACATCGATATCTAAAAGTATTGACTCTGAGTGTGCGTGGTCTGACTGACCAAGATGGCAGACACACTTTGAGAGTGCTCCAGGACCTCCACCATCATCCGGTAAGATCCATCTGGCCTACTACCTTCACTTTCCTCTAAAACACCTGTGTAGCTCCCCCTGAACCTCCCCGGCCGTGCTGGAGGTCTCCACCTTAGAATAGAGAAGCTTCATCGGGTATGGGCCTTATGAGCCTCATGCGGCTTGTTTCTAATATGCTGACTGGATGCCATGACAAACCGGGAGCAGCACTGATCTAAATTGGCGGTGCTGTGGTGATGGAGCTTGGCTGGTCGCACAGCAGTGTATCGCTGGGGCCTAGGGACAGAACACACTTCCATCACTAAAACGGTTGGGAGTGGTGGAGGGGCCCTCTGCCTGAGACTAAGATAAACCCAGGTAGTGGAGGCTGATCAGCTGGAAAGGGCCTCACCTGCCCGAGACACTTGGCTCTCCCCCAGACATGGAGGAATTACATCAGAGACCCATTAGGGGCACAGCGGGCCCCCCCTGAGTGACACCTGGAATTTTGGGAGCGGGGCCTCTACCGTGCAATTTTGGTCCCAGTTGGTGAAGAAGGGCTGGCTGACCCATGCCATGCTGCTGACCAGGATTCTACCACAGGGAGACCTGAAATAGGATGCTGGTGGCCACCACGGAGTGGAAAGGATGTCGGCCATGTAAGGCTGTGTCTGGGCCCCCACAGCTGGGGAGAGTTTGGCCCACTCCCAGCTGCTCATGCTGCCTCTCCAGTAACCCAAAGGCAATTGGGCCAGTTTGAAAGGGGGCATCTCTCCACAGTGCAACCTCTGTAAAAGCATTGGTGGCACCCCTGACTTGTTAGGTCCAGAGGAGGTCCTTTAAGATGGTGCCCGTCTGCAACCCTGAGACTTGGAAGGATCCACAATCAATAAGCAGGATAATATGATCTTCGGCCCTAGGCAGGGAACTGAGTATAGAGGCCTCTCTTGGTGCCCCAGTCATCTCTCCCCACTCTTTGCCTTTGCAATTATAGCCCATCACAAACACTATGGGGAAGGACAGAAGCATTAGTACTCAAGTTCTAACAAAACTGGAGAAGTTTGCAACCATATACTCGGGGCCAGGGGGTCCACAGGTGAGTCTCATCTCATCTGACAGGCTGCAGAGCTTTGTAACCTGGCTTCTATACTACAGGCAATTCAGACTTTACATGAGGAGGAGGAGGAGATGAAAATTGGGAAGGTGAGAGTTGACTTGTTCCTTTTCCACCAACATCTCTGAAACCTGACCAACAGAGTCTCTCAGGTGGAAGGCCACGTTTCAGTGCCAGAAGATGATTTTGCAGTTTGCATGAACATGTTCAAACTCTTATCCATAACAGCAACCCTCGTAAACTTGATGGAAGATGCTGAAAATAGATAAGGATAGGACAACCTCTGATTTGTGGGTTTCCTGGAAAACTATGTAACCATTAACCTCGAGAAATTCTTGGAAGAGTGGCTGACTTTCTGAATTCCAGAGGAGAGGCTCTCATCATGGTTTGTGATTGAGCAAGAACATTGTTCCCTGGCCCAACGCCCTCCTTCCAGGGCTTTTCCATTCCCGATGATCACCTAAATACTTAATTACCAAGATAGAGACATCACCCTCTGGGAGGCACGTAAAGTTGGCGTCCTGATGTTCCTATCTTCTTGCATCATGATCTTCCCAGACTATACTTGCACTGTCCAAAAATGAAGGAAATCATTGAATGAAGTTAAAAAGGAGCTGCAGGCTTTAAACCTTCAATACTTGCTAATTATTTTGAACCAAACTTAAAGTGAGTCACAATGCTCATTCCCACTTCTTTGAAACTCCAGAAGCAGCCTGGGAGTTATAAACTGATAGCGATATAGTTTTCTTGGGTCTGGATCTTTTTACCAATCGTCTTGAGTAGCACGTATTCATAAGTTTGTCACACAGGGTGTCTGCTTCCTTGAGGTAGTCTTCTTTTAGTTTGCAATTCCTACGTATCCTTAAGGCCAAGACGATTGGTATAAAGATCCATGAAGCGCGCTTGGTATTCACACAGGGAATTATTACTGGAATCCAGACCCAAGAAAACTATATCGCGTATTGCTTGCGTTACCACATTCTGCCCTGCTAGCAACAAAATAACCAAAATGATAAAAAAACACTGGCCCCTACTCACTTCAATCAACATCACCAATGAAGCTCCCTTGTTCTCCTTTAAACGTGGGCGCAACATTAAGGGCCACTTAGTACGGGCATATAAACCATCCCGTAATGAGAACTCTGTGCAATCGTGTTTAGGTCTCTCACCTGTAATAGGCCACTTCAAGTGTGGAAACTGCGCTGCATGCCCACTCACGAAAAACACAAAAGTATTTGACTATGGCACTGTTACGCACAAATTGAGTTTCTTTTCGAATTGTAACTCAGTCAACGTAATCTACTGTGTTCAATTTCCTTGCGACCTCATCTATGTTGGACAGACCACCCAAAAAATAAAAGCAAGGATAAGCCAACATAAAAGCAGGATACGCTGCCGAATCACCACTGCACCATTGGTCGAGCACTTCATGGAAAAAGGACACTCAGAACAAGACCTACGCTGGCAAGTGATTGACATTGTTCGCCCACACAACAGAGGCGGTGATCCTCAAGCGATTCTCAACAGGCTGGAATGTAAATGGATGTTTAACTGTCGTTCCATTGAAAATGGTCTCAATACACTTGATGAATGGAATATGATCCTGTAATAGCCCTCTGGCTAAAGTGTAAACAATTTTCTGTACCCCCTTACTGTATATATCATCGAGTACCCTGTAAATATTATGTAAATATGCTTCGACCATTTTATGTCTCCACCTTGTGTAAATATCTTTAATTCTGTGCCTATCTCATCCTGCTCTCCAATGTACTACTCGGCGATCCAGTTGCCATACAGATAGACTCTTACTCCTTCCTCTCTAATTACTGTAAATTCTTTTAATTCATCGATTCCATGCCCTACACTGCGGTGTCTTGCAGCTGTTGCATGTCCTCTATATACGTCCAAGCAATACATGCACTCTACCAACATGGCGGCTACTCCTGGGCCACCATCTATGCACACGCATCTCACTACGGGTGCTCTATCCCCCAGCAGGGCCTCGCTCATACTGCCCATGCGAGTAACTCCTCGCGCAACATTTAACCCGCTCCATCGCCTCGGTGAAGCACTTGGTGAACTGCTCCCGTAGGACACCGATTCATCTCGCATCCACTGCAGCTACATTACAAGTAAGTCTCTGTCTGGCTATACTCTCAGCCTCTTCTATCCTTGTGACCTTTCCTTACTGACCTCGCCCCTTCAATTTCAGGAATGTATTCTCCTGCACCCACGCTTGACGGAGTCCAACTACCCGCCCGACCATTCACGGGTCCTCCGCCTCTATGTCCAGTGGCCCCCCGCGGCCTCTTAAGTAAGTTTTGCCATCCCTTGCACTGCCAGTGCTCACTCCTTAATGGCTACAAGTTTTACTACTAAAACATCCTGTCTTATTCACAGAAGTCATCTTCAGCACGCGGTTACAAGTAACTGCACCTCTCGTGCCTTCTTCTTCCCCGACCCCGTGTGGCCATGCGGACCTGTTCCTCTCCTTAAGTAAGTTTGCCTCCTAGTTGCGCCATCGCTCATTGGCTCCCCTTTCTGACCTCATTCATTGACCACCCTTCTTGCCCCTTTAGCACTCGCTGAGTCCCGCATTTACTTGGAACACTCAGGCTCCTGGTTAATAGGAATTCCTCCTCCACAATCTGGCCATCAGTGACCCGGCTCCCGAGTTAACTCTGGCAAGTATCTGCGCCAGCTGCAACTCACGTGCTCTCCGGGCTACGCTTACACATGCACGTTTCTTCACTTGGAACATATCTTCGCACTAGCCGCATGCCAGCCTGCGCGTTTTTTCACCGCCAGGGCTCTTCCTTCTTGCGCTTACCTTCCCCGAGGAGTTACCATCACTGTAGACATGGCTTGACTCTGTCCTCCTCCATCCTTTATTTAATTATTTCTCCACTTGGACTCCCTGTCCACTCAGTAGCAAGCACCTTTTGCTATTTTTCTATTTTTTAATTAATTCACTACAAGTAGGCAGTAACTGGTTCACAGACTAGTATCTCATAGGTATTAATTCCCAGATTCGCAAGTTAAGTTGTTGGTTTTTACATGTTCATCTCGGGACCATTGTTTGATTTCTGGTTTTCCTCCTAATCGATTCTACCTGCTCACACTTGTCTCTTCCTGATGATGATCTCACATTCATGAGATCGAAACGCCGTCGACCTTTACAACCAAAACTCCATTACTGCATTTAATTAATTTGGAGTTTTGCCTATTGTTGTTGTCAATGCAATGTAAATTTTTAATGTCACCAGCATCCCTCACTTCACGCACTTTCACTTTTTGTGTGAGCACCAGAACTATTACTAAAAATATACTATGATACTCCATTTATGCTGTCAATAAATGTGATGTCATTCCAAACCTTGTGTCCCAGCATATATTGCATAACCGGTCCCGCCTGGACTTTCTTGCATTGCTCTACTTGACTAACGCTGTTCAAAAAAACTTTAGTAGCCTAGGCTACCTGAGGACCTTAGTGGCCTCCCCCAGACCTGTGTTTTCCTAAATAACATTCTCCTTTCCAGCACAGATTATTGGTTTTCTGGATGAAATCTTTTGTGTCTCTAATGTAGGAGTCTAAATTATGTACAAAGGGTGCAAGGAAGTGGTCCACAAACCTAGAATTATTCTCAAAGACACTATTTTAAAGTCACTGGATGATGTCATCAGTGATGTCATTTGAGATGTCATCAGTGATGTCATCAGTGATGTCATCAGTGATGTCACTGACCATGCCATGAATTATGTAATATGTGACGTCATCAGCAGTACATTGCGGGGGCGCAAGTTATAGTTAGCTCAACTAACTATAACGGCTGAATTTGTCTGGTTTTCTACGAGTGAAATGTCAAACTAACTATAATGTCTCTGAAACCTATGGTTTTTTCAGTAAATTGCTATGGTTTTTTAAATGCTAATTTCTAACTATAACGTCCCTGAAACCTATGGTTTTTTCAGTGAATTTCAAAGGTTTTTTAAATGATAATTTCTAACTATAACGTCCCTGAAACCTATGGTTTTTTCAGTGAATTTCTAAGGTTTTTTAAATGATAATTTCTAACTATGCCTACAGAGGTAAGACATGTGAAGAAAGAGGAAGAAAGGTGCAGAAAGAAGCAAGAGAAATGCAGAAAGAGGAAACAGAAGTCCAGAAAGATGAAGAAAAGTGCAGAAAGAAGCAAGAGATATGCAGAAAGAACCAACAGAGGTGCAGAAAAAGGCCTTGTTGCAAAGTCATCCTGTGCCCCCAACTTTTTATTGGCTGGTACGGGTGGTAACTGACTCTGACTAACCAGGCCCGGAGCCAGTGCTATGCTGAAAGACACTTAGAATACAGTGAAAACACCTACGTACACTAGGGTACACTATGAGTTGGGGTACCCCTGTGATTGGCATGACCTCCCCTGTAAGGCCCTAGTACATAATAGGGCAGGGGGATTAAAACTACCTCTAACTCAGAGGTGCAGAAAGAGGCAAGAGAGGTGCATAAACAGGCAGGAAAGAAGCAGAAACAGGGAACAGGGGTGCAGAAAGAGGCAAGTGAGGTGCAGAAAGAAGCAAGAGCAGTGCAGAAAGAACCAACAGAGGTGCAAAAAGACGTAAGAGGGGTGCAGAAAAAGGCAAGAGAGGTGCAGAAAGAGGGAAGAAGGGTGCAGAAAGAGGCAAGAGGGGTACAAAAAGAAGCAAATGAGGTGCAGAAAGAGGCACCAGATGTGCAGAAAGAGGGAAGAGAGGTGCAGAAAGAAGCAACAGAAATGCAGAAAGAGGCAAGAGAGGCGGATAAGGAAGCAAGAGTGGCTTGCACACCATTAGTATCAATTTAACACCCACATTTAGCAATAAGTAACAGGTGACCATTCTAGTTTCCAAAGGGCCTTTCACCATGCTGTAACACTTGTCGCTGCATTTTTGGTAACGTTTGAGCCGTTTGAGCTAGAAACAAGGCTTTTTTTGTTCAAATTCACAGATTAGGGAGCAGATGATGAATTATGTGGCTAATGCAGAAAATGTATAATTGTGAAGAAGTCGGTGCAGCCAAACAGTCGCTTAATTCCAGTGGCCCTGCTTATACCTCTGACTAGGTCTACAAGTGCTCCTCAGTGATTCCTTCTTCTTTTGTCTTACTGAGTTCATAGCTGAGCTTCTATGGAAACGAGGAACACTAAATCTGAGGTTACCACTCCACAACACAGACTACCATACCACATAATTACTCTCCATAACACATAATCCCACTCTACATAATTCCTATACACTAAATACCACATACTTTCTATCCACATAATTTCACTGCACAACATACCACATAATTCCACTACACACAACGTACATCCACTCCACTCCAAAAAACATTAGTAAAAACCTTTTACATTTACAACGTCAATAGCTCAAACTCTCGCAACTGCGAAACCTATTACATTGTAAACACTTCTTTAACTAGTAGTCGCGTTTGCAGAGTGGTGGAGAAAGGGTGCTGGGCCTCCGACCAGCGCTCAGGAAGTCCGCTGCGTAGGATTAACAGGAGGTACCAGGAGGGCTTCTTGGCCCCCAAAGTCCCTCCGGAGTAAATTGGACTTCATCCCCCATCCCATAGTCTGCCAGTAGGCCCGTTTGCAGAGTGGTGGAGAAAGGGGGGCATGGCCTCAGAAGACGTTTTAGAAGTCCCACTGTGTGGGACTTACTGGAGGTAACAAGAGGGGTAGTTGGCCCCCAAGGAGTTGCCAGTTTCTTTTTTCTTTTTTAAATTTTTCTTATTTTATGGGAGGGGGGCTGCATGGCCCCCCTTCCCTGGGCCACTTTTGGCCCCGGGGATCCCATCCCCCGGGGCCTGGCAGCCTTGTTTTTATTTTTTGCAAATTTTGGGGAGGGGGGCCACGTGGCCCCCCTCCAGAGGCCAATTATGGCCCCAGGGACCCCATCCCCCCAGGCCTGGCCAGCCATCTATTTTTTTTTTTTTTTTTTTTTGGAGGGGGGCCATGGCCCCAGGAAACCCATCCCCAAGGGCCGGCCTTTCTGTTTTTTTAATTTCTTAATATATTTAATTACAGGGGAGGTGGACCATGTGGACCCCTTCCCGGGCCACTTCTGGCCCTGGGGACCCCATCCCCCGGGCCTGGCCTCACCGTTAGGGACCGTGGGGGGAGCCCCAGTGCCCCAAGGTTCCAGCCGGCTCCCCGTCTCCTGCGGGATCCGGTATTGCTTTTGCACAAGGGGAGCTGCTGACATGCAGCTCCCCTTGTGCAAAAGCAAGCTGCTCTGGTTTTTGGGAGCGAGAGCAGGTTTCCTGCTCTCGCGTCCAAAAACCAAAGCAGGAGTTTGCTATGACAGGGCGGGAGCCGCACGGCTCCCGCCCTGCCATAGCAAACAGCAATGTCCAGGGGTGGGCACCCCGGGACATTGCAGGAGCTGGTCCTGGGGGGTGGCGGTCCCCAGGGCCTTCAAGGGCTCCTGGAGGGGGGCCGTGTGGCCCCCTCCCATCATTTGTAAAGCCCCGGGGAGGTGGTGGTCCCAGTGGCAGTGTGGGGGGGCTCGAGCCCCCCACACACATTATTTATTTCAGCCCCGGGGAGGTGGCGGTCACCGGGGCTTGGAGGGCCCACGAGGCCCCCCCACCATATTTTAATAAAGCCCCGGGAGGTGGTGGTCCCCGGGGCTTGGGGGGCCCGTGAGGCCCCCCCACCCTATTATAATAAAGCCCCAGGGAGGTGGCAGACCCCGGGGCTGCAGAGGGGCCGCGTGCCCCGTGCATAAATTATAACGCCCCAGGGAGGTGGCAGTCCCTGAGGCCGTGGGGGCCCCCGCTACATAAAGCAGCATTGCCCCGGGACCTGGCCCACCCGGGGGATTAATCATAACAAAGCGTGGGAGCCCGCGCTTCAGTTTTTTCTGTTTTCTCAGCCGGATTCGCGCACCTAGCGCGAATTCTGCCGTTTTTTTTTTTTTAAATGCTTTTTTTGGGCCTGGGGGTCCTTGTGGGACCCCCTGAGCAGGCCTAGGGGGTCAGGGTGTTTCTACCCTGCCTCCTTTTCTTATTTTTCAACCTTTTTTCCACTGTTTTCTTGTAACTCGGTTACCGAGTCACAAGATGGCTGCCAACACTTCCTGGTTTGGAGTGTTGGTAGCCAATCAGAAGTCAGTTCCTGCTCGGGAAGAGTCGCCACTCCACCTCGGTGCTCAGATATATAAATGTTTATTTTTTGAATTTCTCAGGAACTACTGAACGGATTTACACCTTTTTAAAAAAAGGTCGCTTTCTGAACCAAGAGCTACCTTTTTGCCAAATTTGGTGTCATTCCGTTCAGCAGTTCGGGCTGTAGCCTGTTCCAAAATTTCCTATGGAAATTAATATGGAGAAAACGCGTTTTGGGACCACCCTTTTTTCTCAGCCCCCACTTGATGAATCACCCCACAACTTTCAAGACAGGAGCTGACCGGAGTGCCCCATTAGTTTTGAAAATTTCGCGAAGATTCGTCAAACGGAGCAAAAGATATTGGCAAAAGAAAAAACGCTTTTTGAATAGAAACAAGGTCCTAACTATAACTACCTACTGGCGACCACCAGTAGGTAATATATCTATATATATATAGATATATATGTATATATATAACAAATATATATATATATATATTCACTGGAAAAAAACATAGGTTTCAGGGCCGTTATAGTTAGAAATTAGCATTTAAAAAACCTTTGAAATTTACTGAAAAAAACACAGGTTTTGTTATGACTTGAAGTTAGGTAGTGGTGGGAGTAGCTCTGTATTTCTTTTTCTCCTTACCTTTGGGCGGTCTTGCCATGGTGTTGCTTTCTTTTCTGGTGTGGGAGGTGGCGGGCGCAGCTGTGGAGAATGCGCGTGAGCATTTGGCAGGTATTTAATCGGAGCTTGCCAGTGCTTCCGTGCTTGGTTTCTCTTCCAGTGTTTCTCCCCCAGAAGGACTGCACCATCAGCATCCTTGGAATTGCGCTGACCTCTTCTTGTTGTGGTTCACACCTGGATATCAGCAACATTGCAGAAAACAGAGACATTTCTGTCTTGCACCCCTCGGCACCTGATATATTTTTTGTATCCCCTCCACCTCGTTGTGGGTATTTTGGTGCTACTCACGCAGCACACTCGTTCTTATGTTTTGGAATGAAAGGGATCCCTTTATACTTGTTTTCACGGTACAGGTTTTTTATGGATTAGGTTTTTTCCCGCGAAGAATTGGTGGGACAGCACTATCCTTGGATTGAATATTATCTACACCAAAGTCTGGATACGGAACTTCTGTTGGTCATTATTCGCTCCTTAAGGATTAAGCGTTGTTTTTGCTGGGGTAAGCAACGCTAACAATGAATTGCAGGCCATGACTGTTGGGGACTGTGTGTATAGTGTTGGCACTTATTCCTATTGCTGTTAATGCTTTTCTTGTTTCTCTTCTTCTTTTCTAAAGATGCCAGTACTCAACCTGGAAATTGTTCTCAGCCAGACAGAGGAGCCTAGGAATGGTAGTACATCGTCTTGTGTTCTTTTCCCCTGTTTTTCCCTACCTTCTATCAGTGTATTCTTCTGCTCTCGCCTTTATTTATATGTGTATGGGTTGGAGTGATTAGTACATGGGTAGACAAATGGGATAATCTTCGTTCCTGCAGTGTTTGTACAATCAGTAAGTGGGGGCGGAACAGGTTTCAGGGACGTTATAGTTAATTGGACATTTCACTCATACAAAACCAGAGAAATTTGGCCGTTATAGTTAGTTGAGCTAACTATAACTCACGCCCCCGCAATGCACTGCTGATGACGTCACATATTACATCACTCATGACATGGTCAGTGACATCACTCATGACATCTCAAATGACATCACTGATGACATCACTGATGACATCATCCAGTGACTGAGTGTTTCTAAAAAGTTCAAGAATGTTATATATATATATATATGCCAAGGTGTATTGAAGAATGAGTGGGTGTATGAGTGTCTGAATGGATGATTTAGTGGGTGAGTGACTGACTGTATAAGTGAGTGATTAAACGTGTCTTAGTGAATGCATGGGAGAATGATTAATCTGTGTGAATGTCTGTATTAGTCTGTCAGTTGGTGTGTAAGTGGCTGCATGGGTTGGTGAGTAGCTACATCAGTGTCTATATGGGTTAATGATTGGTTGTCTGAGTACCTTTATAGGTGCCTGAGTGTCTGTATGGGTGGGTGTGTGACTCCCTGCACGGATGTGTGAGTGGGTGATTCACTGGGTGTATGGGTTTATGAGTGCGTGTATTAGGGACTGTATGGGTGAGTGAGTGTACGTATAGCTGTGTTGGTGAGTGAATGGATGTCTCAGTGGTATATGTGTAAGTAACTACATATGCGAAAGGCAGTATATGTGAGTGTTGGAGTATATAAGTGAGTATATGTGACAGTGAGTGATTGTGACAGTGGCTGCATAAATAAGTGTGTGCTTATGTCAGTAATTGTTGAAGGTTTTTTAAATGAAAATTTCTAACTATAACATCCCTGAAACCTGTGGTTTTTTCAGTGAATTTCTAAGGTTTTTTAAATGCTAATCCCTAACTATAACTTCCTTGAAACCTCTAGTTTTTTCAGTAAGTTTCTAAGGTTCTTTAAATGCTAATTTATAACTATGCCTACATAGTAGGACATGAGCAGAAAGAGGAAGAAAGGCACAGAAAGAAGCAAAAGAAGTGCAGAAAGAGGCAAGAGAGGTGCAGAAAGAGGAAGAACGGTGCAGAAAGAAGCAAGAGAAATGCAGAAAGAGGCAACAGAGGTCCAGAAAGAGGAAGAAAGGTACAGAAAGAAGCAAGAGATGTGCAGAAACAGCCAACAGAGGTGCAGGAAGAGGCCTATTTTGACTGTACCTTACAACCGACTTATACAAAGTAGCCTAATCACTAATCTGTCTCCCAAGATGTCTTAAACCTCACTTTTCTCTTGACGGTTCACTATTAATCAACTGCTCAGAATGTTAGGCCACCACCAATAAAACAGCAATCCTAAGCATATCACTGTTGTAAGTCTGACCAAGTTTGTGAAGGTATGCATGCGTGCGTCTCTGCTTTTACCTAGTGACACGTTACATAAAAATAAACATACAAATATTTGAATATCTGTGTCTCAAACAGCATACTCTGTAAATTTGTGTACAAAAAGGTAGAAGCAAGAGAAGTGTAGAAAGAAGCAACAGATGTGCATAAAGAGGCAAGAGGGGTGCAGAAAGAGGCAAGAGGGGTGTAGAAAGAAGCAAGAGAAGTGCAGAAAGAGGCAAGTGAGGTGCAGAAAGAGGCAAGAGGGATGCAAAAAAGGGAAGAAGGGTGCGGAAAGAAGCAAAGAGGTGCATAAAGAAGAGGGAGAAGTGCAGAAAGAAGCAAGAGAGGTGCAGAAAGAGGGAAGACGAGTGTGAGAAGGTGGCCTGGTATATGCTGTTCACTAATTAAAGTGGACACCTTGCACCAGTACAAATCAACTCTTATGGTAGGTAGGTTTAAGACAATCTTTATAGAAAGCTATCCTAGTGGTAGCTGTGGAGAGCAGCCTTCAGGCTAAGTCTTGGAGGAATGTAAAGCAGCTTGTTTTACCACACAATCTCTTGAATCACCAAATGAAAAGACACCACACAGGTATATATATCAAATATATATGTATTTATTAATAAACAACTCTCTACTAATCTCTTTATGAGATTCGAAGTCAGGAACATATGTACAAATCAAATGTTATCAAAATAAGTTAGCACAATCAAATATCACAATCTTAGTTCAGCTAGACCTAGGTCTAGAGCATTTAGAATCGAGGGACCCCCAAGAACCACCCCAGGTAGTTGTAGGAGACCCACAGGGGACAGACGCGGTGTTCAGGCACCGGTGCGAGTCCTGTACGAGTCTATGCTGGCAGACGCGATTGAGATTTCAATGTTAAAGGTCCCTTGCGTGTTCGAGGCGAACACACCGTTCGGACTCTGTACGAGTCGAAGGACGCGGTTACAGATAGAGTTGCAAGGGAGTTGGACGCGATGTGTCTAACACAGATGCGAACCATGTATGAGTCAGCGTGATAGTCGCACTTAGAAAGTAAGGGTTTTAGGGCACGTCTAGGGTAGCTACAAGCAAGTCACTTACAGGGTAAGTAGTTCTAGGGCCCACACCCACAGGAGCACCGTAGTGCTGAAGTTACCTCACCCAGGGGAGCCGGGTGCATAGGTGTTCTTGGGTGTCGGGTCGCGGCATCGTTTTCAATGGGAGCCAGTGAAGACTTGCTGCTTGCGGCGACAGGAGAAGTGTCCGGAGGAATCCAAGCCTGGATTCAGAAGATGGAAGACCTGAAAGCAGAGGGGACAGTGTTCAAGGGCACTTGGCAGTCCCCCGGGGCAAGGAAGATGAATGCCCACCGTCGTCGACAGGATTCAGGTCGTTCACAGGTGTCTTGACTCTTCAACCATGAGGTCCAGGAGGTGTCAAGGATAGCCAGGAGCTGGATTCAGCATGTCCCACAAAGTCTGCAGCTGACTGCGGTGTCGGCGACCCGATTGGAGCCAACAAGCCTTGGTAGCTGCAAGTCTCGTGGAGGAGGACAAAAAGTCAATGGTGCAGACCAGCAAGGTCTGTGGAACTTACCCAGCAAGGGTAGGTCAGGGCAGGCCTGGAGCAACCAGGAGAGCCCTTTAGTTTTGTTTAGAAAGTCTTCTGGGGACCCACAAGCCGGCTGGCAAGGGATCGTGAAGATGCCTCAGGCGGATTCACTCAGCAGGGGCCCACGGTCACTCGGGATGGTGTCGGCCACTGGTTTTGGGAGGGATCTCTGCTAGAGGCTGGGACCACATGTGGTCCAAAGCACAAGTTCGTAGAATGTCGTGAAGGGGTTGCACTTTACAATAGTGCACGGTACCCGGGGTCTAAGGTTCCTCGGTGCTTGTGGGGTCCACTTGCCTCAGCTTCACTGGGGACTCACGATGGCCTTGGAGAAGTCAGGAAATCCTCTTCCTGGGCTGCAGGGACTTCGGGCTCCGGTGTGAGCGGCGTAGTTTGCGACTGTCGTTGTAGTTTTTGGTGCCTGCCAAGCAGGGGAGTCACTCCTTGACTCCAAGGGAGATTCTTCAGTCTTCCAAAGGTAGTGGAATGTCGAAGGTCCAGGATTCTTCTTGTAGAGCATCGTCCAGGGGTATCTAGGTTGCAATGCACAGGTTCCCCCTCTTATACTAAAAAGAAGGGAGGGACTAGCTCTATGACCCCACCTATGGGAGGGTCAGGGGAGTGGGTGGCTACACCCACTTCCCTTTGTCCAGTTTCGCGCCAGAGCAGGGGCAGGCAGCCCCTGAGCCAGTTTGAACTGGCATATGCACAGAGGAGCCTTCTGCTCCCCCAGTGCAGGACTTCAAAGCACTCTAGGAGTGCACCCACCCAGCCCCAATACACTAAACCCTGTCTGGGAGGTGGTCACACCCCCTTGGGACAGGATATCTATTGTTGGGCTTCCTCCACTGCGAGTGTCGGTCATCAGCAGGAGGGCAGCCCCGTGTCTGTGACTGGTGGCATCCATTTTGTGATGCCAGGGCTCTTTAGGATTCTACCGCGTTTCCACAGTAGGTACATGTCTATCCCTCTAGAAGGGTGGGATCACACGACATGTTTTTATGCAGCCATTCCATAGTTAGCATTTACAGCGAGGATATAATGCACTTAAGTGTATATGGTTTGACTGCATTCACAAACAGCCCCAGAGAATGGACTCTGAGGGCTGCAGAGGGGCGCTGCTCAGGCAGAGGCACCCCCTCACATGGAAACTAAGCACCCTGCCCTCAGGATTGATAGGGCCTGCCTTAGGGGTGACTGATAAGTCCCAATGTGTGTGCAGGAGAGATATAGGGGACCTATATCTCAGTGAGGGGTGCTAGCACTTCCTCACTCAGGCTGAAGTAGCAGGCCTGTGGTGTCAGATTTAGTCTGCTTCCAGGGGTGGCATAATACATGCTTCAGCCCCTGGTAGGCCTGTGAAGTACCTATGCCCTGGGTACCTAAGGTACCATATACTAGGGACTCAAAAGGTACCACAGTATCCAATCACTAGTGCGCCTGGAGTGCACTCCAAATCATTTAGAGAGAAAAGAGAGGCTGGGGCCCTGATTGGCAGGGTCCCAGCCAGAATATAGCCAGAAACCAGTGTAAACATCAGAAAAAAAGTGGGGGCAACATAAGAGGCAGATCCTACTCTCCTACAACAAGTGTAGAAAGAGACAACAGGGGTGCAGAAAGAAGCAAGAGAGGTGCAGAAAGAGGCCAAAGATATGCAGAAAGAAGCAACAGAGGTGCAGAAAGAGGCAAGAGGGGTGCTGAAAGAGGCAAGAGCAGTGCAGAAAGAACCAAGAGATGTGCAGGAAGAGGCAAGAGAGGTGCAGAAAGAGGCAAGAGATGTGCAGAAAAAGGGAAGAAGGGTGCAGAAAGAAGCAAGAGGAGTGCAAAAAGAGGCAAGTGAGGTGCAGAAGGAGGCAAAAGAACTGCATAAAGAGGCAAGAGAGTTGCAGAAACAGGCAAAAGGGGTGCAGAAAGAGGCAAGAGAGGTGCAGAAAGAGGGACAAGGGGTACAGAACGAGGCAAGAGGGATGCAGAAATTTGCAACAGAGGTGCAGAAAGAAGCAAGAGCAGTGCAGAAAGAACCAAGAGATGTGCGAAAGAGGCAAGAGAGGTGCATAAAGAGGCAGGAGATGTGCAGAAAAAGGGAAGAAGGGTGCAGAAAGAAGCAAGAGAAGTGCAGAAAGAGGCAAGTGAGGTGCAGAAAGAGGCAAAAGAACTGCAGAAAGAGGCAAGAGACTTGCAGAAACAGGAAAAAGGGGTGCAGAAAGAGGGCACAGGGGTACAGAAAGAGGCAAGAGAGATGCAGAAATTTACAACAGAGGTGCAGAAAGAAGCAAGAGTAGTGCAGAAAGAACCAACAGAGGTGCAGAAAGAGGCAAGAGGGGTACAGAATGAGGCAAGACAAGTACAGAAAGAAGCAAAAGAGGTGCAGAAAGAGGCAAGAGAACTGCAGAAAAGGCGAGAGGTGCAGAAAGAGGCAGGAGAGGTCCACAAAGAGGCAAAAGGTGTACAGTAAGGAGCAAGAGGGGTGCAGAAAGAAGCAGGAGAAATGCAGAAAGAAGCAACAGAGGTGCTGAAAGAGGCAAGAGGGGTTCAGAAAGAGGGAAGAGAAGTACAGAAAGAAGCAACAGAGGTGCCGAAAGCAGCAAGAGAGGTGCAGAACCAGGCAAGAAAGGTGTAGAAAGAGGGAACAGGGGTGCAGAAAGTGGTAAGATGCGTACAACAATTTGCCAGAGAGGTGTAGAAGGAAGCAAGAGAAGTGCAGAAAGAAGCAAGAGAGGTGGAGAAATAGGGAAGAGGGGTGCAGAAAGAGCCAAGAGGGATGCAGAAATTTGCAAAAGAGGTGCAGTTAGAAGCAAGAGCAGTGCAGAAAGAACCAACAGAGGTGCAAAAAGAGGCAAGAGGGGTGCAGAAAGAGGTAGGAGGTGCACAAAGAGGTAACAGGGGTACAGAAAGATGCAGGAGGGATGCAGAAAGAAGGAAGTTAAGTGCAGGAAGAAGAAAAAGAGAAGCAGAAAGAGGCAAAAAAGGTGCAGAAAGACGAAAGTGAAGTGCAGAAAGAAGCAACAGAGGTGCTGAAAGAGGCACGAATGGTGCAGAAAGAGGCAATAGAAGTGCAGAAAGAGGTAACAGGGGTGCAGAAAGAGGCAAGAGAGATGCAGAAAGAGGGAAGAGGGGTGCAGAAAGAGGCAAGAGGGGTGCAGAAAGACGCAACAGTGGTGCTTAAAGATGCAAGAGATGTGCAGAAACAAGCAAGAGAAGTGCTGAAAGAGGCAAGAGAATTGCTGATAGAAGCAACAGAGGTGTAGAATTAAGCAAGAGAAGTGCAGAAAGAGGCAAGCGAGGTGCAGAAAGAGGCAAGAGAGGTGCAGAAAATGACAAGAGAACTGCAGAAAGAGGCAAGAGGGATGCAAAAAAGGGAAGAAGGGTGCAGAAAGAAGCAAGAGACGTGCAGAAAGAAGCAAGAGAGGTACAGAAAGAGGGAAGATGAGTGCAGAAAGAGACAACAGGGGTGCAGAAAGAAGCAAGAGAAGTGCAGAAAGAGTCAAAAGAAGTGCAGCAAGAAGCAACAGAGGTGCAGAAGGAGGCAAGAGAACTGCAGAAAGAGGCAAGAAAGTTGCAGAAACAGGCAAAAGAGGTACAGAAAAAGGCAAGAGAGGTGCACAAAGAGGAAGGAGAGGTGCACAAAGAGGCAAAAGGGGTACAGAAAGAGGCAAGAGGGGTAAAGAAAGAAGCAAGAGAAGTGCAGAAAGGAGCAACAGAGGTGCTGAAAGAGGCAAGAGGGGTTCATAAAGAGGCAAGAGAAGTACAGAAAAAAGCAACAGAGGCAAGAGAGGTGCAGAAAAAGGCAAGAAAGGTGCAGAAAGAGGGAACAGGGGTGCAAAAAGAGATAAAAGGGATACAGAAATTTACAAAAGAGGTGCAGAAAGAAGCAAGAGCAGTGCAGAAAGAAGCAAGAGAAGTGTAGAAAGAAGCAAGAGAGGTGGAGAAATAGGGAAGAGGGGTGCAGAAAGAGGCAAGAGGGATGCAGAAATACACAAAAGAGGTGCAGAAAGAAGCAAGAGCAGTGCAGAAAGAACCAACAGAGGTGCAAAAAGAAGCAAGAGGGGTGCAGAAAGAGGTAGGAGAGGTGCACAGAGAGGCAAGAGGGGTGCAGAAAGAGGCAGGAGGGGTGTAGGAGAGTAGGATCTGCCTCTTATGGTTACCCCCACTTTTTGCTGGTGTATCACTGTTTTTCGACTTTAGTCTGGCTGGGGCCCTGCTATCCAGGACCCCAGCCTAGCTGCTTCCTCTCTAAATTTATTCCCTGTACCTTAAGTACACTTCAGATTGGATTCTGGGGTGCCCTTATAAGTCCCTAGTATAAGGTATACTATGCCCAGGGCACAGGGTACCCCAGAGGCCTACCAGGGGTTGAAGCATGTATTGTGCCACCCCTGGAAGGCCCTCAAAATGACACCACAGGACTGCTACTGCAGCCTGAGTAAGGTGGTGCATGCACCCTTACAGAGAAATAGGTTCACTATATCTCACCTATCACTGCACATAGAAACCTATCAGTCACCCCTATGGCAGGCCTTATCAATCCTGAAGGCAGGGTGCTTGGTTTTATGTGAGAGGGTGCCCATGCATGAGCAGAGCCCCTCTGCAGCCTTCGGAATCTCCTCTCTGGGGTTGTCTGTGGTGCAGCCTGACCATATACTCTTAAGTGTATTATATCTAAACGGTAAATGCTAACTTTGGGATGGCTGCACGGAAACATGTCATGTTTGGTCATCACACAAAAGAACACAGCAGAAATGCCATTTTCCACATGCACATCAATACCCTGTGTTCGTCGGATAATAACTTGTCCAAGAATTTAGTAAGTTCTGGTGCTCTCCAGGCAAGAACACCCCCTCTGCTGATAGGAGGCAAAATCAACTCTCAAGGTGAAGCAGCCGCCCACCTGGAGTTAAAGTACACAATGCACAAACTGCCGAGGCACACTAAACAGTCCAAAAGTTGTACAACTGGTTTTAGACAACCAGATATGTATAAACAGAAGTCCAGTAGATCCAAAATGTGTTTTGTCTTGGTAAATCCTTTATTTCATATCCAAACCAAATTTCTGAACAGAACAGCCGACACGTGTTTCGTCCAAAAGGACTTTCTCAAGGCCTAGTACAATGAAAAACACATATTTCAATATTGTTTTTTTATATTATATTAGAAGACGCATAATCTTCCATGTGAAGAGTATCCACTCGTATGTAGCGATATATTTTCTGTAACAGAGCAAACAAATAAACATCACTGCCGCTACGTTGTCTTACTATGCACCATCAAGTCTTGATAAACCTGCGAAAAGAGTCCATCTGTAAGGAAACCGAGTTCCGACACTCGGTTTCCTTACAGATGGACTCTTTTCGCAGGTTTATCAAGACTTGATGGTGCCTAGTAAGACAACGTAGCATCAGTGATGTTTATTTTGTTTGCTCTGTTACAGGAAATATATACGCTACATACGAGTGGATACTCTTCACATGGAAGATTATGCGTCTTCTAATATAATATAAAAAACAATATTGAAATATGTGTTTTTCATTGTACTAGGCCTTGAGAAAGTCCTTTGGGCAAAACACGTGTCATCTGTTCTGTTCAGAAATTTGGTTTGGATATGAAATAAAGGATTTACCAAGAAAACACATTTTGGATCTACGAACTTCTGTTTATACATATCTGGTTGTCTAAAACCAGTTGTACAACTTTTGGACTGTTTAGTGTGCCTCGGCAGTTTGTGCATTATGTCATGTTTGGTGTCAAACACCTTGGAATCATACCCCACACCAGTAACTGGTATGGGAGTATGATCCAACCATTCTAGAGGGAGAGACATGACAGCACCGGTATACCCGGTACCAACTAAACAGAGCCTGGCATCACAAAATGGATGCTGCAGCCACAGACACGAGTCTGGCCTCCTGCTGCTGACCGAAACTCCAGCATGGGAGGCCTGGACAATAGGTTTCCTGTCACAGGGAGGTGTTACCACCTCCCAGACAGGCCTTAGTGGATTGGGGCTTGGTGGGAGCACTCCAAGAGTGCTTTGAAGTCCTGCACTGGGGGCACATTTGGTGTCCTCGTGCATTCCCCAGTTCAAACCGGTTGCAGGGGCTGCCAGCCCCTGCTCTAGCGCGAAACTGGACAAAGGAAATGGGTGTAGCCACCCCTCTTTCCAAACCCCCCCATAGGTGGGTCCCCAGAGTTAGTCCAACCCCTTTCTTTAGTATAAGTAAGGGAACCCTGGCAACAGGACTTTAGATATCCCTGGACGAAACTCTGTAACTGAATCCTGGAACTTCGACACTCTAATCAAGACTAGAGGACTGAAGAAATCTCCCTTGGGGTCATGGAGTGACTCCCCTGCTTGGCAGGCACCAACAAAGCATTTGCTGGTCTGCATCTCCGAAGCTCCTGCCGGATTCCGAAGTACTTGCAGCCCAGGAAGAAGATTTCCAAACATCTCAGAGGCCAACCCGACTCCCCAGCAAAGCTGAGACCCACAGCCCTCGTGAGTAGCGTGGAACCGGAACCCCTGGTCACCATGCACATGTGCTAGTGCATTGACTTCTCGACAACTCTTGAAGTCCTGCTTTGGGTTACACATAGACCAGGCTCCGAGCACCATTTTCACTGAATATTGTGAGCCTACACTCCACGAGTGTTCCGTGGGCCCGCTTCCTGCATTTCCGCTTGGGGCTCCTTTGCGATCCCTGGTCCGTTGACTGGTGGGTCCCTGTGAAGGCAACTCTGATTTTCTTTGGGCGTTTCTGGTTACCCCAGACGGGCCCTAACTCCCCACCAAGTGGTGAGTCCCTCAGACCTTGCTGGTCTGCTCCGAAGCATCTTTCTCTTTTCTGCGTGGGTTGCTGTTGCCAAGGCTTGTTGTGTTCAATCTGGACACCAATGCTGCAGCACTCGACATCCTTTGTGGGACAGCTCGAATCCATCTCCTGGTCATCGTCGACACCTCCTGGTCCTCGTGGCTGAAGAGTCAAGCTTCACCTCTTTCACCTGAAGCACCCGACATCGGTGGGCATTCGACTATCGTGCCCCTGGTCACTGGCAAGTGACCCAGACTCTGTCCCCTCTGCTTTCAGGTTCTTCTCATCTCTGATCCAGACTTGGATCTCTTCGGACACTTCACATCTTCCCGGCAGCAGCACTTCGTGGCAGGCTGCCATTGAAAACGACGACGCGACCCGACACCATTTGACACCTATGCACCCGGCTTCCCTGGGTGAGGTAACTCAAGTACTCCGGTGCTCCCATGGGTGTTGACCCTAGAACTGTCTAAGTCCAAGAGGGTTTGGTCCTAGTCCATTTCTAAGTGTCCCTAAACTATAAAACTCTTACCGCAACTTTCCCATAGACTTTAACGGAGCTCGCAGCTGTGTTCACACACTGCACACAGCCCCCGTGGGTCCCCTGTGTCACTACCTTGGGTGGTTCCTTGGGGTCCCAGCGATTCTACAGGCTCTAGGCCTTGTGTCTACTCAAGTCGTGGTTCTTATACCACTTTCTTAATATATGGTTTGGTACGCCCCTAGGGCTAATCGTATATTGTGCTAATTTACTGTGCTATTTGATTTGTAACTTGTGTACTTCGACCTCTAGCCTCATAAAGAGACTATTGGGTAGTGTTTAGTAATAAATACATATATTTTATATATATACCTGGTGTGGTTCTCCTTTCATTTGGTCACTCATGAGCTTATAACTGGTAAAACAAACAGCTTAACACTCCTTCAAGACTTAGCCTGAAGGCTGCTCTCCATAGCTACCACTAGGATAACTTTCAATAAAGGTTATCTTTAAACCTATCATCAATAAAGGTCGTTTGGACTGGTGCAAGGTGCCCACTATAACTAGTGGACAGCATATGCCTGGCCAACTTCTCACATTGGTGGCAGCGGTGGGATTAAAGCTTGCCTTTGTTTTACCAGATAATCTCAAGTGTGTGATCAACTGAAAACCACTAAAGGTACCTCAGGTACATATAAATTCAAGCTTAGAAATACAGTAAGTTCTACTGAACTTAGAGTTGTGTGTCAAGGGCTTAGCACACCCTTTCTACAACTCAAGAGAGTTTAGTAGGCCACACTAGAGTAGGTAGTGCATACACCAGACCTCACTAGTGATGTCTTCAGGGCCAGGAACCAGTAGGTCCCTGCCAGGAACCAGTGGGCTCCTACCCTCCAAATATGACAACCTCCTATTCTTGGAATTGAGAGAATTGTGCAAGATTAGGAAGCTGAAGACAGGCAAAAGTGCCAACACCCAACGTCTCATGGAGATGCTTCTGCTGGATGATCTCTGAAGACCCATAGGGTCTGCAGGGGTAGGCAGAGAGGGTGGGGCAGAAGATGAGGAAGGGACCAGGGGTGAAAATACCCAGGACCTGACCTCTGAAACTGGCCAGGAAGATGAAAATGATCTTGCCCTGGACAATCCAGCTCCTCCTGCAGATGAGGAGGAGGATCAGAATGACCTCCCCTTTGTCCCACCAGGAAGAGTTGTGAGTGTGCCTAGAAGGTCCAGATCTCCTTCTCAGGAGTCTAACCATTCTGACACCTCAGTAGGGACCTCTGTTTCCTCTCATAGGAGGGAATCCTCTAATGAAAGGAAAAAGAGGCTGCGCCAGTATGAAGAAACTCAGCTTAGGATCAGAAGAGAGCAGCTGGCTATAGACAGGGAGTCCCTAGAGCTTCATAGACAAAGAAGAAAGTTGGGACTAGAGTCCCATGGTGGCAGCAACTTCCCTAGTGGTAGGGAAAGGTCTTATGACCATAGAAACCTGAGCAAGATTGTCCCTCCCTACCAGAGTGGGGATGACATCCACAAATGGATTACTGCACTGGAAAGGGCCTGTAAAGTTCAGAGGGTCCCCCAGGAGCAGTGGGCAGCAATCTTGTGGCTCTCCTTTGCAGACAAAGGTAGAGACAAGCTCCTCACTGTAAGAGAAGAGGATGCTGATGATTACCAAGTCCTGAAGAGTGCCCAGATAGATGGGTTTGGCCTAACCACTGAGCAATACAGGTTAAAGTTCAGAGATACCCAAAAGGCACAGACACAGGACTGGGACTTTGTAGATTGTGCTACCAAGGCTCTGGAAGGCTGGTTACTTGGCAGTAAGGTGTGTGACTTCAAAGGATTGTATAATTTAATCATGAGGGAGCAGATTCTTAATAACTGTCAGAATCAGTTGCTACATCAGTACCTGGTTGACTCTGATCTGACCTCTCCCCAAGAATTGGGAAAGAAGGCAGACAAATGGGTCAGAACCAGGGTGAAGCAGAAGGTACAGAACCAAGGTGGTGACCAGAAGAAGCAAGATTCCAAAAACTCTGACAAGGGTGGGAAAAGGGTAAAGACCAGAAGTCTTCTCAAGGTCCCCAAAAATCTGCATCTGGTGGGGAATCCCAATCTACTAAAGGAAAAGGCCAAAAGAAACCATGGTGCAAAATCTGTAAGCAAAAGACTCACTGGACAAGTGATTGCACCAAGTCCCAAAGACTCTAATCCAGCCACCATTGCCCCTAAGGCAACTGTTTCCCCTAGTCCAGCTACAAATGGTGGTGGAAACACTCAGAATAAGGATTTACTAGGGTTGACCCTGGGTACTGAGATGGGCTCTGGCCTAGTCAGAGTGCCAACTCAGGCTGTCCTAGTCTGTGATGGGGGCATGGATATGTCCCCCTTTGTGAGTCCCAATAATTTGGGCAAATACAGACACCAGCCTTTAATTAATGGAAGAGAGGCTTTGGCATTCAGGGACACAGGAGCAAGTGTCACCATGGTGACAAAAGATCTTGTGGATCCTGGGCAGATTATACTTGGTGAAATGTACCAAGTGACCAATGCTAGCAATGTCAGAACAGACCATTCTCTGGCAGTTGTTAACTTCTCCTGGGGAGGGGTAACTGGCCTTAAGAAGGTTGTGGTGAGTGCAGACCTACCAGTCGAATGCTTGCTTGGCAATGATCTTGAAACCTCAGCTTGGGCAGAGGTGGAACTCAGGAAAAATGCAGAAATGCTAGGGATCCCTGCACATGTCTTTGCTGTGACTAGGTCACAGGCCAAAATGTCAAAAGCTGAACAGGCCCTGGATTCTGGAACAATGGACCAGGTGCCTCCCAAGAGAAGGAGCAGTAGGGTTAAGGCGGTGCCTTCCCCCTTGGCTCAGGAAGCAGATCAGTCTTTTGAGGAAGATGATCTCAGCCCTGAAGAAGGAACTGTCCCAGAGGAGCTTGAACCTGATCAGGTTGAGTTCTTGGGGACAGGCGGCCCTTCCAGGGCAGATCTGAGCCAGGAGCAGCTGAACTGCCCCTCTCTTGAACCCCTCAGACAGCAAGCTGCTGCTGAGGCTGCTGGGAATGCTAGTGGCCCCCATAAGATGTATTGGGATGATGGACTCCTGTACTCAGAGAGTAGAGACCCCAAGCCTAGAGCAGCCAGGAGGTTGGTTATACCTCTGAAGTTCAGGGGCTTCCTATTGACACTAGCCCATGATATTCCCTTAGCAGGTCACATGGGCCAGAACAAGACTTGGGACAGAATTGTCCCTCACTTTCACTGGCCCCACATGTCTGAAGACACCAAGGAGTTTTGTCGCTCCTGTGTAACCTGCCAAGCCAGTGGGAAGGCAGGTGGCACCACAAAGGCCCCCCCTGATACCACTACCTGTGGTGGGGGTTCCCTTTGAGAGGGTGGGGATTGACATAGTTGGTCTCATGGATCCCCAAACAGCATCTGGGCACAGGTTTATCCTGGTGGTGGTGGACCATGCCACCAGGTACCCAGAAGCCATTCCCCTTAGGACCAATACAGCCCCTGTGGTGGCAAGGGCCCTCCTGGGAATTTTCTCAAGAGTGGGCTTTCCTAAGGAGGTAGTATCTGACAGAAGTACAAACTTTATGTCCAGTTACTTGACTGCAATGTGGAAGGAGTGTGGAGTGACTTATAAGTTCACCACACACTATCACCCACAATGCAATGGTTTAGTTGAGAGATTCAACAAAACCTTGAAGGGCATGATTAAAGGGCTCCCAGAAAAGCTTAGGCGAAGATGGGACATACTCTTGCCCTGCCTTTTATTTGCATACAGGGGGGTGCCTCAAAAGGGGGTTGGCTACAGCCCTTTTGAACTTTTGTTTGGCCATCCTGTCAGGGGTCCATTGTGTCTGGTGAAGGAAGGTTGGGAGTTACCTCTAAAACCCCCTAAACAGGACATAGTGGACTATGTTCTTGGTCTCCGCTCCCGGATGGCTAAGAATATGAAAAAGGCAACCAAAAACCTTGAGGCTAGCCAGGAATTACAGAAAGCCTGGCATGACCAAAGGCTGTGCTGACTGTTTACCAGCCAGGACAGAAGGTGTGGGTGTTGGAGCCAGTGGCCCCAGCAGCCCTCCAAGACAAGTGGAGTGGCCCCCATACCATTGTTGAACAGAAGGGAGAGGTTACCTATCTGGTAGACCTGGGAACTCCCAGGAGCCCCCACAGGGTGCTCCATGTCAACAGGCTGAAGCCATATGTGGACAGGGTTGACATGGGCTTGCTCATGGCAACTGATGAGGGACAGGAGGAGGAGAGTGACCCTCTCCCTGACCTGCTCTCACAGAACCCTGATGATGGGTCAGTGGATGGTGTAGCCTTGGCAGGCAGCCTCACTGCCCAGCAGCAAACTGATTGTAGACAGCTGCTCAATCAGTTCAGACACATGTTTTCTCTGACTCCAAGTCAGACCACCTGGTGTACTCATGAAGTGGACACTGGGGACAGTCTGCCTGTTAAAAGTAAGATTTACAGGCAACCTGACCAGGTCATGGACTGTATCAGGACAGAAGTCCAGAAAATGGTGGAACTGGGTGTCATTGAGCCTTCAGATAGCCCTTGGGCTAGTCCAGTGGTCCTGGTGCCAAAACCTCACACCAAAGATGGTAAGAGAGAGATGAGGTTTTGTGTGGACTACAGAGGCCTCAATGCAGTCACTAGGACTGATGCCCATCCAATCCCCAGGGCAGATGAGCTAATAGACACTTTGGCCTCAGCCAAGTATCTAAGCACATTTGACCTAACAGCTGGCTACTGGCAGATCAGACTAGCTGATGATGCAAAGCCAAAAACTGCATTTTCTACCCCTGGTGGGCTTTACCAATTTGTGGTGATGCCCTTGGTTTGAAAAATGCACCTGCCACTTTTCAGAGGTTGGTGAACACAGTCCTTACAGGTCTGGAAGCCTATAGTGCAGCATATCTAGATGATATTGCTGTCTTTAGCTCCACCTGGGAGGATCACCTGGTCCACCTCAGAAATGTTTTGGAGGCCCTGCAGAAGGCAGGCCTAACTATCAAGGCCACCAAGTGCCAGATAGGGCAGAGTCAGGTTGTGTACCTGGGCCACCTTGTGGGTGGAGGCCAGGTTCAACCATTGCAGAGCAAAATCCAGACCATCATGGACTGGGTTGCTCCAACTACCCAGACTCAGGTGAGAGCCTTTTTAGGCCTGACTGGGTACTACAGAAGATTTGTCAAGGGGTATGGATCACTAGTGACACCCCTGAATGACTTAACCTCTAAGAAAATGCCCAAAAAGGTTCAGTGGACAGTTAGCTGTCAAAAGGCATTTGATGAGCAGAAGCAGGCTATGTGCACTGCTCCCATTCTGCAAAGTCCTGATTACTCCAAAAAGTTCATTGTGCAAACAGATGCATCTGAGTTGGGGGTAGGGGCTGTACTGTCACAGTTGAATGATGAAGGTAAGGATCAGCCAGTAGCTTTTATTAGCAGAAGGCTGACCCCTAGAGAGAAACGTTGGTCAGCCATTGAGAGGGAGGCCTTTGCTGTGGGTTGGGCTCTGAAGAAGCTGAGGCCATACTTGTTTGGCACTCACTTCCTTGTTCAGACAGACCACAAGCCCCTCTTATGGCTAAAACAGATGAAGGGTGAAAACCCCAAACTTTTGAGGTGGTCCATTTCCCTACAGGGGATGGATTATACAGTGGAACATAGACCTGGGAGTAACCATGCCAATGCAGATGGACTCTCCAGATATTTCCACTTAGAACATGAAGACTTAACTGGTCATGGTTAGTTTAATGTCCCTGCGTTTGGGGGGGGGGTTGTGTAGGAGAGTAGGATCTGCCTCTTATGGTTACCCCCACTTTTTGCTGGTGTATCACTGTTTTTCGACTTTAGTCTGGCTGGGACCCTGCTATCCAGGACCGCAGCCTAGCTGCTTCCTCTCTAAATTGATTCCCTGTACCTTAAGTACACTTCAGATTGGATTCTGGGGTGCCCTTATAAGTCCCTAGTATATGGTATACTATGTACCCAGGGCATAGGTACCCCAGAGGCCTACCAGGGGTTGAAGCATGTATTGTGCCACCCCTGGAAGGCCCTCCAAAATGACACCACAGGACTGCTACTGCAGCCTGAGTAAGGTGGTGCATGCACCCCTTACAGAGTTATAGGTTCACTATATCTCACCTATCACTGCACATAGAAACCTATCAGTCACCCCTATGGCAGGCCTTATCAATCCTGAAGGCAGGGTGCTTGGTTTTATGTGAGAGGGTGCCCATGCATGAGCAGAGCCCCTCTGCAGCCTTCGGAATCTCCTCTCCGGGGTTGTCTGTGGTGCAGCCTGACCATATACTCTTAAGTGCATTATATCTAAACGGTAAATGCTAACTGTGAGAAGTTGGCCTGGTATATGCTGTCCACTAATTATAGTGGGCACCTTGCACCAGTCCACACAACCCCAAATTGGAATTAGGTTAAAGACAACCTTTATTGAAAGCTATCCTAGTGGTAGCTATGGAGAGCAGCCTTCAGGCTAAGTCTTGAAGGAATGTAAAGCAGCTTGTTTTACCAGTCTATAATCTCATGAATGACCAAATGAAAGAGGACCACACCAGGTATATATATAAAATATATGTATTTAGTCTTAAACACACCCCTCTAGTCTCTTTATGAGGCTAGAGTTTGAAGTACATAAGTTACAAGTCAGTAAAATAGTTAACACACAATACGTTAGCACAATCAAGTATCACAACCCTGGCTTGACTAGACACGGGGCCTAGAGCCTGTAGAATCGAGGGACCCCAAAGAACCACCCAAGGTAGTTGTAGGAGACCCACAGGGGACGGATGTGGTGTTCAGACACCGATGCGAGTCCTGTACGAGTCTATGCGAAAGGACGCGATTGAGATATCAAAGTTAATGGACCCTTGCGTGTATGAGGCGAGAGCACCGACACGAACCCAGTACGAGTCGAAGGACGCGGTTACGGGTGGATTTCGCAAGGGTGAAGGACGCGGTGTGTCTAACACCGACGCGACTCGCATACGAGTCAATACGATAGTCGCAATTGGAAATTAGAAGAATAAGGACACTTAGAGGAGGACTTGGAGCAAACCCCCTTAGACCTAGGTTGTTCTAGAGTCTATACCCACGGGAGCACCGGAGTACTCGAGTTACCTCACCCAGGGGAGCCGGGTGCATAGGTGTCTTGCGGGGTCGGGTTTCGTCGTCGTTTTCTATGGCGATCTGCTGCAAAGTGCTGCTGGCGGCCAAGTCGAAAGTGTTCGGGTGGATCCAAAGTCTGGGTCACTAGCCAGTGACCAGGAAGGCGATGAGCAGATGCCCACCGATGTCGAGTGCTTCAGGTAGGTTGACGGTCGTCTTGACTCTTCAGCCACGAGGTCCAGGAGGCGTCGACGATGACCAGGAGCTGGATTCGAGCTGTCCCACGACGTCTGTCGATTGCTGAGGTGTCGGCGACCGGATTGGACCCAACAAGCCTTGGCAACGGCAAGTCTCGTGGAAATAGAAGGACGGTGGTGCAGACCAGCAAGGTCTGAGGGACTCACCCAGCAAGGGTAAGTCAGGGCACGCCTGGAGCAACCAGGGAAGCCCAAGGAAAAGAAGAGTTGCCTTCGGAGGGGCCCACTAGCCAACGGACTAGCGACCGCGAAGGAGCCTCGAGTGGACGCACTTGGAGCTGGCTCACGGGACACTCGTGGAGTGGAGGCCAGTGATCTTCGGAGCAGTCGGTGCTGGAGGCGAGGGCTACTCAGAGCCCAAAGCACAACTTTGTGGGAGACCAGGAAGAGGATGCACTTACAAAAGTACTCGGTGTCCAGGGGTCACGGTTCCACGTTACCCACGATAGCCACGGGAGTCAGCTTTGCTGGGGACTCAGGGCAGCCTCGGGGAAGTCTGGAAATCCACCTCTGGTGATGCAAAGACTTCGGCGTCCGGCGGGAGCTTCAGCGATGCAGACCGGACAATTGCTTCTTAGGTGCCTGCCAAGCAGGGGAGTCACTCCTTGACCCCAAGGGAGATTCTTCAGTCCTCTAATCTTGAGTTAGAGCGTCGAAGGTCCAGGATTCAGTGTCAGAGTTTCGTCCAGGTAAATCTAAAGTCCTAAGGACTGGGGTCCCATACTTATACTAAGTTAGGGGGTTGGACATAATCTGGGGACCCACCTATGGGAGGGTCAGGGAACAGGGGTGGTTACACCCATTCCCTTTGTCCAGTTTCGTGCCAGAGCAGGGGCTGGAAGCCCCTGAACCAGTTTGAACTGGGGTATGCACAGGGACACCAAATGTGCCCCCAGTGCAGGAATTCAAAGCACCAGAGAGTGCTCCCGCCCAGCCCCAATACACATTATCCTGTCTGGGCAGGAAACCTATTGTCCAGGCCTCCCCTGCCGGAGTTTCAGTCAGCAGCAGGAGGCCAGACCCGTGTCTGTGGCAGTGGCATCCATTTTGTGATGCCAGGGCTCTGTAAGGAAGTTACCGGGTAGGCCGGTGTGTACATGTCTCTCCCTCTAGAAGGGTGGAATGCTACCCCCGCCGCCAGAACTGGTGGGGGGGTAGTATTCCAAGATGTTTGACACCAAACACGACATGTTTCCGTGCAGCCATCCCAAAGTTAGCATTTAACGCGAGGTTATAATGCGCTTAAGAGTATATGGTCAGGCTGCACTACAAACAGCATCAGAGAAGGGTCTCCGAACACTGCAGAGGGGCTCTGCTCATGCAGGGGCACCCTCTCACATAAGAACCAAGCACTCTGCCTTCAGGATTGATAAGGCCTGCCATAGGAGTGACTTATAGGTTTACATGTGTGTACATATGTAGTGATATAGGTAACCTATATCACAGTAAGGGGTGCTTGCACCACCTTACCCAGGCTGCAGTAGCAGGCCTGTGGTGTCATTTTGGCTGGCCTTCCAGGGTTGGCACAATACATGCTTCAGCCCCTGGCAGGCCTCTGAGGTACCTATGCCCTGGGTACATAGTATACCATATACTAGGGACTTATAAGGGCACTCCAGATTCCAATCAGAGATGTGCCTAAGGCACATGGAAACCATTTAGAGAGGAAGCAGCTAGGCTGGGGTTCTGATTAGCAGGGCCCCAGCCAGACTAAAGTCGAAAAACAGTGAAGCATCAGCAAAAAGTGGGGGTAACCATAAGAGGCAGATCCTACTCTCCTACACAACCCCCCCCAAACGTAGGGACATTAAACTAACCTTGACCAGTTGAGTCTTCATGTTCTAAGTGGAAATATCTGGAGAGTCCATCTGCATTGGCATGGTTACTCCCAGGTCTATGTTCCACTGTATAGTCCATCCCCTGTAGGGAAATGGACCACCTCAAAAGTTTGGGGTTTTCACCCTTCATCTGTTTTAGCCATAAGAGGGGCTTGTGGTCTGTTTGAACAAGGAAGTGAGTGCCAAACAAGTATGGCCTCAGCTTCTTCAGAGCCCAAACCACAGCAAAGGCCTCCCTCTCTATGGCTGACCAACGTTTCTCTCTAGGGGTCAGCCTTCTGCTTATGAAGGCTACTGGCTGATCCTGACCTTCATCATTCCATTGTGACAGTACAGCCCCTACCCCCAATTCAGATGCATCTGTTTGGACAATGAACTTCTTGGAGTAATCAGGACTCTGTAGAATGGGAGCAGTGCACATGGCCTGCTTCAGGTCATCAAATGCCTTTTGACAGCTAACTGTCCACTGAACCTTTGGGGCATTTTCTTGGAAGTTAAGTCATTCAGGGCTGTCACTATTGATCCATACCCCTTGACAAATCTCCTATAGTACCCAGTCAGGCCTAAAAAGGCTCTCACCTGAGTCTGGGTAGTTGGAGCAGTCCAGTCCATGATGGTCTGGATTTTGCTCTGCAATGGTTGAACCTGGCCTCCACCCACAAGGTGGCCCAGGTACACAACCTGACTCTGCCCTATCTGGCACTTTGTGGCCTTGATAGTGAGGCCTGCTTTCTGCAGGGCCTGCAAAACATCTCTGAGGTGGACCAGGTGATCCTCCCAGGTGGAGCTAAAGACAGCAATATCATCTAGATATGCTGCACTATAGGCTTCCAGACCTGTAAGGACTGTATTCACCAACCTCTGAAAAGTGGCAGGTGCATTCTTCAAACCAAAGGGCATTACCACAAACTGATAATGCCCACTAGGGGTTGAGAATGCTGTTTTTGGCTTTGCATCATCAGCTAGTCTGATCTGCCAGTAGCCAGCTGTTAGGTCAAATGTGCTTAGATACTTGGCTGATGCCAAAGTGTCTATTAGCTCATCTGCCCTGGGTATTGGATGGGCATCAGTCCTAGTGACTGCATTGAGACCCCTGTAGTCCACACAAAACCTCATCTCTCTTTTCCCACCACTGGTGTGAGGTTTTGGCACAAGGACCACTGGACTAGCCCAAGGGCTATCTGAGGGTTCAATAACTCCCAAATCCAACATCTTCTGGACTTCTGTCCTGATACAGTCACTGACATGGTCAGGTTGCCTATAAATCTTATTTTTAATTGGCAGACTGTCCCCAGTGTCCACTTCATAAGTGCACCAGGTGGTCTGACTTGGAGTCAGAGAGAATATGTGCCTGAACTGATTGAGCACCTGCCTGCAATCAGTTTGCTGCTGGGCAGTGAGGCTGCCTGCCAAGGCTACACCATCCACTGACCCATCATCTGGGTTCTGTGAGAGAAGGTCAGGGAGTGGGTCACTCTCCTCCTCCTGTTCCTCATCAGTTGCCATGAGCAAGCCCATGTCATCCCTGTCCACATATGGCTTCAGTCTGTTGATATGGAGAACCCTGTGGGGACTCCTGGGTGTTCCTAGGTCTACTAAATAGGTAACCTCACCCTTCTGTTCAACAATGGTATGGGGTCCACTCCATTTGTCTTGGAGAGCTGCTGGGGCCACTGGCTCCAACACCCATACCTTCTGTCCTGGCTGGTAAACAGTCAGTACAGCCTTTTGGTCATGCCAGGCTTTTTGGAGTTCCTGGCTAGCCTCAAGGTTTTTAGTTGCCTTTTTCATGTACTCAGCCATCCGGGAGCGGAGACCAAGTACATAGTCCACTATGTCTTGCTTTGGGGGCTTGAGAGTTAACTCCCATCCTTCCTTCACCAAGCACAATGGACCCCTGACAGGGTGACCAAACAAAAGTTCAAAAGGGCTGTAGCCAACCCCTTTTGAGGCACCTCCCTGTATGCAAATAAAAGGCAGGGCAAGAGTATGTCCCATCTTCGCCTAAGCTTCTCTGGGAGCCCTTTAATCATGCCCTTCAAGGTTTTGTTGAATCTCTCAACTAAACCATTGCATTGTGGGTGATAGGGTGTGGTGAACTTGTAAGTCACTCCACACTCCTTCCACATTGCTTTCAAGTATCCAGACATAAAGTTAGCACCCCTGTCTGATACAACCTCCTTAGGAAGCCCACTCTTGAGAAAATTCCCAGGAGGGCTCTTCCCACTACAGGTGCTGTAGTGGTCCTAAGGGAATAGCCTCTGTGTACCTGGTGGCATGATCCACCACCACCAGGATAAACCTGTGCCCAGATGCTGTTTGGGGATCCATGGGACCAACAATGTCAATCCCCACCCTTTCAAAGGGAACCCCCACCACAGGTAGTGGTATCAGGGGGCCTTTGTAGTGCCACCTGCCTTGCCACTGGCCTGGCAGGTTACACAGGAGCGACAAAACTCCTTGGTGTCTTCAGACATGTGGGGCCAGTGAAAGTGAGGGACAATTCTGTCCCAAGTCTTGTTCTGGCCCAGGTGACCTGCTAAGGGAATGTCATGGGCTAGGGTCAATAGGAAGCCCCTGAACTTCAGAGGTATAACCAACCTCCTGGTGGCACCAGGCTTGGGGTCTCTACACTCTGAGTACAAGAGTCCATCATCCCAATACACTGTATGGGGACCACTAGCTTTCCCAGCAGCCTCAGCAGCAGCTTGCTGTCTGAGGGGTTCAAGAGAGGGGCAGCTCTGCTGCTCCTGGCTCAGATCTGCCCTGGAAGGGCCCCCTGTCCCCAAGAACTCTACCTGATCAGGCTCAAGCTCCTCTGGGACAGTTCCTTCCTCAAGACTGAGATCATCTCCCTGTAGAGACTGATCTTCCTTCTGAGCCAAGGGGGAAGGCACTGCCTTTACCCTACTACTCCTTCTCTTGGAGGGCACTTGGTCCATTGTTCCAAGATCCAAGGCCTGTTCAGTGTTAGACATTTTGCTCTGTGACCTGGTCACAGCAAACACATCTGAAGGGATCCCCAGCATTTCTGCATGGGTCCTGAGCTCCACTTCTGCCCAAGCTGAAGTTTCAAGATCATTGCCAAGCAAGCATTCAACTGGTAGGTCTGCACTTACCACAACCTTCTTAAGGCCAGTTACCCCTCCCCAGGAGAAGTTAACAACTGCCAGAGTATGGTCTGTTCTGACATTGCTAACACTGGTCACTTGGTACATTTCACCAAGTATAATCTGCCCAGGATCCACAAGATCTTGTGTCACCATGGTGACACTAGCTCCTGTGTCCCTAAATGCCAAAGCCTCTTTTCCATTTATTAAGGGCTGTTGTCTGTACTTGCCCAGATTACTGGGACTCACAGAGGAGGTCACATCCATGCCTCCATCACAGACTAGTTTCAAAAAACAACAAGGGCTCCTGTGGAATGTAAAAAACCTTATCAGTAGTAATCAATGCACAATGGCAATTATAATCGGAAGTGATGTCAGAAAGAGAACTCGAACTCCACACAAGGGATGCAGTTTATCCAATATAAATTTATGTAGAAAATATATACATATTCAAAATCTTACTATTTTTAGAAAAACAATACAATTAGTGTCAGGTGTCCCAGTGAAAAACAGAACCTTTTTTTTATACCAAATACAAAAAGTGCAACAAGGATATTCACAAGGTTTCACTATGAAAATTCATGCGACCAAAACATTTGAAATCAATATTACAACACTAATCATCATTGTGTGTGTTGTGCAATGGTTCGCATTGATCTATTGTCGACGACGTTTCGACCCTCAATTGAATAAAGGGTCTCCTCAGGACCTAGAATGTAAGGACACCTATAAGAAAAAAGGGGGTTTTGTTTTAAAATGTGTTCAGTCTGTAGCCAAGCGTATGTGCAACAGCAGGAGGATTAGAAGATGGACAGTTACCTAAGGGTGATCCTGCACTGCCCAGTGTAAAGACTGTGGCACCGTGTGAAGAGTGAAAAAGAGAACTTACAGGGAACCCAGCGGGGTGCTGTAAGGACAAAAATGCACATAGAGTAAGGGTAAGCAAAACCAAACTTGTCTCACTCGTCTATTGGTAAAAAGGGAGGGCTTACCCCATGTAAGGGAGAGAGAGGCAGGCAGCTGTATACATTGGCCGGAGAAACTCGGCGATACAGGGCGCTTTGTAATGAAGACGCTATGTTAAAACAAAGAAAGAGTCAACAATATCACAGAAAATGAGATTTAAGCAATATCATAAAAACTAAGAAATGAGAGCAAGAGGCCTACCTGTGCGCAATGATAAAGGCACTCCGAGCGGAGCAATAGGTATACAATCGGGGATGCAATAATTCTCGATGTGAAAGACAGTCTGGAAAGCGTAAACAAACAGACAGTCAGAGAGACCAAGACCAGCGTCTGCACAAACTAGGAAAATATAGTGCTGAATAAGGGCCATACCGTAATCACAGTGATTGAATCCGCATAAATACGAGGGAGCAGCGGCACACGGCACGTCTAGCTCGGTGCAATGACAAGAGCCAACTAAACAACTATCGCTTTTATCCAACCACTAGGCGGCGTGGCAGACCCAATTAATGGAGCCGGTTCATCAAACCAATCTGTTGTGCAAAGGATAATGTGTGGAATTAGACAACAGACTGTGTGGGGCAATCGTGTAGCACATGAATACAAAAATATCATGAATGACGATATTTGCAAGAGGAGACTAGTCTAATTTTCGTCAAGAGAATAAACCTGTCTGCGAGAAAACTCAAAATAGAATACACAGACGGGCTGCGATTATGCAAAAAATGGAGAAAAGTAGAAAAACACTGCGAATGTAAAAAACTGGTCCTATGACCTTGATCAAGCCATGCGATATCGAGACCCTATTATGTGAATTCAAAAGGCAAGAAAAAGGGTAAAACTGTGTTTATCCAAGAGGCAAGGAAAAGGGTAAAGCTGTGTTTATCCAACATTATACATGTTGAAAAACGAACGGTCTGGATACAATTCAGTTGTTAACATAGGTATTCAAGGACAAGGAACATGTGTGAGCAAATTATGCACATAGAGCAAGTTCTAGCCGTATCGGCCTATGTAAAAGAGCGTATAATGTGATTAGGTATTAAGAGTAGTGACGAAACCCCGCCATTCCTCAGCGGAGTTCAGTCCTTGTGCGATGGAATTAGTACGCTCAATCCATTGGCATTCAGATCGTTGTAGATAATGTGCTAAATCACCACCTCTAGTGGGAATTGTTATTTTATCAATCACTTGCCACTTGATATCATCCGCTATATGATTCATTTCTGCAAAGTGATTGACCAAGGGAGCATTAGGTACAGAATTTCTGATTCTACTGCGATGCTGTCCTATTCTTGCCTTTACAGGTTGTTGGGTCTGGCCAATATAGGGTAGATCGCAGGGACAAGTAATGCAATACACCACATTTTTGGTATTACAATTCGCAAAGAATTCTAATGTGTGTTTCACATTCTCATGTTCAAAAGATTTGGTATTATGTGTGAATGCACAGGCCACACAATTGCCACATTTGTAATGACCCTTAACTTCCATCACAGACTAGGACAGCCTGAGTGAGTTCTCTGACTAGGCCAGAGCTCATCTCATTACCCAGGGTCAACCCTACTAAACCCTTGGCTTACGTACTCCCACCACCAATTGTAACTGCACTAGGGGGAACAGGTGCCTTAGGGGCATTGGTGGGGGCTGGAATAGAGTCTTTGGACTTGGTGCAATCACTGGTCCAGTGTGTCTTTTGCTTACAGACTTTGCACCATGGTTTCTTTTGGCCTTTTCCCTTGTTAGACTGTGACTCCCCACCTGAAGAAGATTTTTGGGGGCCTTGTGAAGACTTCTGGTCTTTACCCTTCTCCCCACCCTTATCAGAGTTCTTAGAATCTTGCTTCTTAGGGTCACCACCTTGGTTCTGTACCTTCTGCCTCACCCTGGTTCTGACCCATTTGTCTGCCTTCTTTCCCAATTCTTGGGGAGAGGTCAGATCAGAGTCCACCAGGTACTGATGCAACAGCTGATTTTGACAGTTATTAAGAATCTTCTCCCTCATGATAAGATTGTACAATCCTTTGAAGTCACATACCTTACTGCCCAATAGCCAACGTTCCAGAGCCTTAGCAGAACAATCAACAAAGTCCACCCAGTCTTGAGTCTGTGCTTTTTGGGTATCTCTGAACTTTAACCTGTATTGTTCAGTGGTTAGGCCAAACCCATCAATCAGAGCACTCTTCAAGACTTTGTAATCATCAGCTCCTCTTCTCTAACAGTGAGGAGCTTATCTCTACCTTTGTCTGCAAAGGAGAGCCACAAGATTGCTGCCCACTGCTCCTGAGGGACCCTCTGTACTTTACAGGCCCTCTCCAGTGCAGTTATCCATTTGTGGATGTCATCCCCACTCTGGTAGGGAGGGACAATCTTGCTCAGGTTCCTATGGTCATAAGACCTTTCCCTATCTCTGGGGAAATTGCTGCCACCATGGGACTCTAGTTGTGAGAAGTTGGCCTGGTATATGCTGTTCACTAATTAAAGTGGACACCTTGCACCAGGGCAAATCGACTCTTATGGTAGATAGGTTTAAGACAACCTTTTAAAGAAAGCTATCCTAGTGGTAGCTGTGGAGAGCAGCCTTCAGGCTAAGTCTTGAAGGAATGTAAAGCAGCTTGTTTTACCATATAATCTCTTGAATCACCAAATGAAAAGACACCACACAGGTATATATATCAAATATATATGTATTTATTTCTAAATAACTCTCTACTAATCTCTTTATGAGATTAGAAGACAAACATATGCACAAATCAACGTTTCACAATAAGTTAAGCACAAAATATGGCTGGGGCCCTAGGGGCGTACCAGACCATATACTAAAAAAGGGACTTAGCAACAACGACTTGCAGGGAGACAAGGCCTAGGGCCTTCAGAAGTGCTGGGGCCTCACGAAACCACCCAAGGCAGGTAAGTAAAGGACCCACGGGGGCCGCGTGCAGTGTGGATACACAGGCGCGGATCGCCGTTAACTTCAATGGGGCAAGTCGCGGTTGGAAATTAAGAGTTCTAGGATACTTCGGGAGAACCTACAAGCAAGTCACTTACAGGGTAAGTAGTTCTAGGGCCCACACCCACAGGAGCACCGTAGTGCTGGAGTTACCTCACCCAGGGAAGCCGGGTGCATAGGTGTCCTTTGGTGTCGGGTCGCGGCGTCGTTTTCAATGGCGAACAAAGAAGACTTGCTGCTTGCGGGAGCTGAAGAAGTGTCCGGTGGAATCCAAGCCTGGATTCTGAAGAAGGATGACCTGAAAGCAGAGGGGACAGTGTTCAAAGTCACTTGGCAGTGACTCGGGGCAAGGAAGATGGATGCCCACCGTCGTCGGTTGATTCAGGTCGGTTATGGGTGCCTTGACTCTTCAGCCACGAGGTCCAGGAGGCGTCAACGACGACCAGGAGCTGGATTCTGTGTGTCCCACAAAGTCTGCAGCTTACTGCGGTGTCGGCAACTCGATTGGAGCCAACAAGCTTTGGCAACAGCAAGTCTTGGGGAGATGAAGAAAAGTTGATGGCACAGACCAGCAAGGACTGAGGGACTCACCCAGCGAGGGTAAGTCAGGGCAGGCCTGGAGCAACCAGGGGAGCCCTTTGGTTTCTTTAAGAAGTCTTCTGGGGACCCACGAGCCGGCTGGCAAGGGATCGCGAAGACACCTCGGGTGGAATCACTCAACAGGGGCCCACGGTCACTCGGGACGGTGTAGGCCTCTGATCTTCGGAGGAATTCCTGCTGGAGGTCGGGACCACACGTGGTCCAAAGCACAAGTTCGTGGAACGTTGTGAAGGGGTTGCACTCGACAATAGTGCACGGTACCCAGGGGTCGTGGTTCCTCGTCACTCGTGGGGTCCACTTGCCTCAGCTTCACTGGGGACTCACGATGGCCTTGGAGAAGTCAGTAAATCCACTTCTTGGGCTGCAGGGACTTCAGGCTCCGGCGGGAGCAGCATAGTTTGCAACCGTCGTTGTCGTTTTTGGTGCCTGCCAAGCAGGGGAGTCACTCCTTGACTCCAAGGGAGATTCTTCTGTCTTCCAAAGGTAGTGGAACGTCGAAGGGCCAGGATTCTTCTGTAGAGCGTCATCCAGGGGTTATCTAACTAGCAAGTTCAAGGGTTCCCCTTCTTATACTGAAAAGAGGGGATGGACTAGCTCTATGACCCCACCTATGGGAGGGTCAAGGGAGGGGGTGGCTACACCCACTTCCCTTTGTCCAGTTTCGCGCCAGAGCAGGGGCAGGTAGCCCCTGAGCCGGTTTGAACTGGCATATGCACAGAGGAGCCTTCTGCTCCCCCAGTGCAGGACTTCAAAGCACTCTAAGAGTGCACCCGCCCAGCCCCAATACACTAAACCCTGTCTGGGAGGTGGTTACACCTCCCTGTGACAGGATGCCTATTGTTGGGCTTCCTCCACTGCGAGTTTCGGTCATCAGCAGGAGGGCAGCCCAGTGTCTGTGACTGGTGGCATCCATTTTGTGATGCCAGGGCTCTTTAGGATTCTACCGCGTTTCCACAGCAGGTACATGTCTTATCCCTCTAGAAGGGTGGAATGCTACCCCCGCCGCCAAGATTGGCGGGGGGTAGTATTCCAAGATGTTTGACACCAAACACGACATGTTTTGATGCAGCCATTCCAAAGTTAGCATTTACCGCGAGGATATAATGCACTTAATAGTATATGGTTTAACCGCATCCACAAACAGCACCAGAGAATAGACTCTGAGAGCTGCAGAGGGGCCCTGCTCAGGCAGAGGCACCCCCTCACATAGAAGCCAAGCACCCTGCCCTCAGGATTGATAGGGCCTGCCTTAGGGGTGACTGATAGGTTTATATGTGTGTGCAGGAGAGATATAGGAAACCTATATCTCAGTGAGGGGTGCTAGCACCACCTCACCCAGGCTGCAGTAGCAGGCCTGTGGTGTCAGATTTAGACTGCTTCCCAGGGGTGGCATAATACATGCTGCAGCCCCTGGTAGGCCTGTGAAGTACCTATGCCCTTGGCACCTAAGGTACCATATACTAGGGACTCATAAGGCACCACAGTATCCAATCACTAGTGCACCTAGAGTGCACTCCATGTCGTTTAGAGAGAACAGAGAGGCTGGGGCCCTGAATAGCAGGGTCCCAGTCCAACTAAGTCATAAACCAGCAAAATACCAGGAAAAAAGTGGGGGCAACCATATAGTCAGATTCCACCTTCCTACATAACCCCCCAAACGAAAGGAGATAAGGCTAACCTTGACCAGTTGAGCCTTTATTGATTAAGTGGCCATATAAGGAAGCACCTGCACTAGCATGGTTGCCCCCTGTCTTATGGTCCCCTAAGCAATCCCTCACCCTAAGGGTATGAGAGGGTCTCCACCATGGGGAATCACTACCTCTGGTGTGCTTTGGTAAAGTACAAGGCTGGTGGGGTGTCTGAGTAGGGAAGTGAGGCCCTAGGAAGGTTGGCCTCAGCTTCCTCAGATCACTGGTCACCATGTATGCCTGTCTTTCCATGACTGAGTTGCACTTTGCTCTAAGGGTCAACCTTTGACTGCCTACAGCTGGGGGTTGGGTCCCTTTGGGTGGAACACTGGAGGGACATGGCATGTTTGGAACCTTTTGGTTCCAGGTTTGCCCTTGCCTAACAGAGTCCTTCTGGGGGTGGTCCCTACATAAAGGTATGGGGGATCCCTCAGTGGGTTGAGGAATTTTCACCTGGCTAGGGCTACTAGACTGGGTGCCCCTAATCTGCTGATGGGGGGTTCCTCTGGACAGGGGGCCCTGGGGGGTCCACTGACCTCCCTGACCTCTGCAGCCCTGGGCGGACTGAGGCAGGGTAGAGAGGGGCAGTTTACCTGCTCCAGACTGGGTACCACCTTGGAAGGGTCCTCTGCCATCAGGGGTGGGGCCAGGCCAGGCCTGACTACCTCTGTGGCAGTTCCTTCACTAGGGGTAGGGTCAGTTCCCTGAGGAGGCTGACCCTTACCTACTGTCTGGAGGGAAGAAGACTTTTCTTCAACCCTTGTGCTCTCTTCTGGGGGAGAGTGGGCCATTCTTCCAGGCTCCATCTCTCCAAAATCTTGGGCTGGGGCTGTGGCCATCACAGCCCCACTAACCTTTACAGGGACACCCAACACCCTCAGATGGGTTTGGTGTTCAATTTCAGCCCAGGCTGAAATTTCCAGATCATTGCAAATCAGGCAATCTATAAGGTAAGGTTGGGGACACTGCCACTCTTTTTGGGCCTGTGACCCCCTCCCAGCTGAGATTGACTATGGCCATGGGGTGCTCTGTTCTGACACCATCAATGTTGGTCACCTGGTATTTAAACTCAGGTAAAAGCTGGTGAGGGGGGACTAGTTTCCCTGCCACCATGGTGACACTAGCCCCTGTGTCCCTAAATGCCACAGCTTTCTGACCATTAATTATTGGCTCCAGTCTGTACCTGCCCAATGCTGTGGGACCCACGGTAAAGGTGGCAAATCCTATACCACCATCAGAATCTGAGGAGTCTGTTGAGGGGGTCCTGTCTGAACTAGGGCCCACCTCTGTTCCTCTTGCAAAAGCACCTAACTTTTTGGGTGCACTACTCCCAACTGGAGGATTACTACTGGTAGTACCAGGAGGGGTGGTAGTAGTTGTTGGAGGAACATTTTCTTTATTGCCAATCCTGGGACAACTGGGATCAGATTTCCAGTGCCCAGGCTTTTTACAGACATGGCAATAGGGTTTCTTTTCAGGAGAGGAAGGAGTTTGGGACCCACCCCCAGAAGAGGACTTTTGGGGCCCTGTAGTGGACTTATCCTTAGATTTATCCCCACCTTTCTCTTGGAACTTGGTAGAATCTTTCTTGTGGTCACCACCCTGATTCTTAGGCCTTACTCTGGTTCTGACCCATTTGTCTGCCTTCTTTCCCAATTCTTGGGGAGAGGTCAGATCAGAGTCCACCAGGTACTGGTGTAAAAGCTGGTTTTGACAATTATTAAGGATCTGTTCTCTCATCATTAGATTATAAAATCCTTTGAAATCAGTAACCCTACTGCCAACCAGCCAACCCTCCAGAGCCTTGGATGCACAATCTACAAAGTCTGTCCAGTCCTGAGTCTGTGCCTTCTGGGTATCTCTGAACTTCAACCTGTACTCCTCAGTGGTTAAGCCAAACCCATCAATCAGTGCACTCTTCAGGACCTCATAATCATCAGCATCCTCCTCTCTAACAGTGAGGAGCTTGTCTCTTCCTTTATCTGAAAAGGAGAGCCACAAGATTGCTGCCCACTGCTTTTGGGGGACCTGCTGTACTCTACAGGCCCTCTCCATAGCAGTTATCCACTTGTGGATATCATCCCCACTCTGGTAGGGAGGAACAACCTTGCTCAGGTTCCTATGGTCAGGAATATATTCTCTGCCTCTAGGGACACTGTTGCTGCCACCAGGGGGTTCTAACCCTCTTTTCTAGAAGCTCTCTGGATCTCCAGGGCTTCCCTATCCAGTGCCAACTGCTTGGTTCTGAGGGCCACTTTGGCTTCCTCATACTGGAGCAGTTTGCACCTTCTCTCAGAGGAGGTCTCTCTTAAGGAAAAGTATGAGCTCCTCTGCTGGACAAATTCTCTGCCAGAGTGATAAGAGTGGTCAGATTCCCTGGAAGGGGATCTGTGCCTCTCCTCCTCTCTGTCAGTTCTCTTAGGGAGAATTCCTCTGTCCTTTTCAGGCCCCTTGAAGCCTGGCCCTTCAATCACAGAGTCTTGGTCATTCTGATTTTCATCATCTGACCCAGATACTATGACTGACCCACCCACTGATTCAGACCCTTTAGCTCCTAGAGCCAATCTAAGGTCATCTGCTGTCAGCAGATCTATCAGGTGTAGTGTTGAGGGACTCTGTCCTAGCCTCAGGTGTCTGTCAACACACATGGCTCTCAAGTCAGAGAAAGCCATGTCCTTATACTGAGGCTGAGTGGATCCACTGGGTCCACCCCTTAAGGACATTCTAGTGTTGTGCAGTGTTGTACTACCTACACTAGTTTGTGGCCTACTGATCCTAGCTTGAGCTGTGGAAAGGGTGTGCTATCCCTTGGCACACAGCTCTAAGTTCAGTAGAACTTATTGATACTAAGCTTGACTTTATATGTACCTTGAGTACCTATAATGGTTTTCAGTTAGTAATTCAAATAGAGATTTTCTGGTAAAACAATGGCAAGCTGGAATCCCACACGCTGCCCACCAATGTGAGAAGTTGGCCTGGTATATGATGTTCACTAATTAAAGTGGACACCTTGCACCAGGGCAAATCGACTCTTATGGTAGATAGGTTTAAGACAACCTTTTAAAGAAAGCTATCCTAGTGGTAGCTGTGGAGAGCAGCCTTCAGGCTAAGTCTTGAAGGAATGTAAAGCAGCTTGTTTTACCATATAATCTCTTGAATCACCAAATGAAAAGACACCACACAGGTATATATATCAAATATATATGTATTTATTTCTAAATAACTCTCTACTAATCTCTTTATGAGATTAGAAGACAAACATATGCACAAATCAACGTTTCACAATAAGTTAAGCACAAAATATGGCTGGGGCCCTAGGGGCGTACCAGACCATATACTAAAAAGGGACTTAGCAACAACGACTTGCAGGGAGACAAGGCCTAGGGCCTTCAGAAGTGCTGGGGCCTCACGAAACCACCCAAGACAGGTAAGTAAAGGACCCACGGGGGCCGCGTGCAGTGTGGATACACAGGCGCGGATCGCCGTTAACTTCAATGGGGCAAGTCGCGGTTGGAAATTAAGAGTTCTAGGATACTTCGGGAGAACCTACAAGCAAGTCACTTACAGGGTAAGTAGTTCTAGGGCCCACACCCACAGGAGCACCGTAGTGCTGGAGTTACCTCACCCAGGGAAGCCGGGTGCATAGGTGTCCTTTGGTGTCGGGTCGCGGCGTCGTTTTCAATGGCGAACAAAGAAGACTTGCTGCTTGCGGGAGCTGAAGAAGTGTCCGGTGGAATCCAAGCCTGGATTCTGAAGAAGGATGACTCTTCAGCCACGAGGTCGAGGAGGCGTCGACGACAACCAGGAGCTGGATTCTGTGTGTCCCACGAAGTCTGGAGTTTACTGCCGTGTCGGCAACTTGATTGGAGCCAACAAGCCTTGGCAACAGCAAGTCTCGGGGAGATGAAGAAAAGTCGATGGCACAGACCAGCAAGGTCTGAGGGACTCACCCAGCGAGGGTAAGTCAGGGCAGGCCTGGAGCAACCAGGGGAGCCCTTTGGTTTCTTTAAGAAGTCTTCTGGGGACCCACGAGCCGGCTGGCAAGGGATCGCAAAGACACCTCGGGCGGAATCACTCAACAGGGGCCCACGGTCACTCGGGACAGTGTAGGCCTCTGATCTTCGGAGGGATTCCTGCTGGAGGTCGGGACCACATGTGGTCCAAAGCACAAGTTCGTGGATTGTTGTAAAGGGGTTGCACTCGATAATAGTGCACGGTACCCAGGGGTCACGGTTCCTCGTCACTCGTGGGGTCCACTTGCCTCAGCTTCACTGGGGACTCACGATGGCCTTGGAGAAGTCAGGAAATCCACTTCTTGGGCTGCAGGGACTTCGGGCTCCGGCGGGAGCGGCGTAGTTTGCGACATTCGTTGTCATTTTTGGTGCCTGCCAAGCAGGGGAGTCACTCCTTGACTCCAAGGGAGATTCTTCTGTCTTCCAAAGGTAGTGGAACGTCGAAGGGCCAGGATTCTTCTGTAGAGCGTCGTCCAGGGGTTATCTAACTAGCAAGTTCAAGGGTTCCCCTTCTTATACTGAAAAGAGGGGATGGACTAGCTCTATGACCCCACCTATGGGAGGGTCAAGGGAGGGGTGGCTACACCCACTTCCCTTTGTCCAGTTTCACGCCAGAGCAGGGGCAGGTAGCCCCTGAGCCGGTTTGAACTGGCATATGCACAGAGGAGCCTTCTGCTCCCCAGTGCAGGACTTCAAAGCACTCTAAGAGTGCACCCACCCAGCCCCAATACACTAAACCCTGTCTGGGAGGTGGTTACACCTCCCTGTGACAGGATGCCTATTGTTGGGCTTCCTCCACTGCGAGTTTCGGTCATCAGCAGGAGGGCAGCCCAGTGTTCTGTGACTGGTGGCATCCATTTTGTGATGCCAGGGCTCTTTAGGATTCTACCGCGTTTCCACAGCAGGTACATGTCTTATCCCTCTAGAAGGGTGGAATGCAACCCCCGCCGCCAAGATTGGCGGGGGGTAGTATTCCAAGATGTTTGACACCAAACACGACATGTTTTGATGCAGCCATTCCAAAGTTAGCATTTACCGCGAGGATATAATGCACTTAATAGTATATGGTTTAACCGCATCCACAAACAGCACCAGAGAATAGACTCTGAGAGCTGCAGAGGGGCCCTGCTCAGGCAGAGGCACCCCCTCACATAGAAGCCAAGCACCCTGCCCTCAGGATTGATAGGGCCTGCCTTAGGGGTGACTGATAGGTTTATATGTGTGTGCAGGAGAGATATAGGAAACCTATATCTCAGTTAGGAAACCTATATCTCAGTGAGGGGTGCTAGCACTGTTGTAGTGAGCCTCAGCAAGGCCTACCAGTGCTTAGGGGTTCTCCCTTCTCTGCACAGAGTCCTCAGACACTTAGGAAGAAGTTGGCACAGAAACTGGAAATAGAAAAGACAGAGTTTATTAAACCTCATGAGGTGGAGCTAACATTCGCACATCACCCTTCAGTAATGCATGAAGTAGCACACTGAATGGAAGGATCCTGGTCCTTTTATACCCACACAGGGGCTCAAATGAAGGCGGTACTAACACAAATGCTGGTTTTAGGCACATATAAGGTCATACAGAGAATGCACAGTCGACAAGTGGGTGGAGCTAACAGTTTCTACTTTTAGTAGACACATCCTGACATTTATAAACTCGGAACAGCTGCAAGCTCAACTGAGCATGTGCAAAGCAAGAGGAACTAAATATAACTTGTCTCTAGGCAGATTTCAAGAGCAGTTGACAGGAAGGTAGGACAGAGCACATGGCGAGCACATGGTAGCACATGGCAGCCAAAATGGCTGCCAGAAATACAAAATGGATTCCACAAAGCGGACAATTTAGCCTCTAAATACAGGCTGTCTTCAGCTAATGCTTAACTTAAATGCTGCCAAATTACAACAGACGACCCTTTCAGCATTGGCTGAAGACATTCGCTTATCTGGGGTAATCTAGATATTCATCCCGTACATCTATTAACATTATTTCGGCCACCTCTTTATTCAACATTTGTTGGGCCTTTGTTTCAGCAATGTTCCCTCTGGCAGGTATACAAGCAGAAATGCAAATGGAGCAAAGCATTGGACCACATTGGATACATACACAGCATGTAAAAAATATTATAATTATTACACACAGGATAGTCAGTAGCTTCCAGCCCCAAGCAGAAACAAGAGTCCAAAACCATCCAGCAAAAGTCCAAGTTCCAGTCTCTGGATGAATTTCTGCAGCAATCTTATGCAATTTTGATATTGCGTCATATACTGAAGGTGAGTGATCTGGTATGAATACACAACAGCTGCTACCGATGATGCGACATGCACCACCTCGATCAGCCAAAATCACGTCTAGCACCATCCTATTCTGGAGTGCTACAATCCTTGCAATCTGTAGTTCCTCTGTAATGTTCCCAAGTGCCATAGCTGTCTGATTAGTAACAGCTTCCACAACACGAGTCAGTCGCCTAATCTTCCTGCTATTTAATGCAGCACCCACAAAGAAAAATAAGCCCAAGTTGAAATCAACATATTGTTGTAGGGTAGTGTCGGTTTGGTCAACTTCATCCATACTTATTGTCCTCTTATTTCTGTTTTTGGAAATGTCATTGTACAGTTTAAAATCACGGTGATACAATGCAGGTGCCAGAAACACAGGGGGCAACAGAAAAGATACATAGCAGATTCCTGACCACCCAACAGGTAATTGATAATATCCGTTATTTCCACACACAAAATACGTGTTATGCGAGGCTGTGAAAGTGCTCTTATTGGCACCTTCAATGGTCAGGATTACAGTACACTCGCTCCTCCCCACTGGAATTCTTCCAACACTACAAATACACAAGTCTGCTTTAGCTTTTGTCACAGAAATCACAAAAGGTCCAATGTTCTTTATTATTCTCACATTTGTGAAAACATATGGTGTTGAAATATTGTCCGGTTGATACTCTTCCCATTCCCATTTAGTCCCTTTGGCTTGTGGATAACCTTCTTTATTTTGATAACACACTTTATTAAGTTGAAAAATAATCCCACCTACTGAAGGCTTTCCATATGCAAACAAGAGCGCATACCAAGCTTGACAAGAACCATTGTGAGAAAATGGAAGAGGAATAAAAGGTGTTCCTCCTTTCTTTTGATGTGCAGGTATCATCCCACACACCCAACAGTTGGTAGTATTCGTAGCATTGTGAGTATGGTGCAACATCTGGATAAAAGTATTGTTCAGGTAAGATTGTCGATGATTTTGCTCATGGTAAGGAAGAGTAAAGTAGTGGTGTTCCACGGGTACTGTCGTAGTGGCAACAAAAAGCTGTCGAACAGGAGCCACCTTCTCGATGTACCACGTAATTGCTGCCATAGCCACCATAGCAACAACAAACCCTACAGCACAAATGATTAGTTTTTTCATTTTAGCAGCAGTAATGATTGATCTTTCTGAAAACTTGTTGAAAACAGTCGTTGGAGCTCTTCTCCCTGGGCAGCCGCTGATTTCTTCACCATGGGCCAAAGTAGGTGTCACTACACTAATACAGGGCTGATCCCCCTCCCCTTGCCACAATGGCTCTCCGTTTCACTAACCCAGGGTGGTAGCTCAACCAGTCTTTTTCAAAACTGCAGATCCTTTCCTCGGTCTCAATTGATATCTGGATACTCCAGTGATCGTGTGGTCCGGGAAGACTTCCGCAGATTCGTCAGGTGAGATAGCTTGGCCTTTCTCCGTCTCCAGAATCTCTCGATGGTCGGTCAACACAGCAGGTTCCACCAAGGCAGGCGACACACGTTTGCAGTGTGTGCTGTGGATCCAATTCTTTCTGTTTGTCACTCGAACTGCTGTCCTTGTCGCAAGGAGCACCTGCTCTGGTCCTCGCCACCTTGGCTCCAAGCTGTTCGATCTGTCAAAGACCTTGACCATTACATGGTCACCAGGACGGAGTTCGTGGGCCTCACCTGTAGATCTGTCAGGAAGAGCTTCTCGAACCTGTTGATGAATAGAAATCAAACTGTCAGTTAACTGTGCCAAATAATCATTCATCAGAACACAAGGAACATCATGTATGGGGCGTGGCTTAGGAATTCCCCAAATGTTCATTGGTCTCCCAAACACCACCTCATAGGGGTAAGACCTGATCGTGAATGTGGCACCGATCTTATGGACAACAATGCCAAAGGTAGGGCATCTGGCCACTTTAGAGACGTGGAAGCCAGTATTTTCGCCAACTTTGTTTTTAGAGTAGCGTTATACCTCTCCACCAATCCTGCTGATTGCGGGTGGAAAACTGTATGGAATTTCTGTTTGATCCCTAATCCTTTCAGGACATGCTCAACAACTTGCCCAATAAAATGAGGTCCATTGTCACTCCACAAAAGTTTACAAACACCGTATCTAGGGAAAAACTCCTTTAGAAGCACCTTTGCTGTGGTGAGAGCAGTATTATCCTTCGTAGGGTATGCCTCTATCCATTTGCTAAAGGCACATACCACCACTAGGACATATTTCAGATTATTGCAGCGTTCGAGTTGGATGTAATCCATCTGCAAAACTTCAAAAGGTGCGGTTGGTGTAGCAAACCCTCCTGTAGGAGTTCGTGTCCCTTTTCCAGGATTATACTGCCAACAGATCAAACAGGACTGTACTACCCTTTTGGCTGTGCTAGCAATTTCAGGATGCTCCCAAACTTGTGTAAGCAATTTAGTTATTGCTAGAGCTCCAACATGTGCCAGCCCATGTGCCATTTGAACCATAGGTTGTAAATAGGCCGCAGGCAATTTCCACTTATTCATTTCTTTGTTACGCCAACAACCCTCATCATCTAATATTCCTTCTTTAGACCATTGCTCAAGCTCTTCCACAGAAGCAGATCTCTGTATATCCAATACTTCCTCTCTAGCATCATGCCAACGCTCAGCTTGTGATTTCACTACGTACATGGGTGTAGTGCTTCGCTGCATCGCAGTCTCACGGGCTACGCGGTCTGCAAAGGCATTGCCTTGTCCTATTTTGTCAGTCACTTTCTTGTGTGCGCTACACTTCATAATAGCAACTTTCTTTGGGTATGTAAGTGCAGTCAAGAGATTATGCACTAACTCTCCGTGCATTATCTGCATCCCATGGGATGTAAGAAAGCCTCTTTCCTTCCAGAGTAGGCCAAAATCATGAACCACTCCAAAAGCATAGCGGCTATCCGTGTAAATGTTCACACACAAGTCAGTGCTAAGCTCACACGCTCGTGTCAAAGCTATTAGTTCAGCTGCTTGAGCTGACTTCTGAGGTATGCGAGCTGTTTCCACTACTGTCTCAAGCGTGGTAATTGCATAAGCAGCTGAAGTCGTGCCATCTGGTAACTTCAAACAGGACCCATCAACCCACAGTTCCCCATCTACATCTGGAAGGGGCGTATCTTGCAAATCGATGCGACCCTTTGTCTGTTCCTCAGTAAGGAATATACAATCGTGAGGCTCCTTTGACTGAGACTGAGTCGCAGGATATGGCAACAAAGTGGCTGGGTTCAGTGTCGCACATCTTTTCAAGGTAATATGAGGTGCTAGCAGTGTCAATTCGTATCCTGTCAAACGAGCACTAGTTAAGTGCTGAGTCTTAGTCTGATTCAAAAGGGCATCTACTGCATGGGGTACTAGCACCAACAGTTTGTGTGACAAAACTATCCCTTCACTCTGACGTTTGGACACAGCCGTCGCTGCAACTGAACGGAAACACCCAGGCAATGCACGAGCAACAGGGTCAAGAACTGCAGAAAGGTATGCACAAGGACGCTGTTTGTCCCCGTGTGTCTGTACTAAAACTGACAATGCACATCCTTCTTTCTCATGTACATAGAGTGTAAAAGCCTTCGTGTAATCTGGTGTGCCTAACACTGGTGCAGAGCAAAGAGCTTGTCTCAACTGACAAAAAGCATTTTGACATTCATCTGTCCATGGAAGGGGGATCGGAGTGTTTTTAGTCAAAAGTGCTAGCAAGGGTTTAACAATGTGTGAAAAACCCAATATCCATTGCCTGCAAAACGAAGTCAGACCAATGAATGCACGGACATCTTTCTGCGTGGAAGGTACTGGGGTGTCTAAAATTGCTTGAATGCGATCTGGTGTCAGTGCACGGCCCTCCTTAGACAGAAGGTGTCCTAAATAGTTCACCTTCGGTCTACAATATTGCAATTTCTTTCGTGATACTTTATGGTGGTGTGTAGCAAGAAAAGAAAGCAAAGACAAAGTGCATTTCTCACACTGCTCAGGTGTATCGGCTGCCAACAAGATGTCATCGACATATTGTATGAGAGCCACTCCTTTAGGCAAGGTAAAGGAATCAAGCTGTCTCTTCAATGCTTGACTGTAAATACTAGGACTCTCAGTATAGCCTTGAGGAACTCTACAAAATATGTATGATCTATTATTCAAAGTGAAACCGAACAAATATCGGCTATCAGGATGAATAGGAATCGAGAAGAAAGCGTTCTTCAGATCAATTACAGAAAATGTAGTTGCTGTTGGAGGGACCAGGGTAAGCAATGTCGTTATGTCAGAGACTACAGGGTACTGTGGTACTACAATCTTGTTGACTTCTCTCAAATCGATAATAAATCTATAAATTCTAGTGTCAGTATCTTTTTCAAAATGGGAAGAATCGGACTATTGCAAATATTGTAAGGAACTTCTTCCACAACCCCCACCTTAATTAAATCATGTACAATACGTGTGAGTGCTTCTTCTCCTTCTCGAGAAATTTTATACTGAGGCAGTCTTGGCAATAAAGCGCCCTCCTTGACACTAATATGTACTGGTGGAATAACCATTTGCCCTACATCAGTATCCGAAGTAGCCCACAAAGTACTAGGGAGTGAGGCTAGTGCAATGTCCTCTTTAACAATACAAGATCTCTCAATCATAGGGTAGTTGTCATTCAAAATAACCCGTACTCCTTCCGGAGAACACCTTATCGTAGCCCTGAAATATTTAAGCATATCAAGACCCACAATATTGTCTGGTGTGTTTGGAGAAAGCAAAAACGGACATGGAGCAGTAAACTTATCAATATCAAATGCAAGTGGTTGTGACAATGGGCTAAGGGAAGGTGTTCCATCGAAACCTATCGATGTAATGGTTAAGCCAGACAGGGGAGCCCTTGGAACCAATTGTTTAGACAAGGCGCTACGAGTAGCTCCTGTATCAACCAGAAACTGATCAGTAGAACCCAAAACATGTGCTGTAACATAGGGACCCCTCTGATCTACTGGAACTTCAACTGATTCCTTACCCCATCCTAGGCAATCCTATGCATAAGCAGAATCTTGAAAATCAGAGGGCGCATAGTCAGACATTTGATATTGGTTCCTTCTATCAAAAGTGTTAAACCCATTCTGCCCACGTGTATTAGCATCAAACCGAGCACGATCATTCGCGCTTCCTCTAGGCCCTTGATATCCTGAACGATTTCTCATTTGTCCCCGACCACGTAGATTCTGCTGAGCACGCAGCACTGGACAATCAGAAAGCCAATGTCCAAATTTTTTGCAGTACGCACACTGATCAACAGACAAATTCGAACGGGCAGAGGAAGGAAAGAACGAACCATAAGATCCACGTCCACCTCTATCATTATCTCTAGAAGGCGGACCATAAGCTTGAGCCAACATAACCTTTGTTTTCAACTCTTTAGACTTTTTGTCCTCATTACCTTTGGCTTCTAATTCTTGCCGCTCATAATACTGGGCCATAGTTAAAAGAGAAACTGGAGAAGATGTAGTCCATGAACTCTCACTGGCCTTTAAGCGACTAGCTATTCCTGGCAAAAGGTTTGCGACATATTTATCGACAAACAGATGCCTACCCGTGTCATCTGTCAATGACTGGCCACTAAAATCGTGAAATGCTTCTTCAAAGCGTGTGAAGAAGTCAGAAACTGATTCATCTACCTTTTGCTTGCAAGACGCTAGCACTGTCCAATCTATCTTTTTAGGGGGAATGATCGTCTTTAACTTAACTAATATAGCTGCCGGAAGATTTAAAATTAACTGACACGGTTTCTGTGCAGGTTCTCTATCTTCATCTAACCGCTCTAAATCTTTCCACAATGCTCCAAATGTCGCATTATCATCTATTTTGCGCACAGTTCTCCGCATATCAGGTGGTAATATTAATCCAAAAAACAAATCAATATCCGACAAAGTCATAGTACAAGAGCTGATTGCACCCTCAACTTCCTCATAAAAGGCTGCTGGATTCTTTCGCGGGTCAGGCAATGCATTTTTAAGGGCCATAACATCTGCTCTATTCCAAGGAGTGTAAACCCAATTATAAATAAAGTACCCTTTCGCATTAAGAGAAGTCTTATCATCCTCTGTACCCGTTCCTTTAGGAGGAACATATAAAGGCGTGGCTTCCCGCATGGGTTTCACATGAATTACAACATTCTTATCTGTTTCAGGAGTAGAAGTTCGTGCCATGCTGATCTGAGATGCTAGTGCAGCTGTTTCTGCTGCCTTTTTCTCCTCTCGCAAACGGGCTGCTTCAACACGCAGTTTAATCAAGCGTCTGATCGTGTCAGCCACCTGGGAGAAGACAAAAAGACCGTCACGTAATTGTTTACAATCAGCTGCTACATCATCGGGCTCCACTTCTACCGAATACTTCCTAAATTGTTCAATAACCTCTGCAGCAAATTATCGGTAAAATATATTTGCTCCCTTTCCTGCCATCCTTTTATACTATCTAAAAGTTCAGAAGCAGTGGTAGTACTACGAACGGCTTTACGCGCAGTAGATCTGATGTCAGATGCACGCTCAGCAGATAGCATGGAGCGAGTTTCTCGAGCTTTGTCCTGGTCTGAAAAAGAGTCCTCATCTGACTCATGAGGAGCGGAAGAAAAAATATACGGAGGTGGAGAACGATCTAATAACAAGAAATCATCTTGCGGTTTATTAAGGATAGGATAAAGGGGCTGCCTAACAGCGTATTGGCCAGTTACCTGTAAATGGCGTTCCCTATCTTCCCTCTCCTTAATTTCTTTCATCTCCTTGTTTTTTAACTCTAATGCTTTCGCATAAATGGTCTTTCGCTGTTCTTTGTCAATCAAGGCTTGCTCACGCTTCATTCGCTCACGCACTTCTTTCTCCCACATTCGCACACAATCAAACATATCTTGCCTAGTCTTTCGTTTAAACATACATTGTTCCACATACTGAATTTTTCGCAAATCAAATGACCCATACATAGGCCAACGCAACTCAGGATCTTTACTAGTATATTTGTTCCATAACGTGCAGTACATTATAGAAGAAATACCATACTTAATATACATATCCCTATTAGGCGTCCCCTCCGGGAGAGCTGGTTGTGCTTCGTCAAGTCTCAAATTGGTACAACTACAAAAGCAACACATCCTACGAAGTGTGCTGAAAACAGGCATGCCAAAAAATAGTGCAAAATATGCAGTATTATAATCAAAGTAGCGCTTAAGGTACTCTTCGTACGTTGCGCTGTTCAAACAATTTTAAATAGAGAAAATTCTCCTCATTACCTGCCTATATGTATTCCAATGCATATATAATTTACAAAACAAATTCCAAAATTGGCCAATCATACAAACAAAGCCACAGTAAGTGTTACTAAAACTACCTTACCAATCAAAGGCATCAAACCAAGAGCAAGTGCCGCAAAACGGCTCTTACCAATCAAATGGTGTCCAGGTTCCAACTGCCAAGTTCTCAAATCGACCAAATGGTCACTGCACGGCGAATCAACAGAAGAGATCTCAGTCGAGGACCGGCGCCGCCAGGATGGTCAGATCAGAAAGAAAGGAAAAACGCCATGGGTGCCAAGACTCAGGTCTCCTCAGGCAGCGATCGCGTCCAAGAGCGAGATTCCAATCCTTCGTCGCGACCAGTCCTTCGGGCATCCGAGTCACTGATGAGTCCCACGTTGGGCGCCAATTTGTAGTAGTGAGCCTCAGCAAGGCCTACCAGTGCTTAGGGGTTCACCCTTCTCTGCACAGAGTCCTCAGACACTTAGGAAGAAGTTGGCATAGAAACTGGAATAAGAAAGACAGAGTTTATTAAACCTCATGAGGTGGAGCTAAATTCGCACATCACCCTTCAGTAATGCATGAAGTAGCACACTGAATGGAAGGACCATGGTCCTTTATACCCACACAGGGGCTCAAATGGAGGCGGTACAAACACAAATGCTGGTTTTAGGTACATATAAGGTCATACAGAAAATGCACAGTCGACAAGTGGGTGGAGCTAACAGTTTCTACTTCTAGTAGACACATCCTGACATTTATAAACTCGGAACAGCTGCAAGATCAACTGAGCATGTGCAAAGCAAAAAGAACTAAATATAACTTGTCTCTAGGCAGATTTCAAGAGCAGTTAACAGGAAGGTAGGACAGAGCACATGGCGAGCACATGGTAGCACATGGCAGCCAAAATGGCTGCCAGAAATACAAAATGGATTCCACAAAGCGGACAATTTAGCCTCTGAATACAGGCTGTCTTCAGCCAATGCTTAACTTAATTGCTGCCAAATTACAACACAGGGAGTCCCTAGATCTCTATAGAGAGAGACAAAAGTTGGGACTAGAGTCCCATGGTGGCAGCAGTTTCCCCAAAGATTGGGAAAGGTCTTATGACCATAGAAACCTGAGCAAGATTGTCCCTCCCTACCAGAGTGGGGATGACATCCACAAATGGATAACTGCTCTAGAGAGGGCCTGTAAAGTACAGAGGGTCCCTCAGGAGCAGTGGGCAGCAATCTTGTGGCTCTCCTTTGCAGACAAAGGTAGAGATAAGCTCCTCACTGTTAGAGAGGAGGATGCTGACAATTACAAAGTCTTGAAGAGTGCTCTGATAGATGGGTTTGGCCTAACCACTGAACAGTATAGGTTGAAGTTCAGAGACACCCAAAAGGCTCAGACTCAAGACTGGGTTGATTTTGTAGATTGTGCTACTAAGGCTCTGGAAGGTTGGATACATGGCAACAAGGTGCATGACTTTTTAGGATTGTACAATTTGATTATGAGGGAGCAGATCCTTAATAATTGTCAAAACCAGCTTTTACACCAGTACCTGGTGGACTCTGATCTGACCTCTCCCCAAGAATTGGGAAAGAAGGCAGACAAATGGGTCAGAACCAGAGTAAAGACTAAGAATCAAGGTGGGGATAAATCTAAGGATAAATCCACTACAGGGCCCCAAAAGTCCTCTTCTGGGGGTGGGTCCCAAACTCCTTCCTCTCCTGAAAAGAAACCCTATTGCCAAGTCTGTAAAAAGCCTGGACACTGGAAAACTGATCCCATTTGCCCCAGGATTGGCAATAAAGAAAATGTTCCTCCAACAACTACTACCACCCCTCCTGGTACTACCAGTAGTAATCCTCCAGTTGGGAGTAGTGTACCCAAAAAGTTAGGTGCTTTTGCAAGAGGAACAGAGGTGGGCCCTAGTTTAGACAGGACCCCTCAACAGACTCCTCTGACTCTGATGGTGGTGTAGGAGTTGCCACCTTTACCATGGGTCCCAATGCATTGGGCAGGTACAGACTGGAGCCAATAATTAATGGTCAGAAAGCTGTGGCATTTAGGGACACAGGGGCTAGTGTCACCATGGTGGCAGGGAACCTAGTCCCCCCTCACCAGCTTTTACCTGAGTTTAAATACCAGGTGACCAACATTGATGGTGTCAGAACAGATCACCCCATGGCCATAGTCAATCTCAGCTGGGAAGTGGTCACAGGCCCAAAAAGAGTGGCAGTGTCCCCAACCTTGCCTGTAGATTGCCTGATGGGCAATGATCTGGAAATTTCAGCCTGGGCTGGAGTTGAACACCAAACCCATCTGAGAATGCTGGGCGTCCCTGTAAAGGTTAGTGGGGCTGTGATGGCCACAGCCCAAGCCCAGGGACATTTTGGAGAGATGGAGCCTGGAAGAATGGCCCACTCTCCCCCAAAAGAGAGCACAAGGGTTGAAGAAAAGTCTTCTTCCCTCCAGACAGTAGGTAAGGGTCAGCCTCCTCAGGGAACTGACCCTACCCCTAGTGAAGGAACTGCCCCAGAGGTAGTCAGGCCTGGCCTGGCCACACCCCTGATGGCAGAGGACCCTTCCAAGGTGGTACCCAGTCTGGAGCAGGTAACCTGCCCCTCTCTACCCTGCCTCAGTCAGCCCAGGGCTGCAGAGGTCAGGGAGGTCAGTGGACCCCCAGGGCCCCTGTCCAGAGGAACCCCCATCAGCAGATTAGGGGCACCCAGGCTAGTAGCCCTAGCCAGGTGAAAATTCCTCAACACACTGAGGGATCCCCCATACCTTTGTGTAGGGACCTCCCCAGAAGACTCTGTTAGGCAAGGGCAAACCTGGGACCAAAAGGTTCCAAACCTGCCATGTCCCTCCAGTGGTCCATCCAAAGGGACCCAACCCCCAGCTGTAGGCAGCCAAAGGTTGACCCTTAGAGCACAGTGCAACTCAGTCATGGAAAGACAGGCATACATGGTGACCAGTGATCTGAGGAAGCTGAGACCAACCTTCCTAGGGCCTCACTTCCCTTCTCAGACACCTCACCAGCCTTGTACTTTACCAAAGCACACCACAGGTAGTAATTCCCCATGGTGGAGACCCTCTCATACCCTTAGGGTGAGGGATTGCTTAGTGGACCATAAGATAGGGGGCAACCATGCTAGTGCAGGTGCTTCCTTATATGGCCACTTAGTCAATAAAGGCTCAACTGGCCAAGGTTAGCCTTATCTCCTTTCGTTTGGGGGGGTTATGTAGGAAGGTAGAATCTGACTATATGGTTGCCCCCACTTTTTTCCTGGTGTTTTGCTGGTTTATGACTTAGTTGGACTGGGATCCTGCTATTCAGGGCCCCAGTCTATCTGCTTCCTCTATAAAATGATTTCCATGTGCCTTAGGCACCTCTCTGATTGGAGTCTGGAGTGCCCTTATAAGTCCCTAGTATATGGTATACTATGTACCCAGGGCATAGGTACCTCAGAGGCCTACCAGGGGCTGCAGCATGTATTGTGCCACCCCTGGAAGGCCATCCAAACTGACACCACAGGTCTGCTACAGCAGCATGGGCAAGGTGGTGCATGCACCCCTTACTGTGATATAGGCTACCTATATCACTATATACATACACACATATAAACCTATAAGTCACTCCTATGGCAGGCCTTATCAATCCTGAAGGCAGAGTGCGTGGTTCCTATGTGAGAGGGTGCCCCTGCATGAGCAGGGCCCCTCTGCAGCATTCGGAGACCCTTCTCTGATGCTGTTTGTAGTGCAGCCTGACCATATACTCTTAAGCGCATTATAACCTCGCGTTAAATGCTAACTTTGGGATGGCTGCACGGAAACATGTCGTGTTTGGTGTCAAACATCTTGGAATACTACCCCCCGCCAGTTCTGGTGGCGGGGGTAGCATTCCACCCTTCTAGAGGGAAAGACATGTACACACCGGTATGCCCGGTACTGACTTTCCAAGCTCTGGCATCACAAAATGGATGCCGCTGCCACAGACACGAGTCAGGCCTCCTACTGCTGACCGAAACTCCAGCAGGGGAGGCCTGGACAATAGGTTTCCTGTCCCAGGGAGGTGTGACCACCTCCCCAGACAGGATAGTGTGTATTGGGGCTGGGCGGGAGCACTCTTGGGTGCTTTGAAGTCCTGCACTGGGGGCACATTTGGTGTCCCTGTGCATACCCCAGTTCAAACCGGATCGTGGGCTTCCAGCCCCTGCTTTGGCGTGAACTGGACAAAGGGAAAGGGGTGTAGCCACCCCTCTGCCCTGACCCACCCATAGGTGGGACCACAGAGTAAGTCCAACCCCTAAACTTAGTATAAGTATGGAACCCAGTCCTTAGGACTTTAGATTATCCCTGGACGAAACTCTGACACAGAATCCTGGACCTTCGACGCTCTACTTAAAGATTAGAGGACAGAAGAATCTCCCTTGGGGTCAAGGAGTGACTCCCCTGCTTGGCAGGCACCAAAGAAGCAATTGTCCGTTCTGCATCGCTGAAGCTCCCGTCGGACGCCGAAGTCTTTGCATCACCAGAGGTGGATTTCCAGACTTCCCCGAGGCTGCCCTGAGTCCCCAGCAAAGCTGAGGCCCGTAGCTGTCGTAGGTAATGTGGAACCGTGACCCCTGGACACCGCATGCATTTGCAAGTGCATCCTCTTCTGGGTCTCCCACGAGGTCGTGCTTTGGGCTCCGAGTAGCCCCAGCCTCCAGCACCAACTGCACCGAAGATCACTGGCCTCCACTCCACGAGTGTCCTGTGAGCCAGCTCCACGTGCACTGTCTCGAGGCTCCTTCACGGTTGCTAGCCCGTTGGCTAGTAGCCCTTCACGAAGGCCAATCTTTTTCTACTTGGGCTCCCTGGTTGGTCCAGGCTTGCCCTCACTTACCCTTGCTGGGTGAGTTCCTCAGACCTTGCTGGTCTGCACAATCGTCAATCTTCATCTTCATCAAGACTTGCCGTTGCCAAGGCTTGTTGGGTCCAATCTGGTCGTCGACACCTCAGCACTCGACAGACATCGTGTATCAGCCCGAATCCTGCTCCTGGTCACCGACAACGCCTCCTGGACCACGTGGCTGAAGAGTCAAGATGACCGTCAACCTACCTGAAGCACTCGACATCGGTGGGCATCTGCTCATCGCCTTCCTGGTCACTGGCTAGTGACCCAGACTCTGTCCCCTCTGCTTTCAGGTTCTTCAGAGCTCCGATCCACCCTTGGATCCACCCGGACACTTTTCACTTGGTCGCCAGCAGCACTTTGCAGCAGATCGCCATTCAAATCGACGACGAAACCCGACCCCGAAAGGCACCTATGCACCCGGCTTCCCTGGGTGAGGTAACAAGAGTACTCCGGTGCGCTCGTGGGTAGAGACTCTAGAACGACCTAGTTCTCAAAGGGTTTGCTCCAAGTCCTTCTTTAAGTGTCCCTTTTCTTTAAATTCCAAACCGCGACATTCTCCATAGAAGTTAACGGCGATACGCGGCTGTGTTACTACACTGCACGCGTCCCCCATGGGTCCCCTGTGTCACTACCTTGGGTGGTTCCTTGTGGTCCAAGCACTTCTACAGGCTCTAGGCCTAGTGTCTAGCTCAGTCGTGGTTCTTATACCACTTTATTGGTATATGGTTTGGTACGCCCTAGGGCCCAAACGTGTATTTGTGCTATTACTGTGTTTAAATAACTTATAACTTATGTACTTCGAACTCTAGCCTCATAAAGAGACTAGAGGGGTGTGTTTAGTAATAAATACATATATTTTGAATATATACCTGGTGTGGTGCTCTTTCATTTGGTCACTCAAGAGATTATAGACTGGTAAAACAAGCTGCTTTACATTCCTTCAAGACTTATCCTGAAGGCTGCTCTCCATAGCTACCACTAGGATAGCTTTCAATAAAGGTTGTCTTTAACCTATCTCCAATAAGGGGTTGTTTGGACTGGTGCAAGGTGCCCACTATAATTAGTGGACAGCATATACCAGGCCAACTTCTCACAGTGACCACCTCCCAGACAGGGTTTAGTGTATTGGGGCTGGGTGGGTGCACTCTTAGAGTGCTTTGAAGTCCTGCACTGGGGGAGCAGAAGGCTCCTCTGTGCATATGCCAGTTCAAACCGGCTCAGGGGCTACCTGTCCCTGCTCTGGCGCGAAACTGGACAAAGGGAAGTGGGTGTAGCCACCCACTCCCCTGACCCTCCCATAGGTAGGGTCATAGAGCTAGTCCCTCCCCTTCTTTTGGTATAAGAGGGGGAACCTGTGCATTGCACCCTAGATTTCCCTGGACGACGCTCTACAAGAAGAATCCCAGACCTTCGACGTTCCACTACCTTTGGAAGACTGAAGAATCTCCCTTGGAGTCAAGGAGTGACTCCCCTGCTTGGCAGGCACCAAAAACTACAAACAACAGTCGCAAACTACGCCGCTCCTGCCGGAGTCCGAAGACCCTGCAGCCCAAGAAGTGGATTTCCTGCCTTCTCCAAGGCCATCGTGAGTCCCCAGTGAAGCTGAGGCCAGTGGACCCCAAGAGTAATGAGGAACCGCGACCCCTGGGTACCGTGCACTATTGTCGAGTGCAACCCCTTCACAACGTTCCACGAACTTGTGCTTTGGACCACGTATGGTCCCAGCCTCCAGCAGGAATCCCTCCTAAGATCAGAGGCCTACCACGTCCTGAGTGACCATGGGCCCCTGTGAGCGGATCCTCCCGAGGCATCTTCGCGATCCCTTGCCAGCCGGCTTGCGGGTCCCCAGAAGACTTTCAAAAGAAACCAAAGGGCTCCCCTGGTTGCTCCAGGCCTGCCCTAACTTACCCTTGCTGGGTGAGTTCCACAGACCTTTCTGGTCTGCACCATTGTCTCTTCGCACTTTCCCTGAGACTTGCTGTTACCAAGGCTTGGTGGCTCCAATTGAGTCGCCGACACCGCCATAAGCTGCAGACATCATGGTACACGCCGAATCCAGCTCCTGGTCGTCGACGACGCCTCCTGGACCTCGTGGCTGAAGAATCAAGGCAACAGCGGACGACCTGAATCTTGCGACGACGGTGGGCATCCATCTTCCTTGCCCCGAGTCACTGCCAAGTGACTTTGAACACTGTCCCCTCTGCTTTCAGGTCTTCCATCTTCCGAATCCAGGCTTGGATTCCTCCGGACACTTCTCCTGTTGCCGCAAGCAGCAAGTCTTCACTGGCTCCCATTGAAATCGACGCCGCGACCCGACACCAAAGAACACCTATGCACCCGGCTCCCCATGGTGAGTTAACTTCAGCACTACGGTGCTCCTGTACATGTGGGCCATAGAATTACTTACCCTGTAAGTGACTTGCTTGTAGCTTCCCTCGAAGTGTCCTAAAACTCTAACTTTCCCAGTGCGACTGTCGCACTGACTCGTACCTGGTTCGCGTCTGTGTTAGACACACCGCGTCCAACTCCCTTGCAATACCATCTGTAACCGCCTCCTTCGACTCGTACAAGGACCGATCGGTGTGTTCGCCTCGAACACGCAAGGGACCTTTAACATTGATATTTCAATCGCGTCTGAGTGCATAGACTCGTACAGGATTCGCATCGGTGCCAGGTCACCGCGTCCGTCCCCTGTGGGTCTCCTACAACTACTTGGGGTGGTTCTTGGGGGTCCCTCGATTCTAGATGCCCTAGACCTAGGTCTAGCAAACTAAGATTGTAATATTCAATTGTGCTAACCTTATCCTGATAATATTTGACTTGTACATATGTTCCTATCCTCTAATCTCATAAAGAGATTAGTAGAGAGTGTTTATTAATAAATACATATATATTTGATATATATACCTGTGTGGTGTCTTTTCATTTGGTGATTCAAGAGATTGTGTGGTAAAACAAGCTGCTTTACATTCCTTCAAGACTTAGCCTGAAGGCTGCTCTCCACAGCTACCACTAGGATAGCTTTCTATAAAGGTTGTCTTAAACCTATCTACCATAAGAGTTGAATTGTTCTGGTGCAAGGTGTCCACTTTAATTAGTGAACAGCATATACCAGGCCATCTTCTCACACCCAGCCAGACTAAAGTCGAAAAACAGTGAAGCATCAGCAAAAAGTGGGGGTACCCATGTGAAGCAGATCCTACTCTCCTACAGAAAGATGCAGGAGGGGTGCAGAAAGAATGAAGAGATGTGCAGAAAGAAGCAAGAGAAGTGCAGAAAGAGGGAAGATGAGTGCAGAAAGAGACAACATGGGTGCAGAAAGAAGGAAGAGAGGTGCAGAAAGAGTCAGAAGTGCAGAAAGAAGCAACAGAGGTACAGAAGGAGGCAAGAGAACTGCAGAAAGAGGCAAGAAAGTTGCAGAAACAGGCAAAAGAGGTGCAGAAAAAGGCAAGAGAGGTGCAGAAAGAGGCAGGAGAGGTGCACAAAGAGGCAAAAGGGATACAGAAAGAGGCAAGAGGGGTACATAAAGAAGCAAGAGTAGTGCAGAAAGAAGCAACAGAGGTGCTGAAATAGGCAAGAGGGGTTCAGAAAGAGGCAAGAGAAGTACAGAAAGAAGCAACAGAGGTGCCGAAAGAGGCAAGAGAAGTGCAGAAAAAGGCAATAAAGGTGCAGAAAGAGGGAACAGGGGTGCAGAAAGAGGTAAAAGGGATACAGACATTTTCAAAAGAGGTGCAGAAAGAAGCAAGAGCAGTGCAGAAAGAAGCAAGAGAAGTGCAGAAAGAAGCAAGAGAGGTGGAGAAATAGGGAAGAGGTATGCAGAAAGAGCAAAGAAGGATGCAGAAATTTGCAAAAGAGGTGCAGAAAGAAGCAAGAGCAGTGCAGAAAGAACCAACAGCGGTGCAAAAATAGGCAAGAGGGGTGCAGAAAGAGGTAGGAGGTGCACAAAGTGGTAAGAGGGGAACAGAAACATGCAGGAGGGGTGCAGAAAGAAGGAAGAGAAGGGCAGAAAGAAGCCACAGCGGTGCTGAAAGAGGCACGAAGGGTGCAGAAAGAGGCAAGAGAAGTGCAGAAAGAAGCAACAGAGGTACGGAAAGAGGCAAAAGAGGTGCAGAAACAGGCAGGAAAGGTGCAGAAAGAGGGAACAGGGGTGCAGAAAGAGGCAAGAGAGATGCAGAAAGAGGGAAGAGGGGTGCAGAAAGAAGCAAGTGAGGTGCAGAAAGGGGCAACAGAGGTACAGAAAGACTCAAGAGAGGTGCAGAAACAACCAAGAGAAGTGCAGAAAGAAGCAAGAGAATTGCTGAAAAAAGCAACAGAGGTGTAGAATGAAGCAAGAGAAGTGCAGAAAGAGGCAAGTGAGGTGCAGAAAGAGGCAGGAAATGTGCAGAAAGAGGGGACGGGTGCAGAAAGAGGCAAGAGAGGTGCAGAAAGAGGGAAGAGGGGTGAAGAAAGAGGCAAGAGGGGTGCAGAAAGAAGCAAGTGAGGAACAGAAAGAGGCAAGAGAGGTACAGAAAGAGGCAAGAGAGGTGCAGAAACAGGCAAGAGAAGTACATAAAGAGACAAGAGAATTGCTGAAAGAAGCAACAGAGGTGTAGAAAAAAGCAAGAGAAGTGCAGAAAGAGGCAAGTGAGGTGCAGAAAGAGGCAAGAGAGGTGCAGAAAATGGCAAGAGAACTGCAGAAAGAGGCAAGAGGGATGCCTAAAAGGGAAGAAGGTACAGAAAGAAGCAAGAGAGGTGCAAAAAGAAGCAAGAGCAGTGCAGAAAGATCCAACAGAGGTACAGAAAGAGGCAAGAGGGGCACAGAAATAGGCAAGAAAAGTGCAGAAAGAAACAAAAGAGGTACAAAAAGAGGCAAGAGAACTGCAGAAAAAGGAAAGAGAGGTGCAGAAAGAGGCAGGAGAGGTGCACAAAGAGGCAAAAGGTGTACACAAAGGGGCAAGAGGGGTGCAGAAAGAAGCAAGAGAAGTGCAGAAAGAAGCAACAGAGGTGCCGAAAGAGGCAAGAGGGCTGCAGAAAGAGGCACGAGAAGTGCAGAAAGAAGCAGCAGAGGTGCCAAAAGTGGCAAGAGAGGGGCAGAAACAGGCAAGAAAGGTGAAGAAAGAGGGAACAGGGGTGAAGAAAGAGGTAAGAGGTATACAAAAATTTGCAAGAGAGGTGCAGAAGGAAGCATGAGCAGTGCAGAAAGAAGCAAGAGAAGTGCAGAAAGAAGCAAGAGAGGTGGAGAAATAGGGAAGAGGGTGCAGAAAGAGGCAAGAGGGATGCAGAAATATGCAAAAGAGGTGCAGAAAGAAGCAAGAGCAGTGCAGAAAGAAACAACAGAGGTGTAAAAAGAAGCAAGAGGGGTGCACAAAGAGGTAGGAGAGGTGCACAAAGAGGCAAGAGGGGTACAGAAAGTGGCAGCAGGGGTGCAGAAAGAAGGAAGAGAAGGGCAGAAAGAAGCCACAGCGGTGCTGAAAGAGGCACAAAGGGTGCAGAAAGAGGCAAGAGAAGTGCAGAAAGAAGCAACAGAGGTACGGAAAGAGGCAAAAGAGGTGCAGAAACAGGCAGGAAAGGTGCAGAAAGAGGGAACAGGGGTGCAGAAAGAGGCAAGAGAGATGCAGAAAGAGGGAAGAGGGGTGCAGAAAGAAGCAAGTGAGGTGCAGAAAGGGGCAACAGAGGTACAGAAAGACTCAAGAGAGGTGCAGAAACAAGCAAGAGAAGTGCAGAAAGAGGCAAGAGAATTGCTGAAAAAGCAACAGAGGTGTAGAATGAAGCAAGAGAAGTGCATAAAGAGGCAAGTGAGGTGCAGAAAGAGGCAGGAAATGTGCAGAAAGAGGGAACAAGGGTATAGAATGAGGCAAGAGAGATGCAGAAAGAGGGAAGAGGGATGCAGAAAGAGGCAAGAGAGGTGCAGAAAGAAGCAAGTGAGGTGCAGAAAGAGGCAAGAGAGGTGCAGAAAGATGCAAGAGAGGTGCAGAAACAAGCAAGAGAAGTGAAGAAAGAGGCAAGAGAATTGCTGAAAGAAGCAACAGAGGTGTAGAAAGAAGCAAGAGAAGTGCAGAAAGAGGCAAGTGAGGTGCGGAAAGAGGCAAGAGAGGTGCAGAAAAATACAAGCAAACTGCAGAAAGAGGGATGCAAAAAGTGAAGAAGGGTACAGAAAGAAGCAAGAGAGGTGCAGAAAGAACCAACAGTGGTGCAGAAAGAGGCAAGAGGGGTACAGAAAGAGGCAAGAAAAGTACAGAAAGAAGCAAGTGAGGTACAGAAAGAGGCTAGATAATTGCAGATAAAGGCAAAAGATGTGCAGAAAGAGGCAGGAGAGGTGCACAAAGAGGCAAAAGGGGTGCAGAAAGAGGCAAGAGGGGTGCAGAACGAAGCAAGAGAAGTTCAGATAGCAACATAGGTGCTGAAAGAGGCAAGAGGGGTTCAGAAAGAGGCAAGAGAAGTGCCAAAAGCAGCAACAGAGGTGTCGAAAGAGGCAAGAGAGGTGCAGAAAAAGGCAAGGAAGGTACAGAAAGAGGGAACAGGGGTGTAGAAAGAGGTAAAAGGGATACAGAAATTTGCAAAAGAGATGCAAAAAAAAGCAAGAGCAGTGCAGAAAGAAGCAAGAGCAGTGCAGAAAGAACCAATAGAGGTGCAAAAATAGGCAAGAGGGGTGCAGAAAGAGGTAGGAGGTGCACAACGAGGCAAGAGGGGTACAGAAAGTGGCAGCAGGGGTGCAGAAAGAAGGAAGAGAAGGGCAGAAAGAAGCCACAGCGGTGCTGAAAGAGGCACAAAGGGTGCAGAAAGAGGCAAGAGAAGTGCAGAAAGAAGCAACAGAGGTACGGAAAGAGGCAAAGAGGTGCAGAAACAGGCAGGAAAGGTGCAGAAAGAGGGAACAGGGGTGCAGAAAGAGGCAAGAGAGATGCAGAAAGAGGGAAGAGGGGTGCAGAAAGAAGCAAGTGAGGTGCAGAAAGGGGCAACAGAGGTACAGAAAGACTCAAGAGAGGTGCAGAAACAAGCAAGAGAAGTGCAGAAAGAGGCAAGAGAATTGTTGAAAAAAGCAACAGAGGTGTAGAATGAAGCAAGAGAAGTGCAGAAAGAGGCAAGTGAGGTGCAGAAAGAGGCAGAAAATGTGCAGAAAGAGGGAACAAGGGTATAGAATGAGGCAAGAGAGATGCAGAAAGAGGGAAGAGGGATGCAGAAAGAGGCAAGAGAGGTGCAGAAAGAAGCAAGTGAGGTGCAGAAAGAGGCAAGAGAGGTGCAGAAAGACGCAAGAGAGGTGCAGAAACAAGCAAGAGAAGTGAAGAAAGAGGCAAGAGAATTGCTGAAAGAAGCAACAGAGGTGTAGAAAGAAGCAAGAGAAGTGCAGAAAGAGGCAAGTGAGGTGCGGAAAGAGGCAAGAGAGGTGCAGAAAAATACAAGCAAACTGCAGAAAGAGGGATGCAAAAAGTGAAGAAGGGTACAGAAAGAAGCAAGAGAGGTGCAGAAAGAACCAACAGTGGTGCAGAAAGAGGCAAGAGGGGTACAGAAAGAGGCAAGAAAAGTACAGAAAGAAGCAAGTGAGGTACAGAAAGAGGCTAGATAATTGCAGATAAAGGCAAAAGGGGTGCAGAAAGAGGCAAGAGGGTGCAGAACGAAGCAAGAGAAGTTCAGATAGCAACAGAGGTGCTGAAAGAGGCAAGAGGGGTTCAGAAAGAGGCAAGAGAAGTGCCAAAAGCAGCAACAGAGGTGCCGAAAGAGGCAAGAGAGGTGCAGAAAAAGGCAAGGAAGGTACAGAAAGAGGGAACAGGGGTGTAGAAAGAGGTAAAAGGGATACAGAAATTTGCAAAAGAGATGCAAAAAAAAGCAAGAGCAGTGCAGAAAGAAGCAAGAGCAGTGCAGAAAGAACCAATAGAGGTGCAAAAATAGGCAAGAGGGGTGCAGAAAGAGGTAGGAGGTGCACAACGAGGCAAGAGGGGTACAGAAAGTGGCAGCAGGGGTGCAGAAAGAAGGAAGAGAAGGGCAGAAAGAAGCCACAGCGGTGCTGAAAGAGGCACAAAGGGTGCAGAAAGAGGCAAGAGAAGTGCAGAAAGAAGCAACAGAGGTACGGAAAGAGGCAAAAGAGGTGCAGAAACAGGCAGGAAAGGTGCAGAAAGAGGGAACAGGGGTGCAGAAAGAGGCAAGAGAGATACAGAAAGAGGGAAGAGGGGTGCAGAAAGAAGCAAGTGAGGTGCAGAAAGGGGCAACAGAGGTACAGAAAGACTCAAGAGAGGTGCAGAAACAAGCAAGAGAAGTGCAGAAAGAGGCAAGAGAATTGCTGAAAAAAGCAACAGAGGTGTAGAATGAAGCAAGAGAAGTGCAGAAAGAGGCAAGTGAGGTGCAGAAAGAGGCAGGAAATGTGCAGAAAGAGGGAACAAGGGTATAGAATGAGGCAAGAGAGATGCAGAAAGAGGGAAGAGGGATGCAGAAAGAGGCAAGAGAGGTGCAGAAAGAAGCAAGTGAGGTGCAGAAAGAGGCAAGAGAGGTGCAGAAAGACGCAAGAGAGGTGCAGAAACAAGCAAGAGAAGTGAAGAAAGAGGCAAGAGAATTGCTGAAAGAAGCAACAGAGGTGTAGAAAGAAGCAAGAGAAGTGCAGAAAGAGGCAAGTGAGGTGCGGAAAGAGGCAAGAGAGGTGCAGAAAAATACAAGCAAACTGCAGAAAGAGGGATGCAAAAAGTGAAGAAGGGTACAGAAAGAAGCAAGAGAGGTGCAGAAAGAACCAACAGTGGTGCAGAAAGAGGCAAGAGGGGTACAGAAAGAGGCAAGAAAAGTACAGAAAGAAGCAAGTGAGGTACAGAAAGAGGCTAGATAATTGCAGATAAAGGCAAAAGGGGTGCAGAAAGAGGCAAGAGGGGTGCAGAACGAAGCAAGAGAAGTTCAGATAGCAACAGAGGTGCTGAAAGAGGCAAGAGGGGTTCAGAAAGAGGCAAGAGAAGTGCCAAAAGCAGCAACAGAGGTGCCGAAAGAGGCAAGAGAGGTGCAGAAAAAGGCAAGGAAGGTACAGAAAGAGGGAACAGGGGTGTAGAAAGAGGTAAAAGGGATACAGAAATTTGCAAAGAGATGCAAAAAAAGCAAGAGCAGTGCAGAAAGAAGCAAGAGCAGTGCAGAAAGAACCAATAGAGGTGCAAAAATAGGCAAGAGGGGTGCAGAAAGAGGTAGGAGGTGCACAACGAGGCAAGAGGGGTACAGAAAGAGGGAGGAGGGGTGCAGAAAGAAGGAAGAGAAGTGCAGAATGAAACAAAAGAGAGGGAGAAAGAGGTAAGAAAGGTGCAGAAAGAAGAAAGAGAAGTGCAGAAAGAAGCAACAGAGGTATGGATACAGGCGAGAGAGGTGCAGAAACAGGCAGGAAAGGTGCAGAAAGAGGGGACGGGTGCAGAAAAAAGCAAGTGAGGTGCAGAAAGAGGCAAGAGAGATACAGAAAGAGGCAAGAGAGGTACAGAAACAGGCAAGAAAAGTGCAGAAAGAGGGAAGAGAATTGCTGAAAGAAGCAGCAGAGGTGTAGAAAGAAGCAAGAGAAGTGCAGAAAGAGGCAAGTGAGGTGCAGAAAGAGGCAAGAGAGGTGCAGAAAAAAGGCACGAGAACTGCAGAAAGAGGCAAGAGGGATGTGAAAAAGGAAGAAGGGTGCATAAAGAAGCAAGAGAGGTGCAGAAAGAAGCAAGAGCAGTGCAGAAAGATCCAACAGAGGTGCAGAAAGAGACAAGAGGGGCACAGAAAGAGGTAAGAAAAGTGCAGAAAGAAGCAAAAGAGGCAAGAGAACTGCAGACAAAGGCAAGAGAGGTGTAGAAAGAGGCAGGAGAGGTGCACAAAGAGGCAAAAGGTGTACAGAAAGAGGCAAGAGGGGGGCAGAAAGAAGCAAGAGAAGTGCAGAAAGAAGAAACAGAGGTGCGGAAAGAAGCAAGAGGGGGGACAAATAGGTAAGAGGGGTGCAGAAAGAGAAAAGAGGGATGCAGAAATACACAAAAGAGGTGCCTAAAGAAGCAAGAGCAGGGCAGAAAGAACCAACGGAGATGTAAAAAGAAGCAAGAGGGGTGCAGAAAGAGGTAGAAGAGGTTCACAAAGAGGAAATAGGGGTACAGAAAGAGGCAGTAGGGGTGCAGAAAGAAGAAAGAGAAGTGCGGAAAGAAGCAACAGAGGTGCTGAAAGAGGCACGAAGGGTACAGAAAGAGGCAAGAGAAGTGCATAAAGAAGCAACAGAGGTACAGAAAGAGGCAAGAAAGGTGCAGAAAGAGGGAACAAGGGTACAGAAAGAGGCAAGAGAGATGCAGAAAGAGGGAAGAGGGATGCAGAAAGGGGCAAGAGGGGTGCAGAAAGAAGCAAGTGAGTTGCAGAAAGAGGCAACAGAGGTGCAGAAAGATGCAAGAGAGGTGCAGAAAGAAGCAAGAGAGGTGCAGAAAGAAACAAGAGGCGTGCAGAAAGAAGCAAGAGAGTTACAGAAAGAGGGAAGATGAGTGCATAAAGAGACAACAGGGGTGCCGAAAGAAGCAAGAGAGGTGCAGAAAGAAGCAAAAGAAGTGCAAAAAGAAGCAACAGAGGTGCAGAAGGAGGCAAGAGAACTGCAGTAAGAGGCAAGAAAGTTGCAGAAACAGGCAAAAGAGGTGCAGAAAGAGGGAAGAGGGATGCAAAAAAAGGCAGGGGAAGTGCAGAAACAGGAAAGAAAGGTGTAGAAAAAGGGAACAGGGGTGCAGAAAGAGGTAAGAGGGATACAGAAATTTGCAAGAGAGGTGCAGAAGGAAGCAAGAGCAGTGCAGAAAGAAGCAAGAGAAGTGCGGAAAGAAGCAAGAGAGGGGGACAAATAGGTAAGCGGGGTGCAGAAAGAGACAAGAGGGATGCAGAAATACACAAAAGAGGTGCCGAAAGAAGCAAGATCAATGCAGAAAGAACCAACATAGGTGCAAAAAGAAGCAAGAGCGGTGCAGAAAGAGGTAGAAGAGGTTCACAAAGAGGCAAGAGGGGTGTGAGAAGTTGGCCTGGCATATGCTGTTCACTAATTAAAGTGGACACCTTGCACCAGAACAATTCGACTCTTATGGTAGATAGGTTTAAGACAACCTTTATAGAAAGCTATCCTAGTGGTAGCTGTGGAGAGCAGCCTTCAGGCTAAGTCTTGAAGGAATGTAAAGCAGCTTGTTTTACCACACAATCTCTTGAATCACCAAATGAAAAGACACCACACAGGTATATATATCAAATATATATGTATTTATTAATAAACACTCTCTACTAATCTCTTTATGAGATTAGAAGTCAGGAACATATGTACAAGTCAAATATTATCAAAATAAGTTTAGCACAATCGAATATCACAATCTTAGTTTGCTAGACCTAGGTCTAGGGCATCTAGAATCGAGGGACCCCCAAGAACCACCCCAGGTAGTTGTAGGAGACCCACAGGGGACGGACGCGGTGACCTGGCACCGGTGCGAGTCCTGTGCGAGTCTATGCGCTCAGACGCGATTGAGATTTCAATGTTAAAGGTCCCTTGCGTGTTCGAGGCGAACACACCGATCGGTCCTTGTATGAGTCGAAGGACGCGGTCACAGATAGAGTTGCAAGGGAGATGGACGCGCTGTGTCTAACACAGACGCGAACCTTGTGCGAGTCAGTGCAATGGAGATCTCAGAGTTACAGGCCCTTTGTGTGTTCGAGGCGAACACCGATCGGACTCAGTACGAGTCGAAGGATACAGTTTTAGATAGTGTTACAAAGGAGATGGACGCGGTGTGTCTAACACAGACGCGAACCCTGTACGAGTCAGCGCAATTGTCGCACTTAGAAAGTTAGAGTTTTAGGACACTTCTAGGGAAGCTACAAGCAAGTCACTTACAGGGTAAGTAGTTCTAGGGCCCACACCCACAGGAGCACCGTAGTGCTTGAAGTTACCTCACCCAGGGGAGCCGGGTGCATAGGTGTTCTTTGGTGTCGGGTCGCGGCGTCGTTTTCAATGGGAGCCAGTGAAGACTTGCTGCTTGCGGCGACAGGAGAAGTGTCCGGAGGAATCCAAGCCTGGATTCGGAAGATGGAAGACCTGAAAGCAGAGGGGACAGTGTTCAAAGTCACTTGGCAGTGACTCGGGGCAAGGAAGATGGATGCCCACCGTCGTCGCAAGATTCAGGTCGTTTGCAGTTGCCTTGACTCTTCAGCCACGAGGTCCAGGAGGCGTCGACGACGACCAGGAGCTGGATTCAGCGTGTACCACGATGTCTGCAGCTTACTGCGGTGTCGGCGACTCGATCGGAGCCAACAAGCCTTGGTAACAGCAAGTCTTGGGGAACGTGTGAAGAGGCAATGGTGCAGACCAGCAAGGTCTGTGGGACTCACCCAGCGAGGGTAAGTCAGGGCAGGCCTGGAGCAACCAGGAGAGCCCTTTGGTTTCTTTAGAAAGTCTTCTGGGGACCCACAAGCCTGGCTGGCAAGGGATCGCAAAGACGCCTCGGGAGGATTCGCTCACAGGGGCCCACGGTCACTCGGGATGTGGTAGGCCTCTGATCTTTGGAGGGATTCCTGCTGGAGGCTGGGACCACACGTGGTCCAAAGCACAAGTTCGTGGAACGTTGTGAAGGGGTTGCACTCGACAATAGTGCACGGTACCCAGGGGTCGCGGTTCCTCATTACTCTTGGGGTCCACTGGCCTCAGCTTCGCTGGGGACTCACGATGGCCTTTGAGAAGTCAGGAAATCCACTTCTTGGGCTGCAGGGACTTCGGACTCCGGCGGGAGCGGCATAGTTTGCGACCGTCGTTTGTAGTTTTTGGTGCCTGCCAAGCAGGGGAGTCACTCCTTGACTCCAAGGGAGATTCTTCAGTCTTCCAAAGGTAGTGGAACGTCGAAGGTCCGGGATTCTTCTTCAGAGCGTCGTCCAGGGAAATCTAGGGTGCTATGCACAGGTTCCCCCTCTTATACTAAAAGAAAGGGAGGGACTAGCTCTATGACCCTACCTATGGGAGGGTCAGGGGAGTGGGTGGCTACACCCACTTCCCTTTGTCCAGTTTCACGCCAGAGCAGGGGCAGGTAGCCCCTGAGCCGGTTTGAACTGGCATATGCACAGAGGAGCCTTCTGCTCCCCCAGTGCAGGACTTCAAAGCACTCTAAGAGTGCACCCACCCAGCCCCAATACACTAAACCCTGTCTGGAAGGTGGTCACACCCCTTGGGACAGGATATCTATTGTTGGGCTTCCTCCACTGCGAGTGTTGGTCATCAGCAGGAGGGCAGCCCAGTGTCTGTGACTGGTGGCATCCATTTTGTGATGCCAGGGCTCTGCAGGATTCTACCGCGTTTCCACAGTAGGTACATGTCTATCCCTCTAGAAGGGTGGAATGCTACCCCCGCCGCCAGGACTGGCGGGGGGGTAGTATTCCAAGATGTTTGACACCAAACACGACATGTTTCGATGCAGCCATTCCAAAGTTAGCATTTTACCGCGAGGATATAATGCACTTAAAAGTATATGGTTTAACCGCATCCACAAACAGCACCAGAGAATGGACTCTGAGAGCTGCAGAGGGGCCCTGCTCAGGCAGAGGCACCCCCTCACATAGAAGCCAAGCACCCTGCCCTCAGGATTGATAGGGCCTGCCTTAGGGGTGACTGATAGGTTTATATGTGTGTGTAGGAGAGATATAGGGAACCTATATCTCAGTGAGGAGTGCTAGCACCACCTCACCCAGGCTGCAGTAGCAGGCCTGTGGTGTCAGATTTAGTCTGCTTCCCAGGGGTGGCATAATACATGCTGCAGCCCCTGGTAGGCCTGTGAAGTACCTATGCCCTTAGTACCTAAGGTACCATATACTAGGGACTCATAAGGTACCACAGTATCCAATCACTAGTGCACCTAGAGTGCACTCCAAGTCGTTTAAAGAGAAAGCAGATAGGCTGGGGACCTGAATAGCAGGTTCCCAGCCAAACTAAGTCAAAAACCAACAAAACACCAGGAAAAAAGTGGGGGCAACCATGTAGTCAGATTCCACCTTCCTACATAACCCCCCCAAACGAAAGGAGATGAGGCTAACCTTGTCCAGGTGAGCCTGTATTTACTGAGTGGCCATATAAGGAAGTACCTGCACTAGCATGGTTACCCCCTGTCTTATGGTCCACTAAGTTATCCCTCACCCTAAGGGTATGAGAGGGTCTCCACCATGGGGAATTACTACCTGTGGGGTGTTTTGGTAAAGGACAAGGCTGATGAGGTGTCTGAGCAGGGAAGTGAGACCCTAGGGAAGTTGGTCTCAGTTTCCTCAGATCACTGGTCACCATGTATGCCTGTCTTTCCATGACTGAGCTGCACTTTGCTCTAAGGGTCAACCTTTGGCTGCCTACAGCTGGGGGTTGGGTCCCTTTGGGTGGAACACTGGAGGGACATGGCAGGTTTGGAACCTTTTGGTTCCAGGTTTGCCCTTGCCTAACAGAGTCCTTCTGGGGAAGGTCCCTACACAAAGGTATGGGGGATCCCTCAGTGTGTGGAGGAATTTTCACCTGGCTAGGGCTACTAGACTGGGTGCCCCTAATCTGCTGATGGGGGGTTCCTCTGGACAGGGGGCCCTGTGGGGTCCACTGACCTCCCTGACCTCTGCAGCCCTGGGCTGACTGAGGCAGGGTAGAGAGGGGCAGGTTACCTGCTCCAGACTGGGTACCACCTTGGAAGGGTCCTCTGCCATCAGGGGTGGGGCCAGGCCAGGCCTGACTACCTCTGGGGCAGTTCCTTCACTAGGGGTAGGATCAGTTCCCTGAGGAGGCTGACCCTTACCTGCTGTCTGGGGGAAGGAGACTTTTCTTCAACCCCTGTGCTCTCTTTTGGGGGAGAGTGGGCCATTCTTCCAGGCTCCATCTCTCCAGCATTTCCCTGGGCTGGGGCTGTGGCCATCACAGCCCCACTAGCTTTTTCAGGGACGCCTAGCATCTTCAGATGGGTTTGGTGTTCAACTTCAGCCCAGGCTGAAATTTCCAGATCATTGCCCATCAGGCAATCTACAGGCAAGTTGGGGGACACTGCCACTCTTTTTGGGCCTGTGACCCCCTCCCAGCTGAGATTGACTATGGCCATGGGGTGATCTGTCCTGACACCATCAATGTTGGTCACCTGGTACTTAAACTCAGGTAAAAGCTGGTGAGGGGGACTAGTTTCCCTGCCACCATGGTGACACTAGCCCCTGTGTCCCTGAATGCCACAGCCTTCTGACCATTAATCATTGGCTCCAGTCTGTACCTGCCCAATGCAATGGGACCCATGGTAAAGGTGGCAAATCCTATACCACCATCAGAGTCTGAGGAGTCTGTTGAGGGGGACCTGTCTAAACTAGGGCCCACCTCTGTTCCCCTTGCAAAAGCACCTAACTTTTTGGGCGCACTACTCCCAACTGGAGGATTACTACTGGTAGTACCAGGAGGGGTGGTAGTAATAGCTGGAGGAACAGTTTCTTTATTGCCAATCCTGGGGCAACTGGGATCAGTTTTCCAGTGTCCAGGCTTTTTACAGACATGGCAATATGGTTTCTTTTCAGGAGAGGAAGGAGTTTGGGACCCACCCCCAGAAGAGGACTTTTGGGGCCCTGTAGTGGACTTATCCTTAGATTTATCCCCACCTTTCTCTTGGGACTTGGTAGAATCTTTCTTCTGGTCACCACCCTGATTCTTAGGCCTCACCCTGGTTCTGACCCATTTGTCTGCCTTCTTTCCCAATTCTTGGGGAGAGGTCAGATCAGAGTCCACCAGGTACTGGTGCAAAAGCTGGTTTTGACAGTTATTAAGGATCTGCTCCCTCATAATCAAATTGTACAATCCTTTGAGATCAGTAACCCTACTGCCAATCAGCCAACCCTCCAGAGCCTTGGTTGCACAATCTACAAAGTCAGTCCAGTCCTGAGTCTGTGCCTTCTGGGTGTCTCTGAACTTCAACCTGTACTGCTCAGTGGTTAAGCCAAACCCATCTATCAGTGCACTCTTCAGGACTTCATAGTTATCAGCATCCTCTTCTCTAACAGTGAGGAGCTTGTCTCTACCTTTATCTGAAAAGGAGAGCCACAAGATTGCTGCCCACTGCCTTTGGGGGACCTGCTGTACTCTACAGGCCCTCTCCATAGCAGTTATCCACTTGTGGATATCATCCCCACTCTGGTAGGGAGGAACAACCTTGCTCAGGTTCCTATGGTCTGGAATAGATTCTCTGCCTCTAGGGACACTGTTGCTGCCACCAAGGGGTTCTAACCCCTCTCTTCTAGAAGCTCTCTGGATCTCCAGGGCTTCTCTATCCAGTGCCAACTGCTTGGTTCTGAGGGCAACTCTTGCTTCCTCATACTGCAGCAGTTTGCACATTCTTTCAGAGGAGGTCTCTCTTATGGGAAAGTATGAGTTCCTCTGGTGGACAAATTCTCTGCCAGAGTGATAAGAGTGCTCAGATTCCCTGGAAGGGGACCTATGCCTCTCCTCCACTCTGTCAGCTCTCTTAGGGAGAATTCCTCTGTCCTTTTCAGGCCCCTTGAGGCCTGGCCCTTCAATCACAGAGTCCTGGTCATTCTGATTTTCATCATCTGACCCAGATACTGTAATTGACCCACCCACTGATTCAGACCCATTAGCTCCTAGAGCCAATCTAAGATCATCTGCTGTCAGCAGATCTATCAGGTGTAGGGTTGAGGGACTCTGTCCTAGCCTCAGGTGTCTTTCAACACACATGGCTCTCAAGTCAGAGAAAGCCATGTCCTTATACTGAGGCTGAGTGGATCCACTGGTTCCACCCTTTAAGGACATTCTAGTGTTGTGCAGTGTTGTACTACCTACACTAGTTTGTGGCCTACTGATACTAGCTTGAGCTGTAGAAAGGGTGTGCTATCCCTTGGCACACAGCTCTAAGTTCAGTAGAACTTATTGATACTAAGCTTGACTTTATATGTACCTTAAGTACCTATAGTGGTTTTCAGTTAGTAATTCAAATAGAGATTTTCTGGTAAAACAATAGCAAGCTGGAATCCCACACGCTGCCCACCAATGTGAGAAGTTGGCCTGGTATATGCTGTTCACTAATTAAAGTGGACACCTTGCACCAGAACAATTCGACTCTTATGGTAGATAGGTTTAAGACAACCTTTATAGAAAGCTATCCTAGTGGTAGCTGTGGAGAGCAGCCTTCAGGCTAAGTCTTGAAGGAATGTAAAGCAGCTTGTTTTACCACACAATCTCTTGAATCACCAAATGAAAAGACACCACACAGGTATATATATCAAATATATATGTATTTATTAATAAACACTCTCTACTAATCTCTTTATGAGATTAGAGGTCAGGAACATATGTACAAGTCAAATATTATCAAAATAAGTTTAGCACAATCGAATATCACAATCTTAGTTTGCTAGACCTAGGTCTAGGGCATCTAGAATCGAGGGACCCCCAAGAACCACCCCAGGTAGTTGTAGGAGACCCACAGGGGACGGACGCGGTGACCTGGCACCGGTGCGAGTCCTGTGCGAGTCTATGCGCTCAGACGCGATTGAGATTTCAATGTTAAAGGTCCCTTGCGTGTTCGAGGCGAACACACCGATCGGTCCTTGTACGAGTCGAAGGACGCGGTCACAGATAGAGTTGCAAGGGAGATGGACGCGCTGTGTCTAACACAGACGCGAACCTTGTGCGAGTCAGTGCAATGGAGATCTCAGTGTTACAGGCCCTTTGTGTGTTCGAGGCGAACACCGATCGGACTCAGTACGAGTCGAAGGATACAGTTCTAGATAGTGTTACAAAGGAGATGGACGCGGTGTGTCTAACACAGACGCGAACCCTGTACGAGTCAGCGCAATTGTCGCACTTAGAAAGTTAGAGTTTTAGGACACTTCTAGGGAAGCTACAAGCAAGTCACTTACAGGGTAAGTAGTTCTAGGGCCCACACCCACAGGAGCACCGTAGTGCTGAAGTTACCTCACCCAGGGGAGCCGGGTGCATAGGTGTTCTTTGGTGTCGGGTCGCGGCGTCGTTTTCAATGGGAGCCAGTGAAGACTTGCTGCTTGCGGCGACAGGAGAAGTGTCCGGAGGAATCCAAGCCTGGATTCGGAAGATGGAAGACCTGAAAGCAGAGGGGACAGTGTTCAAAGTCACTTGGCAGTGACTCGGGGCAAGGAAGATGGATGCCCACCGTCGTCGCAAGATTCAGGTCGTTCGCGGTTGCCTTGACTCTTCAGCCACGAGGTCCAGGAGGCGTCGACGACGACCAGGAGCTGGATTCGGCGTGTCCCACGATGTCTGCAGCTTACTGCGGTGTCGGCGACTCGATCGGAGCCAACAAGCCTTGGTAACAGCAAGTCTCGGGGAAAGTGTGAAGAGGCAATGGCGCAGACCAGCAAGGTCTGTGGGACTCACCCAGCGAGGGTAAGTCAGGGCAGGCCTGGAGCAACCAGGGGAGCCCTTTGGTTTCTTTAGAAAGTCTTCTGGGGACCCACAAGCCGGCTGGCAAGGGATCGCGAAGACGCCTCGGGAGGATTCGCTCACAGGGGCCCACGGTCACTCGGGACGTGGTAGGCCTCTGATCTTAGGAGGGATTCCTGCTGGAGGCTGGGACCACACGTGGTCCAAAGCACAAGTTCGTGGAACGTTGTGAAGGGGTTGCACTCGACAATAGTGCACGGTACCCAGGGGTCGCGGTTCCTCGTTACTCTTGGGGTCCACTGGCCTCAGCTTCGCTGGGGACTCACGATGGCCTTTGAGAAGTCAGGAAATCCACTTCTTGGGCTGCAGGGACTTCGGACTCCGGCGGGAGCGGCGTAGTTTGCGACCGTCGTTTGTAGTTTTTGGTGCCTGCCAAGCAGGGGAGTCACTCCTTGACTCCAAGGGAGATTCTTCAGTCTTCCAAAGGTAGTGGAACGTCGAAGGTCCGGGATTCTTCTTCAGAGCGTCATCCAGGGAAATCTAGGGTGCAATGCACAGGTTCCCCCTCTTATACTAAAAGAAAGGGAGGGACTAGCTCTATGACCCTACCTATGGGAGGGTCAGGGGAGTGGGTGGCTACACCCACTTCCCTTTGTCCAGTTTCGCGCCAGAGCAGGGGCAGGTAGCCCCTGAGCCGGTTTGAACTGGCATATGCACAGAGGAGCCTTCTGCTCCCCCAGTGCAGGACTTCAAAGCACTCTAAGAGTGCACCCACCCAGCCCCAATACACTAAACCCTGTCTGGAAGGTGGTCACACCCCCTTGGGACAGGATATCTATTGTTGGGCTTCCTCCACTGCGAGTGTTGGTCATCAGCAGGAGGGCAGCCCAGTGTCTGTGACTGGTGGCATCCATTTTGTGATGCCAGGGCTCTGCAGGATTCTACCGCGTTTCCACAGTAGGTACATGTCTATCCCTCTAGAAGGGTGGAATGCTACCCCCGCCGCCAGGACTGGCGGGGGGTAGTATTCCAAGATGTTTGACACCAAACACGACATGTTTCGATGCAGCCATTCCAAAGTTAGCATTTTACCGCGAGGATATAATGCACTTAAAAGTATATGGTTTAACCGCATCCACAAACAGCACCAGAGAATGGACTCTGAGAGCTGCAGAGGGGCCCTGCTCAGGCAGAGGCACCCCCTCACATAGAAGCCAAGCACCCTGCCCTCAGGATTGATAGGGCCTGCCTTAGGGGTGACTGATAGGTTTATATGTGTGTGTAGGAGAGATATAGGGAACCTATATCTCAGTGAGGAGTGCTAGCACCACCTCACCCAGGCTGCAGTAGCAGGCCTGTGGTGTCAGATTTAGTCTGCTTCCCAGGGGTGGCATAATACATGCTTCAGCCCCTGGTAGGCCTGTGAAGTACCTATGCCCTTAGTACCTAAGGTACCATATACTAGGGACTCATAAGGTACCACAGTATCCAATCACTAGTGCACCTAGAGTGCACTCCAAGTCGTTTAAAGAGAAAGCAGATAGGCTGGGGACCTGAATAGCAGGTTCCCAGCCAAACTAAGTCAAAAACCAACAAAACACCAGGAAAAAAGTGGGGGCAACCATGTAGTCAGATTCCACCTTCCTACAAGGGGTACAGAAAGAGGCAGGAGGGGTGCAGAAAGAAGAAAGAGAAGTGCAGAAAGAAGCAACAGAGGAGCTGAAAGAGGCACGAAGGGTACAGAAAGAGGCAAGAGAGGTGCAGAAAGAAGCAAGTGAGGTGCAGAAAGAGGCAAGAGAGGTGCAGAAAGACGCAAGAGAGGTGCAGAAACAAGCAAGAGAAGTGAAGAAAGAGGCAAGAGAATTGCTGAAAGAAGCAACAGAGGTGTAGAAAGAAGCAAGAGAAGTGCAGAAAGAGGCAAGTGAGGTGCGGAAAGAGGAAAGAGAAGTGCAGAAAATTACAAGAAAACTGCAGAAAGAGGCAAGAGGGATGCAAAAAAGTGAAGAAGGGTACAGAAAGAAGCAAGAGAGGTGCAGAAAAAACCAACAGTGGTGCAGAAAGAGGCAAGAGGGATACAGAAAGAGGCAAGAAAAGTGCAGAAAGAAGCAAGTGAGGTACAAAAGAGGCTAGATAATTGCAGATAAAGGCAAAAGATGTGCACAAAGAGGCAGGAGAGGTGCACAAAGAGGCAAAAGGGGTGCAGAAAGAGGCAAGAGGGATGCAGAAAGAAGCAAGAGAAGTTCAGAAAGCAACAGAGGTGCTGAAAGAGGCAAGAGGGGTTCAGAAAGAGGCAAGAGAAGTACCAAAAGCAGCAACAGAGGTGCCAAAAGGGGCAAGAGAGGTGCAGAAAAAGGCAAGGAAGGTACAGAAAGAGGGAACAGGGGTGCAGAAAAAGGTAAAAGGGATACAGAAATTTGCAAAAGAGATGCAAAAAAAAGCAAGAGCAGTGCAGAAAGAAGCAAGAGCAGTGCAGAAAGAACCAATAGAGGTGCAAAAATAGGCAAGAGGGGTGCAGAAAGAGGTAGGAGGTGCACAACGAGGCAAGAGGGGTACAGAAAGAGGGAGGAGGGGTGCAGAAAGAAAGAAGAGAAGTGCAGAATGAAGCAAAAGAGAGGGAGATAGAGGTAAGAAAGGTGCAGAAAGAAGAAAGAGAAGTGCAGAAAGAAGCAACAGAGGTATGGATACAGGCGAGAGAGGTGCAGAAACAGGCAGGAAAGGTGCAGAAAGAGGGGACGGGGTTAGAAAAAAGCAAGTGAGGTGCAGAAAGAGGCAAGAGAGGTACAGAAAGAGGCAAGAGAGGTGCAGAAACAGGCAAGAGAAGTGCAGAAAGAGGGAAGAGAATTGCTGAAAGAAGCAGCAGAGGTGTAGAAAGAAGCAAGAGAAGTGCAGAAAGGGGCAATTGAGGTGCAGAAAGAGGCAAGAGAGGTGCAGAAAAAAGGCAAGAGAACTGCAGAAAGAGGCAAGAGGGATGCAAAAAAGGAAGAAGGGTGCAGAAAGAAGCAAGAGAGGTGCAGAAAGAAGCAAGAGCAGTGCAGAAAGATCCGATAGAGGTGCAGAAAGAGACGAGAGGGGCACAGAAAGAGGTAAGAAAAGTGCAGAAAGAAGCAAAAGAGGTACAGAAAGAGGCAAGAGAACTGCAGAAAAAGGCAAGAGAGGTGCAGAAAGAGGCAGGAGAGTTGCACAAAGATGCAAAAGGTGTACAGAAAGAGGCTAGGGGGGCAGAAAGAAGCAAGAGAAGTGCAGAAAGAAGCAACAGAGGTGCGGAAAGAAGCAAGAGAGGGGGACAAATAGGTAAGAGGGGTGCAGAAAGAGACAAGAGGGATGCAGAAATACACAAAAGAGGTGCCTAAAGAAGCAAGAGCAGGGCAGAAAGAACCAACGGAGGTGTAAAAAGAAGCAAGAGGGGTGCAGAAAGAGGTAGAAGAGGTTCACAAAGAGGAAATAGGGGTACAGAAAGAGGCAGTAGAGGTGCAGAAAGAAGAAAGAGCAGTGCAGAAAGAAGCAACAGAGGTGGAGAAAGAGGCAAAAGAACTGCAGAAAAAGGCAAGAGAAGTGCATAAAGAAGCAACAGAGGTACAGAAAGAGGCAAGAGAGGTACAGAAACAGGCAGGAAAGGTGCAGAAAGAGGGAACAAGGGTGCAGAAAGAGGCAAGAGAGATGCAGATAGAGGGATGCAGAAAGAGGCAAGAGGGGTGCAGAAAGAAGCAAGTGAGTTGCAGAAAGAGGCAACAGAGGTGCATAAAGATGCAAGAGAGGTGCAGAAAGAAGCAAGAGAGGTGCAGAAAGAAACAAGAGACGTGCAGAAAGAAGCAAGAGAGGTACAGAAAGAGGGAAGATGAGTGCATAAAGAGACAACAGGGGTGCAGAAAGAAGCAAGAAAGGTGCAGAAAGAAGCAAAAGAAGTGCAAAAAGAAGCAACAGAGGTGCAGAAGGAGGCAAGAGAACTGCAGTAAGAGGCAATAAAGTTGCAGAAACAGGCAAAAGAGGTGCAGAAAGAGGGAAGAGGGATGCAGAAAAAGGCAGGAGAGGTGCAGAAACAGGAAAGAAAGGTGTAGAAAAAGGGAACAGGGGTGCAGAAAGAGGTAAGAGGGATACAGAAATTTGCAAGAGAGGTGCAGAAGGAAGCAAGAGCAGGGCAGAAAGAACCAACGGAGGTGTAAAAAGAAGCAAGAGGGGTACAGAAAGAGGTAGAAGAGGTTCACAAAGAGGAAATAGGGGTACAGAAAGAGGCAGTAGAGGTGCAGAAAGAAGAAAGAGAAGTGCGGAAAGAAGCAACAGAGGTGCTGAAAGAGGCACAAAGGGTACAGAAAGAGGCAAGAGAAGTGCATAAAGAAGCAACAGAGGTACAGAAAGAGGCAAGAGAGGTACAGAAACAGGCAGGAAAGGTGCAGAAAGAGGGAACAAGGGTGCAGAAAGAGGCAAGAGAGATGCAGATAGAGGGATGCAGAAAGAGGCAAGAGGGGTGCAGAAAGAAGCAAGTGAGTTGCAGAAAGAGGCAACAGAGGTGCATAAAGATGCAAGAGAGGTGCAGAAAGAAGCAAGAGAGGTGCAGAAAGAAACAAGAGACGTGCAGAAAGAAGCAAGAGAGGTACAGAAAGAGGGAAGATGAGTGCATAAAGAGACAACAGGGGTGCAGAAAGAAGCAAGAAAGGTGCAGAAAGAAGCAAAAGAAGTGCAAAAAGAAGCAACAGAGGTGCAGAAGGAGGCAAGAGAAATGCAGTAAGAGGCAATAAAGTTGCAGAAACAGGCAAAAGAGGTGCAGAAAGAGGGAAGAGGGATGCAGAAAAAGGCAGGAGAGGTGCAGAAACAGGAAAGAAAGGTGTAGAAAAAGGGAACAGGGGTGCAGAAAGAGGTAAGAGGGATACAGAAATTTGCAAGAGAGGTGCAGAAGGAAGCAAGAGCAGTGCAGAAAGAAGCAAGAGAAGTGCGGAAAGAAGCAAGAGAGGGGGACAAATAGGTAAGCGGGGTGCAGAAAGAGACAAGAGGGATGCAGAAATACACAAAAGAGGTGCCGAAAGAAGCAAGAGCAATGCAGAAAGAACCAACAGAGGTGCAAAAAGAAGCAAGAGCGGTGCAGAAAGAGGTAGAAGAGGTTCAGAAAGAGGCAAGAGGGGTACAGAAAGAGGCAGGAGGGGTGCAGAAAGAAGAAAGAGAAGTGCAGAAAGAAGCAACAGAGGTGCTGAAAGAGGCACGAAGGGTACAGAAAGAGGCAAGAGAAGTGCAGAAAGAAGCAACAGAGGTAGCAGAAAGAGGCAAAGAGAGGTGCAGAAAAAAGGCAGGAAAGGTGCAGAAAGAGGGAACAAGGGTACAGAAAGAGGCAAGAGAGATGCAGAAAGAGGAAGAGGGATGCAGAAAGAGGCAAGAGGGTCAGAAAGAAGCAAGTGAGGTGCAGAAAGAGGCAACAGAGGTGCAGAAAGACACAAGAGAGGTGCCGAAACAAGCAAGAGAAGTGCAGAAAGAGGCAAGAGAATTGCTGAAAGAAGCAACAGAGGTGTAGAATGAAGCAAGAGAAGTGCAGAAAGAGGCAAGTGAGGTGCAGAATATGACAAGGGAACTGCAGAAAGAGGCAAGAGGGATGCAAAAAAGGGAAGAAGGGTGCAGAAAGAAGCAAGAGAGGTGCAGAAAGAAACAAGAGACGTGCAGAAAGAAGCAAGAGAGGTATAGAAAGAGGGAAGATGAGTGCATAAAGTGACAACAGGGGTGCAGAAAGAAGCGAGAGGTGCAGAAAGAAGCAAAAGAAGTCCAAAAAGAAGCAACAGAGGTGCAGAAGGAGGCAAGAGAACTGCAGAAAGAGGCAAGAAAGTTGCAGAAACAGGCAAACGAGGTGCAGAAAGAGGGAAGAGGGGTGCAGAAAAAGGCAAGAGAGGAGCAGAAACAGGAAAGAAAGGTGTAGAAAAAGGGAACAAGGGTGCAGAAAAAGGTAAGAGGGATACATAAACTTGCAAGAGAGGTGCAGAAGGAAGCAAGAGCAGTGCAGAAAGAAGCAAGAGAAGTGCGGCAAGAAGCAAGAGAGGGGGACAAATAGGTAAGAGGGGTGCAGAAAGAGGCAGGAGGGATGCAGAAATACACAAAAGAGGTGTCGAAAGAAGCAAGGGCAGTGCAGAAAGAACCAACAGAGGTGCAAAAAGAAGCAAGAGGGGTGCAGAAAGAGGTAGAAGAGGTTCACAAAGAGGCAAGAGGGGTACAGAAAGAGGCAGGAGGGGTGCAGAAAGAAGAAAGAAAAGTGCAGAAAGAAGCAACAGAGGTGCTGAAAGAGGAATGAAGGGTACAGAAAGAGGTAAGAGAAGTGCAGAAAGAAGCAACAGAGGTACAGAAAGAGGCAAGAGAGGTATAAAAACAGGCAGGAAATGTGCAGAAAGAGGGAACAAGGGTACAGAAAGAGGCAAGAGAGATGCAGAAAGAGGGAAGAGGGATGCAGAAAGAGGCAAGAGAGGTGCAGAAAGAAGCAAGTGAGGTGCAGAAAGAGGCAAGAGAGGTGCAGAAAGAAGCAAGAGAGGTGCAGAAACAAGCAAGAGAAGTGAAGAAAGAGGCAATAGAATTGCTGAAAGAAGCAACAGAGGTGTAGAAAGAAGCAAGAGAAGTGCAGAAAGAGGCAAGTGAGGTGCGGAAAGAGGCAAAAGAGGTGCAGAAAATTGCAAGAAAACTGCAGAAAGAGGCAAGAGGGGTATAGAAAGAGGCAAGAAAAGTGCAGAAAGAAGCAAGTAAGGTACAGAAAGAGGCTAGATAATTGCAGATAAAGGCAAAAGATGTGCAGAAAGAGGCAGGAGAGGTGCAGAAAGAAGCAAGAGAAGTTCAGAAAGCAACAGGGGTGCTGAAAGAGGCAAGAGGGGTTCAGAAAGAGGCAAGAGAAGTGCCAAAAGCAGCAACAGAGGTGCCGAAAGAGGCAAGAGAGGTGCAGAAAAAGGCAAGGAAGGTACAGAAAGAGGGAACAGGGGTGCAGAAAGAGGTAAAAGGGATACAGAAATTTGCAAAAGAGATGCAAAAAAAAGCAAGAGCAGTGCAGAAAGAAGCAAGAGCAGTGCAGAAAGAACCAATAGAGGTGCAAAAATAGGCAAGAGGGGTGCAGAAAGAGGTCGGAGGTGCACAACAGGGGCAAGAGGGGTACAGAAGGGGAGGAGGGGTGCAGAAAGAAGGAAGAGAAGTGCAGAATGAAGCAAAAGAGAGGGAGAAAGAGGTAAGAAAGGTGCAGAAAGAAGAAAGAAGTGCAGAAAGAAGCAACAGAGGTATGGATACAGGCGAGAGAGGTGCAGAAACAGGCAGCAAAGGTGCAGAAAGAGGGGACGGGGTGCAGAAAAAAGCAAGTGAGGTGCAGAAAGAGGCAAGAGAGGTACAGAAAAAGGCAAGAGAGGTGCAGAAACAGGCAAGAGAAGTGCAGAAAGAGGGAAGAGAATTGCTGAAAGAAGCAGCAGAGGTGTAGAAAGAAGCAAGAGAAGTGCAGAAAGAGGCAAGTGAGGTGCAGAAAGAGGCAAGAGAGGTGCAGAAAAAGGGCAAGAGAACTGCAGAAAGAGGCAACAGGGATGCAAAAAGGAAGAAGGGTGCATACAGAAGCAAGAGAGGTGCAGAAAGAAGCAAAAGCAGTGCAGAAAGATCCAACAGAGGTGCACAAAGAGACAAGAGGGGCACAGAAAGAGGTAAGAAAAGTGCAGAAAGAAGCAAAAGAGGTACAGAAAGAGGCAAGAGAACTGCAGAAAAAGGCAAGAGAGGTGCAGAAAGAGGCAGGAGAGGTGCACAAAGAGGCAAAAGGTGTACAGAAAGAGGCAAGAGGGGGCAGAAAGAAGCAAAAGAAGTGCTGAAAGAAGCAACAGAGGTGCTGAAAGAGGCTAGATGGGTGCAGAAAGAGGGAAGAGAAGTGCAGAAAGAAGCAACAGAGGTGCCAAAAGTGCCAAGAGAGGTGCAGAAACAGGCAAGAAAGGTGTAGAAAGAGGGAACAGGGATGCAGAAAAAGGTAAGAGGGATACGGAAATTTGCAAGAGAGATGCAGAAGGAAGCAAGAGCAGTGCAAAAAGAAGCAAGAGAAGTGCAGAAAGAGGCAAGAGAGGTGGAGAAATATGGAAGAGGTGCAGAAAGAAGAAAGAGCAGTGCAGAAAGAACCAAGAGAGGTACAAAAAGAAGCAAGAGAGGTGCAGAAAGAAGCAAGAGAGGTGCAGAAACAGGCAAAAGAAGTACAGAAAGAAGCAACAGAGGTGCAGAAGGAGGCAAGAGAACTGCAGAAAGAGGCAAGAAAGTTGCAGAAACAGCCAAAAGAGGTGCAGAAAAAGGCAAGAGAGGTGCAGAAAAAGCAGGAGAGGTGCACAAAGAGGCAAAAGGGTACAGAAAGAGCTAAGAGGGATAAAGAAAGAAGCAAGAGAAGTGCAGAAAGAAGCAGGAGAGGTGCACAAAGAGGCAAAAGGTGTACAGAAAGAGGCAAGAGGGGTGCAGAAAGAAGCAAGAGAAGTGCAGAAAGAAGCAACAGAGGTGCTGAAATAGGCAAGAGGGGTTCAGAAAGAGGCAAGAGAAGTACAGAAAGAAGCAACAGAGGTGCTGAAAGAGGCAAGAGATGTGCAGAAAATGGCAAGAAAGGTGCAGAAAGAGGGAACAGGGGTGCAGAAAGAGGTAAAAGGGATACAGAAATCTGCAAAAGAGGTGCAGAAAGAAGCAAGAGCAGTGCAGAAAGTAGCAAGAGAAGTGCAGAAATAAGCAAGAGAGGTGGAGAAATAGGGAAAGAGGTGTGCAGAAAGAGCAAAGAGGGATGCAGAAATTTGCAAAAGAGGTGCAGGAAGCAAGAGCAGTGCAGAAAGAACCAGCAGAGGTGCAAAAAGAGGCAAGAGGGGTGCAGAATGAGGTAGGAGGTGCACAAAGTGGTATAAGGGGAACAGAAAGATGCAGGAGGGGTGCAGAAAGAAGGAAGAGAAGTGCAAAAGAAGCAAAAGAGAAGCAGAAAGAGGCAAGAAAGGTGCAGAAAGAGGAAAGTGAAGTGCAGAAAGAAGCAACAGAGGTACGGAAACAGGCAATAGAGGTGCAGAAACAGGCAGGAAAGGTGCAGAAAGAGGGGTCGGGTGCAGAAAGAGGCAAGAGAGGTGCAGAAAGAGGGAAGAGGGGTGAAGAAAGAGGCAAAATGGGTACAGAAAGAAGCTAGTGAGGTACAGAAAGAGGCAAGAGAGGTACAGAAAGAGGCAAGAGAGGTGCAGAAGGAGGCAAGAGAACTGCAGAAAGAGGCAAGAAAGTTGCAGAAATAGGCAAAAGAGGTACAGAAAAAGGCAAGAGAAGTGCAGAAAGAGGCAGGAGAGGTGCACAAAGAGGCAAAAGGGGTACAGAAAGAGCTAAGAGGGATAAAGAAAGAAGCAAGAGAAGTGCAGAAAGAAGCAGGAGAGGTGCACAAAGAGGCAAAAGGTGCACAGAAAGAGGCAAGAGAGTGCAGAAAGAAGCAAGAGAAGTGCAGAAAGAAGCAACAGAGGTGCTGAAATAGGCAAGAGGGGTTCAGAAAGAGGCAAGAGAAGTACAGAAAGAAGCAACAGAGGTGCTGAAAGAGGCAAGAGATGTGCAGAAAATGGCAAGAAAGGTGCAGAAAGAGGGAACAGGGGTGCAGAAAGAGGTAAAAGTGATACAGAAATCTGCAAAAGAGGTGCAAAAAGAAGCAAGAGCAGTGCAGAAAGTAGCAAGAGAAGTGCAGAAAGAAGCAAGAGAGGTGGAGAAATACAGAAAGAGGTGTGCAGAAAGAGCAAAGAGGATGCAGAAATTTGCAAAAGAGGTGCAGAAAGAAGCAAGAGCAGAGCAGAAAGAACCAACAGAGGTGCAAAAAGAGGCAAGAGGGTGCAGAAAGAGGTAGGAGGTGCACAAAGTGGTAAAAGGGGAACAGAAAGATGCAGGAGGGGTGCAGAAAGAAGGAAGAGAAGTGCAGAAAGAAGCAAAAGAGAAGCAGAAAGAGGCAAGAAAGGTGCAGAAAGAGGAAAGTGAAGTGCAGAAAGAAGCAACAGAGGTACAGAAACAGGCAATAGAGGTGCAGAAACAGGCAGGAAAGGTGCAGAAAGAGGGGACGGGTGCAGAAAGAGGCAAGAGAGGTACAGAAAGAGGCAAGAGAGGTGCAGAAACAGGCAAGAGAAGTGCAGAAAGAGGCAAGAGAATTGCTGAAAGAAGCAACAGAGGGGTAGAAAGAAGCAAGAGAAGTGCAGAAAGAGGCAAGTGAGGTGCAGAAAGAGGCAAGAAAGGTGCAGAAGATTACAAGGGAACTGCAAAAAAGGGAAGAAGGGTGCAGAAAGAAGCAAGAGAGGTGCAGAAAGAAGCAAGAGATGTGCAGAAAGAAGCAAGAGAGGTACAGAAAGAGGGAAGATGAGTGCAGAAAGAGACAACAGGGGTGCAGAAAGAGGCAAGAGAGATGCAGAAAGAGGCAAAAGAAGTGCAAAAAGAAGCAACAGAGGTGCAGAAGGAGGCAAGAGATCTGCAGAAAGAGGCAAGAAAGTTGCAGAACAGGCAAAAGAGGTGCAGAAAGAGTGAAGAGGGGTGCAGAAAAAGGCAAGAGAGGTGCAGAAAAAGGCAAGAGAGGTGTAGAAAAAGGGAACAGAGGTGCAATAAGAGGTAAGAGGGATACAGAAATGTGCAAGAGAGGTGCAGAAGGAAGCAAGAGCAGTGCAGAAAGAAGCGAGAGAAGTGGAGAAAGAAGCAAGAGAGGGAGAGAAATAGGTAAGAGAGGTGCAGAAAGACTGGCAAGAGGGATGCAGAAATACACAAAAGAGGTGCCGAGAGAAGCAAGAGCAATGCAGAAAGAACCAACAGAGGTGCAAAAAGAAGCAAGAGCGGTGCAGAAAGAGGTAGAAGAGGTTCACAAAGAGGCAAGAGGGGTACAGAAAGAGGCAGGAGGGATGCAGAAAGAAGAAAGAGAAGTGCAGAAAGAAGCAACAGAGGTGCTGAAAGAGGCACGAAGGGTACAGAAAGAGGCAAGAGAGGTGCAGAAAAAGGCAGGAAAGGTGCAGAAAGATGGAACAAGGGTACAGAAAGAGGCAAGAGAGATGCAGAAAGAGGGAAGAGGGCTGCAGAAAGAGGCAAGAGGGTGCAGAAAGAAGCAAGTGAGGTGCAGAAAGAGGCAACAGAGGTGCAGAAAGACGCAAGAGAGGTGCAGAAACAAGCAAGAGAAGTGCAGAAAGAGGCAAGAGAATTGCTGAAAGAAGCAACAGAGGTGTAGAATGAAGCAAGAGAAGTGCAGAAAGAGGCAAGTGAGGTGCAGAAAATGACAAGGGAACTGCAGAAAGAGGCAAGAGGGATGCAAAAAAGGGAAGAAGGGTGCAGAAAGAAGCAAGAGAGGTGCAGAAAGAAACAAGAGACGTGCAGAAAGAAGCAAGAGAGGTATAGAAAGAGGGAAGATGAGTGCATAAAGTGACAACAGGGGTGCAGAAAGAAGCGAGAGGTGCAGAAAGAAGCAAAAGAAGTGCAAAAGAAGCAACAGAGAGTGCAGAAGGAGGCAAGAGAACTGCAGAAAGAGGCAAGAAAGTTGCAGAAACAGGCAAAAGAGGTGCAGAAAGAGGGAAGAGGGGTGCAGAAAAAGGCAAGAGAGGAGCAGAAACAGGAAAGAAAGGTGTAGAAAAAGGGAACAAGGGTGCAGAAAAAGGTAAGAGGGATACATAAACTTGCAAGAGAGGTGCAGAAGGAAGCAAGAGCAGTGCAGAAAGAAGCAAGAGAAGTGCGGCAAGAAGCAAGAGAGGGGGACAAATAGGTAAGAGGGGTGCAGAAAGAGGCAGGAAGGATGCAGAAATACACAAAAGAGGTGCCGAAAGAAGCAAGGGCAGTGCAGAAAGAACCAACAGAGGTGCAAAAAGAAGCAAGAGGGGTGCAGAAAGAGGTAGAAGAGGTTCACAAAGAGGCAAGAGGGGTACAGAAAGAGGCAGGAGGGGTACAGAAAGAAGAAAGGAAAGTGCAGAAAGAAGCAACAGAGGTGCTGAAAGAGGAATGAAGGGTACAGAAAGAGGTAAGAGAAGTGCAGAAAGAAGCAACAGAGGTACAGAAAGAGGCAAGAGAGGTATAAAAACAGGCAGGAAATGTGCAGAAAGAGGGAACAAGGGTACAGAAAGAGGCAAGAGAGATGCAGAAAGAGGGAAGAGGGATGCAGAAAGAGGCAAGAGAGGTGCAGAAAGAAGCAAGTGAGGTGCAGAAAGAGGCAAGAGAGGTGCAGAAAGAAGCAAGAGAGGTGCAGAAACAAGCAAGAGAAGTGAAGAAAGAGGCAAGAGAATTGCTGAAAGAAGCAACAGAGGTGTAGAAAGAAGCAAGAGAAGTGCAGAAAGAGGCAAGTGAGGTGCGGAAAGAGGCAAAAGAGAGGCAGAAAATTGCAAGAAAACTGCAGAAAGAGGCAAGAGAGGTATAGAAAGAGGCAAGAAAAGTGCAGAAAGAAGCAAGTAAGGTACAGAAAGAGGCTAGATAATTGCAGATAAAGGCAAAAGATGTGCAGAAAGAGGCAGGAGAGGTGCAGAAAGAAGCAAGAGAAGTTCAGAAAGCAACAGGGGTGCTGAAAGAGGCAAGAGGGGTTCAGAAAGAGGCAAGAGAAGTGCCAAAAGCAGCAACAGAGGTGCCGAAAGAGGCAAGAGAGGTGCAGAAAAAGGCAAGGAAGGTACAGAAAGAGGGAACAGGGTGCAGAAAGAGGTAAAAGGGATACAGAAATTTGCAAAAGAGATGCAAAAAAAGCAAGAGCAGTGCAGAAAGAAGCAAGAGCAGTGCAGAAAGAACCAATAGAGGTGCAAAAATAGGCAAGAGGGGTGCAGAAAGAGGTCGGAGGTGCACAACAGGGGCAAGAGGGGTACAGAAGGGGAGGAGGGGTGCAGAAAGAAGGAAGAGAGTGCAGAATGAAGCAAAAGAGAGGGAGAAAGAGGTAAGAAAGGTGCAGAAAGAAGAAAGAAGTGCAGAAAGAAGCAACAGAGGTATGGATACAGGCGAGAGAGGTGCAGAAACAGGCAGCAAAGGTGCAGAAAGAGGGGACGGGGTGCAGAAAAAAGCAAGTGAGGTGCAGAAAGAGGCAAGAGAGGTACAGAAAAAGGCAAGAGAGGTGCAGAAACAGGCAAGAGAAGTGCAGAAAGAGGGAAGAGAATTGCTGAAAGAAGCAGCAGAGGTGTAGAAAGAAGCAAGAGAAGTGCAGAAAGAGGCAAGTGAGGTGCAGAAAGAGGCAAGAGAGGTGCAGAAAAAGGGCAAGAGAACTGCAGAAAGAGGCAACAGGGATGCAAAAAAGGAAGAAGGGTGCATACAGAAGCAAGAGAGGTGCAGAAAGAAGCAAAAGCAGTGCAGAAAGATCCAACAGAGGTGCACAAAGAGACAAGAGGGGCACAGAAAGAGGTAAGAAAAGTGCAGAAAGAAGCAAAAGAGGTACAGAAAGAGGCAAGAGAACTGCAGAAAAAGGCAAGAGAGGTGCAGAAAGAGGCAGGAGAGGTGCACAAAGAGGCAAAAGGTGTACAGAAAGAGGCAAGAGGGGGGCAGAAAGAAGCAAAAGAAGTGCTGAAAGAAGCAACAGAGGTGCTGAAAGAGGCTAGATGGGTGCAGAAAGAGGGAAGAGAAGTGCAGAAAGAAGCAACAGAGGTGCCAAAAGTGCCAAGAGAGGTGCAGAAACAGGCAAGAAAGGTGTAGAAAGAGGGAACAGGGATGCAGAAAAAGGTAAGAGGGATACGGAAATTTGCAAGAGAGATGCAGAAGGAAGCAAGAGCAGTGCAAAAAGAAGCAAGAGAAGTGCAGAAAGAGGCAAGAGAGGTGGAGAAATATGGAAGAGGTGCAGAAAGAAGAAAGAGCAGTGCAGAAAGAACCAAGAGAGGTACAAAAGAAGCAAGAGAGGTGCAGAAAGAAGCAAGAGAGGTGCAGAAACAGGCAAAAGAAGTACAGAAAGAAGCAACAGAGGTGCAGAAGGAGGCAAGAGAACTGCAGAAAGAGGCAAGAAAGTTGCAGAAACAGCCAAAAGAGGTGCAGAAAAAGGCAAGAGAGGTGCAGAAAAAAGCAGGAGAGGTGCACAAAGAGGCAAAGGGGTACAGAAAGAGCTAAGAGGGATAAAGAAAGAAGCAAGAGAAGTGCAGAAAGAAGCAGGAGAGGTGCACAAAGAGGCAAAAGGTGTACAGAAAGAGGCAAGAGGGGTGCAGAAAGAAGCAAGAGAAGTGCAGAAAGAAGCAACAGAGGTGCTGAAATAGGCAAGAGGGGTTCAGAAAGAGGCAAGAGAAGTACAGAAAGAAGCAACAGAGGTGCTGAAAGAGGCAAGAGATGTGCAGAAAATGGCAAGAAAGGTGCAGAAAGAGGGAACAGGGGTGCAGAAAGAGGTAAAGGGATACAGAAATCTGCAAAAGAGGTGCAGAAAGAAGCAAGAGCAGTGCAGAAAGTAGCAAGAGAAGTGCAGAAATAAGCAAGAGAGGTGGAGAAATAGGGAAAGAGGTGTGCAGAAAGAGCAAAGAGGGATGCAGAAATTTGCAAAAGAGGTGCAGGAAGCAAGAGCAGTGCAGAAAGAACCAGCAGAGGTGCAAAAAGAGGCAAGAGGGGTGCAGAATGAGGTAGGAGGTGCACAAAGTGGTATAAGGGAACAGAAAGATGCAGGAGGGTGCAGAAAGAAGGAAGAGAAGTGCAAAAGAAGCAAAAGAGAAGCAGAAAGAGGCAAGAAAGGTGCAGAAAGAGGAAAGTGAAGTGCAGAAAGAAGCAACAGAGGTACGGAAACAGGCAATAGAGGTGCAGAAACAGGCAGGAAAGGTGCAGAAAGAGGGGTCGGGTGCAGAAAGAGGCAAGAGAGGTGCAGAAAGAGGGAAGAGGGTGAAGAAAGAGGCAAAATGGGTACAGAAAGAAGCTAGTGAGGTACAGAAAGAGGCAAGAGAGGTACAGAAAGAGGCAAGAGAGGTGCAGAAGGAGGCAAGAGAACTGCAGAAAGAGGCAAGAAAGTTGCAGAAATAGGCAAAAGAGGTACAGAAAAAGGCAAGAGAAGTGCAGAAAGAGGCAGGAGAGGTGCACAAAGAGGCAAAAGGGGTACAGAAAGAGCTAAGAGGGATAAAGAAAGAAGCAAGAGAATTGCTGAAAGAAGCAGCAGAGGTGTAGAAAGAAGCAAGAGAAGTGCAGAAAGAGGCAAGTGAGGTGCAGAAAGAGGCAAGAGAGGTGCAGAAAAAGGCAAGAGAACTGCAGAAAGAGGCAACAGGGATGCAAAAAAGGAAGAAGGGTGCATAAAGAAGCAAGAGAGGTGCAGAAAGAAGCAAGAGCAGTGCAGAAAGATCCAACAGAGGTGCACAAAGAGACAAGAGGGGCACAGAAAGAGGTAAGTAAAAGTGCAGAAAGAAGCAAAAGAGGTACAGAAAGAGGCAAGAGAACTGCAGAAAAAGGCAAGAGAGGTGCAGAAAGAGGCAGGAGAGGTGCACAAAGAGGCAAAAGGTGTACAGAAAGAGGCAAGAGGGGGGCAGAAAGAAGCAAGAGAAGTGCTGAAAGAAGCAACAGAGGTGCTGAAAGAGGCTAGATGGGTGCAGAAAGAGGGAAGAGAAGTGCAGAAAGAAGCAACAGAGGTGCCAAAAGTGCCAAGAGAGGTGCAGAAACAGGCAAGAAAGGTGTAGAAAGATGGAACAGGGATGCAGAAAAAGGTAAGAGGGATACGGAAATTTGCAAGAGAGATGCAGAAGGAAGCAAGAGCAGTGCAAAAAGAAGCAAGAGAAGTGCAGAAAGAGGCAAGAGAGGTGGAGAAATATGGAAGAGGTGCAGAAAGAAGAAAGAGCAGTGCAGAAAGAACCAAGAGAGGTACAAAAAGAAGCAAGAGGGGTGCAAAAAGAAGCAAGAGATGTGCAGAAACAGGCAAAAGAAGTACAGAAAGAAGCAACAGAGGTGCAGAAGGAGGCAAGAGAACTGCAGAAAGAGGCAAGAAAGTTGCAGAAACAGCCAAAAGAGGTGCAGAAAAAGGCAAGAGAGGTGCAGAAAAAAGCAGGAGAGGTGCACAAAGAGGCAAAAGGGGTACAGAAAGAGCTAAGAGGGATAAAGAAAGAAGCAAGAGAAGTGCAGAAAGAAGCAGGAGAGGTGCACAAAGAGGCAAAAGGTGTACAGAAAGAGGCAAGAGGGGTGCAGAAAGAAGCAAGAGAAGTGCAGAAAGAAGCAACAGAGGTGCTGAAATAGGCAAGAGGGGTTCAGAAAGAGGCAAGAGAAGTACAGAAAGAAGCAACAGAGGTGCTGAAAGAGGCAAGAGATGTGCAGAAAATGGCAAGAAAGGTGCAGAAAGAGGGAACAGGGGTGCAGAAAGAGGTAAAAGGGATACAGAAATCTGCAAAAGAGGTGCAGAAAGAAGCAAGAGCAGTGCAGAAAGTAGCAAGAGAAGTGCAGAAATAAGCAAGAGAGGTGGAGAAATAGGGAAAGAGGTGTGCAGAAAGAGCAAAGAGGGATGCAGAAATTTGCAAAAGAGGTGCAGGAAGCAAGAGCAGTGCAGAAAGAACCAACAGAGGTGCAAAAAAGAGACAAGAGGGGTGCAGAATGAGGTAGGAGGTGTACAAAGTGGTAAAAGGGGAACAGAAAGATGCAGGAGGGGTGCAGAAAGAAGGAAGAGAAGTGCAAAAGAAGCAAAAGAGAAGCAGAAAGAGGCAAGAAAGGTGCAGAAAGAGGAAAGTGAAGTGCAGAAAGAAGCAACAGAGGTACGGAAACAGGCAATAGAGGTGCAGAAACAGGCAGGAAAGGTGCAGAAAGAGGGGATGGGTGCAGAAAGAGGCAAGAGAGGTGCAGAAAGAGGGAAGAGGGGTGAAGAAAGAGGCAAAATGGGTACAGAAAGAAGCTAGTGAGGTACAGAAAGAGGCAAGAGAGGTACAGAAAGAGGCAAGAGAGGTGCAGAAGGAGGCAAGAGAACTGCAGAAAGAGGCAAGAAAGTTGCAGAAACAGGCAAAAGAGGTGCAGAAAGAGGGAAGAGGTGTGCAGAAAAAGGCAAGAGAGGTGCAGAAAAAGGCAAGAGAGGTGTAGAAAAAGGGAACAGGGGTGCAATAAGAGGTAAGAGGGATACAGAAATTTGCAAGAGAGGTGCAGAAGGAAGCAAGAGCAGTGCAGAAAGAAGCGAGAGAAGTGCGGAAAGAAGCAAGAGAGGGAGAGAAATAGGTAAGAGGGGTGCAGAAAGAGGCAAGAGGGATGCAGAAATACACAAAAGAGGTGCCGAAAGAGGCAAGAGCAGTGCAGAAAGAACCAACAGAGGTGCAAAAATAGGCAAGAGGGGTGCAGAAAGAGGTAGGAGGTGCACAACTAGGCAAGAGGGGTTGTGAGAAGTTGGCCTGGTATATGCTGTCCACTAGTTAAAGTGGATACCTTGCACCAGTACAATTCCACTCTTATGGTAGGTAGGTTTAAGACAACCTTTTTAGAAAGCTATCCTAGTGGTAGATGTGGAGAGCAGCCTTCAGGCAAAGTCTTGGGAGGAATGTAAAGCAGCTTGTTTTACCACACAATCTCTTGAATCACCAAATGAAAAGACACCACACAGGTATATATATCAAATATATATGTATTTATTACTAAACAACTCTCTACTAATCTCTGTATGAGATTAGAAGTCAGGAACATATGTACAATGCAATATTTCACAATAAGTTAGCACAATCAAATATCACAACCCTAGCTGGACTAGGCACAGGGCCTAGAGCCTATAGAATCGAGGGACCCCAAAGAACCACCCCAGGTAGTTGTAGGAGCCCCACAGGGGACGGACGCAGTGTTCAGACACTTTGCGAGTCCTGTACGAGTCTATGCGAAAGGACGCGATGGAGATATCAATGTTAAAGGTCCCTTGCGTGTTCGAGGCGAGGATCTTGCTCTGCAGTGGTTGAATCTGGCCTCCACCCACAAGGTGGCCCAGGTACACAACCTGACTCTGCCCTATCTGGCACTTGGTGGCCTTGATAGTCAGGCCTGCTTTCTGCAGGGCCTGTAAAACATTTCTGAGGTGGACCAGGTGATCCTCCCAGGTGGAGCTAAAGACAGCAATATCATCTAGATATGCTGCACTATAGGCTTCCAGACCTGTAAGGACTGTATTCACCAACCTCTGAAAAGTGGCAGGTGCATTCTTCAGACCAAAGGGCATCACCACAAATTGATAATGCCCACTAGGGGTTGAGAATGCTGTTTTTGGCTTTGCATCATCAGCTAGTCTGATCTGCCAGTAGCCAGCTGTCAGGTCAAATGTGCTTAGATACTTGGCTGAGGCCAAAGTGTCTATTAGCTCATCTGCCCTAGGTATTGGATGGGCATCAGTCCTAGTGACTGCATTGAGACCCCTGTAGTCCACACAAAACCTCATCTCTCTTTCCCACCACTGGTGTGAGGTTTTGGCACAAGGACCACTGGACTAGCCCAAGGGCTATCTGAGGGTTCAATAACTCCCAAATCCAACATTTTCTGGACTTCTGTCCTGATACAGTCCCTGACATGGTCAGGTTGCCTATAAATCTTATTTTTAATAGGCAGACTGTCCCCAGTGTCCACTTCATGAGTGCACCAGGTGGTCTGACTTGGAGTCAGTGAGAACATGTGTCTGAACTGATTGAGCACCTGTCTACAATCAGTTTGCTGCTGGGTAGTGAGGCTGCCTGCCAAGGCTACACCATCTACTGACCCATCATCAGGGTTCTGTGAGAGCAGGTCAGGGAGTGGGTCACTCTCTTCCTCCTGTCCCTCATCAGTAGCCATGAGCAAGCCCATGTCTGCCCTGTCCACATATGGTTTTAACCTGTTGACATGGAGAACCCTGTGGGGACTCCTGGGTGTTCCTAGGTCTACTAAGTAGGTAACCTCACCCTTCTGTTCAACAATGGTATGGGGTCCACTCCATTTGTCTTGGAGAGCTGCTGGGGCCACTGGCTCCAACACCCACACCTTCTGTCCTGGCTGATAAACAGTCAGTACAGCCTTTTGGTCATGCCAGGCCTTTTGAAGTTCCTGGCTAGCCTCAAGGTTTTTAGTTGCCTTTTTCATATACTCAGCCATCCGGGAGCGGAGACCAAGTACGTAGTCCACTATGTCTTGCTTTGGGGGCTTGAGAGGTAACTCCCATCCTTCCTTCACCAAGCACAGTGGACCCCTGACAGGGTGACCAAACAAAAGTTCAAAAGGGCTGTAGCCAACCCCTTTTGAGGCACCTCCCTGTATGCAAATAAAAGGCAGGGCAAGAGTATGTCCCATCTTCGCCTAAGCTTTTCTGGGAGCCCTTTAATCATGCCCTTCAAGGTTTTGTTGAATCTCTCAACTAAACCATTGCATTGTGGGTGATAGGGTGTGGTGAACTTGTAAGTCACTCCACACTCCTTCCACATTGCTTTTAAGTATCCAGACATAAAGTTAGCACCCCTGTCTGATACAACCTCCTTAGGGAGGCCCACTCTTGAGAAAATTCCCAGGAGGGCCCTTGCCACCACAGGTGCTGTAGTGGTCCTAAGGGAAATAGCCTCTGGGTACCTGGTGGCATGATCCACTACCACCAGGATAAACCTGTGCCCAGATGCTGTTTGGGGATCCATGGGACCAACAATGTCAATCCCCACCCTTTCAAAGGGAACCCCACCACAGGTAGTGGTATCAGGGGGCCTTTGTAGTGCCACCTGCCTTGCCACTGGCCTGGCAGGTTACACAGGAGCGACAAAACTCCTTGGTGTCTTCAGACATGTGGGGCCAGTGAAAGTGAGGGACAATTCTGTCCCAAGTCTTGTTCTGGCCCAGGTGACCTGCTAAGGGAATATCATGGGCTAGGGTCAATAGGAAGCCCCTGAACTTCAGAGGTATAACCAACCTCCTGGTAGCACCAGGCTTGGGGTCTCTACACTCTGAGTACAAGAGTCCATCATCCCAATACACAGTATGGGGACCACTAGCTTTCCCAGCAGCCTCAGCAGCAGCTTGCTGTCTGAGGGGTTCAAGAGAGGGGCAGCTCTGCTGCTCCTGGCTCAGATCTGCCCTGGAAGGTCCCCCTGTCCCCAAGAACTCAACCTGTTCAGGTTCAAGCTCCTCTGGGACAGTTCCTTCCTCAGGACTGAGATCATCCCACTCAAGGGACTGATCTTCCTTCTGAGCCAAGGGGGAAGGCACTGCCTTTACCCTACTACTCCTCCTCTTGGAAGGCACTTGGTCCATTATTCCAGAATCCAAGGCCTGTTCAGTGCTAGACATTTTGGCTTGTGACCTGGTCACAGCAAACACATCTGCAGGGATCCCCAGCATTTCTGCATGGGTCCTGAGCTCCACTTCTGCCCAAGCTGAAGTTTCTAAGTCATTGCCAAGCAAGCATTCAACTGGTAGGTCTGCACTTACCACAACCTTCTTAAGGCCAGTTACCCCTCCCCAGGAGAAGTTAACAACTGCCAGAGTATGGTCTGTTCTGACATTGCTAGCATTGGTCACTTGGTACATCTCACCAAGTATAACTTGCCCAGGATTCACAAGGTCTTGTGTCACCATGGTGACACTTGCCCCTGTGTCCCTAAATGCCAAAGCCTCTCGTCCATTGATTAAAGGCTGTTGTCTGTACTTGCCCAGATTACTGGGACTCATAGAGGAGGTCATATCCATGCCTCCATCACAGACTAGGACAGCCTGAGTGAGTTCTCTGACTAGGTCAGAGCCCATCTCAGTACCCAGGGTCAACCCTACTAAACCCTTGGCTGTAGTACTCCCACCACCAACTGTAACTGTACTAGGGGGAACAGGTGCCTTAGGGGCATTGGTGGGGGCTGGAGTCGAGTCTTTGGACTTGGTGCAATCACTGGTCCAGTGGGTCTTTTGCTTACAGACCTTGCACCATGGTTTTCTTTGGCCTTTCCCTTTGGTAGACTGTGAATCCCCACCTGAAGAAGATTTTTGGGGGCCTTGTGAAGACTTTTGATCTTTACCCTTCTCCCCACCCTTATCAGAGGTTTTCGAATCTTGCTTCTTAGGGTCACCACCTTGGTTCTGTACCTTCTGCTTCACCCTGGTTCTGACCCATTTGTCTGCCTTCTTTCCCAATTCTTGGGGAGAGGTCAGATCAGAGTCTACCAGGTGCTGATGCAACAGCTGATTTTGACAGTTATTAAGAATCTGCTCCCTCATTATCAGATTGTACAATCCTGTGAAGTCACATACCTTACTGCCCAATAACCAACCTTCCAGAGCCTTGGCAGAACAATCAACAAAGTCTACCCAGTCTTGAGTCTGTGCTTTTTGGGTATCCCTGAACTTTAACCTGTATTGTTCAGTGGTTAGGCCAAACCCATCAATTAGAGCACTCTTCAAGACTTTGTAATTATCAGCATCCTCCTCTCTAACAGTGAGGAGCTTGTCTCTACCTTTGTCTGCAAAGGAGAGCCACAAGATTGCTGCCCACTGCTCCTGAGGGACCCTCTGTACTTTACAGGCCCTCTCTAGAGCAGTTATCCATTTGTGGATGTCATCCCCACTCTGGTAGGGAGGGACAATCTTGCTCAGGTTTCTATGGTCATAAGACCTTTCCCTATCTTTGGGGAAACTGCTGCCACCATGGGACTCTAGTCCCAACTTTTGTCTCTCTCTATAGAGATCTAGGGACTCCCTGTCTATAGCCAATTGCTGTTTCCTGAGTTCAAGCTGAGTTTGCTCATATTGAATCAGTCTCTTTCTTCTCTCATGAGAGGATTCCCTCCTATGAGAGGAGACAGAGGACCCTATTGAGGTGTCAGAGTGGTTAGACTCCTGAGAAGGAGACCTAGACCTTCTGGGCACACTCAGAACTCTTCCTGGGGGACAAAGGGGAGGTCAGTCTGATCCTCTCCCTCCTCCTCCTCCACAGGAGGAATTGGATTCTCCAGGACAAGGTCATTTTCACCTTCCTGGCCAGTTTCAGAGGGGGGTCCTGGGTTTCTTCACCCCTGGCCCCTCCCTCATCTTCTGCCCCACCCTCTTTGCCTACCCCTTCAGACCCTAGGGGCCTGCTGAGATCATCAGCTAGTAACACCTCCCTGAGGTGTTGGGTGCTGGCACTTTTGCCTGCCTTCAACTTCCTAGTATTGCATAATGCTCTCAATTCCAAGAATGGGAGTTTATCATACTTGGAGGGAAGAAGCCCACTGGCTTCTGGCAAGGACTCACTGGGTCCTGGCTTTGAAGACATTACTAGTGAGGTGTGGTGTATGCACTACCTACTCTAGTGTGGCCTACTAAACTCTCTTGAGTTGTAGAAAGGGTGTGCTGTCCCTTAACACACAACTCTAAGTTCAGTAGAACTTACTGTATACTAAGCTTAATTTATATGTACCTTAGGTACCTTTAGTGGTTTTCAGTTGATCAATTCAATTGAGATTATCTGGTAAAACAATAGCAAGCTGGAATCCCACACGCTGCACACCAATGTGAGAAGTTGGCCTGGTATATGCTGTCCACTAATTATAGTGGGCACCTTGCACCAGTCCAAACAACCCCTTATTGGAGATAGGTTAAAGACAACCTTTATTGAAAGCTATCCTAGTGGTAGCTATGGAGAGCAGCCTTCAGGCTAAGTCTTGAAGGAATGTAAAGCAGCTTGTTTTACCAGTCTATAATCTCTTGAGTGACCAAATGAAAGAGCACCACACCAGGTATATATTCAAAATATATGTATTTATTACTAAACACACCCCTCTAGTCTCTTTATGAGGCTAGAGTTCGAAGTACATAAGTTATAAGTTATTTAAACACAGTAATAGCACAAATACACGTTTGGGCCCTAGGGGCGTACCAAACCATATACCAATAAAGTGGTATAAGAACCACGACTGAGCTAGACACTAGGCCTAGAGCCTCTAGAAGTGCTTGGACCACAAGGAACCACCCAAGGTAGTGACACAGGGGACCCACGGGGGACGCGTGCAGTGTAGTAACACAGCCGCGAATCGCCGTTAACTTCTATGGAGAAAGTCGCGGTTTGGAATTTAAAGAAAAGGGACACTTAAAGAAGGACTTGGAGCAAACCCTTTGAGAACTAGGTCGTTCTAGAGTCTCTACCCACGGGAGCACCGGAGTACTCTTGTTACCTCACCCAGGGAAGCCGGGTGCATAGGTGCCTTTCGGGGTCGGGTTTCGTCGTCGATTTGAATGGCGATCTGCTGCAAAGTGCTGCTGGCGACCAAGTGAAAAGTGTCCGGGTGGATCCAAGGGTGGATCGGAGATCTGAAGAACCTGAAAGCAGAGGGGACAGAGTCTGGGTCACTAGCCAGTGACCAGGAAGGCGATGAGCAGATGCCCACCGATGTCGAGTGCTTCAGGTAGGTTGACAGTCGTCTTGACTCTTCAGCCACGAGGTCCAGGAGGCGTTGTTGGCGACCAGGAGCAGGATTCGGGCTGGTACACAATGTCTGTCGAGTGCTGAGGTGTCAGCGACCGGATTGGTCCCAACAAGCCTTGGCAACGGCAAGTCTCAATGAAGATGAAGATTGACGATTGTGCAGACCAGCAAGGTCTGAGGAACTCACCCAGCAAGGGTAAGTGAGGGCAAGCCTGGAGCAACCAGGGAGCCCAAGTAGAAAAAGATTGGCCTTCGTGAAGGGCTACTAGCCAACGGGCTAGCGACCGCGAAGGAGCCTCGAGACGGTGCACGTGGAGCTGGCTCACAGGACACTCGTGGAGTGGAGGCCAGTGATCTTCGGTGCAGTTGGTGCTGGAGGCTGGGGCTACTCGGAGCCCAAAGCACGACTTCGTGGGAGACCCAGAAGAGGATGCACTTGCAAATGCGTGCGGTGTCCAGGGGTCACGGTTCCACGTTACCCACGACAGCTACGGGCCTCAGCTTTGCTGGGGACTCAGGGCAGCCTCGGTGAAGTCTGGAAATCCACCTCTGATGATGCAAAGACTTCGGCGTCCGACGGGAGCTTCAGTGATGCAGACCGGACAATTGCTTCTTTGGTGCCTGCCAAGCAGGGGAGTCACTCCTTGACCCCAAGGGAGATTCTTCTGTCCTCTAATCTTTAAGTAGAGCGTCGAAGGTCCAGGATTCTGTGTCAGAGTTTCGTCCAGGGATAATCTAAAGTCCTAAGGACTGGGGTCCCATACTTATACTAAGTTTAGGGGTTGGACTTACTCTGTGGTCCCACCTATGGGTGGGTCAGGGCAGAGGGGTGGCTACACCCCTTTCCTTTGTCCAGTTCACGCCAAAGCAGGGGCTGGAAGCCCCTGATCCGGTTTGAACTGGGGTATGCACAGGGACACCAAATGTGCCCCCAGTGCAGGACTTCAAAGCACCCGAGAGTGCTCCCGCCCAGCCCCAATACACACTATCCTGTCTGGGGAGGTGGTCACACCTCCCTGGGACAGGAAACCTATTGTCCAGGCCTCCCCTGCCGGAGTTTCGGTCAGCAGCAGGAGGCCAGACTCGTGTCTGTGGCAGCGGCATCCATTTTGTGATGCCAGGGCTTGGAAAGTCAGTACCGGGCATACCGGTGTGTACATGTCTTTCCCTCTAGAAGGGTGGAATGCTACCCCCGCCGCCAGAACTGGCGGGGGGGTAGTATTCCAAGATGTTTGACACCAAACACGACATGTTTCCGTGCAGCCATCCCAAAGTTAGCATTTAACGCGAGGTTATAATGCGCTTAAGAGTATATGGTCAGGCTGCACTACAAACAGCATCAGAGAAGGGTCTCCGAACGCTGCAGAGGGGCCCTGCTCATGCAGGGGCACCCTCTCACATAGGAACCACGCACTCTGCCTTCAGGATTGATAAGGCCTGCCATAGGAGTGACTTATAGGTTTATATGTGTGTATGTATATAGTGATATAGGTAGCCTATATCACAGTAAGGGGTGCATGCACCACCTTACCCAGGCTGCAGTAGCAGACCTGTGGTGTCAGTTTGGATGGCCTTCCAGGGGTGGCACAATACATGCTGCAGCCCCTGGTAGGCCTCTGAGGTACCTATGCCCTGGGTACATAGTATACCATATACTAGGGACTTATAAGGGCACTCCAGATTCCAATCAGAGATGTGCCTAAGGCACATGGAAACCATTTTAGAGAGGAAGCAGCTAGGATGGGGTTCTGATTAGCAGGGCCCCAGCCAGACTAAGGTAAAAAAACAGTGAAGCATCAGCAAAAAGTGGGGGTACCCATGTGAAGCAGATCCTACTCTCCTACATTCACCAGAAGTATCCTAAAACTCTTAGGGGCACATGCATCAAGCCTAAAAAAATTCGCAAAATTAGCGAATCGCTAAATTATGGCGTTTGCGACCGCAAAATACCGTTTCGCAATGCATCAACTGCAAAATAGCGAAAACTCAACAATTCGGCTAATTTAAAGAATCGCAAAACATTCTGCGAATAGTATTAGCGAATCGCTATTTGCGCTCCCAAATAGCGATTCGCAAATAAGGAATCGCAAAATAGATGCATAAAAATCGCAAATTGCGAATTACCTGAAATTCCCAATTTTGCGAGTGCAAAATAAGAAGGATCACAACCAGGTGGTAATCATGAGTGCAAATCAGATACAGCTGAAATTCTACTTAAACCCATTGAAACACACCCAGAATTAGCTACCACATCTCACAATGGCAGGGATGTACCTGATGGCGAGGAGGATGAGGCTGCTGGCTGCTGGACACAGACGGAGGCGGAGTGATGAGCGCATCTTCAGAGTCCGCATAACTTTGCTAGGACAGCAAGAGGATGAGATATACGATAAGTATAGGCTCAATGCTACAATGATCCATGACCTGATCAATGAATTGGATCCCATACTGCAACGACAGACACGTAGGACCAATGCTATCCCAACGCATGTGCAGGTCCTATGTTGCCTACACCTACTGGCGTCAGGCAGCTTCCAGGGGTCATTGCAGTAGCTGGAGGTGTGTCGCAAAGCGCACTTTCAAGAATATTCAAAGCATTCCTTGATGCCATGATGGCCAGGATCGGCTCACACATCAATTTCCCCACCACCGCGCATGACCTTGCGAAAACAAAACAGGAGTTTTACCAGATAGCTCGCTTCCCACATGTTATAGGTTGCATCGATTGCACCATGTGGCAATATGTCCCCCTGCAGCACAGGAATACATATACAGAAATAGAAAATGCTATCACTCCCTTAATATTCAGGTTGTTTGCAATGCCAAATACATAATCACTGATATAGTGGCTCAATTTCCTGGGAGTGCACATGATTCATATATTTTCAGGCAAAGTGGCATTCACACCAGTCTGGTCAGGGGAGAATTTGGAGAGGCACATCTGCTTGGTAAATATGTGTAGGTGATACTCACAGTCATTGTACGTATGCCAATGTCAAACTGCCACTGACCCTTTGCTTACCCACATGCAGGTGACAGCGCATACGCCTTGCGTAATTACCTTCTGACGCCTTACCTCAATCCCACAACTGCCAACCAACAGAGGTACAATGCCGCACATATATCAACAAGGAACATCATAGAGCGCACATTTGGGCTGCTGAAGAGCCGATTCAGATGCCTCCATAAGACTGGTGGAGCACTCCAATACAACCCTGAACAATGCTGCAAGCTAGTAGCAGCATGTGCCATGCTGCACAATATAGCAACGAGGGGTGGAATGGAGATCGAGGTGTCTGACAGCGACTCCGAGGATGAAGACCAGCAAGTGCCACAGCGCCGTGCAGCACAAGGGGCAAGCGCAGCAGAAGGGCGCAGGAGAAGATTCGACATCACACAAAACTATTTCTGAGGTGAGTAATGATGACACAAACAGTGTATATTACAATCACCGAACGGTTTATTCAAAGGAAATATGGCATGAGTGTCGGAGCACACCTTCAATGTGGCCAGTGGCACAGGATTCTTAAGTAATGGACATAAGTGTATTAAAAATAAATAATGACTTGTCAATCAGTCAAAAGGTCCGATCACATCCATGGTTACGTCACCATATCGGTATGCAATTGTATAGAGCAGGCTAGCGCTTTCTCCCACGAACACCCAGACGCCTGTCAGAGACAGCATCCTCATCCCTCATGTTGGAAGCTGAGGGTACTGCTGCGTGTGTTGCGCCTCTTCCTGCAGTGGCAACTGGCATAGCTATGCTACTCAAGCTTGAGGCCCCCTCACTACCCTCTTCCTGCGTGGACATGTTGGCCCCAATTGTGGTAGCATTCAGCAGTTCCACTGCATTGGTTACCTGGTCCAGTGCCTTCGCCACATCCCCGCTCCAATGGCACATTTCTGTTTGCAAGGTTACAGACCTACGTGCCAGCAGTGCAGTTGATGTGGCCAGCCTATTGTTGGATTTGGCATAGCTTTTGAGGTGCTGCATTAGTTGCCGATGGTTTCTTCTCTGTGATGCATGTCCCTCCTGCATAACCTTGGTCATTTGCTGCACACTATCGCACAGTACTGCAATGTTGTCTGCCATCTTCCCAATTTGTAACTGCACTAAACGTGTGTTCTTGGTCTGCAGGCGCTGCATGCGGAGCATCTGTCCCTCAAGACCACCCCAGACATCATTTGGTTGCTCCTCCTGCTGTGTTCTGCGTGATCTGGCTCTTCTACGCCGGACACTGACATTACTTCTGCGGACCTGTGTTTGTGGATTTGGGATGGATGTGGCTGGACCATGCCTGGACTCATGTGGTGCATTTGTCTCATCGTCAGACTCCATGGTGACCAGTGGTGGGACAGTTGCCCTGCGTGTGTTTGGGGCACTGGATGGATTTGTTGGCAACACCGGTGTGTCCATATCCTCAACTGCGCTGATGTCCTGTATGTCCTGGTTGTCACTATCCTCAGCTTTCTACACGTTCTGCATCTGCGAGATTTAACAGTGCAAAACCAGCATTAATTTAAGTATGGGATGTCATGTCACAGTGATCATATTTTTACTTTGGCATTAAATTTGGAATATATTCACTGTTCTGAGTTGTTCTTAGCCTATTTGTGTGTTTGACATTGTATATGCTTGACCTGCCTACATCTCCCATAATGCACTTCCCTTCATGGATACATTGTGTACTGGATGTTCTGAGTGTGCACTTGTGCTGTACTGGGGTGGTGTACTACCTTTATTATTTAGGTCAATGGTAACATGCAGTCATCTTACCTTCAGATGTGTTTGCTGCTCCTGACGTGTCTAGCTGTGTCACACCGACAACAGCTTCAGGCTGGATAGTGGATTCAACCATTTCCTCCATGGTAGTGTTCCCAGTGTCTATCGGTGTTCCCCTCCTGTCTTCCTTGCTTCCTTCAGACGGGCAGCTATGCGCTCCTTGGCCCGACTGCGCATGTCGTACCATCTTTTCTTCAGGTCATCGATGGTGCGGTGTGTCACCCCACTGGCATTCACCCGGTTCTGGATCCGGATCCATATTTTCCTTTTCTCCTGCTCTGCCACTTTCAATGATTGTTTCCCAAACAGCTTATCATGGCTGTGGACAACTCCCTCAATGAGTGTGTCACTTTCTTTTTCTGAGAATTTCATTTTCCGCTTCCTGCCTGATTGGCTGTCCTCTGCTGTTTGTGTGCTTTCCATTTTCTTGCAGTTACCAGGTTTTTCCAATTGCTCAATGCCACTGCTAGTTAGCTCCCAGAGCCAGCTCCCTCCTCTCCCTCTGACTGTGCACTGGGAATGGGGCTTGTGCTGCTCACTTCCTGGTTCTGATGTCATCAAGATGCATCACAAATGCGACTCGCTATTAGCGAATTCGCAAATTTCCGGATTCGCAGTAGCGTTTGCGATTTTAGCGGATCTTTATTTTTTCGCAATTTTTTGTTGCATCTGTTTTTGCGATTCGTTAATTGCGAATCGTTAAAATTCGCAATTAAGGATTCGCAAAATTTTACATTGATGCATGTGCCCCATACTTTCCCCGTGCGATTCTCGCACTGACTCGTATCTGGTTCGCGTCTGTGTTAGACACACCGCGTCCGACTCCCTTGCAAATCCTATCTGTAGACCGTATCCTTCGACTCGTACTGAGTCCGATCGGTGTGTTCGCCTCGAACACGCAAGGGACCTTGAACATTGATATCTCAATCGCGTCTGAGCGCATAGACTCGTACAGGATTCGCATCAGTGCCAGGTCACCGCGTCCGTCCCCTGTGGGTCTCCTACAACTACCTGGGGTGGTTCTTGGGGGTCCCTCGATTCTAGATGCCCTAGACCTAGGTCTAGCAAACTAAGATTGTAATATTCAATTGTGCTAAACTTATCCTGATAATATTTGACTTGTACATATGTTCCTATCCTCTAATCTCATAAAGAGATTAGTAGAGAGTGTTTATTAATAAATACATATATATTTGATATATATACCTGTGTGGTGTCTTTTCATTTGGTGATTCAAGAGATTGTGTGGTAAAACAAGCTGCTTTAAATTCCTTCAAGACTTAGCCTGAAGGCTGCTCTCCACAGCTACCACTAGGATAGCTTTCTATAAAGGTTGTCTTAAACCTATCTACAATAAGAGTCGAATTGTTCTGGTGCAAGGTGTCCACTTTTTAGTGAACAGCATATACCAGGCCAACTTCTCACACAGACTATAGCCAGAAACCAGTGTAAACATCAGAAAAAAAGTGGGGGCAACATAAGAGGCAGATCCTACTCTCCTACAGGGGTACAGAAAGAGGGAGGAGGGGTGCAGAAAGAAGGAAGAGAAGTGCAGAATGAAGTAAAATAGAAGGAGAAAGAGGTAAGAAAGGTGCAGAAAGAAGAAAGAGAAGTGCAGAAAGAAGCAACAGAGGTATGGATACAGGCAATAGAGGTGCAGAAAGAGGCAGGAAAGGTGCAGAAAGAGGGGACGGGGTGCAGAAAACAGCAAGTGAGGTGCAGAAAGAAGCAAGAGAGGTACAGAAAGAAGCAACAGAGGTGCAGAAAGAGGCAAGAGAGGTGCAGAAACAGGCAAGAGAAGTGCAGAAAGAGGGAAGAGAATTGCTGAAAGAAGCGGCAGAGGTGTAGAAAGAAGCAAGAGAAGTGCAGAAAGAGGCAAGTGAGGTGCAGAAAGAGGCAAGAGAGATGCAGAAAATAGCAAGAGAACTGCAGAAAGAGGTAAGAGGGATGCAAAAAAGGGAAGAAGGGTGCATAAAGAAGCAAGAGAGGTGCAGAAAGAAGCAAGAGCAGTGCAGAAAGATCCAACAGAGGTGCAGAAAGAGACAAGAGGGGCACAGAAAGAGGTAAGAAAAGTACAGAAAGAAGCAAAAAAGATACAGAAAAAGGCAAGAGAACTGCAGAAAAAGGCAAGAGAGGTGCACAAAGAGGCAGGAGAGGTGCACAAAGAGGCAAAAGGTATACAGAAAGAGGCAAGAGGGGGGCAGAAAGAAGCAAGAGAAGTGCAGAAAGAAGCAACAGAGGTGCTGAAAGAGGCAATATGGGTGCAGAAAGAGGCAAGAGAAGTGCAGAAAGAAGCAACAGAGGTGCAGAAAGCAGCAATAGAGGTGCAGAAACAGGCAAGAAAGGTGTAGAAAGAGGGAACAGGGATGCAGAAAGAGGTAAGAGGGATATGGAAATTTGCAAGAGAGATGCAGAAGGAAGCAAGAGCAGTGCAAAAAGAAGCAAGAGAAGTGCAGAAAGAGGCAAGAGAAGTGGAGAAATATGGAAGAGGGGTGCAGAAAGAGGCAAGATTGATGCAGAAATTTGCAAAAGAGGTGCAGAAAGAAGCAAGAGCAGTGCAGAAAGAACCAACAGAGGTACAAAAAGAAGCAAGAGGGGTGCAGAAAGAAGCAAGAGAGGTGCAGAAAAAAGCAAGAGAGGTGCAGAAACAGGCAAAAGAAGTGCAGAAAGAAGCAACAGAGGTGCAGAAGGAGGCAAGAGAACTGCAGAAAGAGGCAAAGAAAGTTGCAGAAATAGGCAAAAGAGGTACAGAAAAGGCAAGAGAAGTGCAGAAAGAGGCAGGAGAGGTGCACAAAGAGGCAAAAGGGGTACAGAAAGAGCTAAGAGGGATAAAGAAAGAAGCAAGAGAAGTGCAGAAAGAAGCAGGAGAGGTGCACAAAGAGGCAAAAGGTGCACAGAAAGAGGCAAGAGGGGTGCAGAAAGAAGCAAGAGAAGTGCAGAAAGAAGCAACAGAGGTGCTGGAAATAGGCAAGAGGGGTTCAGAAAGAGGCAAGAGAAGTACAGAAAGAAGCAACAGAGGTGCTGAAAGAGGCAAGAGATGTGCAGAAAATGGCAAGAAAGGTGCAGAAAGAGGGAACAGGGGTGCAGAAAGAGGTAAAGGGATACAGAAATCTGCAAAAGAGGTGCAGAAAGAAGCAAGAGCAGTGCAGAAAGTAGCAAGAGAAGTGCAGAAAGAAGCAAGAGAGGTGGAGAAATACAGAAAGAAGTGTGCAGAAAGAGCAAAGAGGGATGTAGAAATTTGCAAAAGAGGTGCAGAAAGAAGCAAGAGCAGAGCAGAAAGAACCAACAGAGGTGCAAAAAGAGGCAAGAGGGGTGCAGAAAGAGGTAGGAGGTGCACAAAGTGGTAAAAGGGGAACAGAAAGATGCAGGAGGGTGCAGAAAGAAGGAAGAGAAGTGCAGAAAGAAGCAAAGAGAAGCAGAAAGAGGCAAGAAAGGTGCAGAAAGAGGAAAGTGAAGTGCAGAAAGAAGCAACAGAGGTACAGAAACAGGCAATAGAGGTGCAGAAACAAGCAGGAAAGGTGCAGAAAGAGGGGACGGGTGCAGAAAGAGGCAAGAGAGGTACAGAAAGAGGAAGAGGGGTAAAGAAAGAGGCAAAAGGGGTACAGAAAGAAGCTAGTGAGGTACAGAAAGAGGCAAGAGAGGTACAGAAAGAGGCAAGAGAGGTGCAGAAACAGGCAAGAGAAGTGCAGAAAGAGGCAAGAGAATTGCTGAAAGAAGCAACAGAGGGGTAGAAAGAAGCAAGAGAAGTGCAGAAAGAGGCAAGTGAGGTGCAGAAAGAGGCAAGAAAGGTGCAGAAGATTACAAGGGAACTGCAGAAAGAGGCAAGAGGGATGCAAAAAGGGAAGAAGGGTGCAGAAAGAAGCAAGAGAGGTGCAGAAAGAAGCAAGAGATGTGCAGAAAGAAGCAAGAGAGGTACAGAAAGAGGGAAGATGAGTGCAGAAAGAGACAACAGGGGTGCAGAAAGAGGCAAGAGAGATGCAGAAAGAGGCAAAAGAAGTGCAAAAAGAAGCAACAGAGGTGCAGAAGGAGGCAAGAGAACTGCAGAAAGAGGCAAGAAAGTTGCAGAAACAGGCAAAAGAGGTGCAGAAAGAGGGAAGAGGGTGCAGAAAAAGGCAAGAGAGGTGCAGAAAAAGGCAAGAGAGGTGTAGAAAAAGGAACAGAGGTGCAATAAGAGGTAAGAGGGATACAGAAATTTGCAAGAGAGGTGCAGAAGGAAGCAAGAGCAGTGCAGAAAGAAGCGAGAGAAGTGCAGAAAGAAGCAAGAGAGGGAGAGAAATAGGTAAGAGAGGTGCAGAAAGACTGGCAAGAGGGATGCAGAAATACACAAAAGAGGTGCCGAAAGAAGCAAGAGCAGTGCAGAAAAGAACCAACAGAGGTGCAAAAAGAAGCAAGAGGGGTGCAGAAAGAGGTAGAAAGAGGTTCACAAAGAGGCAAGAGGGGTACAGAAAGAGGCAGTAGGGGTGCATAAAGAAGGAAGAGAAGTGCAGAAAGAAGCAACAGAGGTGCTGAAAGAGGCACGAAGGGTGCAGAAAGAGGCAAGAGAAGTGCAGAAAGAAGCAAGTGGGGTGCAGAAAGAAGCAACAGAGGTGCAGAAAATGCCAAGGGAACTGCAGAAAGAGGCAAGAGGGATGCAAAAAAGGGAAGAAGGGTGCAGAAAGAAGCAAGTGAGGTGCAGAAACAGGCAGGAAAGGTGTAGAAAGAGGGAACAGGGGTACAGAAAGAGGCAAGAGAGATGCAGAAAGAGGGAAGAGGGATGCAGAAAGAGGCAAGAGGGGTGCAGAAAGAAGCAAGTGAGGTGCAGAAAGAGGCAACAGAGGTGCAGAAAGATAACGAGAGGTGCAGAAACAAGCAAGAGAAGTGCAGAAAGAGGCAAGAGAATTGCTGAAAGAAGCAACAGAGGTGTAGAAAGAAGCAAGAGAAGTGCAGAAAGAGGCAAGTGAGATGCAGAAAGAGGCAAGAGAGATGCAGAAAATGACAAAAGAACTGCAGAAAGAGGCAAGAGGGATGCAAAAAAGGGAAGAAGGGTGCAGAAAGAAGCAAGAGAGGTACAGAAAGAACCAACAGAGGTGCAGAAAGAGGCAAGAGAGGTGCAGAAACAGGCAAGAGAAGTGCAGAAAGAGGGAAGAGAATTGCTGAAAGAAGCGGCAGAGGTGTAGAAAGAAGCAAGAGAAGTGCAGAAAGAGGCAAGTGAGGTGCAGAAAGAGGCAAGAGAGATGCAGAAAATAGCAAGAGAACTGCAGAAAGAGGTATGAGGGATGCAAAAAAGGGAAGAAGGGTGCATAAAGAAGCAAGAGAGGTGCAGAAAGAAGCAAGAGCAGTGCAGAAAGATCCAACAGAGGTGCAGAAAGAGACAAGAGGGGCACAGAAAGAGGTAAGAAAAGTGCAGAAAGAAGCAAAAAATATACAGAAAAAGGCAAGAGAACTGCAGAAAAAGGCAAGAGAGGTGCAGAAAGAGGCAGGAGAGGTGCACAAAGAGGCAAAAGGTATACAGAAAGAGGCAAGAGGGGGGCAGAAAGAAGCAAGAGAAGTGCAGAAAGAAGCAACAGAGGTGCTGAAAGAGGCAATATGGGTGCAGAAAGAGGCAAGAGAAGTGCAGAAAGAAGCAACAGAGGTGCAGAAAGCAGCAATAGAGGTGCAGAAACAGGCAAGAAAGGTGTAGAAAGAGGGAACGGGGATGCAGAAAGAGGTAAGAGGGATATGGAAATTTGCAAGAGAGATGCAGAAGGAAGCAAGAGCAGTGCAAAAAGAAGCAAGAGAAGTGCAGAAAGAGGCAAGAGAAGTGGAGAAATATGGAAGAGGGGTGCAGAAAGAGGCAAGATTGATGCAGAAATTTGCAAAAGAGGTGCAGAAAGAAGCAAGAGCAGTGCAGAAAGAACCAACAGAGGTACAAAAAGAAGCAAGAGGGGTGCAGAAAGAAGCAAGAGAGGTGCAGAAAAAAGCAAGAGAGGTGCAGAAACAGGCAAAAGAAGTGCAGAAAGAAGCAACAGAGGTGCAGAAGGAGGCAAGAGAACTGCAGAAAGAGGCAAGAAAGTTGCAGAAATAGGCAAAAGAGGTACAGAAAAAGGCAAGAGAAGTGCAGAAAGAGGCAGGAGAGGTGCACAAAGAGGCAAAAGGGGTACAGAAAGAGCTAAGAGGGATAAAGAAAGAAGCAAGAGAAGTGCAGAAAGAAGCAGGAGAGGTGCACAAAGAGGCAAAAGGTGCACAGAAAGAGGCAAGAGGGGTGCAGAAAGAAGCAAGAGAAGTGCAGAAAGAAGCAACAGAGGTGCTGAAATAGGCAAGAGGGGTTCAGAAAGAGGCAAGAGAAGTACAGAAAGAAGCAACAGAGGTGCTGGAAGAGGCAAGAGATGTGCAGAAAATGGCAAGAAAGGTGCAGAAAGAGGGAACAGGGGTGCAGAAAGAGGTAAAAGGGATACAGAAATCTGCAAAAGAGGTGCAGAAAGAAGCAAGAGCAGTGCAGAAAGTAGCAAGAGAAGTGCAGAAAGAAGCAAGAGAGGTGGAGAAATACAGAAAGAAGTGTGCAGAAAGAGCAAAGAGGGATGCAGAAATTTGCAAAAGAGGTGCAGAAAGAAGCAAGAGCAGAGCAGAAAGAACCAACAGAGGTGCAAAAAGAGGCAAGAGGGGTGCAGAAAGAGGTAGGAGGTGCACAAAGTGGTAAAAGGGGAACAGAAAGATGCAGGAGGGGTGCAGAAAGAAGGAAGAGAAGTGCAGAAAGAAGCAAAAGAGAAGCAGAAAGAGGCAAGAAAGGTGCAGAAAGAGGAAAGTGAAGTGCAGAAAGAAGCAACAGAGGTACAGAAACAGGCAATAGAGGTGCAGAAACAAGCAGGAAAGGTGCAGAAAGAGGGGACGGGTGCAGAAAGAGGCAAGAGAGGTACAGAAAGAGGGAAGAGGGGTAAAGAAAGAGGCAAAAGGGGTACAGAAAGAAGCTAGTGAGGTACAGAAAGAGGCAAGAGAGGTACAGAAAGAGGCAAGAGAGGTGCAGAAACAGGCAAGAGAAGTGCAGAAAGAGGCAAGAGAATTGCTGAAAGAAGCAACAGAGGGGTAGAAAGAAGCAAGAGAAGTGCAGAAAGAGGCAAGTGAGGTGCAGAAAGAGGCAAGAAAGGTGCAGAAGATTACAAGGGAACTGCAGAAAGAGGCAAGAGGGATGCAAAAAAGGGAAGAAGGGTGCAGAAAGAAGCAAGAGAGGTGCAGAAAGAAGCAAGAGATGTGCAGAAAGAAGCAAGAGAGGTACAGAAAGAGGGAAGATGAGTGCAGAAAGAGACAACAGGGGTGCAGAAAGAGGCAAGAGAGATGCAGAAAGAGGCAAAAGAAGTGCAAAAAGAAGCAACAGAGGTGCAGAAGGAGGCAAGAGAACTGCAGAAAGAGGCAAGAAAGTTGCAGAAACAGGCAAAAGAGGTGCAGAAAGAGGGAAGAGGGGTGCAGAAAAAGGCAAGAGAGGTGCAGAAAAAGGCAAGAGAGGTGTAGAAAAAGGGAACAGAGGTGCAATAAGAGGTAAGAGGGATACAGAAATTTGCAAGAGAGGTGCAGAAGGAAGCAAGAGCAGTGCAGAAAGAAGCGAGAGAAGTGCAGAAAGAAGCAAGAGAGGGAGAGAAATAGGTAAGAGAGGTGCAGAAAGACTGGCAAGAGGGATGCAGAAATACACAAAAGAGGTGCTGAAAGAAGCAAGAGCAGTGCAGAAAGAACCAACAGAGGTGCAAAAAGAAGCAAGAGGGGTGCAGAAAGAGGTAGAAGAGGTTCACAAAGAGGCAAGAGGGGTACAGAAAGAGGCAGTAGGGGTGCATAAAGAAGGAAGAGAAGTGCAGAAAGAAGCAACAGAGGTGCTGAAAGAGGCACGAAGGGTGCAGAAAGAGGCAAGAGAAGTGCAGAAAGAAGCAAGTGGGGTGCAGAAAGAAGCAACAGAGGTGCAGAAAATGACAAGGGAACTGCAGAAAGAGGCAAGAGGGATGCAAAAAAGGGAAGAAGGGTGCAGAAAGAAGCAAGTGAGGTGCAGAAACAGGCAGGAAAGGTGTAGAAAGAGGGAACAGGGGTACAGAAAGAGGCAAGAGAGATGCAGAAAGAGGGAAGAGGGATGCAGAAAGAGGCAAGAGGGGTGCAGAAAGAAGCAAGTGGGGTGCAGAAAGAAGCAACAGAGGTGCAGAAAATGACAAGGGAACTGCAGAAAGAGGCAAGAGGGATGCAAAAAAGGGAAGAAGGGTGCAGAAAGAAGCAAGTGAGGTGCAGAAAGAAGCAAGAGATGTGTAGAAAGAAGCAAGAGAGGTACAGAAAGAGGGAAGATGAGTGCAGAAAGAGACAACAGGGGTGCAGAAAGAGGCACGAAGGGTGCAGAAAGAGGCAAGAGAAGTGCAGAAAGAAGCAACAGAGGTACAGAAAGAGGCAAGGGAGGTACAGAAACAGGCAGGAAAGGTGTAGAAAGAGGGAACAGGGGTACAGAAAGAGGCAAGAGAGATGCAGAAAGAGGGAAGAGGGATGCAGAAAGAGGCAAGAGGGGTGCAGAAAGAAGCAAGTGGGTGCAGAAAGAAGCAACAGAGGTGCAGAAAATGACAAGGGAACTGCAGAAAGAGGCAAGAGGGATGCAAAAAAGGGAAGAAGGGTGCAGAAAGAAGCAAGTGAGGTGCAGAAAGAAGCAAGAGATGTGTAGAAAGAAGCAAGAGAGGTACAGAAAGAGGGAAGATGAGTGCAGAAAGAGACAACAGGGGTGCAGAAAGAAGCAAGAGAGGTGCAGAAAGAGGCAAAAGAAGTGCAAAAAGAAGCAACAGAGGTGCAGAAGGAGGAAAGAGAACTGCAGAAAGAGGCAAGAAAGTTGCAGAAACAGGCAAAGGAGGTGCAGAAAGAGGGAAGAGGGGTGCAGAAAAAGGCAAGAGAGGTGCAGATACAGGAAAGAAAGGTGTAGAAACATGGAACAGGAGTGCAGAAAGAGGTAAGAGAGGTGCAGAAACAGGCAGAAAAGGTGCAGAAAGAGGGAACAGGGGTACAGTCAGAGGCAAGATAGATGCAGAAAGAGGGAAGAGGGATGCAGAAAGAGGCAAGAGGGGTGCATAAAGAAGCAAGTGAGGTGCAGAAAGAGGCAACAGAGGTGCAGAAAGACGCAAGAGAGGTGCAGAAACAAGCAAGAGAAGTGCAGAAAGAGGCAAGAAAATTGCTGAAAGAAGCAACAGAGGTGTAGAAAGAAGCAAGAGAAGTGCAGAAAGAGGCAAGTGAGGTGCAGAAAGAGGCAAGAGAGGTGCAGAAAATGACAAGAGAACTGCAGAAAGAGGCAAGAGGGATGCAAAAAAGGGAAGAAGTTTGCAGAAAGAAGCAAGAGAGGTACAGAAAGAACCAACAGAGGTGCAGAAAGAGGCAAGACGGGTACAGAAAGAGGCAAGAAAAGCGCAGAAAGAAGCAAGTGAGGTGCAGAAAGAGGCTAGATAACTGCAGAGAAAGGCAAGAGATGTGCAGAAAGAGGCATGAGAGGTGCACAAAGAGGCAAAAGGGTTTCAGAAAGAGGCAAGAGGGGTGCAGAAAGAAGCAAGAGAAGTGCAGAAATAAGCAACAGAGGTGCTGAAAGAAGCAAGAGAGGTACAGAAAGAGGGAAGATGAGTGCAGAAAGAGACAACAGGGGTGCAGAAAGAAGCAAGAGAGGTGCAGAAAGAGGCAAAAGAAGTGCAAAAAGAAGCAACAGAGGTGCAGAAGGAGGAAAGAGAACTGCAGAAAGAGGCAAGAAAGTTGCAGAAACAGGCAAAGGAGGTGCAGAAAGAGGGAAGAGGGGTGCAGAAAAAGGCAAGAGAGGTGCAGATACAGGAAAGAAAGGTGTAGAAAAAGCAAACAGGAGTGCAGAAAGAGGTAAGAGAGGTGCAGAAACAGGCAGAAAAGGTGCAGAAAGAGGGAACAGGGGTACAGTAAGAGGCAAGATAGATGCAGAAAGAGGGAAGAGGGATGCAGAAAGAGGCAAGAGGGGTGCAGAAAGAAGCAAGTGAGGTGCAGAAAGAGGCAATAGAGGTGCAGAAAGACAACAAGAGGTGCAGAAACAAGCAAGAGAAGTGCAGAAAGAGGCAAGAGAATAGCTGAAAGAAGCAACAGAGGTGTAGAAAGAAGCAAGAGAAGTGCAGAAAGAGGCAAGTGAGATGCAGAAAGAGGCAAGAGAGATGCAGAAAATGACAAAAGAACTGCAGAAAGAGGCAAGAGGGATGCAAAAAAGGGAAGAAGGGTGCAGAAAGAAGTAAGAGAGGTACAGAAAGAACCAACAGAGGTGCAGATAGAGGCAAGACGGGTACAGAAAGAGGCAAGAAAAGTGCAGAAAGAAGCAAGTGAGGTGCAGAAAGAGGCTAGATAACTGCAGAGAAAGGCAAGAGATGTGCAGAAAGAGGCAGGAGAGGTGCACAAAGAGGCAAAAGGGGCGCAGAAAGAGGCAAGAGGGTTACAGAAAGAAGCAAGAGAAGTGCAGAAATAAGCAACAGAGGTGCTGAAATAGGCAAGAGGGGTTCAGAAAGAGGCAAGAGAAGTGCAAAAAGAAGAAACAGAGCTACAGAAAGAGGCAAGAGAGGTGCAGAAAAAGGCAAGAAAGGTGCAGAAAGAGGGAACAGGGTGCAGAAAGAAGTAAAAGGGATACAGAAATTTGCAAAAGAGATGCAGAAAAAGCAAGAGAAGTGCAGAAAGAAGCAAGAGAGGTAAAGAAATAGGGAAGATAGGTGCAGAAAGAGCCAAGAGGGATGCAGAAATTTGTAAAAGAGGGGCAGAAAGAAGCAAGAGCAGTGCAAAAAGAACCAACAGAGGTGCAAAAATAGGCAAGAGGGGTGCAGAATGAGGTAGGAGGTGCACAACGAGGCAAGAGGGGTACAGAAAGAGGGAGGAGGGGTGCAGAAAGAAGGAAGAGAAGTGCAGAAAGAAGCAAAAGAGAAGGAGAAAGAGGTAAGAAAGGTGCAGAAAGAAGAAAGAGAAGTGCAGAACGAAGCAACAGAGGTATGGAAACAGGCAAGAGAGGTGCAGAAACAGGCAGGAAAGGTGCAGAATGAGGGGACAGGGGTGCAGAAAAAAGCAAGAGAGGTGCAGAAAGAGGCAAGAGAAGAGCAGAAAGAGGGAAGAGAATTGCTGAAAGAAGCAACAGAGGTGTAGAAAGAAGCAAGAGAAGTGCAGAAAGAGGCAAGTGAGATGCAGAAAGAGGCAAGAGAGGTGCAGAAAATAGCAAGAGAACTGCAGAAAGAGGCAGGAGAGGTGCACAAAGAGGCAAAAGGTGTACAGAAAGAGGCAAGAGGGGTGCAGGAAGAAGCAAGAGAAGTACAGAAAGAAGCAACAGAGGTGCTGAAAGAGGCAAGAGGGGTGCAGAAAGAGGCAAGAGAAGTGCAGAAAGAAGCAACAGAGGTGCCGAAAGCGGCAAGAGAGGTGCAGAAACAGGCAAGAAAGGTATGGAAAGAGGGAACAGGGATGTAGAAAGAGGTAAGAGGGATACCATAATTTGCAAGAGAGGTGCAGAAGGAAGCAAGAGCAGTGCAGAAAGAAGAAAGCGAAGTGCAGAAAGAAGCAAGAGAGTTGGAGAAGTAGGGAAGAGGGGTGCAGAAAGAGGCAAGATTGATGCAGAAATTTTCAAAAGAGGTGCAGAAAGAAGCAAGAGCAGTACAGAAAGAACCAACAGAGGTACAAAAAGAAGCAAGAGGGGTGCAGAAAGAGGTAGGAGAGATGCACATAGAGGCAAGAGGGGTACATAAAGAGGCAGGAGGGGTGGAGAAAGAACGAATAGAAGAGCATAAAGAAGCAACAGAGGTGCTGAAAGAGGCACAAAGGGTCTAGAAAGAGGCAAGACTAGTGCAGAAAGAAGCAACAGAGGTACAGAAAGAGGCAAGAGAGGTGCAGAAACAGGCAGGGAAGGTGCAGAAAGAGATAACAGGGGTGCAGACAGAGGTAAGAGATGTGCAGAAAGAGGGAAGAGGGGTGCAGAAAGAGGCAAGAGGGGTGCAGAAAGAAGCAAGTGAGGTGCAGAAAGAGGCAACTGAGGTGCAGAAAGATGCAAGAGAGGTGCTGAAACAAGCAAGAAAAGTGCAGAAAGAGGCAAGAGATTTGCTGAAAGAGGCAAGAGAGGTGCAGAAAATGGCGAGCGAACTGCAGAAAGAGGCAAGGGGCATGCAAAAAAGGGAAGAAGGGTGCAGAAAGAAGCAAGAGAGGAGCAGAAAGTAGCAAGAGACGTGCAGAGAGAAGCAAGAGAGGTACAGAAAGAGGGAAGACAAATGCAGAAATAGACAACAGGGGTGCAGAAAGAAGCAAGAGAGGTGCTGAAAGAGGCAAAAGAAGTGCAGAAAGAAGCAACAGAGGTGCAGGAGGAGGCAAGAGAACTGCAGAAAGAGGCAAGAAAGTTGCAGAAACAGGCAAAAGAGGTGCAGAAAGAGGGAAGAGGGGTGTAGAAAGAGGCAAGAGAGGTGCAGAAAGAAGCAAGAGCAGTGCAAAAGAACCAACAGAAGTGCAGAAAGAGGCAAAAGGGGTGCAGAAAGAGGTAAGAGAAGTGCAGAAAGAAGGAACAGGGGTGGACAAGAGGCAAGAGGGGTGCAGAAAGAGGGAAGGGAGGTGTAGAAAGAGGCAAGAGAGGTGCACAAAGAGGGAAGAAGGGTGCAGAAAGAGGCAAGAGGGGTGCAGAAAGAAGCAACAGAGGTGTAGAAAGAAGCAAGAGAAGTGCATAAAGAAACAACAGAGGTACAGAAAGAGGCAAAAGAAGTGCAGAAAGAGGCAAGAGAAGTGCAGAAAAAGCAACAGAGGTGCAGAAAGAGGCAAGAGAATTGCAGAAAGAGGCAAGAGAGGTGCAGAAAGAGGGAACAGGGGCACAGAAAGAGGCAAAAGAGGTGCAGAAAGAGGGACGAAGGGTACAGAAAGAGGCAAGAGGGGTACAGAAAGAAGCAAGTGAGGTTCAGAAAGAGGCAAGATAGGTGCATAAAGAGGCAAGAGAGGTGCAGAAAGTGGAAGGGATGAGCAGAAAGGGAAAAGAAGTACAGAAAAAGAAAGAAAGGTGCAGAAAGAAGCAACAGAAGTGCAGAAAGAGGCAAGAGTGGTTTGCACACCATTAGTACCAATTTAATAGCCACATTTAGCAATAAGTAATAGGTGACCATTCTAGGTTTGCAAAGGGCCTTCCACCACGCTGTAACACTTGTCGCTGCATTTTTGGTAACGTTTGAGCCGTTTGAGCTAGAAACAAGGTTTTTTTGTTCAAATCTGCAGATTATGCAGCAGATGATGGATTATGTGGCAAAAGCGGAAAATGTATAATTGTGCAAAAGTCGGTGCAGCCAAACAGTTGCATAATTCCAGTGGCCCTGCTCATACCCCTGACTAGGTCCAGAAGTGCTCCTGAGTGGTTCCTTCTTTTTTTTGTCTCATTGAGTTTATACTTTAGCTTCTATGGAAACGAGGAAGACTAAACCTGAGGTTGCCACTCCACAACACAGACTATCATATCACACAATTACTCTCCATAACACTTAATCCCACTCTACATAATTCCTATACACTAAATACCACATACTTTCTATCCACATAATTTCAATGCACAACATACCAAATAATTCCACTACACACAACCTACATCCACTCCACTCCAAGAAACATTAATATTAATAAAACACTTTTATATTTACAATGCCAGTAGCTCTAACTCTCGCAAATGTGAAACCTATTACATTGCAAATGCTTCTTCAACTAGTAGTTGCGTTTGCAGAGAGGTGAAGAAGGGGGCTGGGCCTCTGACCACCACTCAGGAGTTTTGCTGTGTAGGACTTACAGGAGGTACCAGGACAGCTTCTTGGCCCCCAAAGTCCCTTAGGTGAAAAGTGGACTTCATCCTTCAACTTGTAGTGTACCAGGGGGCAAGTTTGCAGAGTGGTGGAGCAAGGGGGGCATGGCCTCCGAAGACCTTTTAGCAATCCCACTGTGTGGGACTTACTGGAGGTAACAGGAGGGGTAGTTGGCCTCCAAGGACAACCTTGGGGGCCAATTACCCCTCCTATTACCTCCAGTAAGTCCCACACAGCAGCATTGGTAAGTTCTCATAGCAGGCCATGCCCCCTTTGCCCACTAGTCTGTAAACTCACTCCCTGGTGTGCTCTTCAATGGGGATTAAAGTCCCCTTCGCTGCTGGGGGTGGTTAGGGGCCAACTAGCCTACCTGTTACTTCCAGTAAGCCCCACACAGTGGGATTGCTAAGAGGTAGACACAGGCCCTTTGTCCACGAGGTGTGTTTGCAGAGTGGTGTAAAAAGGGGCATGGCCTCGGACCACCTCTTAGCAATCCCACTGTGTGGGGCTTACTGGAGGTACCTGGTGGGCTAGTTGGCCCCTAAGGACCCTTAGGATTCAAGGAGACTTAATCCCCCAATCCAGAATGCGCCAGGAGGTGCGTTTGCATAGTGGTGCAGGGAGGGGGCGGGGCCTCCGGCGAGATGCCGGCTTCTGCTTGTTTTTTTTTTATTAGAAGGGGGGCTGTGTGCCCCCCCTTCTCTTAATATTTTGTGGGCCCTGGGGACCCCATCCCCCAGGGCCTGACCCATTTAAAATTAAAAAAACGGGAAGGGGCAATTTAAAAATTTTTTTTACAGGAGGGGGATTGCATGGCCCCCCTTCCCTGGGCCACTTTTGGCCCCAGGGACCCCATCCCCTGGGGTCTGGCCTCGTTTATTTTTTTATTAATATTTTTTGATGGGAGGGGATCCATGTGGCCCCTCTTCCCTAGGCCTCTTTTGGCCTCGGGGACCCCATCCCCAAAGCCTGCCCTGCTTTCATTTTTATTAGTTTTGGATGGGGGCCGCGTGGCCTCCCTTCTGTGGCCAATTTTGGCCCCGGGGACCCCATCCCACGGGGTCCAGCCTTATTTAAAAAAAAAAAAAAAATTAAAACAGGGAGGGGGCCAAGTGGCGCCCCTCCCGGGCCACTTCTGGCCCTGGGGACCCCCTTCCCCGGGGCCTGGCCAGCCTTTTTTTTTTGTTATTTGGAGGGGGCCGCGTGGCCCCTCGTTTTGAGGTGAATTATGGCCCCGGGGACCCCATCCCCCGAGGCCTGGCCTTATGTTGGGAACATTGGGGGAAGCCCCAATGCCCTTGCGGTCCCAGCCAGCTCCCCGTCTCCTGCGGGAGCCGGCATTGTTTTTGGACAAGGGGAGCTGCTGACATGCAGCTCCCCATTGTCCAAAAGCAATCTGCTTTGCTTCATGGAAGCAAGAGCAGGTTTCCTGCTCTTGCTTCCATGAAGCGAAGTACAATTTTGCTATGACAGGGCAGGAGCTGTGCTCCTGCCCTGCCATAGCAAACTGCAATGTCCGGGGGGGTGGGCACCCCGGGACATTGCTGGAGCTGGCCCTGGGGGGATGGCTCCAGGAGGGGGGCCGCATGGCCCCCCTCCCATCAGTATTAGTGCCCCGGTGAGGTGGCGGTCCCCGGGGCTTGGGGGGGGCCCGCAAGGCCCTCCCACACATAATTAAGCAAAGCCCCGGGGAGGTGGCGGTCCCTGGGACAGCATGGTGAGGGATGATACCCCCACGCATTTTATTAAAAGCCACAGGGAGGTAGCGGTCCCCGGGGCTGCAGGGGGGCCATGTGCCCCGCGCATAATTAATTAAGCCCCAGTAAGGTGGCAGTCCTCGGGGCTGTGGGGGCCCGCATGGCCCCTGCATATATTTAGCATATTGCCCCCGGGACCTGGCCCACCCGGGGGCTCATTAAAATGAAGCGCGGGAGACCGCGCTTTGTTTTTTTAAATTTTCTCTGCAGGATTCGCGCACTCAGCGCAAATTCTACCTTTTTTTTAAAAAAATGCATTTTGAGGCCCTGGGGGTCCCTGTGAGACCCCTTGACCAGGCCTAGGGGTTCAGGGTGTTTCTACCCTGCCCCCTTTTCTTTTCTTTAATCATTGTATTCCCTTTTTTCTTGTGACTGTCACAAGATGGCTGCCAACACTTCTTGGTTTGGAGTGTTGGCAGCCAATAAAAAAGAAGCTCGTGATCGGGAGGGTACGCGAATCCTCCTTGGTCACCAGATATCGATATTTTTTATTTTTGAATTTCTCAGGAACTACTGAACGGATTTACACCATTTAAAAAAAAAAAGAACGCTTTCTGAACCAAGACCTACCTTTTTGCCAAATTTGGTGTAATTCTGTTCAGCAGTTCGGTCTGTAGCTTTGTCTAAAGTTTCCTATGGAAATTAACATGGAGAAAACGCGCTTTGGGACCACGCCCCTTTTTACACCACTCTGCAAACATGCCTCTTGGCGCACTGCTGGTGGGGCGATGAGGTCCTCTTGTGTCCTGAGGACCTCAGGACTAAAGTGGACTTCTTCCCCCGAGCAGCAGTGCACCAGGAGGCGCGTTTGCAGAGTGGTGTAAAAAGGGGCGTGGCATCGGACCACTCTCAGCAATCCAGCTGTGTGGGGCTTACTAGCGATAACAGGAGGGCTAGTTGGCCCCCAGAGACCCTCAGGAGGCAAGGGAACTTCATCCCCTAACGAAGAGCGCGCCAGGAGGTGCGTTTGCAGAGTGGTGGAGAAAGAGGGCATGGCCTGTGTCCATCTCTGAGCAATCCCAATATCTGGGGCTTACTGGAGGTATAAGGTAGGCTAATTGGCCCCTAAGGACCACCAGCAGTGAAGGGGACTTTAATCCCCATCGAAGAGCGTGCCAGGGAGGGCGTGGCCTGCTATGAGTACTTACCGATGTTGCTGTGTGGGACTTACTTGAGGTAATAGGAGGGGTAGTTGACCCCCAAGGTTGTCCTTGGGGGCCAACTACCCCTCCTGTTACCTCATGTAAGACCCACACAGTGGGATTGCTAGGAGGTCTTCGGAGGCCACGCCCTCTCTTTCTCCACCACTCTGCAAATGTGCCTCCTGGCACACTACGGGTTGGGGATGAAGTCCGCGATAATCCTGAGGGACTTTGGGGGCCAAGCAGCCCTCCTGGTACCTCCTGTAAGTCCTACACAATGGAATTCCTGAGTGCTGGTTGGAGGCCCAGCCCCCTTTCTCCACCACTCTGCAAACGCGACTACCAGTTGAAGAAGCATTTGCAATGCAATAGGTTTTGCATTTGCGAGAGTTAGAGCTATTGGCGTTATAAATGTAAAAGTGTTTTATTAATATTTCTTGGAGTGGAGTGGATGTAGGTTGTGTGTAGTGGAATTATGTGGTATGTTGTGCAGTGAAATTATGTGGATAGAAAGTAAGTGGTATTTAGTGTATAGGAATTATGTAGAGTGGGATTATGTGTTATGGAGAGTAATTGTGTGGTATGATAGTCTGTGTTGTGGAGTTGTAACCTCAGGTTTAGTCTTCCTCGTTTCCATAGAAGCTAAACTATAAACTCAATGAGACAAAAAAAGAAGGGAGCACTTCTGGACCTAGCCAGAGGTATGAGCAGAGCCACTGGAATTATGCGACTGTTTGGCTGCACCAACATTTGCACAATTATACAGTTTCCGCATTTGAAACATAATCCATCATCTGCTGCATAATCTGCAGGTTTGAACAAAACAAACCTTGTTTCTAGCTCAAACGGCTCAAATGTTACCAAAAATGCAGCAACAAGTGTTACAGCATGGTGGAAGGCCCTTTGCAAACCTAGAATGGTCACCTGTTACTTATTGCTAAATGTGGGTTTTAAATTGGTACTAATGGTGTGTAAACCACTCTTGCTTCTTTCTGCACCTCTCTTGCCTCTTTCTGCATTTCTGTTGCTTCTTTCTGCACCTTTCTTTCTTTTTCTGTACTCCTTTTGCCTCGTTCTGCTCATCTCTTGCACTTTCTGCACCTCTCTTGCCTCTTTCTGCACCTCTGTTGCCTCTTTCTGCACCTCACTTGTTCCTTTCTGTACCCCTCTTGCCTCTTTCTGCACCCTTCTTCCCTCTTTCTGCACCTCTTTTGCCTCTTTCTGTACCCCTGTTCCCTCTTTCTGCACATCTCCTGCCTGTTTCTGCACCTCTCTTGCCTCTTACTGCACTTCTCTTGCCTCTTTCTGCACCTCTGTTGCTTCTTTCTGAACTTCTGTTGCAACTTTCTGCACCCCTCTTGTCTCTTTCTGCACCTTTGTTGCTTCATTCTGCACTTCTTTCTTCTTTCTGCACCTCTGTTGCTTCTTTCTGCACCCATCTTGCCTCTTTCTGCATCCTTCTTCCCTCTTTGTGCAACTCTCTTGCCTCTTTCTACACCTCTCTTACCTCTTTTTGCACCCCTCTTGCCTCTTTGTGCACCTCTGTTGGTTCTTTTGCACTGCTCTTGCTTCTTTATACACCTCTCTTGCAAATTTCTGCACCCCTCTTGCCTTTTTCTGCATCCCTCTTCCCACTTTCTGCACCTCTCTTGCATCTGTCTGCACCCCTGTTCCCTCTTTCTGCACCTCTTTTGCCTGTTTCTGCACCTTTCTTGCCTCTTTCTGCAGTTCTCTCGCCACCTTCTGAACCTGTTTCTTCTTTCTGCACTTCTTTTGCCTCTTTCTACACCTCTCTTGCTTCTTTCTGCACCCCTGTTGTCTCTTTCTGCACTCGTCTTCCCTCTTTCTGCACCTCTCTTGCTTCTTTGTGCACCCTTCTTCCCTTTTTTGCATCCCTCTTGCCTCTTTCTGCAGTTCTCTTGTCATTTTCTGCACCTCTCTTGCCTCTTTCTGCACCTCACTTGCCTCTTTCTGCACTTCTCTTGCTTCTTTCTACACCTCTGTTGCTTGTTTCTGCCCTTCTCTTGCGTCTTTCTGTACCTCTGTTGCCTCTTTCTGCACCTCACTTGCTTCTTTCTACACCCCTCTTGCCTTTTTCTGCACCCCTCTTTCCTCTTTCTGTACCTCTCTTGCCTCTTTCTGCACCCCTGTTCCCTCTTTCTGCACCTTTCCTGCCTGTTTCTGCACCTCTCTTGCTCTTTCGGTACCTCTGTTGCTTCTTTCTGCACTTCTCTTCCTTCTTTCTGCACCCCTCCTGCCTCTTTCTGTACCCCTCTTGCCTCTTTGTGCACCTCTCCTACCTCTTTCTGCACCCCTCTTGCCTATTTTTGCACCTCTGTTGGTTCTTTCTGCATTGCTCTTGCTTCTTTCTGCCCCTGTTTTGCAAATTTCTACATCCCTATTGCCTCTTTCTGTACACATCTTCCCTATTTCTCCACCTCTCTTGCTTCTTTCTACACTTCCCTTGCTTCTTTCTGCACTGCTCTTGCTTCTTTCTGCACCTCTCTTGCAAATATATGTATCCCTCTTACCTCTTTTTGCACCCCTCTTACCTCTTTCTGCACCTTTCTTGCCTGTTTCTGCACCTCACCTGCCTCTTTCGGCACCACTGTTGCTTCTTTCTACACTTCTCTTGCCTCTTTCTGCACCCTCTTACCTCTTTCAGCACCTCTGTTGCTTCTTTCTGCACTTCTCTTGCTTCTTTCTTTACCCTTCTTGCCTCTTTTTGTACCCCTTTTGCCTCTTTGCGCACCTCTCCTGCCCCTTTCTGCACCTCTCTTGCCTCTTTCTGCACCTCTTTTGCTTCTTTTGGCACTTCTCTTGCTTCTTTCTGCACCCCTCTTGCCTCTTTCTGCACCTCTGTTGCTTCTTTCTGTACTTCTCTTGCTTCTTTCTGCACCTTTCTTGCAAATTCTGCACCCCTTGTGCCTCTCTGTGTACCTCCCTTGCCTCTTCTGCTCCTCTCGTGCCTCTTTCTGCACCCCTCTTGCCTCTTTCTGCACCTCTTTTGCTTTTTTCTGCACCCCTCTTGCCTCTTTCTGCACCTCTGTTGGTTCTTTCTGCACCACTCTTGCTTCTAACTGCTACTCTTGTACATTTCTGCACCCCTCTTGCCTCTCTGCACCTCTGTTGGTTCTTTCTGTACCTCTCTTGCCTCTGTTTGTACCCCTGTTCTGTCTTTGTACACCTCTTTTGCCTGTTTCTGCAACTCTCTTGCCTCTTTCTGCACTTTTCTTGCCTCTTTCTGCACCTCTGTTGCTTCCTTCTGCTTTTCTCTTGCCTCTTTCTGCACCTCTGCTGCTTCTTTCTGCACTTTTCTTGCTTCTTTCTACACATCTCTTGCTTCTTTCTGTATTCCTCGTGCCTCTTTCATCACCCTTTTTCCCTTTTCCTGCAGGTCTCTTGGTTCTTTCTGCACTGCTCTTGCCTCTTTCTGCACCTCTTTTGCTTCTTTCCGCATCTCTTTTGCCTCTTTCTGTACCCCTCTTGCCTCCTTCTGCACCTCTGTTAATTCTTACTGCACTGCTCTTTCTTCTTTCTGCACCTCTCTTGCAAATTTCTGCACCCCTCCTGCCTCGTTCGGCACCCCTCTTCTCTCTTTCTGCACCCCTGTTCCCTCTTTCTGCACCTCTTCTGCCTGTGTCTGCACCTCTGCTGCCTCTTTCTGAACTTCTCTAGCCTTTTTCTGTACCTCTGTTGCTTCTTTCTGCACTTCTCTTGCCTCTTTCTGCACCCCTCTTCCCTCTTTCTGCACCTCTGTTGCTTCTTTCTGTACTTCTCTTGCTTCTTTCTGCACCTCACTTGCTTCTTTCTGTACCTCTCTTGCCTCTTTCTACACCATTCTTCCCTCTTTCTGCACCTCTCTTGACTCTTTCCGAGACACAGGGCTACTTTTAAACTGACCTCATGCTCAGCAGTGCACATATGCAAGTGCAGAAAAAGGCTGCTGGCCTCGACACTGCCATGGCCTACTATATGCTAGGTACTTAGAGGTAGTTGTAATCCCCCTGTCCTATTATGTACTAGGGCCTTACAGGTGAGGTCATGCCAATCACAGGGGTACCCCAACCCATAGTGTACCCTAGTGTATGTAGGTGTTTTCACTGTATTTAAGTGTCTTTTAGCATACCACTGGCTCCGGGCCTGGTTAGGCAGAGCCCAGGGTCAGTCAGAGTCAGTTAAAACCAGTACCAGTCAGCAAAAAGTTGGGGGGTGCCCAGTGCACAGGATGACTTTGCAACAAGGCCTCTTTCTGCACCTCTGTTGGTTCTTTCTGCATATCTCTTGCTTCTTTCTGCACCTTTCTTCCTCTTTCTGGACTTCTGTTGCCTCTTTATGTATTTCTCTTGCTTCTTTCCGTGCCTTTCCTCCTCTTTCTGCACATGTCCTACCTCTGTAGGCCTAGTTAGAAATTAGCATTTAAAAAACCTTCGAAATTCACTGAAAAAACCATAGGTTTCAAGGATGTTATAGTTAGAAATTAGCATTAAAAAAACCTTAGATATTCACTGAAGAAACCACAGGTTTCAGGGACATTATAGTTAGTTAGACATTTCACTCGTACAAAACCAGAGAAATTCTGCCGTTATAGTTAGTTGAGCTAACTATAATTCGCGCCCCCAATGCACTGCTGATGACGTCACATATTACATCATTCATGACATGGTCAGTGACATCACTGATGACATGATGACATCTCAAACAGAAACAATATGCTTAACATATTGTTGAGAAAGCATTTCATGTCAAAAGAAAACTCTTCATTTTCATGATGAATTGAGTGAAAACCCTTGAACGTTTAATTACAACCTATATAATACAAAAACTATGGAAGAAGCAACTAACAAGACCAAACTTCTGTAACATTTTTCAGGGAACTTGGAGACATATGTCAAACACTGAACCATACTTTCATGAACAGAATAATTGTGTGCTTTGAGTCACACAGGAAGACTGGTATTATCAAGTCTTACTTTCCTTACATAGAAATGTAGTAGGGGAAGAAAAAAATTACAAGTCTGTGAGAAGTTGGCCTGGTATATGCTGTCCACTAATTATAGTAGGCACCTTGCACCAGTCCAAACAACCCCTTATTGGAGATAGGTTAAAGACAACCTTTATTGAAAGCTATCCTAGTGGTAGCTATGGAGAGCAGCCTTCAGGCTAAGTCTTGAAAGAATGTAAAGCAGCTTGTTTTACCAGTCTATAATCTCTTGAGTGACCAAATGAAAGAGGACCACACCAGGTATATATATATAAAATATATGTATTTAGTCTTAAACACACCCCTCTAGTCTCTTTATGAGGCTAGAGTTCGAAGTACATAAGTTACAAGTCAAATATCAACAGTAATAGCACAAAAACACGTTTGAGCCCTAGGGGCGGACCAAACCATATACCAAAAAAATGGTATAAGAACCACGACTGAGCTAGACACAAGGCCTAGAGCCTGTAGAAGTGCTTGGACCCCAAGGAACCACCCAAGGTAGTGACACAGGGGACCCACGGGGGACGCGTGCAGTGTGAGAACACAGCCGCGAGCCACTGTTTACTTCTATGGGTAAAGTCGCAGTTGGATTTTTAAAAGGAAAGGACACTTAGAGGAGGATTTGGAGCAAACCCCTTTGGAACTAGGCAGTTCTAGAGTCAATACCCACGGGAGCACCGGAGTACTCGAGTTACTTCACCCAGGGAAGTCGGGTGCATAGGTGTCTTTTGGCGTCGGGTTTCGTCGTCGTTTTCAATGGCGATCTGCTGCAGCAGGCTGCTGGCGACCAAGTCCAAAGTGTCCGGGTGGATCCAAGAGTGGATTGAAGTTCTGAAGGACCTGAAAGCAGAGGGGACAGAGTCTGGGTCACTAGCCAGCGACCAGGAAGGCGATGAGCAGATGCCCACCGATGTCGGGTGCTTCAGGTAGGTTGACGGTCATCTTGACTCTTCAGCCACGAGGTCCATGAGGTGTTGACAATGACCAGGAGCTGGATTCGAGCTGTCCCACAACGTCTGTCGATTGCTGCGGTGTTGGCGACCGGATTGGACCCAACAAGCCTTGGCAACGGCAATTCACGTGGAAACAAAGAAAGGACGTTGATGCAGACCAGCAAGGTCTGGGGGACTCACCCAGCGAGGGTAAGTCAGGGCACATCTGGAGCAACCAGGGAAGCCCAAGCATAAGACGAGTTGCCTTCGGGAGGGCCCACTAGCCAACGGACTAGCGACCGCGAAGGAGCCTCGAGTGGACGCACTTGGAGCTGGCACAGGACACTCGTGGAGTGGAGGCCAGTGATCTTCGGTGCAGTCGGTGCTGGAGGCGGGGGCTAATCGGAGCCCAAAGCACAACTTCGTGGGAGTCCAGAAAGAGGATGCACTTGCAAAAGTTCTCGTTGTCCAGGGGTCACAGTTCCACGTTACCCACAACAACTATGGGCCTCAGCTTTGCTGGGGTCTCAGGGCAGCCTCAGGGAAGTCTGGAAATCCACCTCTGGTGTTGCAAAGACTTCGGCGTCCGGCAGGAGCGTCAGCGATGCAGACCGGACAATTGCTTCTTAGGTGCCTGCCAAGCAGGGGAGTCCCTCCTTGACCCCAAGGGAGATTCTTCAGTCCTCTAATCTTCAAGTAGAGCGTCGAAGGTCCAGAATTCGGCTTCAGAGTTTCGTCCAGGGTAATCTAAAGTCCTAAGGACTGGGGTCCCATAATTATACAAAGTTAGGGGGTTGGATATACTCTGGGGACCCACCTATGGGAGGGTCAGGGAAGAGGGGTGGTTACACCCATTCCCTTTGTCCAGTTTCGCACCAGAGCAGGGGCAGGTAGCCCCTGCAACCGGTTTGAACTGGGCTATGCACAGGGACACCAAATGTGCCCCCAGTGCAGGTCTTCAAAGCACCAGAGAGTGCTCCCGCCCAGCCCCAATACACACTATGCTGTCTGGGGAGGTGGTTACACCTCCCTTCGACAGGAAACCTATTCTCCAGGCCTCCACTGCCGGAGTTTCGGTCAGCAGCAGGAGGCCAGACCCGTGTCTGTGGCAGCGGCATCCTTTTTGTGATGCTAGGGCTCTGTAAAGTTAATACCGGGTATGCCGGTGTGTACATGTCTCTCCCTCTAGAAGGGTGGAATGCTACCCCTGCCACCAGAACTGGCGGGGGTAGTATTCCAAGATGTTTGACACCAAACATGACATGTTTCCGTGCAGCCATCCCAAAGTTAGCATTTAACGCAAGGTTATAATGCACTTAAGAGTATATGGTCAGGCTGCACCACAAACAGCACCAGAGGATTGACTCCGAACACTGCAGAGGGGCTCTGCTCATGCAGGGGCACCCTCTCACATAAGAACCAAGCACTCTGCCTTCAGGATTGATAAGGCCTGCCATAGGAGTGACTTATAGGTTTACATGTGTGTATATATGTAGTGATATAGGTAACCTATATCACAGTAAGGGGTTCTTGCACCACCTTACCCAGGCTGCAGTAGCAGGCCTGTGGTGTCATTTTGGCTGGCCTTCCAGGGGTGGCACAATACATGCTTCAGCCCCTGGCAGGCCTCTGAGGTACCTATGCCCTGGGTACATAGTATACCATATACTAGGGACTTATAAGGGCACTCCAGATTCCAATCAGAGATGTGCCTAAGGCACATGGAAACCATTTAGAGAGGAAGCAGCTAGGCTGGGGTTCTGATCAGCAGGGCCCCAGCCAGACTAAAGTCGAAAAACAGTGATACACCAGCAAAAAGTGGGGGTAACCATAAGAGGCAGATCCTACTCTCCTACACAACCACCCCCAAACGCAGGGACATTAAACTAACCTTGACCAGTTAAGTCTTCATGTTCTAAGTGGAAATATCTGGAGAGTCCATCTGCATTGGCATGGTCACTCCCAGGTCTATGTTCCACTGTATAGTCCATTCCCTATAGGGAAATGGACCACCTCAAAAGTTTGGGGTTTTCACCCTTCATCTGTTTTAGCCATAAGAGGGGCTTGTGGTCTGTTTGAACAAGGAAGTGAGTGCCAAACAAGTATGGCCTCAGCTTCTTCAGAGCCCAAACCACAGCAAAGGCCTCCCTCTCAATGGCTGACCAACGTTTCTCTCTAGGGGTCAGCCTTCTGCTAATAAAAGCTACTGGCTGATCCTGACCTTCATCATTCAACTGTGACAGTACAGCCCCTACCCCCAACTCAGATGCATCTGTTTGCACAATGAACTTTTTGGAGTAATCAGGACTTTGCAGAGGTGCACATGGCCTGCTTCAGGTCATCAAATGCCTTTTGACAGCTAACTGTCCACTGAACCTTTTTGGTAATTTTCTTAGCGGTTAAGTCATTCAGGGGTGTCACTATTGATCCATACCCCTTGACAAATCTTCTGTAGTACCCAGTCAGGCCTAAAAAGGCTCTCACCTGAGTCTGGGTAGTTGTAGCAGTCCAGTCCATGATGGTCTGGATCTTGCTCTGCAATGGTTGAACCTGGCCTCCACCCACAAGGTGGCCCAAGTACACAACCTGACTCTGCCCTATCTGGCACTTTGTGGCCTTGATAGTTAGGCCTGCCTTCTGCAGGGCCTCCAAAACATTTCTGAGGTGGACCAGGTGATCCTCCCAGGTGGAGCTAAAGACAGCAATATCATCTAGATATGCTGCACTATAGGCTTCCAGACCTGTAAGGACTGTGTTCACCAACCTCTGAAAAGTGGCAGGTGCATTTTCCAAACTAAAGGGCATCACCACAAATTGGTAAAGCCCACCAGGGGTAGAAAATGCAGTTTTTGGCTTTGCATCATCAGCTAGTCTGATCTGCCAGTAGCCAGCTGTTAGGTCAAATGTGCTTAGATACTTGGCTGAGGCCAAAGTGTCTATTAGCTCATCTGCCCTGGGGATTGGATGGGCATCAGTCCTAGTGACTGCATTGAGGCCTCTGTAGTCCACACAAAACCTCATCTCTCTCTTACCATCTTTTGTGTGAGGTTTTGGCACCAGGAACACTGGACTAGCTCAAGGGCTATCTGAAGGTTCAATGACACCCAGTTCCAACATTTTCTGGACTTCTGTCCTGATACAGTCCCTGACATGGTCAGGTTGCCTGTAAATCTTACTTTTAATAGGCAGACTGTCCCCAGTGTCCACTTTATGAGTGCACCAGGTGGTCTGACTTGGAGTCAGAGAGAACATGTGTCTGAACTGATTGAGCACCTGTCTACAATCAGTTTGCTGCTGGGCAGTGAGGCTGCCTGCCAAGGCTACACCATCCACTGACCCATCATCAGGGTTCTGAGAGAGCAGATCAGGGAGAGGGTCACTCTCCTCCTCCTGGCCCTCATCAGTTGCCATGAGCAAGCCCATGTCAGCCCTGTCCACATATGGCTTCAGCCTGTTGACATGGAGCACCCTGTGGGGGCTCCTGGGGTTCCCAGGTCTACCAGATAGGTAACCTCTCCCTTCTGTTCAACAATTGTGTGGGGGCCACTCCACTTGTCTTGGAGGCCTGCTGGGGCCACTGGCTCCAGCACCCACACTTTCTGCCCTGGCTGGTAAACAGTCAGCACAGCCTTTTGGTCATGCCCGGCTTTCTGTAATTCCTGGCTAGCCTCAAGGTTTTTGGTTGCCTTTTTCATATACTCAGCCATCCGGGAGCGGAGACCAAGTACATAGTCCACTATGTCCTGTTTAGGGGGTTTGAGCGGTAACTCCCAACCTTCCTTCACCAGACACAATGGACCCCTAACAGGATGGCCAAACAAAAGTTCAAAAGGGTGTAGCCAACCCCCTTCTGAGGCACCTCTCTGTATGCAAATAAAAAGGCAGGGCAAGAGTATGTCCCATCTCCGCCTAAGCTTTTCTGGGAGCCCTTTAATCATGCCCTTTAAGGTTTTGTCTCAACTAAACCATTGCATTGTGTGTGATAGGGTGTGGTGAACTTATAAGTCACTCCACACTCCTTCCACATTGCAGTCAAGTAACTGGACATAAAGTTTGCAGCTCTGTCAGATACTACCTCCTTAGGGAAGCCCACTCTTGAGAAAATTCCCAGGAGGCCCCTTGCCACCACAGGAGCTGTAGTGGTCCTAAGGGGAATGGCTTCTGGGTACCTGGTGGCATGGTCCACCACCACCAGGATAAACCTGTGCCCAGATGCTGTTTGGGGATCCATGGGACCAACTATGTCAATCCCCACCCTCTCAAAGGGGACCCCCACCACAGGTAGTGGTATCAGGGGGGCCTTTGTGGTGCCACCTGCCTTCCCACTGGCTTGGCAGGTTACACAGGAGCGACAAAACTCCTTGGTGTCTTCAGACATATTGGGCCAGTGAAAGTGAGGGACAATTCTGTCCCAAGTCTTGTTCTGGCCCAGGTGACCTGCTAAGGGAATATCATGGGCTAGTGTCAATAGGAAGCCCCTGAACTTCAGAGGTATAACCAACCTCCTGGCTGCTCCAGGCTTGGGGTCTCTACTCTCTGAGTACAGGAGTCCATCATCCCAATATATCTTATGGGTGCCACTAGCATTCCCAGCAGCCTCAGCAGCAGCCTGCTGTCTGAGGGGTTCAAGAGAGGGGCAGTTCAGCTGCTCCTGGCTCAGATCTGCCCTGGAAGGGCCCCTGTCCCCAAGAACTCAACCTGATCAGGTTCAAGCTCCTCTGGGACAGTTCCTTCTTCAGGCCTGAGATCAGCTTCCTCAAAAGTCTGATCTTCCTCCTGAGCCAAGGGGAAGGCACTGCCTTAACCCTACTGCTCCTTCTCTTGGGAGGCACCTGGTCCATTATTCCAGAATCCAGGGCCTGTTCAGCTTTTGACATTTTTGCCTGTGACCTAGTCACAGCAAAGACATGTGCAGGGATCCCTAGCATTTCTGCATGTTTCCTGAGCTCCACCTCTGCCCAAGCTGAGGTTTCAAGATCATTGCCAAGCAAGCATTCAACTGGTAGTTCTGCACTCACCACAACCTTCTTAAGGCCAGTTACCCCTCCCCAGGAGAAGTTAACAACTGCCAGAGAATGGTCTGTTCTGACATTGCTAGCATTGGTCACTTGGTACATTTCACCAAGTATAATCTGCCCAGGATCCACAAGATCTTGTGTCACCATGGTGACACTTGCTCCTGTGTCCCTGAATGCCAAAGCCTCCCTTCCATTAATTAAAGGCTGTTGTCTGTATTTGCCCAAATTATTGGGACTCACAAAGGGGGACATATCCATGCCCCATCACAGACTAAGACAGCCTGAGTTGGCACTCTGACTAGGCCAGAGTCCATCCCAGTACCCAGGGTCAACCCTACTAAGCCCTTATTCTGAGTGTTTCCACCACCACTTGTAGCTGGACTAGGGGGAACAGCTGCCTTAGGGGCAATGGTGGTTGGAGTGGAGTCTTTGGACTTGGTGCAATCACTGGTCCAGTGAGTCTTTTGCTTACAGACTTTGCACCATGGTTTCCTTTGGCCTTTCCCTTTGGTAGACTGTGAATCCCCACCTGAAGAAGATTTTTGGGGGCCTTGTGAAGACTTCTGGTCTTTACCCTTCTCCCCACCCTTATCAGAGTTTTTGGAATCTTGCTTCTTCTGGTCACCACCTTGGTTCTGTACTTTCTGCTTCACCCTGGTTCTGACCCATTTGTCTGCCTTCTTTCCCAATTCTTGGGGAGAGGTCAGATCAGAGTCAACCAGGTACTGATGTAGCAACTGATTTTGACAGTTATTAAGAATCTGCTCCCTCATGATTAAATTATAAAATCCTTTGAAGTCACACACCTTACTGCCCAGTAACCAGCCTTCCAGAGCCTTGGTAGCACAATCTACAAAGTCCACCCAGTCCTGTGTCTGTGCCTTTTGGGTATCTCTGAACTTTAACCTGTATTGCTCAGTGGTTAAGCCAAACCCATCTATTAGGGCACTCTTCAGGACTTGATAATCATCAGCATCCTCTTCTCTTACAGTGAGGAGCTTGTCTCTACCTTTGTCTGCAAAGGAGAGCCACAAGATTGCTGCCACTGCTCCTGAGGGACCCTCTATACTTTACAGGCCCTCTCCAGTGCAGTAATCCATTTGTGGATGTCATCCCCACTCTGGTAGGGAGGGACAATCTTGCTCAGGTTTCTATGGTCATAAGACCTTTCCCTACCACTAGGGAAGTTGCTGCCACCATGGGACTCTAGGCCCAACTTTCTTCTTTGTCTATGAAGCTCTAGGGACTCCCTGTCTATAGCCAACTGCTCTCTTCTGATCCTCAACTGAGCTTCCTCATACTTGAGCAGTCTCTCTTTCCTCTCATGAGAGGATTCCCTCCTATGAGAAGAAACAGAGGTCCCTACTGAGGTGTCAGAATGGTTAGACTCCTGGGAAGGAGATCTGGACCTTCTAGGCACACTCACAACTCTTCCTGGTGGGACAAAGGGGAGGTCATTCTGATCCTCCTCCTCATCTACAGGAGGAGCTGCATTTTCCAGGGCAAGGTCATTGTCACCTTCCTGGCCAGTTTCAGAGGTCAGGTCCTGGGTATTTTCACCCCTGTCCCCTTCCTCATCTTCTGCCCCACCCTCTCTGCCTACCCCTGCAGACCCTAAGGGTCTTCTGAGATCATCCAGCAGAAGCATCTCCTTGAGACGTTGGGTGTTGGCACTTTTGCCTGTCTTCAGTATCCTAATCTTGCCCAACTCTCTCAATTCCAAGAATGGGAGGTTGTCATACTTGGAGGGTAGGAGCCCACTGGTTCCTGGCAGGGATCTACTGATTCCTGGCCCTGAAGACATTACTAGTGAGGTGTGGTGTATGCACTACCTACTCTAGTGTGGCCTACTAAACTCTCTGGAGTTGTAGAAAGGGTGTGCTAAGCCCTTAACACACAACTCTAAGTTCAGTAGAACTTACTGTATACTAAGCTTGTTTTTATATGTACCTAAGGTACCCTTAGTGGTTTTCAGTTGATCAATTCAATTGAGATTATCTGGTAAAACAATAGCAAGCTGGAATCCCACACGCTGCACACCAATGTGAGAAGTTGGCCTGGTATATGCTGTCCACTAATTATAGTGGGCACCTTGCACCAGTCCAAACAACCCCTTATTGGAGATAGGTTAAAGACAACCTTTATTGAAAGCTATCCTAGTGGTAGCTATGGAGAGCAGCCTTCAGTCTAAGTCTTGAAGGAATGTAAAGCAGCTTGTTTTACCAGTCTATAATCTCTTGAGTGACCAAATGAAAGAGGACCACACCAGGTATATATATAAAATATATGCATTTAGTCTTAAACACACCCCTCTAGTCTCTTTACGAGGCTAGAGTTTGAAGTACATAAGTTACAAGTCAAATATCAACAGTAATAGCACAAATACCCGTTTGAGCCCTAGGGGCGTACCAAACCATATACCAAAAAAATGGTATAAGAACCACGACTGAGCTAGACACAAGGCCTAGAGCCTGTAGAAGTGCTTGGACCCCAAGGAACCACCCAAGGTAGTGACACAGGGGACCCACGGGGGACACGTGCAGTGTGAGAACACAGCCGCGAGCCACAGTTTACTTCTATGGGGAAAGTCGCAGTTGAATTTTTAAAAGGAAAGGACACTTAGAGGAGGATTTGGAGCAAACCCCTTTGGAACTAGGCAGTTCTAGAGTCAATACCCATGGGAGCACCGGAGTACTTGAGTTACCTCACCCAGGGAAGCCGGGTGCATAGGTGTCTTTTGGCGTCGGGTTTCGTCGTCGTTTTCAATGGCGATCTGCTGCAGCAGGCTGCTGGCGACCAAGTCGAAAGTGTCCGGGTGGATCCAAGAGTGGATCAAAGTTCTGAAGGACCTGAAAGCAGAGGGGACAGAGTCTGGATCACTAGCCAGCGACCAGGAAGGCGATGAGCAGATGCCCACCGATGTCGGGTGCTTCAGGTAGGTTGATGGTCATCTTGACTCTTCAGCCACGAGGTCCAGGAGGTGTCAACGACAACCAGGAGCTGGATTCGAGCTGTCCCACGTCGTTTGTCGATTGCTGCGGTATTGGCGACCGGATTGGACCCAACAAGCCTTGGCAACGGCAAGTCATGTGGAAACAAAGAAAGGACGTTGATGCAGACCAGCAAGGTCTGGGGGACTCACCCTGCAAGGGTAAGTCAGGGCACATCTGGAGCAACCAGGGAAGCCCAAGCAGAAGAAGAGTTGCCTTCGGGAGGGCCCACTAGCCAACAGACTACGACCGCGAAGGTGCCTCGAGTGGACGCACTTGGAGCTGGCTCACAGGACACTCGTGGAGTAGAGGCCAGTGATCTTCGGTGCAGTCAGTGCTGGAGGCGGGGGCTACTAGGAGCCCAAAGCACAACTTCGTGGGAGACCAGGAAGAGGATGCACTTGCAAAAGTTCTTGTTGTCCAGGGGTCACAGTTCCACGTTACCCACGACAGCTACGGGCCTCAGCTTCACTGGGGTCTCAGGGCAGCCTCAGGGAAGTCTGGAAATCCACCTCTGGTGTTGCAAAGACTTCGGTGTCCGGCGGGAGCATCAGCGATGCAGACCGGACAATTGCTTCTTAGGTGCCTGCCAAGCAGGGGAGTCACTCCTTGACCCCAAGGGAGATTCTTCAGTCCTCTAATCTTCAAGTAGAGCATCGAAGTCCAGGATTCGGCTTCAGAGTTTCGTCCAGGGTAATCTAAAGTCCTAAGGACTGGGGTCCCATACTTATACCAAGTTAGGGGGTTGGACATACTCTGGGGACCCACCTATGGGAGGGTCAGGGAAGAGGGGTGGTTACACCCATTCCCTTTGTCCAGTTTCGTGCCAGAGCAGGGGCAGGTAGCCCCTGCAACCGGTTTGAACTGGTCTATGCACAGGGACACCAAATGTGCCCCCAGTGCAGGTCTTCAAAGCACCAGAGAGTGCTCCCGCCCAGCCCCAATACACACTATCCTGTCTGGGGAGGTGGTTACACCTCCCTTCGACAGGAAACCTATTGTCCAGGCCTCCCCTGCCGGAGTTTCGGTCAGCAGCAGGAGGCCAGACCCGTGTCTGTGGCAGCGGCATCCATTTTGTGATGCCAGGGCTATGTAAAGTTAATACCGGGTATGCCGGTGTGTACATGTCTCTCCCTCTAGAAGGGTGGAATGCTACCCCTGCCGCCAGAACTGGTGGGGGGGTAGTATTCCAAGATGTTTGACACCAAACACTACATGTTTCCGTGCAGCCATCCCAAAGTTAGCATTTAACGCGAGGTTATAATGCACTTAAGAGTATATGGTCAGGCTGCACCACAAACAGCACCAGAGGATTGACTCCGAATGCTGCAGAGGGGCTCTGCTCATGCAGGGGCACCCTCTCACATAAAAACCAAGCACTCTGCCTTTAGGATTGTTAAGGCCTGCTATAGGAGTGAATTATAGGTTTATATGTGTGTGCAATGGTAGTGATATAGGTAGCCCATATCACAGTAAGGGGTGCATGCACCACCTTACCCAGGCTGCAGTAGCAGTCCTGTGGTGTCATTTTGGAGGGCCTTCCAGGGGTGGCACAATACATGCTTCAGCCCCTGGTATGCCTCTGGGGTGCCTATGCCCTTGGTACATAGTATACCATATACTAGGGACTTATAAGGGCACCCCAGAATCCAATCTGGGATGTACCTAAAGTACATGGAATCAATTTAGAGAGGAAGCAGCTAGGCTGGGGTCCTGAATAGCAGGGCCCCAGCCAGACTAAAGTCGAAAAACAGTGATACACCAGCAAAAAGTGGGGGTAACCATAAGAGGCAGATCCTACTCTCCTACAAAGTCAATCAAAAAACAATATCTAGTGAAGATTTTCAGGAATAAAACAGAACCTCTTAGATGAATGGAAATGCACTTATATTTGTAATATCAGAGACACATCCATTCTGAAGCTATGGACACTTCTAATGATATAAAAGAAAGTCATCACTACCTAAAAAAAAAATCAGAATTCTTTCAAACTTAGATGTCTGCCCTTTTCAGACCATTACTAACCTCCAAGAATATTCTTCAGTTTGTTTGAGAAATCACGTGGTGTGACACCACATTCCATCATCTCACATCATTCAGCAGTTAGAAAACTTGAGCAGACATTATACTTTGTCAAACCACCATCCTTACAAGTGGAAGCACTAAATTATGCTCTATTTCACTCTAATCCAGCACAAGTCAACAATATTATGGACTATATCCAACCTAAATACTTTTATCCACTCTCTGAGAATTGTCCAGACATTGCTTTTACTTAGAATGAATCAGAAAACCATTAATGGACTTAGCAAATTACAAAATGGATATTCATGAATTTTCAAGAAACTATTTCTGATATCCTGATTTGCTTTTGTTGCCGAAGAAGACATTATAAGAAGCACGTAAAAATTATTGATCTCCTTGAAAAAAACGAAAATGATGATAAAATGGAATCCAGAAATCTAACACTGTTTTTGGAGAAGAAAGATGCGATCTCTGCGAATACCATGTTATCTGCAATTACTGCCTTGAAAAACTAGACCATAACTTCATCCCTTCATGTGGAATTCAATTTGGAAATGTATACAATTCCTTCAGAACTACAGCAACTACATTTATAGGAAAGCAGTGCCACAGTATCAGAACAAAAAATTTAAATAATTAATACCACAATAAACAATAAATACAAATAATAGGAAACAAATTTTTTAAAAACATACAAATTCAATGAAAAAAACAAAGGGTTTAGGATTAGTTATAGTTAGGAAAACATCATTTATTATTTCTATACAATACCAACGTGAACTACACAAACCTTAGAAATTCAAAAGTTATAGTAATAGTTTAAAGTTATAATTTATGTTATAATTTATGTCCTGCCCAAAACTTACTGTAACTTGTGCACTTCCGTACAGTGTTGTCAACTTGCTACTCAAACTAAATTAACAATACATCAGCCCTCTACCATGCACACTCTTCTCATACATGATGTCATTTGAGATATCATGAGTCTTGTTATGAATGCTGTGGGTTGTTTGACTGACTCATGCATGCCATTACCACGCACGCCGGTTCAACATGGTCTTAACCACGCATGTCTTAACCATGCATATGCCTTTACCACGCATGCCTTTACAACAAAATATGCGTTGTTAATACATGTATGGCAAAGACATATGTGTGGTTAAAATGTAAAACCCCTGCCCCCCGCCCTGAGGCCTTAAATGCCACAGGGCAAAAACTACTCCGACCCCCGCCCGACCCCTGCCCCCTACCCAGAACCCTAAAACGGCACTAAAGCCCAACAAACTAAACCAATACCAGCCCCCGCCCTGAGCCCTAAAACAGCCCCCAGGCTAAAAAAATACCCCTTCCTCCCTGCCCTGACCCCCCTACCTCCTGAAACCCAACCTCTCCCCGAACCTTAAAGACTTCCCTGACTCCCCAGCCCTAAAACTATCCCTTCCTCCCTGCCCTGAGACCTAAAACTACCCCCTCTCTCCTGAAAACCAAACACCTTCTCGAAGCCCTAAAACATTCCCTGACCCCCAGCCCTAAAAATTACCTGATGCCCTTGAGCCCTAAAAACTACTCTGTCCCCCCCTGAGCCCCAAAAACCTCCCAGACCCCCCAAGCCCTAAAAACTTCCCCTTCCCACCAGCTTTGAAAACTACCCCCCACCTCTCCAAAACCTGGCCCAAGCCCCACTTACCTCACCATGTCCTCTCCTGATCCTTCCTCTTCCTGGGCCCGCCTATTCCGTACATCTAGACTGGGCATATGCCTTAACCACGCATATGCATGGTTGAGGCATATGCGCGGTTAAGGCAAGCGTGGTAGCACTTGCGTTGTTCGGGCACGCATTGCTGAGGCCGCATTGTTCTGGCCGTTTCCCATGCTATCATTTAACATACTGTAAGTGATGCAATATGATGGGCTGTAAGCAGTGAATGCTGAAGGCATGTTATACTTAATTTAATTTTAATTTGCTGTTGTTCTCCTTCTAGATCAGTTGCTTTACTGATGATCCAAGTCTTGTTAACTAAGACATCCATTTTAGTAATAAATGAAAGTTCATCATGGGTCCAGTATCGTGGCACAGATGTAAACTTTAGAAGACACAATCCCTTTCTGCAGCCTTTGATTAGTGTTCAAGTGAAGGATTAAGCTATCCACCAAAGAAGCTGCTTCTTCACTGACATTGGTAAACATATGTTCCAACTTTTTAACTTCTCCTGTAGCAGATGCAACAAAGGGATTGCCTTGCTCATGGTACTATCTTCTGTGCTAACTTCCCATGTCATAACATCAAAAGGAAGTAGCATTTGTATCAGGCACTCTAGTAGCCACCATTTGTCCACCTCCATTTTCATGGCTTTGGCAGTTGCATCCCCTCTGCTTTGAATTGCAGAATCATTGATAAATGTGACCTGCTCAAACAGGCATTCCAGCATTTAGTAGGATGATTTTCAACTTGTTGGCACCCCCATTTAAGAGGGCTTTACAGGTAGTTTATTAGCATGCTGAAGGATCACCAACTACTTCCAAACCAGTATGTAGCTGACTACCTCTTCTTTTTTTAGAAAGTCCTGCATAATTAGATTGATGCAATGCGCTAAACATAGGACTGTGAAATATCTACCATCAGCCATGGCTTTCACTATATTACTGCCATTGTCAATGGCAACAAATCTAGTTGTGAGACCTCTGCATTTAAGCCATTTGTAGACCTTGGTTTTAAACTCTTCCAAGATGTTGATAACTATATGCGATTTGCCCAGGGGGAACATCGCAACTGGTTCCATGTTGCAGAATGCACTGAAAAGCATCATCTGTTGTGAGACTGACAGCTAGACATTGCCTAACTCCGTGGAAAGAGACCGGGTCTGTTGTGATGTACGTGTAATCTGTTGCTTGACTACTGATCCACATGTCTGTTGTGAGGTGGACGGACACTCCAGCAGTATGCTGCATTGCTTTGCCAACCAATTGCAATATTTCATAATGCAATGCTGACACAGATATTCTGGCAAAATAGCTCATGCTGACAACCTTCCATTTTGGGCAGAGTGCTACCACAAATCCTAGGAATCTCTCTTTCCTTAAACAAAAGAAAAAGGGAGGCGGTCAAGCGCTTATATTTTAACCAGCTTCCCATTGTAGAAACTGTCTTCTTCATGGTTCCAGTGGTATGGCAAGTCAATGGTAAACATAGCCTTAAAAGTAGGCTGTCTTTCTTGTGGAACTACTGCCACAAGTGACCTACAGGTACCAGCAGCAGGTAGGCTGCCTGTGTGCTTTGGAGTGGGAGGTGCTGTATACTGATGTGCCATGTTCCATGCAGAGGTTGTTGCGGGTGAGGAATGTATACTATGTGGGAGGCTTAGAGGGCTGCTTTGCATGATGCTGCTGCTGGCATTCTCCTCTTCCTCCTCCTGACTGCCTTCTTCTATCACTTTTGCTGCTGTTTCTCACTCACTACCAACAACTATGCTTTTAAGATGCTCTTTTCACATAATTGTCTGTTGCTTTTTCAAATAGGGCAGGTAGTCTCCAGTACAGCAGTGACTACCTGCCTTACCATGACAAACTTTTTGTAGCAAATGGACAATATTGCACTGTTATCGTAATGTGGGCTAAGAGTAAATATGTCCCAAACTTGGGAGGAGAGCTTTCTTATCATGCCAAAGCCTGAAGAACTGGTGGCAAAGCTTGGTGGTTGTGTTGTTGTATAGGTTGAATAGAGTTGATCTGTACCTCCTTTGTGCCACTCTCCACAAGGATGATCACTGGCTTGTCATCATCCTTCCCACCATCTTCATTTGCAAGGCTTTCAGGAAGCTTCCTTTTCCCTTGTCTCTCTGATTCGGCCAGGGTCCAATCCATGTCTAGATCATCAGAAGTAGGGCTTGGAGAAGATGAGGGAGCACTCTTTCTTCTTGCTGAAGATTGTGAAGCTAATGGTGGAAGAGAGGTCTTCTGAACAATAGCTTTCTCAGCAAGAACATCAACTACCTCTTCTGCTCCTACAGTCAGAAGATCTGTTGCTGACTTCGACTCCTGCTGTCTACTTTCCTGCGATGATGGGGTTTATGGCTGAGACAATTCCATTTCAGATTGACTGCTCTTCATGACTGCAGGCATTGCAGCTCTGAGAGGCATGGCCTTAGGTTTTGCTGGTGGTGGTGCTGTTGATGCAGGAGTCTCAGCCTCTTTCTCTACAGAAAAGGCTGCAGCAGGTACATGACTTTCCTGAAAAAGGATGATGACTTGATGCAAGTGGTGGAAACCTGCTTCTTCTCTCCACTGGCCACTTTCGTTGCAAGAACCGCCTTCTTTAGGACCATCTTCTTCAAACTAGCAGAGAGGATCTTAGCACTAGGAGCAGAAGCACTTTGTAGTGGAGGGCTCTGGTGTCACTGTGAACTGATTCATTCAGGGACATCAGTATCATGTGTGATCTCTTCTGCAGCACCTGCAAACAAAGCAACAAAAATAATCAGTGAAACATGGGCTATCATAAGATCTAGCCAATGTAACACAAGTGAAGTTGTCATCATCATCATTCTCATCATCCCAAATGCTTAACAATAGTGCACCCAAAAAAAGCATTACATTTGTTTCCGCTTGATAACATTACACAGAAAAGTTAGTTTGTGTCCTGCCAGAGCCATGGTGGGAACACTATAGGAGACAGGAGATGCAAGGATAAAATACATTAAATAATTGATGGTGCCCCACCAGGGCCCATAGGGACCTTGGGGACTGAAGCAGGGTCCAGTTTTACCATATAAATGCCTTAGGCTATTTCTGCCCACACCTGAAGCATGAGATCCCCATATGGCCCCACCAGCCAGCATGAAGGGATTTGTTAAATTGACCAAATTATTGTAACTCTTTTTTCCTGAACACAGTAGGCCCTGTACATCAGGCCCTGTGCCTCTCTGACTAAAATTACAAGACATGTCCTCAGTGAAGCCCCAGCTCCCCCAAGCCCCCACTCCCTTGTTGTACCCGATGTTCACTTCTGTTCTCACATCTATTGAAATATATCAAAACCACAAGAACAGGGAACTTCTCTAGCTAAGAGGAACACGTTGGGGCGGTGTGGTGATGGTCAGTTGCGATATCTTGATTTCTTTATATTAGCGCTTTTTTTGCTAGCTTTAAGTAACTCAAGATAAGCACATGGCGTGAGAAAATGACCTATAACCTTTCTAGCCTTCCACTTTTCTATAACGATTTCGCGAAGTGACGCACATTATTCTTGATAATGTACAAATTGTGGGTATGATTGACGTTAGACACCTGACATGAGATCGATCTGTGGTCAAGCACTTCCCCATTAAAAACGATATAAAAGAGGTGCTCACAGTCCACTCAACGGACCACCCTTCCACAGTGTTTTGTGAGTCACGGGCGGAGTGTGTTCCCCGGTTAACCGTTCTCTTACAGATTCTTGTTTAAGATTGTATGTCATTGTTTTAAGATTGCATATTCTTTCTTACATTTTTGAAAAGCATTTCTCTCTTTGCATTGTTGATTTTAAGCCTATTTGCAATTGCATATTTTTGCTATCTAATTCAAGATGTACCTTTGACATTTGGTCTTTGCTAAGACTATGGTATTTTGTTCTTTAAAAGTATATCTAATCATTATTGCCTTAAGTTTTGACTTCAAATAAATTGTTTAAACTCTTGATTCAGTTCCTGCCTCACACACGTGTATTTCCTCATTTTTAGACTGGGCACCCCGGTTCAAATTAAGGTGCCCCAAAAACCCTCCCTCCAACATCTTGGTGCCGTGACTCGGATCGTGCACAGCTCCAGCCGGCAGGGAAACTCTGTGACCACGGACGAAGACTGCCTTCTGGTGCCTTTTCCTGACAAAGCAGACACAACGCACACGGGAAAGTCACTTTTGCCTTCTCCCGATGCGTTGCTGGCCTGAAGTTGTCGGTTAAGCACTTGTGGGCACGTCTGTCCAAAGTCACAATTTCCTGCTTAAACTGGTGTCTCGCCACAATAAAAAAAAACATCCCTCGTTACACGTGTGCACAGGTGCTGAGCCTAGAGTTAGCGTGAAGCATTTGTAACAGTTGAGAATTGTGAGTTTTCATTTTTTATGCATAAGCTTTCATTTTGCCTCTCTGAACTGAGAGAGGGCACCTGTTTGTTTAACATAGATGGGTAAGGGAAAAATAGCGTCTTGCGTTTTCCAGCTTTTAAAAGGTTCTGGTGGGACAGGAACGCCAAACCAAGAGTAGCTGTCAGTTCATGTCTTGTAAGTGGCACGAGAGATTAGTGTAGTACATGTCGAGACTTCTTCAGTTCTTTTTAGGGTAGTACATGTCGACACTTTCTCAGTTCTTTTTTCATTAGTGTAGTACACGTCGAGACATTTTCAGTTTTTTAGGGTAGCACATTTTAAGTCATCTCCGGCCTCTGCAAGCTGACCGTCAGTATAGTTATTTTCAAAGTTTGTGAAAAACACAGTGGTGTTTAAAAGTAAAACTTTCTCTATCTGCGTAGCTAACAGAAAAGAGGAAGTCTCTCTCGCAGCCAAGTTTCCTGTAATAGTTTCCTGTTCTAACCCGGGCAAACAGAGAAGAATAGAATAAGGCTTTCACTTGTTGCAAACGTTTTATTTTTAACTTTAAACAAATACGTTTTTCCTGTCTCTAAGTGGCCAAAAGCACGCAAATACAATTCGAGGTCCCAACACAGAAACTTAGTACTACTGCTTACAGGTGGTCCGGCGAGTCTGGTTCCCCTACGGAGCCTACTTGGCAGGTGAACTTGGGTTACGGAAGCGGCTGAACTATGTTCAGTGCGGTTTGTAAACAAAGGAGCCTGGATCCGAGAGAACCTGTTTTGCAAAACATTTTTGTGCCTGATTTCAGTGGAATAAATGAACAGAATACTCAGTTATACGACCAATAAAACACCAGAGAAAATATATGTACATCTTTCCTTAGTAGCTCCAGGATTAGAGATACCTACGATTTTATCCTCCTCCTGGCCACGAAATCCATTACAGAGTAAGATTGCTATTACTTGCTTAGGCAGCCAACTCCAATTCCCTGACTTTCCCCAGACGGTGTATACACAGGCCCAGACGAACAGGAACTTAAAAGGGCAATTTATCATATAGTTCAGGAAGCAATAGGAGACAAACTAGTGAGAGACATTCACTCCACATTTTTAAGCACTCTAACATAGATCATTGATACGTTTTTTCCTTTTTTTCTGTCTTTTTTAGGCTAAAAAGCGCGCAATTTTATCTCTTTGATTTCTGTAAAAACACATTTATTCTATATATATATATACAATTTGGGTGTGTACTTCCATGAATTCATGATTCTTGTTTGGTGTTTATATTTTCTGGTAGCATTATCGAATGTCATAATAATATTGTTGTGGCTGTTGTGCTTAACACCGGTGTCGAATGCATCAGTTCAGAGGAATGTTTTTCTAGCGAGACAAAATAACTAGGTGTATGAATGTAACTGTCGCATGCATATTGATTATCTTTCATTCTCTCGGAAATATTTGTGTTGCATGAGCACATTTTGTCATCCCGTGCCCTTGCTTCGAGTTGCTGGCCTTACACCAACCCCACCACTAGGGGTGTAAGACCTGCTAGTTACTGTTGCTGGTTTCCTGCATCATTACATCAGTCCTATCAATAGCGATGCAGGACCTGCTAGGTAGAAATAAGTGAACATTTGTTGCCACAAAAACTACAGAAAATTTCACATTTAAATAAACATGGTAAAGGATACACTCAAAAATAAGTAGCCCCACCTAATTTCAAATACCAGTAATTTGATTTGAAAGGCTCTGATCTCTATAAATGGAAGTGGAAGAGTCACAATAAGTAATTCATATAGAACCACAGTCCCCTGGGTTACAGATAAATGGAGTCCTGCAATTGACTGTACCACAACATGTAGTGGCGGAGTGTCACATTTAATGTCACATTTAGTTTCCAACTAGCACTTTCCACACACCCCTGCCTGACCTCGTACTGAACGTCAGGAATTATACACATAATGAATAATAACGAACTGCAAATAATTGAACAAGTTTTGCACTTAGTACACCATAGGGCAGTGGCGGTGCATAATTCAAACACAGATACACAGTTTCCATTAACAGAATATCAAAGTGAGCTTATCTCAACAGCGTGGGACATATTGGGAGTTCACGTTACTCCAGCTACAGAAGTGAGGGGGTCTGGACTTCCCGATATTACACGTCCGGATCTTGTCTGCCCTCAGTATTCCCAGAGTTCTTCCACTTCAAAGGACACACGCTACACACCATCACCACCACTATACTCGCCAGCCTCTCCAGTGGAAATTAGCAACAGTGGGGACTCTTCCTCAGGATCCACCTTTTCGACGGGACCCACAGAGGACGCCCATAGCCCCGATCTCATCCTTCCAAACACACCCACTTCATCCTCACCTAGCTCCCGCAGTACAATACAGCTAGAGGACTCTCAGGATACTAACTTACCCTTCCTGCAAACATTTTTGCAAGGCCACAGCCAGAGGAGGAGCACGTGTCTGCTCCAGAGGCAGAGTAACACCCAGCAAGCCAAAACAAGGGAATGAGCGGAGCATCAGCAGGATCCCCTGCACCCCAGATTGTCATATACCTTATTAACGGACACATTATTGGCCTCTCAGAAGGTCCCCCTGCCTTCTTCATTCCGGTTGCACCCTTAACTAGCGCTGTCCTCTTGACCGTGTTTTCAGTCTTAGGGATTGACGTAACACATCAACACCAGGTGAAGTTGACAATAATCCCCAGCTACGTTTCCCAGCTACACACTCCAAGGACAACTCCATAAGAAATATGGCTACCCCACTGCAGCACATATTAAAAAACTTCACAGGCCAAGAGCAGCGCATCATTAAGCACTGTAGGGAGCTGCACAAAGACACAAAAAACTTGACTCATCCTTGGCCGCCAGAAGGGACATTTAATCGTGCCACACTTGATCATGCAACAACATTCCTAGAAGCAAAATACTCCGGATGCAAGCTTCAAAAACGTAAACACACCTTGGCATTATGGCAGATTTTTAAGGAAGAGGCTGATCCAATTACAATGCCTACAGCCCCTCCTCCTGCCTATCACATGAGTGGCATGTATCCAGCAGTTGGTCTTAATTCAGACTTAGAGCTCTCATCAAATGATAAAACAGCCATGGGCCACTCTGACATCTTTTCGGTAGGACTCCCTTGCGAGCCACAGGATGACAGGGTAGAACACGTCCAAAGCCCACCATCTCTTACTGCCGAAGGCCCACTAATAAAGGCCGCAACATCAGGAATACCAGGTCAAATAGATGCACATCTCACCCTGAAGCTCACACCAGTGCAAAATAATACAGACATGAGCAAGAGGAGGATCAAGAGAGCGATGGTGCCTCTAGTGTGTCGCACCACAGTTCTCATAGCTCGCGCTCCGTGCCCCTTCCTTCCTTGCGCCTCACCAACCCATTCCTCATTAGCGAACACCAACTCTCTCCAAAGTTGCGCACCCAATACAATGAGCAGTTGCCCACCAGTGCTATCTCCCAGCGAGAGGATAGGACTCCCATCCTAGACCTTCCCAATACTAATACAGAACACAGGGATAGCGAGCAACTCTTCCCCAAGACATTTACCCTGTCACACCTCACCAAGTGGAGGGCAGAGCAAGACTTAAATAAAAGTACGGAAAGCCTTACAATGGGCGAACACCACACTGATTTGCTACACGAAAGGCAGTCACCAATCCCTACCGGCGGGGCTGCAGCTATCCGACGCCTGTCAGTGAAGGTAGAGCGAATGCAAGAAACACTCGCTGACATATTCAGTAAAACAGACCTTCTAGCATCACCAAAACAGGCAGGGACAGTCACCACCACACCACAAGAAATTCCGCAGACACATGCTCTTGGGGAAAAAGATAGTGTCACAGTGCAGCAAAATACTGAGACCCCCCGGCCTAATGAATTCACTGCTTCCGGTGTACCCCACACATCTGCAACAACCAGTCAGGACAATACTGCACCTTTGCAGACGTTGCCGCCTGCACCAACATATGTGTTCCAGACACCACCTAGGCACACGCTCAGTTCCATGCACACAGCACCACGAAGGGAGCATCAACACGCAGTGGAACAAGCACTACATATAAATAGGAGGAGACAAACAGAAGTACAACGACTCCAAGTTTTGGGGACACACTGACGGCCAGATGACATCTCATATGACGTCACAGGTACAGCCTCTATGCGTGCCACTAGGTCGAAATATTTGAACAACATGTTCCTCAACAGACAGTATGCACCACAGAGTAATGACCTGACACCAAATGAAATAGTAACACTTGGGGAAGATTCAGACTTCTATGTCAATCCCTTCACAGACGATTTGGCAGGCTGGATGGAGAGTTTAGCACCACAAATGATCCCGTGGCCAACAGAAGGGTCCTTTGAGCCACAACATATGGCAACAGCAGAAGAATGCATCCTATATGGGGTGGGAGATGAAGATTGGGACTATGGTTATATGAGGGCAAGTTTAAAGATTTGGCAGAAATATGAACGCCAATTTGACCGCAGCAGCAGGCACAAGGGTAACACGCCAGATGCCACTACTGTTCAAAAATGCCAATGATCCCCCCATCTATGTTCCATGGTCACAGATGGATAAAGACAATCTGAAAAAACAACTCCCACCACTAACAGAGGGCGCTGGAAAATGGATAGCAGCCTTTGAAAAACACACAGCAGGTGTCAACCTAGGAATAGGGGACTTAAAAAGTCTGCTTATCTCCCTTATTGGAGAAGACGCAGAAGATATATTTACACGTGTCAATGGCGACATCACAATCACTGGCACAAAATATGATGGTGACTCATTTAACAAAATAAGAGCACGCGTGTGGTCCCAATTGCGCAGGAAGTTCCCAGATGTCCCAAACATAGGGTCTCTAATGTCACAAACAATGCAACTAAATGAGGACCCAGCACAGTACATTTCCAGAATGAAGGAAAAATGGCATCAGGAGTTAGGGGAAAAATGGGACGCAACAGGAGGAAACTGCAGGTTCTTTTACCATATGGTAAAGAAGGGACTGCCCACTGCGGTACAAGACAAGCTAGATGGGATAGTAGCAATGGAATGCAAGCCCTGGCCTGAAATACGACATCACATTATTGATTTCTGTAAAAAGCTGCAGGAACAAGACAGAAATAGGCAATTAGCGATTGAAAATGCAGCCGCCAAGTTAGTACAGCAGAAACTTAACAAGAAAAAAGATACTCCGACACAGTCATGCTTGCCACCCCAGTGATTCAGATGACTGCAGTTACAGGATTTCCACAGGATGCCCTCAATGCATTGGCAGGTAACACACAGGGGGGTGCCCCATACATACAAGCACAGCCCACCTATAACAATGGCCAACAGCAGCCATATTATGGTGACCAACAGACCAGACCTAGGAATCCAGGGATGCAGGGCAGAGGTAGAGGGCAGGGTCAACAAAGGGTTGCACAACAGCCTGGACCACCGATATGTTTTTACTGTCAGAAACCAGGACACTTCATAAGAGATTGTCGCACCAAAATGAAGGATGAGGGAAGAGCGGTGGTCAGAGGACCCCAACAAAGGCCCCCCACCCAGTACCAACAACAGCAGAAAATACAGCCACAGGCAGCTCAGCCCCAAGTAATATATTCTTACCTCCCACCAGCACAGCAACAGCCCATGCAGCAACAATTACAACTGCAGGCCCCTACAATTACACAATTGCAGGTACCAATTCCACAAGCACAGCCACAAGTACAACTGCCACAAACACAAGTATATCAAATGATGCCCCAAACACAAGCATCTGTACCTCAGGGAGGCACAGTAATATCAACAACAAATCCATTCTCGCAGGGCACCATCCAGCAGTACCAGACTGGAGGGTATAATGGTTAGGACAGCCCACAGACAGCTCTTGTGTGCCCAGTTTTGTCGTGTACAACAGATGTTAAGGAGGACCCCACTGCTTTTGTCACGATAAATAACAAAACTTACAGCTTTCTCATTGACACAGGTGCTACTTATTCCTGTATTAAGGAAGGAGCACTGCCCATTTCAAATCAGATAGCGGACACACAGGGCTTCTCTGGGGCAATAGCTAGGGTCCCTTTCATCAAGCCAGTACCAATAGAAATAGGAGGTAAATATGTGGAACAGCGTCTGCTCTATTCAACATGGTCCCCAGTGAATCTCCTGGGACGTGACCTCATGGCTAAATTAAATATGAACATCCACTTTGATGAGAACGGCACAATGATTTGCTCCATCCAGGTACACCTTTGGCCAGAATGATGGCAGTCACTGTGGACTCCTCCTTAAAAGATCAAATAAGAGCCCGCCCGTGGATGAACAAGCGTTCTCCACTGCAGTACACATCATTGTTGCCACCACACCAGAACTGAACGGCCGCACTGTCCAGCTTCCAAAAGAGTTCCTCTTTCATCCGCAATCACAGGACTCCCAAATACCTGACAAACACATGATCTTAGATATACATTGTCTTTAAATAACACCCACATATGGAGCTTTCCAAGCAATTGACGGCAACGCCCACACCTGGGCCTGCATCATTTTCCTTCAACCAGGAGGGTTGGTGAAGGACATTCTAGACGACCAACTGTTTGGACCCCCAGAGCTTTATTTAAAAAATGAAATAGTCTACGAAAATGAAGTCCCTCTCTCAGTGACAGTAGAGATAAGAACACCAACTCCAGCCACACCATACGTGACTCTGATTTGGCTAAAGTACCTAGTAATCTCTGGACCATTGGTCCAAACGATGTAGGTCTCATTCAATCTGCAGCACCATTCAGAATAACACTAAAACAGGGTGCCATACTCCCAAGAGTGCACCAGTACCCCTTGTCCAAGGAAGCAGAGGAGGGTATTGCCCCCACCATACAAGCCTTACTAGATCAAGGAGTGATATACCCCTGCACATCCCCTTGCAATACATGCCTGTTTCCTGTCCGCAAACATAAGACTAATCAATGGCATTTGGTTCATGATTTGCGTCCCCTTAACAGCATTGTGGTCCCAGAGTTTCCAATTGTCCCTCACCCCTCAGTGATTCTTACCAATATTCCCCCAGACACAGAATACTTTTCTTTCATTGACCTGAAAAACGCCTTTTTCAGTGTCCCTCTACACCCCGATAGCCAATACCAGCTGGCATTTACCTACAAAAACATTCAGATGACCTACACCAGGTTAGCCCAGGTCTATTGTGAATCCCCCAGTGTTTTCAACAGAGTTGTCAAAGATGATTTATCAAATTTCCAATGTGACAGCACCCTGCTACAATATGTAGATGACATATTGCTCTGCAGCACCACAGAGCAACAATGCAGAAACGATACAATAGCACTGCTCACAACATTAGCACAGAGAGGATACAAGGTTGACAAACAGAAACTTAAATACTGCCAAAAGCAAGTGCACTACCTTGGTCCGTTGCTCTCCGCATCAGGAAGGAGAGTCACCCCAGATAGAATAGAGGCAATAAAAAACACCACTCAGCCCCAGACAGTCAAGGACATGCAGAAATTCCTAGGATTAGTGAATTATGTTCGACAATGGGTCTTTGATTTCTCTACCATCACTGCCCCACTTCTGAAAGCTGTTAAAATGGCCAAAGACAAACATAACAAAATTGATTGGACACCTGAAATGACCACAGCCTTCACACAACTGAAAGATGAGATTACAAATCGCCAGTGTTAGGATCCCCTGACTACACAAAAGAATTCTACCTGTTCGCCTACTGCGATGTTCAAGTTATGACAGCAGTCCTCACCCAAAAATACCCCATGGGCCACAAGCCTATTGCCTATTTCAGTGGAATGCTAGATTCAGTAATGAAAGGACACTACCCATTTGAACAGGCACTAGCAGCAGCAGCATTTGCTGTTGAAAAGAGCACCCCCATTGTCATGGGTTCCCCGCTCACACTGTACACTGAGCATGCTGTCTTTGCAATAATACAGAAAGCTAAAACAACTCTCACCACACAAAGAGCGTCAGGTTACGAAGTCATACTATCATTGGCCTCTCTGAAAGTTGTTAAATGCCACACAGTAAATCCTGCCACATTCTTTGCCCACCCCATTGCCACTGCATTTGATGACCCTCACGATTGTGCCACATTTTGCCCAGATGAGTCAGGAACAGCAAAGGAGGACCCATTGCCAGACTGTACAGTGTACTTTTTTGATGGCTCCTCTACCATTGATCAAGAGACAGGGATCAGATATACAGGAGCTGCAGTAGTAGTTAGAGCACAACAAAATGATTCCTCTGACTCCCTAGACATTGTACAGCAAATAACATTACCGTCACATTATTCAGCACTAGCAGCAGAACTAGTGGCATTGATTGCCGCCTTGAGGAATGGGGCGGACACACGCATCAATGTGTATTCAGACTCTGCATACGTCACAACAACAACACATTCCAGCATTTTGTGATGGAAAAGACGTGGTTTTCTCAAATCAGATGGCACACCTGTTATGCACAGACAGTTACTTGAAGAACTAATAGATGCGCTGACACTGCCAGCTGAGGTAGCTGTAGTAAAATGTGCAGCGCACACAAATGGCCAAGACTTTGTCTCCAGAGGTAACGCTCTGGCAGACTGGGCAGCTAAAGCAGCAGCTAGGGACCCCAACTTGTACAACCACCCCCACTTGTAGAACCACCGGAAGCTCCAGAAGCTCCACATGCCCCCATCTCGCTCGTCCAACACATACTTACAGCAGTACAACAGGACAAAGAAAGTGCACATGACGACACCCCTGATTTAACGCTCCCATACACTATTGACAGTACACAACAATATGATCACATTGCACAATTGCACCTCAGAGAAATACAGGAAAGTGCACCACCTCAAGAGAAAGAGCTATGGAAGAAGAGGGGAGTACAACAAGATGCCTCAGATTTTATTTATAGACAAACAATGACAGGAAAGCCTGTCATGCCACAAGCCTTATGTGCAAGTAGCACTCAATCAATTACACCTTCCCACACATGTTTCCAGAGATAATATGTCCACTACCCTACAGACTGACTGGTTTATCCCCAATGCCCACGAACTAATACAGCTTTTTGTCAACAAATGTCTCATTTGTCAACAGTACTCACCAAACAGCACTATGAAAACAGTTGCCTCTATAATCCCAAAGCCAAAAGGCCCTTTCAAAGAACTCCACATCGACTATGTGGACATGATTGACAGGTGCCAAAATTATCGATACCTCATTGTGGTAGTGTGCCCATTCTCACGATGGATCGAAGCTGGACCATGTGTCCACTGCGATGCCAAGACAGCAGCTAATTTCCTGCTCCGTGAGGTCATTTCACGCTGGGGTTTGCCCAACGCGATCCGTTCTGACAACGGCAGCCATTTTTCAAACGCCATCTTTGCTTCTCTCACAACAATGTTAGGGATTAAACATAAATTGACATCAGCATATCACCCACAAAGTAATGCCATTTGTGAACGCCTTAACGGCCTGCTCAAAGGTAAAATAAGTAAGATAAGTGCCACAATTGGAAAGAAATGGCTCTATTGCCTACCAATTGCCCTGTTTGCACTCAGAAATACTCCCAGTTCTGACCACCACCTGACACCACACCAACTAGTCATTGGTCGATCCATTAATGTAACAGTTCCCTCAACAAGACCCAAACTAGACACTGAAAGTTCTTCTGAAATTGTAAAAGCTGAAATGTTTGACTACTTATGTGCAGTAACACAAGCTGCGCAGTTCCTTTCTACCCAGATATCAAAGACAAAGGACAAGGCCCCAATAGCTGTTGAACTTCCACCTATCTGTCCTGGCACATAGATTTTCGTTTGAAAAGCTGTTCGAAAGTGGAAGGACCCCAAGTTCGACAGTCCATTTACAGTCATAGACTCTTCACCCTCAGCTGTTCGCATTGCAGAGCGGAAAGCATGGATACACAGGAGCCACATCAGGATCAACCCGGCACAATCCCAGAACTAAGTGATGAACAAGAGGAAGGCATCGTGTTTCCATTGACTATCCAAGAACAAGAAGATGGCGACCGCATGGTTGTTTATGGTTTTAGTCGCAACGGACGCACCCCTCGCACAGAAATTTCCTATTCAAAGTTATGTACATACATATTCATATTTTACATTCTGTTCGGGCTGGCGTCGCCATGTTTAATTAGTTTGCTGTCATTTCGCATTGTATTGGTAAAAAATGCTTATGATGCTCGCAAAGTCAAAATTGCCGGCACCACTGTGCACCCCAAATCACTCCCTCATCTCCCTGATAGCACATGTGTTGAGAAAAGCACCCCCAGTGATGAAAAGGGTTCCACATCCTCAGTCAGTACTGCCAGTACCCCAGATAACTATGTGCCCCTCACCCTTGATATCACAATACGCCCTTCCCAGCAGTCTCACCAACGCAAACGGTGGCTGGCAGACTCACTTCATGGGGTCATCATCCACTCAAAATCATGAGACCGCGCAGCCATACTCCAAAAACAGAGTCCTGACAAGTTGGAGGGGGATCATGGGGCCCATAACTCCCTATTAGACAACATGTGGTATAAGGACATGACAGAAGCTGGCAAGCAGGTCACCAACCAATCATGTTATGTGTGCTCACATATTCCCCATGCAGTAGGTGCAGATAGGCAAATTTTTCCTAGAGAAGTTCCACCACCCACTGCCAAGTGCCTTTTACACCTGTTCCTTTGCCGCATACAAGGACAAGTCCAGCTCCGTTACGCTGACATTGGCACCGCATATGTAAACACCACAACATGGGACTACAAATACACCACACACAAAATTATCTCTGACCCAACTGACCTTGAGGGGATAATACAGGAAATGTACAGAAGAGGTATCCCTAACATGGACGGGAGGGCATATCACATTAGGAAGCATGGATTTATCACAGTAGCAACACCTTCAGCAGTATGCAATATAACAATACCCCATGCCCACCCATGCCTATGTCAGAATAGAACAGTGCTGCGCCTATGGGCACACGTTTTCTTCAATAATAAGTGGAATGGTCCCAACTTCGTGGAGTGCAAGGCAGCATCCCTAGGGCCTCCTTGGGTAGACTCAGATTATGAAGAGGGGATTGACTGGGAGGTTCAGGATGAGTGTATACAGATATGGGAACAGGAGAGTGGGAGGTACACCTCGGGTGGAGAGAAAATGTCCAAACCTAAAAAAGCATTCAAACTAAAATCACCTCTTCTCTGTTTTCTAGGAAATGGCACTGTACCTGTGGGCCGCAACTCTGGATGCAACAGCACTATTTTTAATTCGGACCTCCAGTTTGGCACCTCCAGCCTAATGGGCATCTACTGGGCTTGCGGAGAATGTCTCTATCTCCAATTGCCTCCTCAATGGAATGGACTTTGTACAATGGTAACAATGCACGAAGTCCACCTGGTCGTTCCAGCAACTAATATTTCCCACATCCATTCACAACCAATGACAGGTGATGTCACCTTGCTCCACCGACACCGACGGGCTGCTCAATACTTTGCCAACTACGCTTTTCGCGAGGTTCCTCAAGAATTTTGCCTCTTCAACGATACCCAGCTTTTTTTCGGGGGCATATTCCCACTGTACCAGACATCAGCAAATGCCCAATGGCTGCAGGTGACCCGCTATGAATTCATGCGGGCCCTCAACAGTACCAGGGATGGGCTCAATGCTATCAAGGAAGAACTGCGCCCCCTACAGCTTATGGTTCTAGAACACCGTTATGTTCTAGACATACTAACTGCGATGGAAGGTGGAGTCTGTGCCAAGATTGGGAAGAGCTGCTGCACTTTCGTGCCATCGAATGATGCGGACAATGGATCGCTCACAAAGGCCATTGAGGACTTGAACAATTTAGGGAAGAAAATGTATGAGGAAGGAGGTGCCAGGGCAGACATAGCAACGGGCTGGTTGGATTTTAGCTGGATGCCTTCGTGGCTGTCTGCCCTCCTAAAAATAATAGTGCCGATCTGTGGCGTGCTGTTGATCCTATGTTGCGGTGTACAGATAATATGTCATTGTGTCAAAAGATTCGGTGCTAAAGTTGTAGGAATGAATTACGAAAACACAGGAATATACAGGACAACAATACGTGAGGACAATGGATCAGGGAAGGGGGATAAGCTAGCGTTGTTAGAGGTAGTTGAGCTCACAACGCCTGGCTCTCGCTTATCACAGATCCCTACTGACACCCACTACCAAGTGCCTACAGCTCCCCCACCTCCCCCTGGTAGAGATCTGATTAGGGAGGATCCTAGCGTGGATCAGTATGAACAACTAGCTGCTAGGCCTGAAGGAGAATATGTCGAGTTAAGAGCACAAATAGATAAAGAGTACAAGTGCCCTTACCTTAATGACACTCCCTGGATGCCCAGGCAGGACCAAGGGCCAGCCAAATACGCTGTACGAATGTTGTTCAAGAATGAACAAGAGGAGGGGAATGAAGCAGGGTCCAGTTTTACCATATAAATGCCTTAGGCTATTTCTGCCCACACCCGCCCACACCTGAAGCATGAGATCCCCATATGGCCCCACCAGCCAGCATGAAGGGATTTGTTAAATTGACCAAAGTATTGTAACTCTTTTTTCCTGAACACAGTAGGCCCTGTACAGCAGGCCCTGTGCCTCTCTGACTAAAATCACAAGACATCTCCTCAGCGAAGCCCCAGCTCCCCCAAGCCCCCACTCCCTCGTTGTACCCGATGTTCACTTCTGTTCTCACATCTATTGAAATATATCAAAACCACAAGAACAGGGAACTTCTCTAGCTAAGAGGAACACGTTTGGGCGGTGTGGTGATGGTCAGTTGCGATATCTTGATTTCTTTATATTATCGCTTTTTTTGCTAGCTTTAAGTAACTCAAGACAAGCACATGGCGTGAGAAAATGACCTATAACCTTTCTAGCCTTCCACTTTTCTATAACGATTTCGCACATTATTCTTGATAATGTACAAGTTGTGGGTATGATTGACGTTAGACACCTGACATGAGATGGATCTGTGGTCAAGCACTTCCCCATTAAAAACGATATAAAAGAGGTGCCCACAGTCCACTCAACGGACCACCCTTCCACCGTGTTTTGTGAGTCACGGGCGGAGTGTGTTCCCTGGTTAACCGTTCTCTTACAGATTCTTGTTTAAGATTGCATGTCATTGTTTTAAGATTGCATATTCTTTCTTACATTTTTGAAAAGCATTTCTCTCTTTGCATTGTTGATTTTAAGCCTATTTGCAATTGCATATTTTTGCTATCTAATTCAAGATGTACCTTTGACATTTGGTCTTTGCTAAGACTATGGTATTTTGTTCTTTAAAAGTATATCTAATCATTATTGCCTTAAGTTTTGACTTCAAATAAATTGTCTAAACTCTTGGTTCAGTTATTATTATTATTATTAGTTAGCTTGTAAAGCGCCTGGTTACTCCAAACGGAGTGTCCCCGCGCTAGGACATCAATGAAAAACCCAGCGACAGTCCTGATCTAGCGACCTTCCTGCTCATAGGACTGACAGAACAGTAGAAGGCAAGAATATTACTTCCGTCCACCAGAAGGGTGTCGGAAGAGCCAATTTTTTCAGAACAAAGACTCCAACACGGAGGTCCTAAGATCCGCGGGTAGGTCATTCCATGCCTTAGCTGCCAGGAAGCTAAAAGATCTCCCTCCGGCTCGAACCTTCCGCCCCCTGGGCACAATCACCCTAGCAGAGCCAAGCGATCTCAGATCGTGGGCGGGCCAGTAAACTGTAAGAAGGGGGAGCAGGAATCGGGGCCCCTTCTGACTAAGGATCCTATGACCAAAGCATAAGGCCTTAAAAGTAACTCTGGTCTGAATAGGGAGCCAATGAAGTTTCTTCAGAGCTTCCCCCACTGAGACCCGCCTAGGGATGTTCAAGATCAGCCGGGCTGCAGCATTTTGGACCTTCTGCAAGAGGTTCAAATTTCTAGCTGTCACCCCTATGTACAATATGTTGCAATAATCAAGGCGAGATGCAACAAGAGCCTGTACAATAGTTCTTTTAGTGTCAAGGGGGAGAAGGTCCAAAATTTTGCGTAGCATTTTAAGAATGCTAAAGAAGGCTCCGGCCACAGCGGTAATTTGCTCAGAGAAGGACAGATTTTCATCGAACCATACTCCCAGATTCTTCACCTTAGCTTTCGGTGCCGGAGTAGGTCCTAGTTCCTCAGGCCACCAATGCTGTGACCAGAGAGAGGGCTATTTTCCAACAACCATCACCTCAGTCTTCCCTGCATTCAGCTGGAGGCAGCTGTATCTCATCCAATCGGCAAGCTCCCCCAAGCAGACCTTAAAATCAGATGCCAGTCCAGATTCCTTTTGCTCCAGGGTCACAACCAGCTGAGTGTCATCAGCATATGACACCAGCTTTATCCCATGCCTCAATACAATATCTGCCAGAGGGCGCATATAGATATTAAACAGGGTGGGGCTAAGAGCCGAACCCTGCGGCACCCACTGCGACTGAGGACAGACTCTGGAATTAAATGGATGTTGCAGAACCTGGAAGGATCTGTTCTGCAAAACATTTTTCATCCATACCCACGTGCCACCGTCGACCCCGGCCTCCCTCAGCCTCTCAAGCAGGAGGCCGTGGGACACCGTGTCGAACGCAGCACTCAGGTCCAGAAGGATCATAGCTGTAGTACTTCCTTCATCAGCAGCAATTCTCAGCACTTCTGCTGCCACGAGAAGGGCCGACTCCGTGCTATGGAGTGGCCTAAAGCCAGACTGGGTATCGTGAAGGACCCGTCTCTCTTCCAGAAACATAGACAGTTGACCGTTAAGATGTTTCTCTGTAATTTTTGCTACATAGGGGAGCAGAGAGATCGGTCTTAAATTTTCAGGAAGAGCGGGATCCAAAGACAGTTTCTTCAGCAATGGGACCACCATAGCTTGTTTCCAATTACTAGGAACCTGCCCCGTGCTAAAGGACATGTTCAGTAGAGAAGTGAGAACCGGGGCAATAGCTTTCTTCCCTTGTCGCAAACATTTTGGGGGAACCGGGTCCAACGGTGACCCTGATTTCACGACCTCCATCAGCCTTAGAACCTCACTTTCCATAGGAGGATGAAAGACAAACTTATCCTCAGTCCAGGGGGCCTCTACGACAGGAGCGGGGACAAAATTTCTGCTACTTTCCGGAAAGGTGGCATATTTTTTATCTATCTTACCCATAAAATAGTCAGCGACCTTATTACAGTGATCCGTAGAAGCAGGAAGTGCAGCAGTCACACGTTCCAGAGAGGACAGTTGTTTCACAACCTGAAAGATGTTCTTAGTGGAATTTTTAGCTAACTCAATTTGTTCTGTATAGTATTCCCTCCGCACTCTCCTAATCTGACGGTGGTAAAGCTTCAAAGCCCCTAGATACTTCTGCCTGTTTTCATCCAGGTAGCTCTTCCTCCACTGGCGTTCAAGACGCTTACAACCGGATTTCAATTGCGCCAGTTCTTCTGAAAACCATTTCGCAGAAGCTGTCAGACGCGTGCTTTTACATGGTTTCAGTGGTATCAGGGAGTCCACAGCCTCCATGATCCAGCAGGATATTAAGTTATCAGCTATCTGGGTATCGACCCCTAAATCAGGGGAACTACAGGCCAGTGCCTCCTCAAAGGAGTCCTGGGTTAATGCGGCCCATTTCCGAACCATCATGGGCTCAGAGCACTTTCCCTGCCTCGCACACGTGTATTTCCTCATTTTGAGACTGGGCACCCCGGTTCAAATTAAGGTCCCCCAAAACCCTCCCTCCAACAGGACTCTATGGGAGGCAGGCGAAAAAAAAAAATCCCAAAATGATTAAAAAGCCAACAACACGCTGTAATATAATCAGCCACAAGCACAAATAAATATAACAGGAATAAATAACAAAAAGACCAAAAAATGTCATAGAGCTCTTCTCTTTTGGAATAAAGGGATTGAAGCAGACACAAAATGGTGGAAGCTACGTGATCCACCACATGGCCAATAAAGAAGAAGGCATGAAGGACAAAGACAAAATGGCCATCAAACATACACACACTAACAGGCTTCACAAAATGGTTATCGCCAAATGGCCAGTAAAGGAGGTGTCATGGAGAACAAAGACAAATGGCCATTGTGAACACATTACCAGCAAAGAGGAGGCCTGGAAAATAAAGAACACACGGAAGCCTGTGGAGTTGGCAAACACACATACATGCAAAAAAAGGAAAGATCACATCAACTATTTGCTGATGTCTCCATTGGGATTGTATGGGAAGCAGGCAAAAATCAAAACTACAGATTAAATAATTGCTGGTGCCCCCATCAAGCTCCTAGGCCATGGGGATTCTATAGAAGGCAGGGTGAGGCAGCCACAAATCGAAAACAAATTCATTAAATAATTGCTGGTGCCCCCACAAGTCCCTAGGGCCCACTGGGACTCTATGGAAGGTAGGCAAAATATATTGAAAAAATGAATAAACAGGATCAATAAAAAAATGAACAACAAATGTCATAGGCTTCAATCAATGGTCCTAGGAAATGGCTTTCAAAAGCAGAAGAAAAGGATTGACTCACATGCTGGCAGAACAAAATGATGGAAGCTACCTCATACTCCACATGGCCAGCAAAGAAGGAGGAACAGAGAACAAAGACAAAATGACCACTGTGGAGAGAGACACACACACACACACACCACACACACCCTCTACCTACCTGCATAGCCAGCAAAGAAGAGGCATGGAGAACAAAGAGCATATGTCAGACTAATGTAAGCACACACACACTGGCTACACAAGAAGACCACTGCCGCATGCCCAGCAAAGAAAGAGGCATGGAGAACAAAGAAGAGCCCTCTCCTGCCTGGAGCACATTCCAACTTCGAAACAAATATGCACATGCAGACAAAAATAAAATAAACTACTTTTTGCATTCAACTCTCTGCCATTTACAACTCCCTAAATGTTTTCCAGAAGCCTATTTGCAATTGCATATTTTTGCTATCTAATTCAAGATGTACCTTTGACATTTGGTCTTTGCTAAGACTATGGTATTTTGTTCTTTAAAAGTATATCTAATCATTATTGCCTTAAGTTTTGACTTCAAATAAATTGTTTAAACTCTTGGTTCAGTTCCTGCCTCACACACGTGTATTTCCTCATTTTTAGACTGGGCACCCCGGTTCAAATTAAGGTGCCCCAAAAACCCTCCCTCCAACAGGACTCTATGGGAGGCAGGCAGAAAAAAAAATCCCAAAATGATTAAAAAGCCAACAAAACGCTGTAATATAATCAGCCACAAGCACAAATAAATATAACAGGAATAAATAACAAAAAGACCAAAAAATGTCATGGAGCTCTTCTCTCTTGGAATAAAGGGATTGAAGCAGACACAAAATGGTGGAAGCTACGTGATCCACCACATAGCCAATAAAGAAGAAGGCATGAAGGACAAAGACAAAATGGCCATCAAACATACACACACTAACAGGCTTCACAAAATGGTTATTGCCAAATGGCCAGTAAAGGAGGTATCATGGAGAACAAAGACAAATTGCCACTGTGAACACATTACCAGCAAAGAGGAGGCCAGGAGAATAAAGAACACACGTAAGCCTGTTGAATTGGCAAACACACACACATGCAAAAAAAGGAAAGATCACATCAACTATTTGCTGATGCCTCCATTGGGATTGTATGGGAAGCAGGCAAAAATCAAAACTACAGATTAAATAATTGCTGGTGCCCCCATCAAGCTCCTAGGCCATGGGGATTCTATAGAAGGCAGGGAGAGGCAGCCACAAATTGAAAAAAAATCATTAAATAATTGCTGGTGCCCCCACAAGTCCCTAGGGCCCACTGGGACTCTATAGAAGGTAGGAAAATTATATTGAAAAAATGATTAAACAGGAACAATAAAAAAATGAACAACAAATGTCATAGACTTCTATCAATGGTCCTAGGAAATGGCTTTCAAAAGCAGAAGAAAAGGATTGATTCACATGCTGGCAGAACAAAATGATGGAAGCTACCTCATACTCCACATGGCCAGCAAAGAAGGAGGAACAGAGAACAAAGACAAAATGACCACTGTGGAGAGAGACACACACACACACACACCACACACACCCTCTACCTACCTGCATAGCCAGCAAAGAAGAGGCATGGAGAACAAAGAGCATATGTCAGACTAATGTAAGCACACACACATGGCTACACAAGAAGACCCCTGCCACATGACTAGCAAAGAAAGAGGCATGGAGAACAAAGAAGAGCCCTCTCCTGCCTGGAGCACATTCCAACTTCAAAAACAAACATGCACATGCAGACAAAAATAAAATAAACTACTTTTTGCATTCAACTCATGGCCATTTACAACTCCCTAAATGTTTTTCAGAAGCATATAGGACAGCAGCAATGTGAATGTGAAACATACATCAAAAATACACACATGGACTAGTGCAGGGCAGACTAGTCTCCAAACATTAAAACAATATCACAGTAAAATGGTAAACAATTTGGTACAAAATTTTGAAAAAAACGAACAAAAAAATTGAGAAAAAGTGTATTTAATCCTAGGCTTCATTAACAAAAAAATGCAAACATTTCTCCTTAAAAAACGTTAATCCCACATGGGCACCCCTTAATCCAGCCCAAACTCCAGGCCACCCACTAATAAAGATGCAAAATATTTTTTTTTAAAAGGAACAAAAAATACTGGGGCATTCCATCCCTCAAACAACAAACATTTTTTCAAAGTGCTGCATTGAACTTACTTGATTTCTCCCAAAAAGTTAAGATTCAATGGTTTGGATACAGCAGGGATAGCAAAGAGTGAGAGTGATGCCTTCCCTCTAAAAGCCAAAAGATGAACACAAGTGTTCATGCATTCAGTGCATCTCACGGTCCTGGGGGTCTAATTTCTCCTGAACAGCAGAATCATTTACGCCACTGTTAACTGTTTGGCATAGCAATCTGTAATACTGTGCCATAAGAGTAACACAGAATTACCAAATTACTTCAATTATTCCAGAGTAATTAAAAGGACCCCTTGGCCTAGATGTCAAGTCTGATCACTTCTGTCATGTAGAATGCCTTGTTGCTGTTCCTCCACTTGGTCTGTAGAGATCAGAGGTGCTTGAATGTACTCTGGTCATTCAAAGGGTTACGATGTTCACTACTGATCTTTGCATTAAAAAGTGAACCCCTTAGAAACTACTATAATGATAATCGAGAACATCAAGTGGGTTAGATGTACAGAGAGACACATGTTACCAGAATATCATTGTTAGAATGTTCTCTGACATAAACTTCATGTCCTTAATATTGTCTACATAAATATCGGCAACAATGAGTTAAAAATTTAAAATCTACATCCAGTTTGTTAATATTTTTATAAACAATTTTGAGACACAATACTTTTGTCATATAATATTTCTGTGGCCGTTATTTTGACATAAAACCAAGAGAGGAAGCACAAGAAATCACCTTTTGTGTGCTGCACCCCTGCTCTTCTACCCTAGACGTTGTGCCATTTTCATAACTCAGTGGACTGAATCATACCTGCTGGTGTTGCTGTATCAACCGGCTTTGGTGCTCCTGGATCTGCTGGTGCGCTTACTGGTACCACCGGGCCTCCACCACCACCTACTGGTACTGTGACCACAGGCGTTGCACCACCAACCGGTATTGCCGGCACCCCATATTGCACTGGCGCACTTACTGGTATTACCTGGCCTCCACCACCACATACTGGTACTGTGACCACAGGCGTTGCACCACCAACCGGTATTATCGGCACTCCCCTTGGCTTGTCTTTCCCCAACTGAGCCATAATTTGTCTAGCCCTCTCAAGTGCATCTCCCCGTTACCTGATGCCCCCGCTGCAGGAGACCAATTCCCAACTGTCTCCAGCCACAGAAGTACTGCCGCCAAACTGGACACCATGTCCGGCTGATCCGGCGTGGCCCCCCTTGGACCACCCAACAGAGGAACCGATGGGACATGAGGCTGTCCCTCCACCGGCACCGTGGGCCCTGGCATACTAGGTTCCCCATTACCCTGTGGGGTTGGCATGGGGGCCTGCGTTGTAGGTATCACCTCCCTTGGGGCCGGCCCTGGGGCACCCCCCGCCCCTCTCCCGGTGGTCTTGTGCCTTCTTCGCTTGGGCAATGGTGGAGAAAAGGTTTTTGGAGGAACAATAACCCGCCTAGGCCTCCCCTCCTCTCCCTCAGGACCATCCACCTTCTCTTGTAATCGATTTAAGGCCTGTCCCATAACCTGGACCTGCTGCATCAGAGCCTCCAGCATGACGTCAGTCCACGAACGCTTCTCATTCCGCTTCACCTTAGGGGCCATTGCGGCTCAATGCACTTTGGTATACCCACACTACAGTGAGACCCTGCGCACTGACCCGAACCACTGCACAGACCCCTACCTGGAAGTTGTAGCAGCCACTGGCCAGCCTCTGCACCCACGTCACCAGAGCCACGGCCCACTAGCTAACCCAGTGGGTTCAGGTGAGTCGCCCACTCAAACCCGCGTGGCTCCCGGTAGCGATGGAATGCTGGCCTGCCAGTGCCGCCCTCACGAGCGATCCACAGTCTCCTCCGATAATCCTCCTCGTGCTTGGTATGTTGAGAAAATTGCTGCACTCCGTTGCATAGCTCTTCCCACCCAAATATCGCTGCGGCTGTGGGACAAAAAAGGAATACTCTCGTGTTGCGCAGCGCGCGCTCCCACCCCCATGCGAGCTACCCATAAAACCAGCAGCCCCCTACAAACAGGTGCGCTGTGTCTGGATGCTCCTACTGCCGGCCCCTGGTATTTCAAAACCTAGACTCACTACTGTAAAGGGACCGCTAAAATACCCTGCATGCACAGCAATCCACGCCCCTGAGACACTCCCCAGCTGCCCCCTCTGCCCTACACACAAGCACAACAACAGTGCAGACAATCTGCTAATGCTACTCTATGCACCCCTGCCCTCAAATTATTAAAACGATTGCGTGGCTCTGTCCTTTAGGCCAAGGAAATGTGGAGACGAGCCAGAAAACTACTGATTCAAGCCACCCCCGGGCCCACAGACAACCAGCAGTTCTGTACACACAGGCCTGCACCGCTGGGGCAGAACAATCCCCACAGATCGCAATGCTGCAAACAGCTGATCGTGCCGCTCCCCCGTGCACACATGTCTCTAAATATACCGCTGATCGTGCAGCCTGCACGCCGTTTGCCGGCTTTGTTTTACCCCCTTATAAATATGCAGACTGCCGAGGCTGCACCGTGCCCCACACGTGCTTACCGGCTTCGCCGATTCTGTCCTCAATACACTCTGCTTCCTCCGCTCGTTTGGTCCGTTGTTCCGTAGCACCTTATTCCACTGAAAAAACGCCCGCAGCTCGGCTCGCAGAACGGCTCGACTCCCCTCTCACTGCCGAAACTGCCGCTTCCTGATCACGGTTCCCAACCAGAGGCTCCGCTGTACACCCGCGACCTCCAAACACATCCCAACCTGCAACAACAAAAAAGAAAAGAAATTACGGGCCGCCGATGGCCCGGGTGCCGTTCCGGGGGGAGCAAGAGGAACAAGAGACTGTTCCCGCTCCCCCTGCCCCCTTTTAAAGGGGGGGCACAGGGCCAACCAGTCTAAACCGGCCGGCCCCCGCGTATGGCGATCGTGCAAACCGGAAGCACTAAAGTGCTTCCGGTTCATGTCCCTGCCGACCACCCGTTGGATGTTCGGGGGAGGTGGGGCTGCCGCGTCATCACACGGCGCGGGGACCCCCACCTCCTCCCACCTCCTCCCACCCCGGGGACCGGTGCGACCGCCATAATGGCGGCGCGCGCTAGTATGCGCTTAGCCTTGCCCAGTCTGTAGCTGAATCTAGAGATGGTGAGTGGTATCCTCTGGGTATGGGCTATCGAGTGTGCATGTTGTTTTTTTCTCTTTTTTCTTCTTGTTTATTAAGTTTACAGTAGGCGTGTATTAAATAACCATAGCCCATTGCCTCCTCAAGGAGCCTAAGCAAGCAATGGAGCAAGAGTCAAGAAAGAAGGAAAAGAGAAAAGAAAGGATACATAGGGTCATGAACAGACAGTCTAGTCAGAACCAGTAGAGGGAGCATGAAATGCTGCAAATTAGCAAGAAGGCACTTGACAACTTGCCATTTGTTGTATGGCTCCCTTTCTCGCTTAGTTTGTCATTGCACTGAATACCCTCCATATTTGTTGGTTTTTTTGCCATCTCCTGATCATGTTTCCCCTGGTCTCTTGTGGCCTCTTTTCCTGTGCTTGAGGATCATTCATCGATTTGGTTCCATCCTACAGTTGTTTTGCCTGATTGTCCTCTGGATGCTTCTGGGCCTCCGGATGATTGCTGGTGACCTTGGGTTCGTTATTGCCATCTCCTCTGAAGTACCCACTTAGTTCAAGCTGCCTTCCCTTCCTGTGAAATCGTTCATGTGTGTTATCCTTAAATACTGATTGTCATGGTGCCACCTGTTATTACAGGGCCATTAGCCCCTACTCTCAGATCGCTTGATACAACGCCATCCACTCCAAGTGTGTCAAGGGTCTCATGTGATGTGCCCCCACTGGCATGGTGTGCCTCTCTCTTGCCTTCCCTACCTTTACCCTTATAACCCTGTTTCCCTATTCCATACTAATAGAGAAGGGTGCTCTCCGGTCACACTTATAGGGAAGTATTTAATGGGAGAGTAGTTGATTATCGTCTGAGTCCCAAGCCTGGCTGTCCCTCTCAGGAATGGTCACATTCCTTACTGTTTGCCAGGCTCACATTCGGGCATTAATTGAGATGTTAATCCACTTCAGGCTACACCACAAGCCATTATTAAGGTTCTCCAAGAGCAAACCTTTTTGTTAAGCAAGATTAATCTCTTAGCACCAAGCTCATCTGCAGGGACGATTGAAATTCCTGTAATGGCAGCTGGAGAAAACACCATTGATTCAAATCACAGGCACTGCTTGCCTCCGTTAACAGGCCTCACCATTTTGGAATTACCAGAGAAATTTTCAATGCTCCTCAAAAATGTGTCTTTTCTTGCTCAGTGCAAACTACATTTTCTAAATCGACCTCATTGTTTCAGACAGATCTAGCTATGGTTACGTTCATCCTCACTCACTTATTCCAAGATGCACTAGCCTGCTCCACACCATTAATTAATGGAGATAGCCCAATACTAAGGCACTGTTCAGACATTATTCAACAATTTCCCAGTATCTTTTCCAGAAAACACAAACTGAAATCTCCTTATGTTAATCTGCTCACTTTGAAGCACGCACTTGAGGTATTATTGCATATATGAGCAAATTCTATCAATTAAAGGCAGAGACTGGGTGAAATGATGAAACTGCCACAGCTGCGTTCTACGTTGACTTGCCAAAAGAAATGAAAGATGCTATGTGTACTACTTGTAAAATGACCCACAATGTCTGAAACTCTAATAGAATTATTGCTTCAAGTTGAAGCCCAGCAACCACATTGGAAGACTGAAAGAAGAGGGTGGGTTCCCATTAATGGAGGGAAAATCAGACAACCTATGCAGATAGGGAATTTGAAAGACATTTAACCAAAGATGAGAAAAATTGCAAACATAAAGATGGGCTATGACTCTATTGTGGTAAAAGGGGGCATTTTGTAAAATGCTGTACCCAGTTGCAGGAAAACTACTGGGCCTATGCTTGACTTGCAAACCTCAGACAAGGCTTCCTTTGTCAAAAGAGTTTGCACCTTTAAGAGCACATTAATATTTACCTCTTGAATTTATAGGACCTAATAGGCCATGCACTATTTTAGCTCTAATCGACAGTGGAGCATCTGATTCTTTTATGGAGTGTATATTCCATAAGATGGCTTTAATGCCTGTACAGTATGAGAGCTGCTCAGAAACTATTCAAAGAATGATAGGAAACCCTTAAACTCAGAAGATATATCAGAAGCCACTTTTCCTATTCTATTGGTCACTTCTGAAGGGCACAAGGAATCTGGGACTTTTAATTTGATTGATGCCCCATCTTTTCCCATTGTAGAATGGACATCATGGCTAAGAATCCATTATTCTACGATTGATTGGAAGAATCATTTCATTAAATTCTCATCAAAACACTGCCAAAAGAGTGCTTTCCAAAAGGAGATCTTAAGAAACAGCATAATCTCACATGCCTGGTATTGCAACAGGAAGATGTATTATAATCTGCCATTCCAGAAGTGTAGCTAGACTTTGCTGACATCTTTAATAAAGTTTGAACTGACTCCCTGCTGCTCCTTAAGGAGTATGGTTTCCCAATGATCTAGGTAATTTGGCAGTGATTCCTCATGGAACGATTATCCTTTAACTATCAATGAAGACAAAGTACTCAAATACTATCTTGACAAAAACCTAAAAAAAGGGTTCATCAGGCACTCAGCTTCTCCTGCTGAAACCCCCATCTTTTTCAATACTAAATCGGATGGGACCTACATCTGATTTATTGTCTACTGTAAACTCAACTTCACTGTTCTCCAATATCCCTGACCTTTGATTTAGGTGGATCAAATATATTTCTTCCAGGATCTTCACTACATTGGATGTGTGCAGGGCTTACAATCTGGTGCAGAAGAGAGATGTCAAGATACCAGCAATTATTTAATTAATTTATATGAATTTTACCTACCCCTCTTGGCTCTCATAGGGTCATTATGGGCCCTGGAGGGGTACCAGCAATTATTTAATACATGTATTCATTTTTGTCTCCTCCCACTTCCCATAGAGTTCCCATGGGCTCTGGACTGGAGGGGCACCAGCAATTATTTTAAGAATTTATTCGAATTTTGCCTGTCCCCTCACCACCCATAGGGTCCGCATGGACCCTGGAGGAGCAACAACTTACCCCTTCCTGTGTAATGACTAGCAAAAAATAGTTGTTTATGCATGGGTACACTACTTTTGAGTATTTATGATAATGATGATGGCTTGTATTACATTGGCTAGACTGCACAAGTCTCAACAACTTCCTGCTTTATGTTTATTGCTTGCAGGTGCACGAAACGCCATGTCGTGCACAATACTGACATAGGGAGAAGTCTGCAAATTAGCTGACAGTGACACCAGAGACTTCAGCTAAGTGCTTCTGCTTGTTCTAAGTGCTAACACATATTAAAAATTAAAGAAGATGGCCACAACAAAGGAGATTCATGCCACAAAAGAGGCCAGTGAGGAGAAGACGTCATTTTCCAGTGCCACCTCTGGCATAAAGTCCTCTTCATTGTTCCAGGAATGTGATGTAATTGCTGCACCCTACTCTTGGCAGAATGAGGATTAGAGGATCACTCCTGCGTCAATGGTACCACCACTACCAAAACCAAAGCCCATGTCTCTCAGTACTGCAGTGGCTGCAGTCATGGAGAACAGTATGTATGAAATCAAATTTTCCTAGCAGTAAGCCAAATCTTCAGAGGAAAGTTAACAATAGGAACAACAGACTTCAACAACTGTTTTACTAGAAGTAGGACTAGAGCAGGAAGTTGAGCTTGCTGCAGAGGAGGATGTTGTTGTGACTTCTCTTCCACTGGACACATCAGCTTCACAATCTCTGGCATGGAAAAAAAGAGCATTCCCCCATCTTCTCCAAGCCTCCCTTTCAATGATTTGGATATGGATTGGAACCCAAATAAAGCCCGCTAACAGAGGCGAGGGAAAAGGAAGGTTCCCGAAAGCCTTGAAAATGATAATGAGCCAGTGATTGTTAGTATGGAAAGTGGCACAGAGGAAATACAGCTCACCTCTAGTCAATGTGGCACTTAGTCATGTGGTTCCACCAACTATGCCTCCTTCCATCTTTTCAAGACCCTCAAAACTAGCAGCATCTACCACCCTTACCGCAGTCATAGCCCACCCAACAGAAAAGCCGTCACAAGCGACAGCTTCACCTCAACAAGTTCTTTAGGCTTTGACACTATAAAAGGCTTCTATCCCCAGCTTGGTACTTCTTCATACTCAGGCCACATGAGGAGCACATTGCAGAATGGGCCAGTTGCAAAAATTGTTTGTTGTGGTAAGCCAGGAGGACATTATGGTACTGGGGACCAACAAGCCCATCTGAAAAATCAACAGGCAATCGTGTAGGCAGAGCAACTCAAAAACATAGCTGCCAGTGGTGAGAGAGAAGAGGTTCAACTGATAGAACGATGTGGTGGTGAGGAAGAAGAGGATGATAGCGTCATGTGAAGCAACCCTGTAATGTCGCTCATAGTGTGCAGTTGTCACCCGCAGCATCCTCAGAATGGCACAGGGGACAGAGAGATACAGACACTCCAACATCCAAAATAGCCTATCTGTTCCTCATAATTCACAAGAGCATCAATGACCTCTTCTGCTCCTACAGTCAGAAGATCTGTTGCTGACTTCGACTCCTGCTGTCTACTTTCCTGCGATGATGGGGTTTATGGCTGAGACAATTCCATTTCAGATTGACTGCTCTCCATGACTGCAGGCATTGCAGCACTGAGAGACATGGCCTTAGGTTTTGCTGGTGGTGGTGCTATTGATGCAGGAGTCTCAGCCTCTTTCTCTACAGAAAAGGCTGCAGCAGGTACATGACTTTCCTGAAAAAGGATAACGACTTGATGCAAGTGGTTGCGACCTGCTTCTTCTCTCCACTGGCCACTTTTGTTGCAAGAACCGCCTTCTTTAGGACCATCTCCTTCAAACTAGCAGAGAGGATCTTAGCACTAGGAGCAAAAGCACTTTGTAGTGGAGGGCTCTGGTGTCACTGTGAACTGATTCATTCAGGGACATCAGTATCATGTGTGATTTCTTCTGCAGCACCTGCAAACAAAGCAACAAAAATAATCAGTGAAACATGGGCTATCATAAGAATCTAGCCAATGTAACACAAGTGAAGTTGTCACCATCATCATTCTCATCATCCCAAACGCTTAACAATAGTGCACCCATAAAAAGCATTAACTTTTTTTCCTCTTGATAACAAAATTACACATTAAAGTTAGTTTGTGTCCTGCCAGAGCCATGGTGGGAACACTATAAGAGACAGGAGATGCAAGGATAAAATATATTAAATAATTGATGGCGCCCACCAGGGCCCATAGGGACCTTGGGGACTCTATGGGAGACAGGCGGAAAAAAAATATCCCTAAATGATTAAAAAGCCAACAACACGCTGTAATTTAATCAGCCACAAGCGCAAATAAATATAACAGGAATAAATAACAACAAACCAAAAAATGTCATAGAGCTCTTCTCTCTTGGAATAAAGGGATTGAAGCAGACACAAAACGGTGGAAGCTACGTGATCCCCCACATGGCCAATAAAGAAGAAGGCATGAAGGACAAAGACAAAATGGCCATCAAACATACACACGCTAACAGGCTTCACAAAATGGTTATTGCCAAATGGCCAGTAAAGGAGGTGTCATGGAGAACAAAGACAAATTGCCATTGTTAACACATTTCCAGCAAAGAGGAGGCCTGGAGAATAAAGAACACACAGAAGCCTGTGGAATTGACAAACACACACACATGCACAAAAAATGAATTTTGCCTGTCCCCCGACCACCCATAGGGTCCTCATGGACCCTGGAGGGGCAACAACTTACCCCTTCCTGTGTAATGACTAGCAAAAAATAGTTGTTTATGCATGGGTACACTACTTTTGAGTATTTATGATAATGATGATGGCTTGTTTTACATTGGCTAGATTGCACAAGTCTCAACAACTTCCTGCTTTATGTTTATTGCTTGCAGGTGCACGAAATGCCATGTCGTGCACAATACTGACATAGGGAGAAGTCTGCAAATTAGCTTACAGTGACACCAGAGACTTCGGCTAAGTGCTTCTGCTTGTTCTAAGTGCTAACACATGTTAAAAATTAAAGAAGATGGCCACAACAAAGGAGATTCCTGCCACAAGAGTGGCCAGTGAGGAGAAGACGTCAGTTTCCAGTGCCACCTCTGGCATAAAGTCCTCTTCATTGTTCCAGGAATGTGATGTAATTGCTGCACCCTACTCTTGGCAGAATGAGGATTAGAGGATCACTCCTGCGTCAATGGTACCACCACTACCAAAACCAAAGCCCATGTCTCTCAGTACTGCAGTGGCTGCAGTCATGGAGAACAGTATGTCTGAAATCAAATTTTCCTAGCAGTAAGCCAAATCTTCAGAGGAAAGTTAACAATAGGAACCACAGACTTCAACACCTGATTTACCAGAAGTAGGACTAGAGCAGGAAGTTGCGCTTGCTGCAAAGGAGGATGTTGTTGTGACTTCTCTTCTACTGGACACATCAGCTTCACAATCTCTGGCATGGAAAAAAAGAGCATTCCCCCATCTTCTCCAAGCCTCCCTTTCAATGATTTGGATATGGATTGGAACCCAAATAAAGCCCGCTAACAGAGGCGAGGGAAAAGGAAGGTTCCCGAAAGCCTTGAAAATGATAATGAGCCAGTGATTGTTAGTATGGAGAGTGGCACAGAGGAAATACAGCTCACCTCTATTCAATGTGGCACTTAGTCATGTGGTTCCACCAACTATGCCTCCTTCCATCTTTTCAAGACCCTCAAAACTAGCAGCATCTACCACCCTTAACGCAGTCATAGCCCACCCAACAGAAAAGCCGTCACAAGCGACAGCTTCACCTCAACAAGTTCTTTAGGCTTTGACACTATAAAAAGGCTTCTATCCCCAGCTTGGGACTTCTTCATACTCAGGCCACATGAGGAGCACATTGCAGAATGGGCCAGTTGCAAAAAACTGTTTGTTGTGGTAAGCCAGGAGGACATTATGGTACTGGGGACCAACAAGCCCATCTGAAAAATCAACAGGCAATCGTGTAGGCAGAGCAACTCAAAAACATAGCTGCCAGTGGTGAGAGAGAAGAGGTTCAACTGATAGAACGATGTGGTGGTGAGGAAGAAGAGGATGATAGCGTCATGTGAAGCAACCCTGTAATGTCGCTCATAGTGTGCAGTTGTCACCCGCAGCATCCTCAGAATGGCACAGGGGACAGAGAGATACAGACACTCCAACATCCAAAATAGCCTATCTGTTCCTCATAATTCACAAGAGCATCAATGACCTCTTCTGCTCCTACAGTCAGAAGATCTGTTGCTGACTTCGACTCCTGCTGTCTACTTTCCTGCGATGATGGGGTTTATGGCTGAGACAATTCCATTTCAGATTGACTGCTCTCCATGACTGCAGGCATTGCAGCACTGAGAGACATGGCCTTAGGTTTTGCTGGTGGTGGTGCTATTGATGCAGGAGTCTCAGCCTCTTTCTCTACAGAAAAGGCTGCAGCAGGTACATGACTTTCCTGAAAAAGGATGATGACTTGATGCAAGTGGTTGCAACCTGCTTCTTCTCTCCACTGGCCACTTTTGTTGCAAGAACCGCCTTCTTTAGGACCATCTCCTTCAAACTAGCAGAGAGGATCTTAGCACTAGGAGCAAAAGCACTTTGTAGTGGAGGGCTCTGGTGTCACTGTGAACTGATTCATTCAGGGACATCAGTATCATGTGTGATTTCTTCTGCAGCACCTGCAAACAAAGCAACAAAAATAATCAGTAAAACATGGGCTATCATAAGAATCTAGCCAATGTAACACAAGTGAAGTTGTCACCATCATCATTCTCATCATCCCAAACGCTTAACAATACTGCACCCATAAAAAGCATTAACTTTTTTCCTCTTGATAACAAAATTACACATTAAAGTTAGTTTGTGTCCTGCCAGAGCCATGGTGGGAACACTATAAGAGACAGAAGATGCAAGGATAAAATATATTAAATAATTGATGGTGCCCACCAGGGCCCATAGGGACCTTGGGGACTCTATGGGAGACAGGCGGAAAAAAAATATCCCTAAATGATTAAAAAGCCAACAACACGCTGTAATATAATCAGCCACAAGCGCAAATAAATATAACAGGAATAAATAACAACAAGACCAAAAAATGTCATAGAGCTCTTCTCTCTTGGAATAAAGGGATTGAAGCAGACACAAAACAGTGGAAGCTACGTGATCCCCCACATGGCCAATAAAGAAGAAGGCATGAAGGACAAAGACAAAATGGCCATCAAACATACACACGCTAACAGGCTTCACAAAATGGTTATTGCCAAATGGCCAGTAAAGGAGGTGTCATGGAGAACAAAGACAAATTGCCATTGTTAACACATTTCCAGCAAAGAGGAGGCCTGGAGAATAAAGAACACACAGAAGCCTGTGGAATTGACAAACACACACACATGCACAAAAATGAATTTTGCCTGTCCCCCGACCACCCATAGGGTCCTCATGGACCCTGGAGGGGCAACAACTTACCCCTTCCTGTGTAATGACTAGCAAAAAATAGTTGTTTATGCATGGGTACACTACTTTTGAGTATTTATGATAATGATGATGGCTTGTTTTACATTGGATAGATTGCACAAGTCTCAACAACTTCCTGCTTTATGTTTATTGCTTGCAGGTGCACGAAATGCCATGTCGTGCACAATACTGACATAGGGAGAAGTCTGCAAATTAGCTGACAGTGACACCAGAGACTTCGGCTAAGTGCTTCTGCTTGTTCTAAGTGCTAACACATGTTAAAAATTAAAGAAGATGGCCACAACAAAGGAGATTCCTGCCACAAGAGTGGCCAGTGAGGAGAAGACGTCAGTTTCCAGTGCCACCTCTGGCATAAAGTCCTCTTCATTGTTCCAGGAATGTGATGTAATTGCTGCACCCTACTCTTGGCAGAATGAGGATTAGAGGATCACTCCTGCGTCAATGGTACCACCACTACCAAAACCAAAGCCCATGTCTCTCAGTACTGCAGTGGCTGCAGTCATGGAGAACAGTATGTCTGAAATCAAATTTTCCTAGCAGTAAGCCAAATCTTCAGAGGAAAGTTAACAATAGGAACCACAGACTTCAACACCTGATTTACCAGAAGTAGGACTAGAGCAGGAAGTTGCGCTTGCTGCAAAGGAGGATGTTGTTGTGACTTCTCTTCTACTGGACACATCAGCTTCACAATCTCTGGCATGGAAAAAAAGAGCATTCCCCCATCTTCTCCAAGCCTCCCTTTCAATGATTTGGATATGGATTGGAACCCAAATAAAGCCCGCTAACAGAGGTGAGGGAAAAGGAAGGTTCCCGAAAGCCTTGAAAATGATAATGAGCCAGTGATTGTTAGTATGGAGAGTGGCACAGAGGAAATACAGCTCACCTCTATTCAATGTGGCACTTAGTCATGTGGTTCCACCAACTATGCCTCCTTCCATCTTTTCAAGACCCTCAAAACTAGCAGCATCTACCACTCTTAACGCAGTCATAGCCCACCCAACAGAAAAGCCGTCACAAGCGACAGCTTCACCTCAACAAGTTCTTTAGGCTTTGACACTATAAAAAGGCTTCTATCCCCAGCTTGGGACTTCTTCATACTCAGGCCACATGAGGAGCACATTGCAGAATGGGCCAGTTGCAAAAAACTGTTTGTTGTGGTAAGCCAGGAGGACATTATGGTACTGGGGACCAACAAGCCCATCTGAAAAATCAACAGGCAATCGTGTAGGCAGAGCAACTCAAAAACATAGCTGCCAGTGGTGAGAGAGAAGAGGTTCAACTGATAGAACGATGTGGTGGTGAGGAAGAAGAGGATGATAGCGTCATGTGAAGCAACCCTGTAATGTCGCTCATAGTGTGCAGTTGTCACCCGCAGCATCCTCAGAATGGCACAGGGGACAGAGAGATACAGACACTCCAACATCCAAAATAGCCTATCTGTTCCTCATAATTCACAAGAGCATCAATGACCTCTTCTGCTCCTACAGTCAGAAGATCTGTTGCTGACTTCGACTCCTGCTGTCTACTTTCCTGCGATGATGGGGTTTATGGCTGAGACAATTCCATTTCAGATTGACTGCTCTCCATGACTGCAGGCATTGCAGCACTGAGAGACATGGCCTTAGGTTTTGCTGGTGGTGGTGCTATTGATGCAGGAGTCTCAGCCTCTTTCTCTACAGAAAAGGCTGCAGCAGGTACATGACTTTCCTGAAAAAGGATGATGACTTGATGCAAGTGGTTGCAACCTGCTTCTTCTCTCCACTGGCCACTTTTGTTGCAAGAACCGCCTTCTTTAGGACCATCTCCTTCAAACTAGCAGAGAGGATCTTAGCACTAGGAGCAAAAGCACTTTGTAGTGGAGGGCTCTGGTGTCACTGTGAACTGATTCATTCAGGGACATCAGTATCATGTGTGATTTCTTCTGCAGCACCTGCAAACAAAGCAACAAAAATAATCAGTAAAACATGGGCTATCATAAGAATCTAGCCAATGTAACACAAGTGAAGTTGTCACCATCATCATTCTCATCATCCCAAACGCTTAACAATACTGCACCCATAAAAAGCATTAACTTTTTTCCTCTTGATAACAAAATTACACATTAAAGTTAGTTTGTGTCCTGCCAGAGCCATGGTGGGAACACTATAAGAGACAGAAGATGCAAGGATAAAATATATTAAATAATTGATGGTGCCCACCAGGGCCCATAGGGACCTTGGGGACTCTATGGGAGACAGGCGGAAAAAAAATATCCCTAAATGATTAAAAAGCCAACAACACGCTGTAATATAATCAGCCACAAGCGCAAATAAATATAACAGGAATAAATAACAACAAGACCAAAAAATGTCATAGAGCTCTTCTCTCTTGGAATAAAGGGATTGAAGCAGACACAAAACAGTGGAAGCTACGTGATCCCCCACATGGCCAATAAAGAAGAAGGCATGAAGGACAAAGACAAAATGGCCATCAAACATACACACGCTAACAGGCTTCACAAAATGGTTATTGCCAAATGGCCAGTAAAGGAGGTGTCATGGAGAACAAAGACAAATTGCCATTGTTAACACATTTCCAGCAAAGAGGAGGCCTGGAGAATAAAGAACACACAGAAGCCTGTGGAATTGACAAACACACACACATGCACAAAAAATGAATTTTGCCTGTCCCCCGACCACCCATAGGGTCCTCATGGACCCTGGAGGGGCAACAACTTACCCCTTCCTGTGTAATGACTAGCAAAAAATAGTTGTTTATGCATGGGTACACTACTTTTGAGTATTTATGATAATGATGATGGCTTGTTTTACATTGGATAGATTGCACAAGTCTCAACAACTTCCTGCTTTATGTTTATTGCTTGCAGGTGCACGAAATGCCATGTCGTGCACAATACTGACATAGGGAGAAGTCTGCAAATTAGCTGACAGTGACACCAGAGACTTCGGCTAAGTGCTTCTGCTTGTTCTAAGTGCTAACACATGTTAAAAATTAAAGAAGATGGCCACAACAAAGGAGATTCCTGCCACAAGAGTGGCCAGTGAGGAGAAGACGTCAGTTTCCAGTGCCACCTCTGGCATAAAGTCCTCTTCATTGTTCCAGGAATGTGATGTAATTGCTGCACCCTACTCTTGGCAGAATGAGGATTAGAGGATCACTCCTGCGTCAATGGTACCACCACTACCAAAACCAAAGCCCATGTCTCTCAGTACTGCAGTGGCTGCAGTCATGGAGAACAGTATGTCTGAAATCAAATTTTCCTAGCAGTAAGCCAAATCTTCAGAGGAAAGTTAACAATAGGAACCACAGACTTCAACACCTGATTTACCAGAAGTAGGACTAGAGCAGGAAGTTGCGCTTGCTGCAAAGGAGGATGTTGTTGTGACTTCTCTTCTACTGGACACATCAGCTTCACAATCTCTGGCATGGAAAAAAAGAGCATTCCCCCATCTTCTCCAAGCCTCCCTTTCAATGATTTGGATATGGATTGGAACCCAAATAAAGCCCGCTAACAGAGGCGAGGGAAAAGGAAGGTTCCCGAAAGCCTTGAAAATGATAATGAGCCAGTGATTGTTAGTATGGAGAGTGGCACAGAGGAAATACAGCTCACCTCTATTCAATGTGGCACTTAGTCATGTGGTTCCACCAACTATGCCTCCTTCCATCTTTTCAAGACCCTCAAAACTAGCAGCATCTACCACCCTTAACGCAGTCATAGCCCACCCAACAGAAAAGCCGTCACAAGCGACAGCTTCACCTCAACAAGTTCTTTAGGCTTTGACACTATAAAAAGGCTTCTATCCCCAGCTTGGGACTTCTTCATACTCAGGCCACATGAGGAGCACATTGCAGAATGGGCCAGTTGCAAAAAACTGTTTGTTGTGGTAAGCCAGGAGGACATTATGGTACTGGGGACCAACAAGCCCATCTGAAAAATCAACAGGCAATCGTGTAGGCAGAGCAACTCAAAAACATAGCTGCCAGTGGTGAGAGAGAAGAGGTTCAACTGATAGAACGATGTGGTGGTGAGGAAGAAGAGGATGATAGCGTCATGTGAAGCAACCCTGTAATGTCGCTCATAGTGTGCAGTTGTCACCCGCAGCATCCTCAGAATGGCACAGGGGACAGAGAGATACAGACACTCCAACATCCAAAATAGCCTATCTGTTCCTCATAATTCACAAGAGCATCAATGACCTCTTCTGCTCCTACAGTCAGAAGATCTGTTGCTGACTTCGACTCCTGCTGTCTACTTTCCTGCGATGATGGGGTTTATGGCTGAGACAATTCCATTTCAGATTGACTGCTCTCCATGACTGCAGGCATTGCAGCACTGAGAGACATGGCCTTAGGTTTTGCTGGTGGTGGTGCTATTGATGCAGGAGTCTCAGCCTCTTTCTCTACAGAAAAGGCTGCAGCAGGTACATGACTTTCCTGAAAAAGGATGATGACTTGATGCAAGTGGTTGCAACCTGCTTCTTCTCTCCACTGGCCACTTTTGTTGCAAGAACCGCCTTCTTTAGGACCATCTCCTTCAAACTAGCAGAGAGGATCTTAGCACTAGGAGCAAAAGCACTTTGTAGTGGAGGGCTCTGGTGTCACTGTGAACTGATTCATTCAGGGACATCAGTATCATGTGTGATTTCTTCTGCAGCACCTGCAAACAAAGCAACAAAAATAATCAGTAAAACATGGGCTATCATAAGAATCTAGCCAATGTAACACAAGTGAAGTTGTCACCATCATCATTCTCATCATCCCAAACGCTTAACAATACTGCACCCATAAAAAGCATTAACTTTTTTCCTCTTGATAACAAAATTACACATTAAAGTTAGTTTGTGTCCTGCCAGAGCCATGGTGGGAACACTATAAGAGACAGAAGATGCAAGGATAAAATATATTAAATAATTGATGGTGCCCACCAGGGCCCATAGGGACCTTGGGGACTCTATGGGAGACAGGCGGAAAAAAAATATCCCTAAATGATTAAAAAGCCAACAACACGCTGTAATATAATCAGCCACAAGCGCAAATAAATATAACAGGAATAAATAACAACAAGACCAAAAAATGTCATAGAGCTCTTCTCTCTTGGAATAAAGGGATTGAAGCAGACACAAAACAGTGGAAGCTACGTGATCCCCCACATGGCCAATAAAGAAGAAGGCATGAAGGACAAAGACAAAATGGCCATCAAACATACACATGCTAACAGGCTTCACAAAATGGTTATTGCCAAATGGCCAGTAAAGGAGGTGTCATGGAGAACAAAGACAAATTGCCATTGTTAACACATTTCCAGCAAAGAGGAGGCCTGGAGAATAAAGAACACACAGAAGCCTGTGGAATTGACAAACACACACACATGCACAAAAAATGAATTTTGCCTGTCCCCCGACCACCCATAGGGTCCTCATGGACCCTGGAGGGGCAACAACTTACCCCTTCCTATGTAATGACTAGCAAAAAATAGTTGTTTATGCATGGGTACACTACTTTTGAGTATTTATGATAATGATGATGGTTTGTTAAACATTGGCTAGATTGCACAAGTCTCAACAACTTCCTGCTTAATGTTTATTGCTTGCAGGTGCACGAAACGCCATGTCGTGCACAATACTGACATAGGGAGAAGTCTGCAAATTAGCTGACAGTGACACCAGAGACTTCGGCTAAGTGCTTCTGCTTGTTCTAAGTGCTAACACATGTTAAAAATTAAAGAAGATGGCCACAACAAAGGAGATTCCTGCCACAAGAGTGGCCAGTGAGAGAAGACGTCAGTTTCCAGTGCCACCTCTGGCATAAAGTCCTCTTCATTGTTCCAGGAATGTGATGTAATTGCTGCACCCTACTCTTGGCAGAATGAGGATTAGAGGATCACTCCTGCGTCAATGGTACCACCACTACCAAAACCAAAGCCCATGTCTCTCAGTACTGCAGTGGCTGCAGTCATGTAGAACAGTATGTCTGAAATAAAATTTTCCTAGCAGTAAGCCAAATCTTCAGAGGAAAGTTAACAATAGGAACCACAGACTTCAACACCTGATTTACCAGAAGTAGGACTAGAGCAGGAAGTTGCGCTTGCTGCAAAGGAGGATGTTGTTGTGACTTCTCTTCTACTGGACACATCAGCTTCACAATCTCTGGCAAGGAAAAAAAGAGCATTCCCCCATCTTCTCCAAGCCTCCCTTTCAATGATTTGGATATGGATTGGAACCCAAATAAAGCCCGCTAAGAGAGGCGAGGGAAAAGGAAGGTTCCCAAAAGCCTTGGAAATGATAATGAGCCAGTGATTGTTAGTATGGAGAGTGGCACAGAGGAAATACAGCTCACCTCTATTCAATGTGGCACTTAGTCATGTGGTTTCACCAACTATGCCTCCTTCCATCTTTTCAACACCCTCAAAACTAGCAGCATCTACCACCCTTACCGCAGTCATAGCCCACCCAACAGAAAAGCTGTCACAAGCGACAGCTTCACCTCAACAAGTTCTTTAGGCTTTGACACTATAATAAGGCTCTTATCCCCAGCTTGGGACTTCTTTATACTCAGGCCACATGAGGAGCACATTGCGGAATGGGCCAGTTACAAAAAACTGTTTGTTGTGGTAAGCCAGGAGGACATTATGGTACTGGGGACCAACAAGCCCATCTGAAAAATCAACAGGCAATCGTGTAGGCAGAGCAACTCAAAAACATAGCTGCCAGTGGTGAGAGAGAAGAGGTTCAACTGATAGAACGATGTGGTGGTGAGGAAGAAGAGGATGATAGCGTCATGTGAAGCAACCCTGTAATGTCGCTCATAGTGTGCAGTTGTCACCCGCAGCATCCTCAGAATGGCACAGGGGACAGAGAGATACAGACACTCCAACATCCAAAATAGCCTATCTGTTCCTCATAATTCACAAGAGCATCAATGACCTCTTCTGCTCCTATAGTCAGAAGATCTGTTGCTGACTTCGACTCCTGCTGTCTACTTTCCTGCGATGATGGGGTTTATGGCTGAGACAATTCCATTTCAGATTGACTGCTCTCCATGACTGCAGGCATTGCAGCACTGAGAGACATGGCCTTAGGTTTTGCTGGTGGTGGTGCTATTGATGCAGGAGTCTCAGCCTCTTTCTCTACAGAAAAGGCTGCAGCAGGTACATGACTTCCCTGAAAAAGGATGACGACTTGATGCAAGTCATTGCAACCTGCTTCTTCTCTCCACTGGCCACTTTCGTTGCAAGAACCGCCTTCTTTAGGAACATCTCCTTCAAAGTAGCAGAGAGGATCTTAGCACTAGGAGCAAAAGCACTTTGTAGTGGAGGGCTCTGGTGTCACTGTGAACTGATTCATTCAGGGACATCAGTATCATGTGTGATTTCTTCTGCAGCACCTGCAAACAAAGCAACAAAAATAATCAGTGAAACATGGGCTATCATAAGAATCTAGCCAATGTAACACAAGTGAAGTTGTCACCATCATCATTCTCATCATCCCAAACGCTTAACAATAGTGCACCCATAAAAAGCATTAACTTTTTTTCCTCTTGATAACAAAATTACACATTAAAGTTAGTTTGTGTCCTGCCAGAGCCATGGTGGGAACACTATAAGAGACAGGAGATGCAAGGATAAAAAATATTAAATAATTGATGGCGCCCACCAGGGCCCATAGGGACCTTGGGGACTCAATGGGAGACAGGCGGAAAAAAAATATCCCTAAATGATTAAAAAGCCAACAACACGCTGTAATATAATCAGCCACAAGCGCAAATAAATATAACAGGAATAAATAACAACAAGACCAAAAAATGTCATAGAGCTCTTCTCTCTTGGAATAAAGGGATTGAAGCAGACACAAAACGGTGGAAGCTACGTGATCCCCCACATGGCCAATAAAGAAGAAGGCATGAAGGACAAAGACAAAATGGCCATCAAACATACACACGCTAACAGGCTTCACAAAATGGTTATTGCCAAATGGCCAGTAAAGGAGGTGTCATGGAGAACAAAGACAAATTGCCATTGTTAACACATTTCCAGCAAAGAGGAGGCCTGGAGAATAAAGAACGCACAGAAGCCTGTGGAATTGACAAACACACACACATGCACAAAAAATGAATTTTGCCTGTCCCCCGACCACCCATAGGGTCCTCATGGACCCTGGAGGGGCAACAACTTACCCCTTCCTGTGTAATGACTAGCAAAAAATAGTTGTTTATGCATGGGTACACTACTTTTGAGTATTTATGATAATGATGATGGCTTCTTTTACATTGGCTAGATTGCACAAGTCTCAACAACTTCCTGCTTTATGTTTATTGCTTGCAGGTGCACGAAACGCCATGTCGTGCACAATACTGACATAGGGAGAAGTCTGCAAATTAGCTGACAGTGACACCAGAGACTTCGGCTAAGTGCTTCTGCTTGTTCTAAGTGCTAACACATGTTAAAAATTAAAGAAGATGGCCACAACAAAGGAGATTCCTGCCACAAGAGTGGCCAGTGAGGAGAAGACGTCAGTTTCCAGTGCCACCTCTGGCATAAAGTCCTCTTCATTGTTCCAGGAATGTGATGTAATTGCTGCACCCTACTCTTGGCAGAATGAGGATTAGAGGATCACTCCTGCGTCAATGGTACCACCACTACCAAAACCAAAGCCCATGTCTCTCAGTACTGCAGTGGCTGCAGTCATGGAGAACAGTATGTCTGAAATCAAATTTTCCTAGCAGTAAGCCAAATCTTCAGAGGAAAGTTAACAATAGGAACCACAGACTTCAACACCTGATTTACCAGAAGTAGGACTAGAGCAGGAAGTTGCGCTTGCTGTAAAGGAGGATGTTGTTGTGACTTCTCTTCTACTGGACACATCAGCTTCACAATCTCTGGCAAGGAAAAAAGAGCATTCCCCCATCTTCTCCAAGCCTCCCTTTCAATGATTTGGATATGGATTGGAACCCAAATAAAGCCCGCTAAGAGAGGCGAGGGAAAAGGAAGGTTCCCAAAAGCCTTGGAAATGATAATGAGCCAGTGATTGTTAGTATGGAGAGTGGCACAGAGGAAATACAGCTCACCTCTATTCAATGTGGCACTTAGTCATGTGGTTTCACCAACTATGCCTCCTTCCATCTTTTCAACACCCTCAAAACTAGCAGCATCTACCACCCTTACCGCAGTCATAGCCCACCCAACAGAAAAGCTGTCACAAGCGACAGCTTCACCTCAACAAGTTCTTTAGGCTTTGACACTATAATAAGGCTCCTATCCCCAGCTTGGGACTTCTTTATACTCAGGCCACATGAGGAGCACATTGCGGAATGGGCCAGTTACAAAAAACTGTTTGTTGTGGTAAGCCAGGAGGACATTATGGTACTGGGGACCAACAAGCCCATCTGAAAAATCAACAGGCAATCGTGTAGGCAGAGCAACTCAAAAACATAGCTGCCAGTGGTGAGAGAGAAGAGGTTCAACTGATAGAACGATGTGGTGGTGAGGAAGAAGAGGATGATAGCGTCATGTGAAGCAACCCTGTAATGTCGCTCATAGTGTGCAGTTGTCACCCGCAGCATCCTCAGAATGGCACAGGGGACAGAGAGATACAGACACTCCAACATCCAAAATAGCCTATCTGTTCCTCATAATTCACAAGAGCATCAATGACCTCTTCTGCTCCTATAGTCAGAAGATCTGTTGCTGACTTCGACTCCTGCTGTCTACTTTCCTGCGATGATGGGGTTTATGGCTGAGACAATTCCATTTCAGATTGACTGCTCTCCATGACTGCAGGCATTGCAGCACTGAGAGACATGGCCTTAGGTTTTGCTGGTGGTGGTGCTATTGATGCAGGAGTCTCAGCCTCTTTCTCTACAGAAAAGGCTGCAGCAGGTACATGACTTTCCTGAAAAAGGATGACGACTTGATGCAAGTGGTTGCAACCTGCTTCTTCTCTCCACTGGCCACTTTTGTTGCAAGAACCGCCTTCTTTAGGAACATCTCCTTCAAAGTAGCAGAGAGGATCTTAGCACTAGGAGCAAAAGCACTTTGTATTGGAGGGCTCTGGTGTCACTGTGAACTGATTCATTCAGGGACATCAGTATCATGTGTGATTTCTTCTGCAGCACCTGCAAACAAAGCAACAAAAATAATCAGTGAAACATGGGCTATCATAAGAATCTAGCCAATGTAACACAAGTGAAGTTGTCACCATCATCATTCTCATCATCCCAAACGCTTAACAATAGTGCACCCATAAAAAGCATTAACTTTTTTTCCTCTTGATAACAAAATTACACATTAAAGTTAGTTTGTGTCCTGCCAGAGCCATGGTGGAAACACTATAAGAGACAGGAGATGCAAGGATAAAATATATTAAATAATTGATGGCGCCCACCAGGGCCCATAGGGACCTTGGGGACTCAATGGGAGACAGGCGGAAAAAAAATATCCCTAAATGATTAAAAAGCCAACAACACGCTGTAATATAATCAGCCACAAGCGCAAATAAATATAACAGGAATAAATAACAACAAGACCAAAAAATGTCATAGAGCTCTTCTCTCTTGGAATAAAGGGATTGAAGCAGACACAAAATGGTGGAAGCTACGTGATCCCCCACATGGCCAATAAAGAAGAAGGCATGAAGGACAAAGACAAAATGGCCATCAAACATACACACGCTAACAGGCTTCACAAAATGGTTATTGCCAAATGGCCAGTAAAGGAGGTGTCATGGAGAACAAAGACAAATTGCCATTGTTAACACATTTCCAGCAAAGAGGAGGCCTGGAGAATAAAGAACACACAGAAGCCTGTGGAATTGACAAACACACACACATGCACAAAAAATGAATTTTGCCTGTCCCCCGACCACCCATAGGGTCCTCATGGACCCTGGAGGGGCAACAACTTACCCCTTCCTGTGTAATGACTAGCAAAAAATAGTTGTTTATGCATGGGTACACTACTTTGAGTATTTATGATAATGATGATGGCTTGTTTTACATTGGCTAGATTGCACAAGTCTCAACAACTTCCTGCTTTATGTTTATTGCTTGCAGGTGCACGAAACGCCATGTCGTGCACAATACTGACATAGGGAGAAGTCTGCAAATTAGCTGACAGTGACACCAGAGACTTCGGCTAAGTGCTTCTGCTTGTTCTAAGTGCTAACACATGTTAAAAATTAAAGAAGATGGCCACAACAAAGGAGATTTCTGCCACAAGAGTGGCCAGTGAGGAGAAGACGTCAGTTTCCAGTGCCACCTCTGGCATAAAGTCCTCTTCATTGTTCCAGGAATGTGATGTAATTGCTGCACCCTACTCTTGGCAGAATGAGGATTAGAGGATCACTGCTGCGTCAATGGTACCACCACTACCAAAACCAAAGCCCATGTCTCTCAGTACTGCAGTGGCTGCAGTCATGGAGAACAGTATGTCTGAAATCAAATTTTCCTAGCAGTAAGCCAAATCTTCAGAGGAAAGTTAACAATAGGAACCACAGACTTCAACACCTGATTTACCAGAAGTAGGACTAGAGCAGGAAGTTGCGCTTGCTGCAAAGGAGGATGTTGTTGTGACTTCTCTTCTACTGGACACATCAGCTTCACAATCTCTGGCAAGGAAAAAAAGAGCATTCCCGCATCTTCTCCAAGCCTCCCTTTCAATGATTTGGATATGGATTGGAACCCAAATAAAGCCCGCTAAGAGAGGCGAGGGAAAAGGAAGGTTCCCAAAAGCCTTGGAAATGATAATGAGCCAGTGATTGTTAGTATGGAGAGTGGCACAGAGGAAATACAGCTCACCTCTAGTCAATGTGGCACTTAGTCATGTGGTTCCACCAACTATGCCTCCTTCCATCTTTTCAACACCCTCAAAACTAGCAGCATCTACCACCCTTACCGCATTCATAGCCCACCCAACAGAAAAGCTGTCACAAGTGACAGCTTCACCTCAACAAGTTCTTTAGGCTTTGACACTATAATAAGGCTCCTATCCCCAGCTTGGGACTTCTTTATACTAAGGCCACATGAGGAGCACATTGCGGAATGGGCCAGTTACAAAAAACTGTTTGTTGTGGTAAGCCAGGAGGACATTATGGTACTGGGGACCAACAAGCCCATCTGAAAAATCAACAGGCAATCGTGTAGGCAGAGCAACTCAAAAACATAGCTGCCAGTGGTGAGAGAGAAAGAGGTTCAACTGATAGAACGGTGTGGTGGTGAGGAAGAAGAGGATGATAGCGTCATGTGAAGCAACCCTGTAATGTCGCTCATAGTGTGCAGTTGTCACCCGCAGCATCCTCAGAATGGCACAGGGGACAGAGAGATACAGACACTCCAACATCCAAAGTAGCCTATATGTTCCTCATAATTCACAAGTGGAGCTATCATAAACTGAACAGTCACAACAACCGGATTTCAAGGTTATGTTCACCAAGGAGTCGCCGTCTACAGAATCCATGGAAACTCCATATACACAATGGGAAGCTGGTCAAAATGTTAGGACTTGACTTCCTTCCTTTTCTTTTGTGGAAGGTGAGGGTTTCCTGAAATTGTAGAGGCCCTCTGCCCCAAATTGAAAGTTATAAGTCTGACATATTTTTCTATGTTGCTGTACCAGCACTGCACCATCAAGTGCTTTAATTGGTTGATGACACTATGAAGGAGAGCACTGTTATGTCTATAAACCTCACGACAAACATGTGGACCAGTTGTCAAGTAGCAGATTACATGTGTGTCACCACACACTGGATCTCCTTCAAAGAAGTTAAGCAACAACTAACTGCTAGTCTCCCTCACTGATAATGGTTAAGGGGATATTCAGCAGCATGAAATAGTTACAATGTTTGCCATGGAGAAATCGTTCACAGCTACCAACAACTTGGAAGTGTGCAAATGTCTTCAACCCAGACGTTTTAGCATTGGATTCATTTCCACTGACAATGGTGATAATATTGTCAAAGCCATGGCTGATGCAGGATACTTTAGAGTCCTGTGTTTAGCACATTGCATAAACCTAGTTGTGGAAGAAAACCTCAAAAAAAGAAGGCATAGTCAACAGTATACTAGTCACCTATTTTAGTCATTCATTCAAAGCCTGAAGCAATTGAGGATAATTCAGTGAGCTAATAAAGTACCTGTAAAAGCCCTCATACAGGAGGTGCCAACAGGTTCAAACTCAACCTACTACATGCTGCAATTTATGTTTGAGCCATACAGGCCTATCAATGAATATTTAATTCAAAGGAGAGGGGATGCGCCTGCCGAAGCCGCATCAATGGAGGTGAACAATGGGGGCTGGTGGACTGCCTGATCCAAATGCTACTCTCTCTTTTGAGATTATGACAAGGGAAGACAGCAAAAAGGAGAATACCATGATACAAGCAATCATGTTATAGCACATGGTGCAGAAACATTTGCAAAACGTGGAACAAATATTTAGCATTGTCAGTGAGGAAGCTGCTGCCATGGTCAACAGTTTAATGATTTGCATGAACAATAATCAAAACCTGCAAAAATAGATTGAGCACATCTGTGTGACTATACTAGATCCATGGTACAAAAAAGCACTAGTCACATTCGCTCCTTTTTCAGAATAGGATGTCTCAATTTACAAGACTTGGACTGTCAGGAAAGCGGGTGACATAGAAGAACAACTGCAAATTCAATGCCAGGGCAGAACTGAAGTGCAACCTTACAGCCCCCAGAGAGGGTGGTGATGTTGGCTTTCTGTATCTGCTGCAGCAACCAATGCCATCATCGACTGCTAAACTCAAAGCAACAACGCACTCTGAAATGTGTTGATTTCATATGGCAGGAATTAAGCTAAGTGCACTTTAGAGTACCTTTGACAACTGCCAGAAGAAGGACCAATGCCTATCTACTTCTATGAAAAACGTGAGGACTCATAGAGGCCTACACCTGTGGAAGGAAGAGAGGTGTGTTGATTATGGATATGCAGACTAATAGCTCATGGGATAAAACTCTAATTAAGTGGTTGTGGTCTGGACATGTCACACGATGGGCACAGCTAAATGTTTTCATTGTTTGGCTAATCACTAATTAGCCAAGTGCATGAAGTTTGTTGTTTGTCTCGTTATCTGGTATATGTGATCAATACAAGATTGGCTCCTATTACACCACTACGCCAGCCTATGCTCTGCCCTCTGGCAGTGACTCCACATGAACCATGCTTACTTTGACTCTCTAATGGTGTCTTCTTTTTGTATTCCACAGACCTTCACTTATGCAAGGAACCTCAATGGCGCTCCTGTTCAGTTATTCAGCCAAGACGGGAGTCTGGGAGCTGCTAAAGAAAAAGACAGTTTGAATTTGGTAAGGGATCTGTTATCTTCCTTCCACAACATATGTGACATCAAATGCTGCTCATGGACTTGATGAATGTTGCATTTGTCTGTCACCTTTCCCAAATTCTGTATACTCATTCATTAATGAAACACCTACCCATCTACCTCCAGGTTGTGAAATCTGCTGTGCTGCTAATTTTCACCATCAAGAGATCTCACACTTGATGGGTTGGAAGCAGATAAAGTTACACCAATAGTTACTGGAGCAGTAGGTTACCAAACATCTATGTCCTACCCAGGTAAGAAAAGAAATCATAGTGCAGAGAATAAATTACAATAATGGTTGTGCAAACATAGGTAGTGAGCACTTAGTTTTTTACCAGAATGTATGGCCAGTGTTTTCTACAAAAGTAACCTTCTCCTGAGTTTCGTTCGTTCGTTTATTATATTTTTATTTGGCATATATAGCCATAAAAAAAAAAAGTACCACAATACATACAATTAAAATATGAATTATACAAACACTGTAACCATAAAACAGTATAAAACGCAATAAAATCCTGATAAAATAAACAAAGGGAACTCTACCAAACCATAGGGAGTGCCTAATTCATCATCAACAAGGGGAAGAGATCACTTATACGTTGGGTATACATTTGTACATCCACCATAAAAAACAAGAGCCGGGGGTATTCCCAAGCATGGGTAAGATCACATTTCTACCCCGCCCATTTTAAATTATATAACCAATTCCTTCAACGACTCCTGTATTACAATTAAGAATCTTCCCATTGCACATGTCACATTTAAAAATCTCATATTGACCAATAAACTAAGAGCTTGATCCCTACTAATAATTTCATAGGCAATAAAAGGGGTTTTAAAAATGTTTTCCGTTTTTCTAAGAACCACAAGCAGTCCAACACAATATGTGGGCCGTCACATTTTACTTTTAATCCACATGTGCACAGACCTTGTTCATTCATCATAGCAGATTTTATCTTCCAATCAGTGTTGCATGGATTCAAACCAACTCTAAATTTCAGGATTATATTTCTAAACTTTGGGTTAGGCATGGCCTCTATATAGGGGAATGTTTGATCATTGGACCACCCGTTTATCAAAAACCTGGAGGACGATTTACTCCTCAAATAACCCAAATCTTCCTCTCGGGCCTTCGAATTAATAATAGCACGCAACACCGACTTGGGAATCTGCTGCCCCAAACTCCATTGGTCTGGTTCTAGGGAAAGTTTAACACACAACTTATCTAGCTTAATTCTAGCTTGGGACGCCCAATTTAGTTCGCTACCCTCTATTTCTTTTTTACAGAGGTTTGCTATTTTAGGGGCCCCTCACCATTCATTCTCTGCCAAAAATTCAATACTGCTTGCATACCCGAAAATTCCAGGCTGTAAGATGACATTCCACTCGTACAGCCTGTATCATAGTTGACGAGGAGAGTGCAAGGAGCTGTTTAACGCATTTACCCTCTTCTAAGTTCCCATCCGATTTTCCTCCCATGTATAAGACCTCTACGCCATATTGGAACTGTGGGCGTACCAATGCATTAAAAGCCGATAGAATTGGCCGCAGAGAGGGGCCCCCATACTTTTGCTTGAATTGTTTAAGGCCCCATACTGAAGAGAGGGCCTTTGCTTTAAGTGACTGTATGTGATCCCTCCAGTTTAGCTTATTATCGAACCACATACCCAAATATTTATATCTATCCACTTCTTCGACTCTAACCTCTCCCAATTTCCAGTACAGGGAGCTCTTCTTTTCCCCAATACCATTATTTTGGTCTTTTCTAGGTTGACCGTGAGGCATTTTTAGGCAATATTCATAAAAGGCATCCAATTTTTTTGCAAGCCCAACTCTGTCATATCCATTATCACTAAATCATCTGCATATAGCAGACAAGATATATGGGTCCCCCCATCTTGGGGCTTACACCACCTGCCCTACTCAATATATTAGGCAAATCAGATAAAAATAGGGAAAATAACAATGGGGCAAGAACACAGCCCTGCCGCAAACCATTCATTATCTGAATTTTATTAGATAGGGTGCCATGGGAATCCAAGATAACCCTGGCCCAATTCCTTGAATGCATTTCCTGAATTAAGGCAAGTACTGCCTTGTTGATTCCGAGCTCTGCAAGCATACTCCACAGTAGCCTACGATCTACTGAATCGAAGGCAGCTCGGAGGTCCACAAAGCACCAGAACAGGTTACCTCGCACTTCAATTGCCTTTTTTGCCATTGCCCATAGACTAAGGCAATGGTCGATGGTTGAGTGGCCCTCCTTGAACCCTCCTTGCTCTATTGGTATCAAGTTATACTGCTCTACCCAAGTCTTCACTATGCCTAATAATATCTTAGAAAAAACTTTCTCCCCACATCCAGCAAACTTATTAGGCGATAATTCTGAGGTAATGTAGCATCCTCTTTTTATAAATTGGCCTAACAATAGCCCCCTTCCAACTTTCTGGGAAAACCCCGAAGTTAAAATATTTTGGAAGGTCACATTTAAGAAGCTTGCCCACCAATCTATACTATTTTTTAATATGATTGCGGGTAGATTGTCTGGCCCTGCCGCTTTAGTTAGCTTTAGGGATTGAATAGTTTCTTTTATGTTTTGGAAGGAGAAGTGCGGCCCTAGTAGTTCTGTCTCCTCATACCTTATTTCCAAGGTCTTTTCCCTATTTATACCATTGTACAGATTACTCAAATGGTTAACCCAGTCGTCTTCACCCACTAAACACCGCATTTCCTCTTGTACGTTTCCCTCTTTTACCAGGCGCCAGAATAATCTTATATTATTTGTATTTATCACGTCTAACATTGTATCCCAATTTTTGGCCATATATTCTAATTTCCTGTCTCTCAAATTATTTTTATACTCCAATTTTGCCACTCGAAGGCTCTCCATAATTCCCTTATCTGATCTTTTCCTTAACTGTTTCCCATTTTCGTACCCTCAATTTTAACTTCCTGCACTCGTTATTAAACCAACCATTTGCTCTCTCTTTTTCTTAAAGGCGGGCCCTGCTTTTACTTGTATCTTTAAACAATTTACGACCTGCTCTATTGTATGCTCGTACCGGGTTAAAATTATATCTCCTTGCGCCAATTCATCCACAGCCCTGTAATCAATTATTAAATTATTAACCAATTTCAGGCTGTCCTCAGTTATGCGCGTAGTTATACGTCTAGGATGTTCAATCTGTAGGGGGACCACTTTTTCTCTTTCCGACTCTTGTTCCATCTTTATTAGTAATTGTAAGGGCCAGTGGTCGCTACCTTCACACTGCAGTATTTCAAATCGTTCTACTTCCTTGAAATACCATGCGTTTATAAAAGCATAATCGATTGGGCAATTCTGATTCCCTATACGGAAGGTCTTCCTTGCAGGGCAGTCGGTATTCAAGCGTCCATTGGCACTAAATAATCCTATGGATCCTAGGAATTTTACTAAATGTTTATCTCGTGCGGAATTGCCAGCACCAGCAAAATTTGCTGCTGGTACTTGTGCAATGGTTAAAAGATCTTTAAATAGTTTATCACTATGGGAAGGATCTAGTTTATGATTAAAATCTCCTAAGATCATTATCAGATATGGTGCTTTTGTTATACTAATAGCCTCTAGATCCTTCTCTAGCAGGTCCAGTTGCTTTTCATAATCTATTATTGCACCTGGCTGAATATATACGTTGATCACTCCTATTTGTTCCCTTGCTCGCATACCACTGTACAGTTCTACCTGACAGGCTAATAACCACCTACATTTCGCTTTTAAATTAGTTATTTTATTGGCCCTTTTTGATGATACCAGCGTGATCAACCCCCCTGAGGGACGCCCTAAATTCATTCGTACAGCCTCTTTAGTAAGCATAAAAAAGCCATCTATAGGTTCGGGTATCTCACACAGCCAGGACTCTTGAAAACACAAAATATCATAGCTACCCAACATTTCTCTAAAGGTGTCTTGGGATAGCTGTCTTCTGTATCCCCCTATATTCCATGAAAGTGTCCGTAGGCTGTGTGAAGACCCTAATTCCTAATCCAGCTCGCTCAACCTTCTCCTGAGTCCTGAGACTTCAGGGCTTCATTATTCTAACTTTAGTAAGCAAATGTACACTATGTTGCTAGTTGTTGTTTTATCATGATGGTCTCTGTCTTGGATTTTCGACTCACTCTGTGATTGCTTTTAATTCTAGTCACCTGTGATGCAGAATGAGAATCCTTTGGCTGGCTCACTAGCATTCTTCAGATATAAAAATATGAACAAGGGATGGGAAGGAAGAATTGTTGTTTCTTGACTCTCTGTTGGCATACACCATTAATGGTCAATAGTTACAAAGAGTAGTGCAAGGGCAGTAAGTATACAACTATTATGGATGGAGTATGGACGATGCTCAAGGTCAGTTTTTCAACACTGATTGCAGGGGAGTGGACTGGAGGAGGTAAGGTAAGTAAACTACGTATTGTGACCAAGGAGCTTAGGTAGAAAGAGACTAAAGAGGGGAAAAAGGGGATGGAAACAGTTGGTCAATTACTTTGTAATAAATCAGGTGCGGGATCTAGCCTTTGTCGTCACTATGTTGGTGGCCCCTCCTGTTTCATTAACGGTGATGCTACACTGGCCAGTAATGCCCAGTAGAACATATAAAAAAACACTTATTGAAGAAAGAAAAATGCACTCTTTTAGTTACAAAAAAATCTAAAGTACCACCCTCACCTCCCACAACAGGCCCACTCTCCCTAAAGAAAAACCCCATCCATGGCCTTCAGCTTTAGTAAAATGTCCCACTGGTTTTGTTCTAGTCGGCACTGGCCGTCCTTGACTTCCTCTATGCCTTGGATCTGTTGCTGGAGGAGGGCATCTGTAGTTGCATGGGCTGGCTTAGGACCTAGATGGGACAGTAATGATGCCATGAAAAGTAGACACTTAAGTAGAAACTGTGTGAGAACTGTGGTATGTGCCGAGATGGAATTGTTATTTGTGGGCTTGTGAGAAGTTGGCCTGGCATATGCTGTCCACTAATTATAGTGGGCACCTTGCACCAGTCCAAACAACCCCTTATTGGAGATAGGTTAAAGACAACCTTTATTGAAAGCTATCCTAGTGGTAGCTATGGAGAGCAGCCTTCAGGCTAAGTCTTGAAGGAATGTAAAGCAGCTTGTTTTACCAGTCTATAATCTCTTGAGTGACCAAATGAAAGAGGACCACACCAGGTATATATTCAAAATATATGTATTTATTACTAAACACACCCCTCTAGTCTCTTTATGAGGCTAGAGTTCGAAATACATAAATTATAAGTTAGTTATCTACAGTAATAGTACAAATACACGTTTGAGCCCCAGGGGCGTACCAAACCATATACCAATGAAGTGGTATAAGAACCACGACTGAGCTAGACACAAGGCCTAGAGCCTGTAGAAGTGCTTGGACCACAAGGAACCACCCAAGGTAGTGACACAGGGGACCCACGGGAGACGCGTGCAGTGTATGAACACAGCCGCGAACCGCCGTTAACTTCTATGGGGAAAGTCGCGATTAGAATTTAAAAGAAAAGGGACACTTAGAGGAGGACTTGGAGCAAACCCTTTGAGAACTAGGCTGTTCTAGTGTCAATACCCACGGGAGCACCAGAGTACTCGAGTTACCTCACCCAGGGGAGCCGGGTGCATAGGTGTCTTTCGGGGTCGGGTTTCGTCGTCGCTTTCAATGGCGATCTGCTGCAAAGTGCTGCTGGCGGCCAAGTCGAAAGTGTTCGGGTGGATCCAAAGGTGGATCGAAGATCTGAAGAACCTGAAAGCAGAGGGGACAGAGTCTGGGTCACTAGCCAGTGACCAGGAAGGCGATGAGCAGATGCCCACCGATGTCGAGTGCTTCAGGTAGGTTGACAGTCGTCTTGACTCTTCAGCCACGAGGTCCAGGAGGCGTTGACGATGACCAGGAGCTGGATTCGAGCTGTACCACGACGTTTGTCGATTGCAGGGGTATCGGCGACCGGATTGGACCCAACAAGCCTTAGCAACGGCAAGTCTCGTGGAAATGGAAGAAGGACGATGTTGCAGACCAGCAAGGTCTGGGGGACTCACCCAGCAAGGATAAGTTAGGGCACGCCTGGAGCAACCAGGGAGCCCAAGCAGAAAAAGATTGGCCTTCGGGAGGGACTACTAGCCAACGGACTAGCGACTGCGAAGGAGCCTCGAGTCGACGCACGTGGAGCTGGCTCACAGGACACTCGTGGAGTGGAGGCCAGTGATCTTTGGTGCAGCTGGAGCTGGAGGCTGGGGCTACTTGAAGCCCAAAGCACGACTTCATGGGAGACCCAGAAGAGGATGCACTTGCAAATGCGTTTGGTGTCCAGGGGTCACGGTTCCACATTACCCACAACAGCTACGGGCCTCAGCTTTGCTGGGGACTCAGGGCAGTTTCGGGGAAGTCTGGAAATCCACCTCTGGTGATGCAAAGACTTCGGCGTCCGACGGGAGCTTCAGCGATGCAGACCGGACAATTGCTTCTTTGGTGCCTGCCAAGCAGGAGTCACTCCTTGACCCCAAGGGAGATTCTTCAGTCCTCTAATCTTGAAGTAGAGCGTCGAAGGTCCAGGATTCTGTATCAGAGTTTCGTCCAGGTAAATCTAAAGTCCTAAGGACTGGGGTCCCATACTTATACTAAGGTAGGGGGTTGGACATACTCTGTGGCCCCACCTATGGGAGGGTCAGGGCAGAGGGGTGGTTACACGCCTTTCCCTTTGTCCAGTTTCACGCCAGAGCAGGGGCTGGAAGCCCCTGAGCTGGTTTGAACAGGGGTATGCACAGGGACACCAAGTGTGCCCCCAGTGCAGGACTTCAAAGCACCAGAGAGTGCTCCCGCCCAGCCCCAATACACACTATCCTGTCTGGGGAGGTGGTTACACCTCCCTGGGACAGGAAACCTATTGTCCAGGCCTCCCCTGCCGGAGTTTCGGTCAGCAGCAGGAGGCCAGACTCGTGTCTGTGGCAGCGGCATCCATTTTGTGATGCCAGGGCTCTGGAAAGTCAGTACCGGGTATACCGGTGTGTACATGTCTCTCCCTCTAGAAGGGTGGAATGCTACCCCCGCTGCCAGAACTGGCGGGGGGGCAGTATTCCAAGATGTTTGACACCAAACACGACATGTTTCCGTGCAGCCATCCCAAAGTTAGCATTTAACGCGAGGTTATCATGCGCTTAAGAGTATATGGTCAGGCTGCACTACAAACAGCATCAGAGAAGGGTCTCCGAACGCTGCAGAGGGGCCCTGCTCATGCAGGGGCACCCTCTCACATAGGAACCACGCACTCTGCCTTCAGGATTGATAAGGCCTGCCATAGGAGTGACTTATAGGTTTATATGTGTGTATGTATGTAGTGATATAGGTAGCCTATATCACAGTAAGGAGTGCATGCACCACCTTACCCAGGCTGCAGTAGCAGACCTGTGGTGTCATTTTGGATGGCCTTCCAGGGGTGGCACAATACATGCTGCAGCCCCTGGTAGGCCTCTGAGGTACCTATGCCCTGGGTACATAGTATACCATATACTAGGGACTTATAAGGGTACTCAGATTCCAATCAGAGATGTGCCTAAGGCACATGGAAACCATTTTATAGAGGAAGCAGCTAGGCTGGTGTTCTGATTAGCAGGGCTCCAGCCAGACTAAGGTCGAAAAACAGTGAAGCATCAGCAAAAAGTGGGGGTACCCATGTGAAGCAGATCCTACTCTCCTACACAACCCCCCCCCAAACGTAGGGACATTAAACTAACCTTGCCCAGTTAAGTCTTCATGTTCTAAGTGGAAGTACCTAGAGAGTCCATCTGCATTGGCATGGTTACTCCCAGGTCTATGTTCCACTGTGAAGTCCATCCCCTGTAGGGAAATGGACCACCTAAGCAGCTTGGGGTTTTCACCCTTCATTTGTTTTAGCCACAAGAGGGGCTTATGGTCTGTTTGAACAAGGAAGTGAGTACCAAACAAGTATGGCCTCAACTTCTTCAGAGCCCAGACCACAGCAAAGGCCTCCCTCTCAATGGCTGACCAACGTTTCTCTCTAGGGGTCAGCCTTCTGCTAATAAAAGCTACTGGCTGATCCTGACCTTCATCATTCAATTGTGACAGTACAGCCCCTACCCCCAATTCAGATGCATCAGTTTGAACAATGAACTTCTTGGAGTAATCAGGACTCTGTAGAATGGGAGCAGTGCACATGGCCTGCTTTAGGTCATCAAATGCCTTTTGACAGCTAACTGTCCACTGAACCTTTTTGGGCATTTTCTTGGAAGTTAAGTCATTCAGGGGTGTCACTATTGATCCATACCCCTTGACAAATCTCCTATAGTACCCAGTCAGGCCTAAGAAGGCTCTCACCTGAGTCTGGGTAGTTGGAGCAGTCCAGTCCATGATGGTCTGGATCTTGCTCTGCAGTGGTTGAATCTGGCCTCCACCCACAAGGTGGCCCAGGTACACAACCTGACTCTGCCTTTTCTGGCACTTGGTGGCCTTGATAGTCAGGCCTGCTTTCTGCAGGGCCTGTAAAACATTTCTGAGGTGGACCAGGTGATCCTCCCAGGTGGAGCTAAAGACAGCAATATCATCTAGATATGCTGCACTATAGGCTTCAGACCTGTAAGGACTGTATTCACCAACCTCTGAAAAGTGGCAGGTGCATTCTTCAGACCAAAGGGCATCACCACAAATTGATAATGCCCACTAGGGGTTGAGAATGCTGTCTTTGGCTTTGCATCATCAGCTAGTCTGATCTGCCAGTAGCCAGCTGTCAGGTCAAATTGCTTAGATACTTGGCTGAGGCCAAAGTGTCTATTAGCTCATCTGCCCTTGGTATTGGATGGGCATCAGTCCTAGTGCATTGAGACCCCTGTAGTCCACACAAAACCTCATCTCTCTTTTCCCACCATTGGTGTGAGGTTTTGGCACAAGGACCACTGGACTAGCCCAAGGGCTATCTGAGGGTTCAATAACTCCCAAATCCAACATCTTCTGGACTTCTGTCCTGATACAGTCCCTGACATGGTCAGGTTGCCTATAAATCTTATTTTTAATAGGCAGACTGTCCCCAGTGTCCACTTCATGAGTGCACCAGGTAGTCTGACTGGGTGTCAGTGAGAATATGTGTCTGAACTGATTGAGCACCTGTCTGCAATCAGTCTGCTTCTGGGTAGTGAGGCTGCCTGCCAAGGCTACATCATCCACTGACCCATCACCAGGGTTCTGTGAGAGCAGGTCAGGGAGTGGGTCACTCTCTTCCTCCTGTCCCTCATCAGTAGCCATGAGCAAGCCCATGTCTGCCCTGTCCACATATGGTTTTAACCTGTTGACATGGAGAACCCTATGGGGGCTCCTGGGTGTTCCTAGGTCCACCAAATAGGTAACCTCACCCTTCTGTTCAACAATGGTATGGGGTCCACTCCATTTGTCTTGGAGAGCTGCTGGGGCCACTGGCTCCAACACCCACACCTTCTGTCCTGGCTGGTAAACAGTCAGTACAGCCTTTGGTCATGCCAGGCTTTTTGAAGTTCCTGGCTAGCCTCAAGGTTTTTAGTTGCCTTTTTCATATACTCAGCCATCCGGGAGCGGAGACCAAGTACATAGTCCACTATGTCTTGCTTTGGGGTCTTGAGAGGTAACTCCCATCCTTCCTTCACCAAGCACAATGGACCCCTGACAGGGTGACCAAACAAAAGTTCAAAAGGGCTGTAGCCAACCCCCTTTTGAGGCACCTCCCTGTACGTAAATAAAAGGCAGGGCAAGAGTATGTCCCATCTTCGCCTAAGCTTTTCTGGGAGCCCTTTAATCATGCCCTTCAAGGTTTTGTTGAATCTCTCAACTAAACCATTGCATTGTGGGTGATAGGGTGTGGTGAACTTGTAAGTCACTCCACACTCCTTCCACATTGCTTTTAAGTATCCAGAGATAAAGTTTGTACCCCTGTCTGATACAACCTCCTTAGGGAAGCCCACTCTTGAGAAAATTCCCAGGAGGGCTCTTGCCACCACAGGTGCTGTAGTGGTCCTAAGGGGAATAGCCTCTGGGTACCTGGTGGCATGATCCACTACCACCAGGATAAACCTGTGCCCAGATGCTGTTTGGGGATCCATGGGACCAACAATGTCAATCCCCACCCTTTCAAAGGGAACCCCACCACAGGTAGTGGTATCAGGGGGCCTTTGTAGTGCCACCTGCCTTGCCACTGGCCTGGCAGGTTACACAGGAAGCGACAAAACTCCTTGGTGTCTTCAGACATGTGGGGCCAGTGAAAGTGAGGGACAATTCTGTCCCAAGTCTTGTTCTGGCCCAGGTGACCTGCTAAGGGAATATCATGGACTAGGGTCAATAGGAAGCCCCTGAACTTCAGAGTTATAACCAACCTCCTGGTAGCACCAGGCTTGGGGTCTCTACACTCTGAGTACAAGAGTCCATCATCCCAATACACAGTATGGGGACCACTAGCTTTCCCAGCAGCCTCAGCAGCAGCTTGCTGTCTGAGGGGTTCAAGAGAGGGCAGCTCTGCTGCTCCTGGCTCAGATCTGCCCTGGAAGGGCCCCCTGTCCCCAAGAACTCAACCTGGTCAGGTTCAAGCTCCTCTGGGACAGTTCCTTCCTCAGGACTGAGATCATCCCCCTCAAGGGACTGATCTTCCTTCTGAGCCAAGGGGAAGGCACTGCCTTTACCCTACTACTCCTCTTCTTGGAGGGCACTTGGTCCATTATTCCAGAATCCAAGGCCTGTTCAGTGTTAGACATTTTGGCTTGTGACCTGGTCACAGCAAACACATCTGCAGGGATGCCCAGCATTTCTGCATGGGTCCTGAGCTCCACTTCTGCCCAAGCTGAAGTTTCTAAGTCATTGCCAAGCAAGCATTCAACGGGTAGGTCTGCACTTACCACAACCTTCTTAAGGCCAGTTACCCCTCCCCAGGAGAAGTTAACAACTGCCAGAGTATGGTCTGTTCTGACGTTGCTAGCATTGGTCACTTGGTACATTTCACCAAGTATAATCTGCCCAGGACTCACAAGGTCTTGTGTCACCATGGTGACACTTGCCCCTGTGTCCCTAAATGCCAAAGCCTCTCTTCCATTGATTAAGGGCTGTTGTCTGTACTTGCCCAGATTACTGGGACTCACAGAGGAGGTCATATCCATGCCTCCATCACAGACTAGGACAGCCTGAGTGAGTTCTCTGACTAGGTCAGAGCTCATCTCTTTACCCAGGGTCAACCCTACTAAACCCTTGGCTTGTGTAGTCCCACCACCAACTGTAACTGCACTAGGGGGAGCAGGTGCCTTAGGGGCATTGGTGGGGGGTGGAGTAGAGTCTTTGGACTTGGTGCAATCACTGGTCCAGTGGGTCTTTTGCTTATAGACCTTGCACAATGGTTTCCTTTGGCCTTTCCCTTTGGTAGACTGTGAATCCCCACCTGAAGAAGATTTTTGGGGGCCTTGTGAAGACTTTTGATCTTTACCCTTCTGTTAACCTTCACTCACCTGAAATCCAGGCGTTCCAGATGAGAGATGAGAAGATATTTTCCTATGCCCCCTAAGACCTAGATCCTCCTAAGCCTTTGTCTATTAACACCCTGGATTCTTAGGTCCTCGGGGGAAGGGGAAAAAAAGGGACAAAAGAACAAAAATGATAAATAAAAGGACACTCTCGCCACTCTCTTCACGTCAGTAAGGACACGTCCGACGGCTAACTCTGTCGCGGTTCAAAGCCTATAAAACAATAAACAATGATGAGTGCCACACTATTCACTCCTAAGGCTGTCCTTCACATGTATCTAACATTGACTCTATTCGTTGCTCTGTTAATACCTTAGCATTATCCTTATTATTCAGGGATGAAGTTAAAATGCTTGTCTCTTTGTCTCCTTTCTGCAATAAATATAAACACATCAATTCTCACGTTTAACTTCACATCTTACTTAATGTAAGCCTAGTCATTTGAATCACTTAAAAAATCAGGTGTCTTTTGACGCTTTACAAGTGCCCCAAATAAAACATAAAATGAGCGTAATTGTTTTCGCAATGATTGATTCACAGAGCCTACTTTGTTGTAACCCTTGCGGTGCCTTTTCTCTTTTGTGTGTCTTAGGTCTTGACGGGAAGATCGCGGCAAGAAGGCTTACTTCAGCCAAACTGTTATTGAGATAAGTATCTCCTTTCTCTGATTACTTTTCACTTGTCTTTATGCATGCATGCGAGCGCGCTCCGCAAGCGGAACGTTCTTACTTGGTTTGTTGATTCTGTTTCTTCTTTCTTTGTCTCTTGTTGCAGGTCGGGTGAAGAATCGGGAACAGGAAGCGATCGCCGGAAGATTGACGGGGACGGACCAGGATCTGACTTCGCCAAGGTGGAGGGGAAACAACGCAAGCCGGAAGAAGAACCGGAAGTTGGAGAGGAGCCTGGAGCGCGAAGCGTCGTCGGGAGATTCCAGGTAAGTGGAGATGCTGGTTAGCGGTAAACGAACACAAGCAAGCGTAAGCGGGTGTGGCAGTCTTTTATAGCTGCAGAAGGGTGGGGTTTCTCTGCACGTTGCCAGACACGCGTCTAGCAGCGTAAAAGGAAAGCAACGTGCTCACAAGGCAGAGCGCCTGTTCCTGGTTGTTTGAGTTAGTGACAGTCTCTTGGGAACAATAATAAAGCACAGGCAAATACAAATACAAACAGCAGCAAACTTCGAAAACGTAAACAGATTACCATGGGCTTACAAGAAGGGCATCATGACCAGATACAAAGCAATGCTAAGCATAAGGATGGCGTTACCACAGAGTAAACCTGACCAGTCAAACACAGCTTGGTCAAGCTTACCTTGCTGTGTTCAACAAGGTCATACAAATCTTTACAACTTAACACTGGAGGGCAATCATGACGGTTGCGCTCTACAAACCCCAACAGTCGCTCCCCTCAAAGGCCTCCCCACTGGTCGTGGTTTGTGTGGGTTTCTGAGGTAAAAGGCTCTAATCAACCGAGAAGCGTGCACTGCCGAAGCTGGTTCCCAAGAGTTTTCCTCTACTGGATAACCCTTCCAAGCAACCAAGTAATGTAACTTTCCTTGCAACCGTCTTGCATCTAGTATCTTTTGAACTTCATACTCCAAATGCCCATCGATAACTACAGGAGGAGGAGGGGGTCTTGTCTAGTGAGCGGATTATAAGGTTTTAATAATGACACATGAAAGGTAGGGTGCACCGAATACTCGGGGGGTAAGAGTAGTTTTACCGAAACGGGGGTCAATACCTGAATGATGCTAAAAGGCCCAATATACTTTGGCTGCAATTTCCTAGGTCCTGCCAATAGTAGGTTCCTGGTGGACAACCACACCTTGTCTCCAACCTTAAAATTAGGGGCTGGAACTCTATGTTTATCAGCTTGAACTTTCATTCGTTCCTTGTACTTGGTTAAATGTTTCACTGCTCTCGCCTGTATGTCTAATAAATCGTGTAATCGATCCGTAACGGCTGGTAAACAAGACCGTTCTACAGACAGAGGTAGTGATTTGGGATGAAAACCTTGTAAAAAGTAGAATGGGGAACATTGAGTAGACACATGAACACTATTGTTGTAACAGAATACCGCTAAAGCCAAAGCTTTGTCCCAGTGACTAGTGAATTCCGCCATTAGGCAACGCAGGGTTTGTAATAAGGTCTGGTTCGCCCTTTCCGTCTGACCATCAGTTTCTGGATGATAAGCTGTGGACAGAGCTACCTTTACCTTTAATAAGTCACAAAAGTGTTTCCAGAATTTGGACACGAATTGACTACCTCTGTCCGAAACAATCTTATTTGGCAAGCCATGTAATCTCACAATTTGCGATAGAAAGATGTGACTAAACTCCATTGCAGAGGGGAGTTTTGATAAGGGAACAAAATGGGCCATTTTGGACAAATAATCCACCACCACCAAAATTGTGTCGTGACCATTTGACAGCGGAAGTCCCGTGATAAAATCCACACTTATCGTGTGCCAGGGTTGGGGGGAACAGGTAAGGGTTGGAGTAAACCAGCAGGAGCGGTGTGGGAGGATTTATTACTGGCACAAATGGGACAGGTTGCAACAAATTCTTTAACATCTTTTACTAGAGTAGGCCACCAAAAGTGTTTTCGACAATTGTCCAAAGTTTTTTGAGCTCCAGGATGACCAGCAAGAGGTGACTCATGATTCCACTGCAAAACCTTTAGTTGCAAGTCTGAACTAGGTACATATAACAAATCTTCATGGTAAAGCAGACCCTCTTGGAGGGAATTCTTCGAGTCGTGCAACCATTCTTTCACCTGTTCTTTTAAATGTAATTGTCTAAGTTGAGTCATAAAGTCAGGGGAACTCAAGGGTGCTACAATCTTTTGTGGTGGAATAATGGAGGGATTATCTGTTTCCTTTCTAGACTCAATTGTGTGCCCATACCTAGACAACAGATCCGATAATACTTGTTTGGTACCTGGTCTGAATGTGATTACAAAATCAAAGGAGCTAAAGAAATTCAACCAACGCATCTGTCGGGGAGTGAGAGCTTTTACTGAACTGAAAAATTGCAAGTTCTTATGATCGCTAAAAATTGTCACCGGGAATTTGGCTCCCATCAAATGATGACGCCATTCAGTAAACACTAACTTGATTGCCAACAATTCTCTTTCCATGACTGTGTAATTTTGCTCTGCTGGAAGCATTTTCTTTGAATAAAAGGCCACAGGATGCAACTGACCATCCTGTTCGTCTCTTTGGGAGAGAACCCCCCCCACAGCTACCTGTGAAGCGTCAGCTTCAACAAAGAATGGTAAATCTGGATTAGGATGTCGGAGCACCGGTGCTGACGTAAATTTTTCTTTTAAGGTTTGAAAGGCCTGGGAGGCCTCTTTAGACCAGTCGAATGACTGTCCTTTCTTTAACAGTCTTGTGATGGGAACCACTGTTTCCGCAAATTGAGGGATGAAGCGTCTATAGAAATTGGCAAAACCCAAAACTCTTTGAACCTCTTTCACGGAAGAGGGTTCTGGCCAGTCCAGAATAGCACTCACCTTTCTTTTGTCCATCATAATACCAGCAGGCGAGAGACAATAACCAAGGAATTCCACCTGTCTTGTGTTAAAAACACATTTCTCAAGTTTTACAAAAAGGTGGTTGTCTTGTAATTTAGCTAATACGGCCTTAACTTGCTGTGTGTGTTCTGCTTCATTCTTAGAATAAATTAAGATGTCGTCAATATATACGATCACGCTTATGTCCAGAAATTCGTTTAGCACTTCGTTAATAAAAAACTGAAATGCCGCGGGGGCATTGCACAGGCCAAAGGGCATGACGGTGTACTCATACAATCCAAATTTAGTTCTGAATGCCGTCTTCCACTCGTCATGCTCCTTTACTCGTACAAGATGATATGCCCCTCGCAAGTCCAACTTGGTATAGATTGTTGAATCTCTCAACTGATCTAACAATACAGGTATTAACGGTAAAGGATATTTATTCTTTATAGTGATCTTATTCAATCCGCGATAATCGAGACAAGCTCTCAAGCCACCATCTCGCTTCGGGATAAAAAATAAAGGCGACGAGACCGGGGACGTAGAATGACGGATGAAACCTAAATCCAGAAGTTCATCCAAATAAGATCTTAGGTATTTTGTTTCTTCCTCCAAAAGCGCATACACTCTGCTGTTGGGTAGGGGCGCTCCTGGTATCAAGTCTATGCGACAATCATATGGTCCGTGAGGGGGCAGAGCAGTGGCCTTGATAGGGTCAAATACATCTGCAAATTCCTGATACTCGGGTGGAATGAGATTTGTGGTGACTAACGAATTCGCACAATGAACAATTGTTTCGAATTCCTGATGGGCTACTTGGTAGCAATGGGCCTTGCAAAATAGAGAATTTAGGGTTACTGTCCTAGTCTCCCAATTTATGAATGGGTTATGTGCGATAAGCCAAGGAACTCCTAATATAACCCCAAAAGCAGGGGTATCAATCAAATCAAAACTAATGGACTCCGTATGTCCGTTTTGACAAACCATGACCATAGGCTCTGTTTGATGGGTTATTTCTCCTGAAGACAGGGCAGTGCCATCTACAGCACAAACTGGTTCTGGTTGTTGTTTCAGTCTAACGGGCATCTGAAGCTTCTGAGCTAGTTGATTATCCACAAAATTTCCGGTTGCTCCTGAATCCAATAAGACTGACACAGTATGTCTGACTTGGGCATTGAGTATTAAAATGACTTGAATTATAAAATGTTTTGGTATTCTGGGTACAAACTTGAGTCGAGATTGGGAGATCTTAGACTGATGCTGCCTCGTACAAGTGATCTCCTTCCTTGACGAGTTACCTAGTTTTCCTGCTCTGAAGGGTTCTTTGCTACTATGCTAACCTTTTTAGGAGCTTTTGGTTTAGTAGGACATTCCTTTGCAAAGTGACCGGACCGTCCACAATAGAGGCACAGGTTTAATTTCCTACGACGTTCTTTTTCTTCTGGAGTAAGTGGCCCCTTAATAGTACCTATCTGCATGGGTTCTGACTCGGTTTGTTTTACTTCTGTCTCTTTCTTTTCTGACTTTAGCCATGTTAACCTATGTTCAACTCTGATCTTGTCACCCTTTCTTTCATTCAGCCTGTGGTCTAATTTAACCACCAAATCAACAAACTCAGAATATTCATCTGGAAGGTCCACTATGTGGGCTAAGGCGTCTTTTAACTCATCGCGTAATCCACGATAAAACAGAGATATGCGCTTCTCTTCTGGCCATTGGGTCTCTGTTAATAGACGATTGAAATGAGTTAAATACGTCAAAAGGTCTTTACCAGATTGTTTCAAGTTCAACAGCTCGTTGTCACTAGCTTGTACATATGTATGTTTAGCAAACAATTTAGTCATGGTTTGTTTAAACAACGGCCAATTATATAGCACCTGATCATTTCTGTCTATATAAGGGATCGACCAGTTTGCAGCAGTGCCTCCCAGGTATGAAAGTACAAAGGCCACTTTAGCTGTGTCCGACACAAAAGCCTGAGGTTTACACATAAAATGTAATTGACATTGGCTAATGAAGATACTAAACTTTGCGCTGTCACCCAAAAACCGTTCCGGGGCTGATAAAGGCACCGTAGGTGGAACTGCAACTGTGACCTGTATTGGTGTCGTGCTCTCTTCGGTGTTCCTAAAGGAACTTGTCGTTTTAGGTTTGGTTCTTGTCTCAAAGGATGAAGTAAAAGGGGGAACTGTCATATTTGACCAAGTCAAATCCCTGGGTTTATAACGTATGACTTCTTGTCGCAATTCTAAGTTTTCTTGCTTTAGCTTCTGCATTTCTAACTGCATAGACTGTAACAATCCTGCAACATTTCTATCAGTTTCGGTATCCTCAAATAAGGCTTGCGCCTTGTCTCGGGCATCTATATGATCTCTGTTTGGGTCCATCTCTCAACTAGAACTTAAATGTTGTGAAGGCTTGTGTTTCTGTTAACCTTCACTCACGAGAAATCCAGGCGTTCCAGATGAGAGATTAGAAGATATTTTCCTATGCCCCCTAAGACCTAGATCCTCCTAAGCCTTTGTCTATTAACAGCCTGGATTCTTAGGTCCTCGGGGGAAGGGGAAAAAAAGGGACAAAAGAACCAAAAATGATAAATAAAAGGACACTCTCGCCACTCTCTTCACGTCAGTAAGGACACGTCCGACGGCTAACTCTGTCGCGGTTCAAAGCCTATAAAACAATAAACAATGATGAGTGCCACACTATTCACTCCTAAGGCTGTCCTTCACATGTATCTAACATTGACTCTATTCGTTGCTCTGTTAATACCTTAGCATTATCCTTATTATTCAGGGATGAAGTTAAAATGCTTGTCTCTTTGTCTGTCTCTTTCTGCAATAAATATAAACACATCAATTCTCACGTTTCACATCACATCTTACTTAATGTACGCCTAGTCATTTGAATCACTTACAAAATCAGGTGTCTTTTGACGCTTTACAAGTGCCCCAAATAAAACATAAAATGAGCGTAATTGTTTTCGCAATGATTGATTCACAGAGCCTACTTTCGGTAACTCTGTTGTAACCCTTGCGTTGTCTTTTCTCTTTTGTGTGTCTTAGGTCTTGACGGGAAGATCGCGGCAAGAAGGCTTACTTCAGCCAAACTGTTATTGAGATAAGTATCTCCTTTCTCTGATTACTTTTCACTTGTCTTTATGCATGCATGCGAGCGCGCTCCGCAAGCGGAACGTTCTTACTTGGTTTGTTGATTCTGTTTCTTCTTTCTTTGTCTCTTGTTGCAGGTCGGGTGAAGAATCGGGAACAGGAAGCGAGCGCCGGAAGATTGACGGGGACGGACCAGGATCTGACTTCGCCAAGGTGGAGGGGAACAACGCAAGCCGGAAGAAGAACCGGAAGTTGGAGAGGAGCCTGGAGCGCGAAGCGTCGTCGGGAGATTCCAGGTAAGTGGAGATGCTGGTTAGCGGTAAACGAACACAAGCATGCGTAAGCGGGTGTGGCAGTCTTTTATAGCTGCAGAAGGGTGGGGTTTCTCTGCACGTTGCCAGACACGCGTCTAGCAGCGTAAAAGGAAAGCAACGTGCTCACAAGGCAGAGCGCCTGTTCCTGGTTGTTTGAGTTAGTGACAGTCTCTTGGGAACAATAATAAAGCACAGGCAAATACAAATACAAATAGCAGCAAACTTCGAAAACGTAAACAGATTACCATGGGCTTACAAGAAGGGCATCATGACCAGATACAAAGCAATGCTAAGCATAAGGATGGTGTTACCACAGAGTAAACCTGACCAGTCAAACACAGCTTGGTCAAGCTTACCTTGCTGTGTTCAACAAGGTCATACAAATCTTTACAACTTAACACTGGAGGGCAATCATGACGGTTGCGCTCTACAAACCCCAACAGTCGCTCCCCTCAAAGGCCTCCCCACTGGTCGTGGTTTGTGTGGGTTTCTGAGGTAAAAGGCTCTAATCAACCGAGAAGCGTGCACTGCCGAAGCTGGTTCCCAAGAGTTTTCCTCTACTGGATAACCCTTCCAAGCAACCAAGTAATGTAACTTTCCTTGCAACCGTCTTGCATCTAGTATCTTTTGAACTTCATACTCCAAATGCCCATCGATAACTACAGGAGGAGGAGGGGGTCTTGTCTAGTGAGCGGATTATAAGGTTTTAATAATGACACATGAAAGGTAGGGTGCACCGAATACTCGGGGGGTAAGAGTAGTTTTACCGAAACGGGGGTCAATACCTGAATGATGCTAAAAGGCCCAATATACTTTGGCTGCAATTTCCTAGGTCCTGCCAATAGTAGGTTCCTGGTGGACAACCACACCTTGTCTCCAACCTTAAAATTAGGGGCTGGAACTCTATGTTTATCAGCTTGAACTTTCATTCGTTCCTTGTACTTGGTTAAATGTTTCACTGCTCTCGCCTGTATGTCTAATAAATCGTGTAATCGATCCGTAACGGCTGGTAAACAAGACCGTTCTACAGACAGAGGTAGTGATTTGGGATGAAAACCTTGTAAAAAGTAGAATGGGGAACATTGAGTAGACACATGAACACTATTGTTGTAACAGAATTCCGCTAAAGCCAAAGCTTTGTCCCAGTGACTAGTGAATTCCGCCATTAGGCAACGCAGGGTTTGTAATAAGGTCTGGTTCGCCCTTTCCGTCTGACCATCAGTTTCTGGATGATAAGCTGTGGACAGAGCTACCTTTACCTTTAATAAGTCACAAAAGTGTTTCCAGAATTTGGACACGAATTGACTACCTCTGTCCGAAACAATCTTATTTGGCAAGCCATGTAATCTCACAATTTGCGATAGAAAGATGTGACTAAACTCCATTGCAGAGGGGAGTTTTGATAAGGGAACAAAATGGGCCATTTTGGACAAATAATCCACCACCACCAAAATTGTGTCGTGACCATTTGACAGCGGAAGTCCCGTGATAAAATCCACACTTATCGTGTGCCAGGGTTGGGGGGAACAGGTAAGGGTTGGAGTAAACCAGCAGGAGCGGTGTGGGAGGATTTATTACTGGCACAAATGGGACAGGTTGCAACAAATTCTTTAACATCTTTTACTAGAGTAGGCCACCAAAAGTGTTTTCGACAATTGTCCAAAGTTTTTTGAGCTCCAGGATGACCAGCAAGAGGTGACTCATGATTCCACTGCAAAACCTTTAGTTGCAAGTCTGAACTAGGTACATATAACAAATCTTCATGGTAAAGCAGACCCTCTTGGAGGGAATTCTTCGAGTCGTGCAACCATTCTTTCACCTGTTCTTTTAAATGTAATTGTCTAAGTTGAGTCATAAAGTCAGGGGAACTCAAGGGTGCTACAATCTTTTGTGGTGGAATAATGGAGGGATTATCTGTTTCCTTTCTAGACTCAATTGTGTGCCCATACCTAGACAACAGATCCGATAATACTTGTTTGGTACCTGGTCTGAATGTGATTACAAAATCAAAGGAGCTAAAGAAATTCAACCAACGCATCTGTCGGGGAGTGAGAGCTTTTACTGAACTGAAAAATTGCAAGTTCTTATGATCGCTAAAAATTGTCACCGGGAATTTGGCTCCCATCAAATGATGACGCCATTCAGTAAACACTAACTTGATTGCCAACAATTCTCTTTCCATGACTGTGTAATTTTGCTCTGCTGGAAGCATTTTCTTTGAATAAAAGGCCACAGGATGCAACTGACCATCCTGTTCGTCTCTTTGGGAGAGAACCCCCCACAGCTACCTGTGAAGCGTCAGCTTCAACAAAGAATGGTAAATCTGGATTAGGATGTCGGAGCACCGGTGCTGACGTAAATTTTTCTTTTAAGGTTTGAAAGGCCTGGGAGGCCTCTTTAGACCAGTCGAATGACTGTCCTTTCTTTAACAGTCTTGTGATGGGAACCACTGTTTCCGCAAATTGAGGGATGAAGCGTCTATAGAAATTGGCAAAACCCAAAACTCTTTGAACCTCTTTCACGGAAGAGGGTTCTGGCCAGTCCAGAATAGCACTCACCTTTCTTTTGTCCATCATAATACCAGCAGGCGAGAGACAATAACCAAGGAATTCCACCTGTCTTGTGTTAAAAACACATTTCTCAAGTTTTACAAAAAGGTGGTTGTCTTGTAATTTAGCTAATACGGCCTTAACTTGCTGTGTGTGTTCTGCTTCATTCTTAGAATAAATTAAGATGTCGTCAATATATACGATCACGCTTATGTCCAGAAATTCGTTTAGCACTTCGTTAATAAAAAACTGAAATGCCGCGGGGGCATTGCACAGGCCAAAGGGCATGACGGTGTACTCATACAATCCAAATTTAGTTCTGAATGCCGTCTTCCACTCGTCATGCTCCTTTACTCGTACAAGATGATATGCCCCTCGCAAGTCCAACTTGGTATAGATTGTTGAATCTCTCAACTGATCTAACAATACAGGTATTAACGGTAAAGGATATTTATTCTTTATAGTGATCTTATTCAATCCGCGATAATCGAGACAAGCTCTCAAGCCACCATCTCGCTTCGGGATAAAAAATAAAGGCGACGAGACCGGGGACGTAGAATGACGGATGAAACCTAAATCCAGAAGTTCATCCAAATAAGATCTTAGGTATTTTGTTTCTTCCTCAGAAAGCGCATACACTCTGCTGTTGGGTAGGGGCGCTCCTGGTATCAAGTCTATGCGACAATCATATGGTCCGTGAGGGGGCAGAGCAGTGGCCTTGATAGGGTCAAATACATCTGCAAATTCCTGATACTCGGGTGGAATGAGATTTGTGGTGACTAACGAATTTGCACAATGAACAATTGTTTCGAATTCCTGATGGGCTACTTGGTAGCATTGGGCCTTGCAAAATAGAGAATTTAGGGTTACTGTCCTAGTCTCCCAATTTATGAATGGGTTATGTGTGATAAGCCAAGGAACTCCTAATATAACCCCAAAAGCAGGGGTATCAATCAAATCAAAACTAATGGACTCCGTATGTCCGTTTTGACAAACCATGACCATAGGCTCTGTTTGATGGGTTATTTCTCCTGAAGACAGGGCAGTGCCATCTACAGCACAAACTGGTTCTGGTTGTTGTTTCAGTCTAACGGGCATCTGAAGCTTCTGAGCTAGTTGATTATCCACAAAATTTCCGGTTGCTCCTGAATCCAATAAGACTGACACAGTATGTCTGACTTGGGCATTGAGTATTAAAATGACTTGAATTATAAAATGTTTTGGTATTCTGGGTACAAACTTGAGTCGAGATTGGGAGATCTTAGACTGATGCTGCCTCGTACAAGTGATCTCCTTCCTTGACGAGTTACCTAGTTTTCCTGCTCTGAAGGGTTCTTTGCTACTATGCTAACCTTTTTAGGAGCTTTTGGTTTAGTAGGACATTCCTTTGCAAAGTGACCGGACCGTCCACAATAGAGGCACAGGTTTAATTTCCTACGACGTTCTTTTTCTTCTGGAGTAAGTGGCCCCTTAATAGTACCTATCTGCATGGGTTCTGACTCGGTTTGTTTTACTTCTGTCTCTTTCTTTTCTGACTTTAGCCATGTTAACCTATGTTCAACTCTGATCTTGTCACCCTTTCTTTCATTCAGCCTGTGGTCTAATTTAACCACCAAATCAACAAACTCGGAATATTCATCTGGAAGGTCCACTATGTGGGCTAAGGCGTCTTTTAACTCATCGCGTAATCCACGATAAAACAGAGATATGCGCTTCTCTTCTGGCCATTGGGTCTCTGTTAATAGACGATTGAAATGAGTTAAATACGTCAAAAGGTCTTTACCAGATTGTTTCAAGTTCAACAGCTCGTTGTCACTAGCTTGTACATATGTATGTTTAGCAAACAATTTAGTCATGGTTTGTTTAAACAACGGCCAATTATATAGCACCTGATCATTTCTGTCTATATAAGGGATCGACCAGTTTGCAGCAGTGCCTCCCAGGTATGAAAGTACAAAGGCCACTTTAGCTGCGTCCGACACAAAAGCCTGAGGTTTACACATAAAATGTAATTGACATTGGCTAATGAAGATACTAAACTTTGCGCTGTCACCCAAAAACCGTTCCGGGGCTGATAAAGGCACCGTAGGTGGAACTGCAACTGTGACCTGTATTGGTGTCGTGCTCTCTTCGGTGTTCCTAAAGGAACTTGTCGTTTTAGGTTTGGTTCCTGTCTCAAAGGATGAAGTAAAAGGGGGAACTGTCATATTTGACCAAGTCAAATCCCTGGGTTTATAACGTATGACTTCTTGTCGCAATTCTAAGTTTTCTTGCTTTAGCTTCTGCATTTCTAACTGCATAGACTGTAACAATCCTGCAACATTTCTATCAGTTTCGGTATCCTCAAATAAGGCTTGCGCCATGTCTCGGGCATCTATATGATCTCTGTTTGGGTCCATCTCTCAACTAGAACTTAAATGTTGTGAAGGCTTGTGTTTCTGTTAACCTTCACTCACCTGAAATCCAGGCGTTCCAGATGAGAGATGAGAAGATATTTTCCTATGCCCCCTAAGACCTAGATCCTCCTAAGCCTTTGTCTATTAACAGCCTGGATTCTTAGGTCCTCGGGGGAAGGGGAAAAAAGGGACAAAAGAACCAAAAATGATAAATAAAAGGACACTCTCGCCACTCTCTTCACGTCAGTAAGGACACGTCCGACGGCTAACTCTGTCGCGGTTCAAAGCCTATAAAACAATAAACAATGATGAGTGCCACACTATTCACTCCTAAGGCTGTCCTTCACATGTATCTAACATTGACTCTATTCGTTGCTCTGTTAATACCTTAGCATTATCCTTATTATTCAGGGATGAAGTTAAAATGCTTGTCTCTTTGTCTCTCTTTCTGCAATAAATATAAACACATCAATTCTCACGTTTAACTTCACATCTTACTTAATGTAAGCCTAGTCATTTGAATCACTTACAAAATCAGGTGTCTTTTGACGCTTTACAAGTGCCCCAAATAAAACATAAAATGAGCGTAATTGTTTTCGCAATGATTGATTCACAGAGCCTACTTTCGGTAACTCTGTTGTAACCCTTGCGTTGTCTTTTCTCTTTTGTGTGTCTTAGGTCTTGACGGGAAGATCGCGGCAAGAAGGCTTACTTCAGCCAAACTGTTATTGAGATAAGTATCTCCTTTCTCTGATTACTTTTCACTTGCCTTTATGCATGCATGCGAGCGCGCTCCGCAAGCGGAACGTTCTTACTTGGTTTGTTGATTCTGTTTCTTCTTTCTTTGTCTCTTGTTGCAGGTCGGGTGAAGAATCGGGAACAGGAAGCGAGCGCCGGAAGATTGACGGGGACGGACCAGGATCTGACTTCGCCAAGGTGGAGGGGAAACAACGCAAGCCGGAAGAAGAACCGGAAGTTGGAGAGGAGCCTGGAGCGCGAAGCGTCGTCGGGAGATACCAGGTAAGTGGAGATGCTGGTTAGCGGTAAACGAACACAAGCAAGCGTAAGCGGGTGTGGCAGTCTTTTATAGCTGCAGAAGGGTGGGGTTTCTCTGCACGTTGCGTCTAGCAGCGTAAAAGGAAAGCAACGTGCTCACAAGGCAGAGCGCCTGTTCCTGGTTGTTTGAGTTAGTGACAGTCTCTTGGGAACAATAATAAAGCACAGGCAAATACAAATACAAACAGCAGCAAACTTCGAAAACATAAACAGATTACCATGGGCTTACAAGAAGGGCATCATGACCAGATACAAAGCAATGCTAAGCATAAGGATGGCGTTACCACAGAGTAAACCTGACCAGTCAAACACAGCTTGGTCAAGCTTACCTTGCTGTGTTCAACAAGGTCATACAAATCTTTACAACTTAACACTGGAGGGCAATCATGACGGTTGCGCTCTACAAACCCCAACACCTTCTCCCCACCCTTATCAGAGGTTTTCGAATCTTGCTTCTTAGGGTCACCACCTTGGTTCTGTACCTTCTGCTTCACCCTGGTTCTGACCCATTTGTCTGCCTTCTTTCCCAATTCTTGGGGAGAGGTCAGATCAGAGTCTACCAGGTGCTGATGCAACAGCTGATTTTGACAGTTATTTAGAATCTGCTCCCTCATGATCAGATTGTACAATCCTGTGAAGTCACATACCTTACTGCCCAATAACCACTTACCACAACCTTCTTAAGGCCAGTTACCCCTCCCCAGGAGAAGTTAACAACTGCCAGAGTATGGTCTGTTCTGACATTGCTAGCATTGGTCACTTGGTACATTTCACCAAGTATAATCTGCCCAGGATTCACAAGGTCTTGTGTCACCATGGTGACACTTGCCCCTGTGTCCCTAAATGCCAAAGCCTCTTTCCCAATGATTAAGGGCTGTTGCCTGTACTTGCCCAGATTACTGGGACTCACAGAGAGGTCACATCCATGCCTCCATCACAGACTAGGACAGCCTGAGTGAGTTCTCTGACTAGGTCAGAGCTCATCTCCTTACCCAGGGTCAACCCTACTACACCCTTGGCTTGTGTAGTCCCACCACCAACTGTAACTGCACTAGGGGGAGCAGGTGCCTTAGGGGCATTGGTGGGGGCTGGAGTAGAGTCTTTGGACTTGGTGCAATCACTGGTCCAGTGGGTCTTTTGCTTACAGACCTTGCACCATGGTTTCTTTTGGCCTTTCCCTTTGTTAGACTGTGAATCCCCACCTGAAGAAGATTTTTGGGGGCCTTGTGAAGACTTCTGGTCTTTACCCTTCTCCCCACCCTTATCAGAGTTCTTAGAATCATGCTTCTTTGGGTCACCACCTTGGTTCTGTACCTTCTGCCTCACCCTGGTTCTGACCCATTTGTCTGCCTTCTTTCCCAATTCTTGGGGAGAGGTCAGATCAGAGTCCACCAGGTGCTGATGCAACAGCTGATTTTGACAATTATTAAGAATCTGCTCCCTCATGATAAGATTGTACAATCCTGTGAAGTCACATACCTTACTGCCCAATAACCAACCTTCCAGAGCCTTGGCAGAACAATCAACAAAGTCCACCCAGTCTTGAGTCTGTGCTTTTTGGGTATCTCTGAACTTTAACCTGTATTGTTCAGTGGTTAGGCCAAACCCATCAATCAGAGCACTCTTCAAGACTGTGTAATTATCAGCATCCTCCTCTCTAACAGTGAGGAGCTTATCTCTACCTTTGTCTGCAAAGGAGAGCCACAAGATTGCTGCCCACTGCTCCTGAGGGACCCTCTGTACTTTACAGGCCCTCTCCAGTGCAGTTATCCATTTGTGGATGTCATCCCCACTCTGGTAGGGAGGGACAATCTTGCTCAGGTTTCTATGGTCATAAGACCTTTCCCTATCTCTGGGGAAATTGCTGCCACCATGGGACTCTAGTCCCATTTGTTTCTCTCTCTGTAGAGATCTAGGGACTCCCTGTCTATAGCCAACTGCTGTTTTCTGAGCTCAAGCTAGGCTTGCTCATACTGAATCAGTCTCTTTCTCCTGTCATGAGAGGATTCCCTCCTATGAGAAGAGACAGAGGTCCCTATTGAGGTGTCAGAGTGGTTAGACTCCTGAGAAGGAGATCTAGCCCTTCTTGGCACACTCTCAACTCTTCCTGGGGGGACAAAGGTGAGGTCATTCAGATCCTCCTCTTCATCCAGAAGAATAGCTGGGTTTTCCAGGGCAAGGTCATTGTCACCTTCCTGGCCAGTTTCAGAGGGGGGGGCCTGGGTTTCTTCACCCCTGACCCCTGTGAGAAGTTGGCCTGGTATATGCTGTCCACTAATTATAGTAGGCACCTTGCACCATTCCAAACAACCCCTTATTGGAGATAGGTTAAAGACAACCTTATTGAAAGCTATCCTAGTGGTAGCTATGGAGAGCAGCCTTCAGGCTAAGTCTTGAAGGAATGTAAAGCAGCTTGTTTTACCAGTCTATAATCTCTTGAGTGACCAAATGAAAGAGCACCACACCAGGTATATATTCAAAATATATGTATTTATTGCTAAACACACCCCTCTAGTCTCTTTAAGAGGCTAGAGTTCAAAGTACATAAGTTAGAAGTTATTTAAACACAGTAATAGCACAAATACACGTTTGGGCCCTAGGGGCGTACCAAACCATATACCAATAAAGTGGTATAAGAACCACGACTGAACTAGACACTAGGCCTAGAGCCTCTAGAAGTGCTTGGACCACAAGGAACCACCCAAGGTAGTGACACAGGGGACCCACGGGGGACGCGTGCAGTGTAAATACACAACCGCGATACGCCGTTGACTTCTATGGAGAAAGTCGCGATCAGGAAATTAAAGAAAAGGGACACTTAAAGGAGGACTTGGAGCAAACCCTTTGAGAACTAGTACTTTGAAGAGTCTCTACCCACGGGAGCACCGGAGTACTCGTGTTACCTCACCCAGGGAAGCCGGGTGCATAGGTGCCTTTCGGGGTCGGGTTTCGTCGTCGATTTGAATGGCGATCTTCTGCAAAGTGCTGCTGGCGACCAAGTGGAAAGTGTCCGGGTGGATCCAAGAGTGGATCGGAGATCTGAAGAATCTGAAAGCAGAGGGGACAGAGTCTGGGTCACTAGCCAGTGACCAGGAAGGCGATGGACAGATGCCCACCGATGTCGAGTGCTTCAGGTGCGTTGACGGTCATCTTGACTCTTCAGCCACGAGGTCCAGGAGGCGTTGTCGGCAACCAGGAGCAGGATTCGGGCTGTTACACGATGTCTGTCGAGTGCTGAGGTGTCGGCGACCGGATTGGACCCAACAAGCCTTGGCAACGGCAAGTCTCAATGAAGATAAAGATCGTCGATGGTGCAGACCAGCAAGGTCTGGGGAACTCACCCAGCGAGGGTAAGTGAGGGCAGGCCTGGAGCAACCAGGATGCCTAAGAAGAAAAAGATTGGCCTTTGTGAAGGGCTACTAGCCAACGGGCTAGCGACCGCGAAGGAGCCTCGAGACGTTGCACGTGGATCTGGCTCACAGGACACTCGTGGAGTGGAGGCCAGTGATCTTTGGTGCAGTTAGTGCTGGAGGCTAGGGCTACTCGGAGCCTAAAGCACGACTTCGTGGGAGACCCAGAAGAGGATGCACTTGCAAATGTGCTTGGTGTCCAGGGTCATGGTCTCACGTCACCCACGATAGCTACGGGCCTCAGCTTTGCTGGGGACTCAGGGTAGCCTCGGGGAAGTCTGAGAATCCACCTCTGGTGATGCGAAGACTTCGGCGTCCGACGGGAGCTTCAGAAATGCAGACCGGACAAATGCGTCTTTGGTGCCTGCCAAGCAGGGGAGTCACTCCTTGACCCCAAGGGAGATTCTTCTGTCCTCTAATCTTGAGTAGAGCGTCGAAGGTCCAGGATTCGGTTTCAGAGTTTCGTCCAGGGATAATCTAAAGTCCTAAGGACTGGGTTCCTATACTTATACTAAGTTTAGGGGTTGGACTACTCTGTGGCCCCACCTATGGGTGGGTCAGGGCAGAGGGTGGCTACACCCTTTCCCTTTGTCCAGTTCACGCCAAAGCAGGGGCTGAAAGCCCCTGATCCGGTTTGAACTGGGGTATGCACAGGGACACCAAATGTGCCCCCAGTGCAGGACTTCAAAGCACCCGAAAGTGCTCCCGCCCAGCCCCAATACACATTATCCTGTCTGGGGAGGTGGTCACACCTCCCTGGGACAGGAAACCTATTGTCCAGGCCTCCCCTGCCGGAGTTTCGTCCAGCAGCAGGAGGCCAGACTCTTGTCTGTGGCAGCAGCATCCATTTTGTGATGCCAGGGCTTTGGAAAGAAGTTACCGGGCTAGCCAGAGTTAACATGTCTTTCCCTCTAGAAGGGTGGAATGCTACCCCCGCCGCCAGAATTGGCGGGGGGTAGTATTCCAAGATGTTTGACACCAAACACGACATGTTTAGGTGCAGCCATTCCAAAGTTAGCATTTAACGCGAGGTTATAATGCGCTTAAGAGTATATGGTCAGGCTGCACTACAAACAGCATCAGAGAAGGGTCTCCGAACGCTGCAGAGGGGCCCTGCTCATGCAGGGGCACCCTCTCACATAGGAACCATGCACTCTGCCTTCAGGATTGATAAGGCCTGCCTTAGGAGTGACTTATAGGTTTATATGTGTGTATGTATTTAGTGATATAGGTAGCCTATATCACAGTAAGGGGTGCATGCACCACCTTACCCAGGCTGCAGTAGCAGACCTGTGGTGTCAGTTTGGATGGCCTTCCAGGGGTGGCATAATACATGCTGCAGCCCCTGGTAGGCCTCTGAGGTACCTATGCCCTTGGTACATAGTATACCATATACTAGGGACTTATAAGGGCACTCCAGATTCCAATCAGAGATGTGCCTAAGGCACATGGAAACCTTTTACAGAGAAAGCAGATAGACTGGGGCCCTGAATAGCAGGATCCCAGTCCAGACTAAGTCATAAACCAGCAAAACACCAGTAAAAAAGTGGGGGCAACCATATGAAGTCAGATTCCACCTTCCTACATAGCCCCCCAAGCGAAAGGAGATAAGGCTAACCTTGGCCAGTTGAGCCTTCATTGACTAAGTGGTCATATAAGGAAGCACCTGCACTAGCATGGTTGCCCCCTGTCTTATGGTCCACTAAGCAATCCCTCACCCTAAGGGTATGAGAGGGTCTCCACCATGGGGAATCACTACCTGTGGTGTGCTTAGGTAAAGTACAAGGCTGGTGAGGTGCCTGAGTAGGAAGTGAGGCCCTAGGAATGTTGGCCTCAGCTTCCTCAGATCACTGGTCACCATGTATGCCTGTCTTTCCATGACTGAGTTGCACTTTGCTCTAAGGGTCAACCTTTGGCTGCCTACAGCTGGGGGTTGGGTCCCTTTGGATGGACTACCGGAGGGACATGGCAGGTTTGGAACCTGCAGGTCCCAGGTTTGCCCTTGCCTACCACAGTCCTTCTGGGGGAGGTCCCTACATAAAGGCATGGGGGATCCCTCAGTGTGTTGAGGAATTTTCACCTGGCTAGGGATCAGTTTTCCAGTGTCCAGGCTTTTTACAGACATGGCAATATGGTTTCTTTTCAGGAGAGGAAGGAGTTTGGGACCCACCCCCAGAAGAGGACTTTTGGGGCCCTGTAGTGGATTTATCCTTAGATTTATCCCCACCTTTCTCTTGGGACTTGGTAAAATCTTTCTTCTGGTCACCCCCCTGATTCTTAGTCTTTACTCTGGTTCTGACCCATTTGTCTGCCTTCTTTCCCAATTCTTGGGGAGAGGTCAGATCAGAGTCCACCAGGTACTGGTGTAAAAGTTGGTTTTGACAATTATTAAGGATCTACTCCCTCATAATCAAATTGTACAATCCTAAAAAGTCATGCACCTTGTTGCCATGTATCCAACCTTCCAGAGCCTTAGTAGCACAATCTACAAAATCAACCCAGTCTTGAGTCTGAGCCTTTTGGGTGTCTCTGAACTTTAACCTATACTGTTCAGTGGTTAGGCCAAACCCATCTATCAGAGCACTCTTCAAGACTTTGTAATTGTCAGCATCCTCCTCTCTAACAGTGAGGAGCTTATCTCTACCTTTGTCTGCAAAGGAGAGCCACAAGATTGCTGCCCACTGCTCCTGAGGGACCCTCTGTACTTTACAGGCCCTCTCTAGAGCAGTTATCCATTTGTGGATGTCATCCCCACTCTGGTAGGGAGGGACAATCTTGCTCAGGTTTCTATGGTCATAAGACCTTTCCCTATCTCTGGGGAAATTGCTGCCACCATGGGACTCTAGTCCCATCTTTTTCTCTCTTTGTAGAGATCTAGGGACTCCCTGTCTATAGCCAACTGCTGTTTTCTGAGTTCAAGCTGGGCTTGCTCATACTGAATCAGTCTCTTTCTCCTCTCATGAGAGGATTCTCTCCTATGAGAAGAGACAGAGGTCCCTATTGAGGTGTCAGAGTGGTTAGACTCCTGAGAAGGAGATCTAGACCTTCTGGGCACACTCACAATTCTTCCTGGGGGACAAAGGGAGGTCATTCTGATCCTCCTCCTCCTCCACAGGAGGAATTGGGTTCTCCAGGTCAAGGTCATTTTCACCTTCCTGGCCAGTTTCAGAGGGGGTCCTGGGTTTCTTCACCCCTGACCCCTTCCTCATCTTCTGCCCCACCCTCTCTGCCTACCCCTTCAGACCCTAGGGGCCTGCTGAGATCATCAGCCAGTAACACCTCCCTGAGGTGTTGGGTGCTGGCACTTTTGCCTGCCTTCAGCTTCCTAGTATTGCATAATGCTCTCAATTCCAAGAATGGGAGTTTATCATACTTGGAGGGAAGAAGCCCACTGGCTTCTGGCAAGGACTCACTGGGTCCTGGCTTTGAAGACATTACTAGTGAGGTGTGGTGTATGCACTACCTACTCTAGTGTGGCCTGCTAAACTCTCTTGAGTTGTAGAAAGGGTGTGCTATCCCTTAACACACAACTCTAAGTTCAGTAGAACTTACTGTATACTAAGCTTGATTTATATGTACCTTAGGTACCCTTAGTGGTTTTCAGTTGATCAATTCAATTGAGATTATCTGGTAAAACAATAGCAAGCTGGAATCCCACACGCTGCACACCAATGTGAGAAGTTGGCCTGGCATATGCTGTCCACTAATTATAGTGGGCACCTTGCACCAGTCCAAACAACCCCTTATTGGAGATAGGTTAAAGACAACCTTTATTGAAAGCTATCCTAGTGGTAGCTATGGAGAGCAGCCTTCAGGCTAAGTCTTGAAGGAATGTAAAGCAGCTTGTTTTACCAGTCTATAATCTCTTGAGTGACCAAATGAAAGAGGACCACACCAGGTATATATTCAAAATATATGTATTTATTGCTAAACACACCCCTCTAGTCTCTTTATGAGGCTAGAGTTTGAAGTACATAAGTTATAAGTTAGTTATCTACAGTAATAGCACAAATACACGTTTGAGCCCTAGGGGCGTACCAAACCATATACCAATAAAGTGGTATAAGAACCACGACTGAGCTAGACACAGGGCCTAGAGCCTGTAGAAGTGCTTGGACCACAAGGAACCACCCAAAGTAGTGACACAGGGGACCCACAGGGGACGCGTGCAGTGTAAGAACACATCCGCGATTCGCCGTTGACTTCTATGGGGAAAGTCGCGGTTGGAATTTTAAAGAAAAGGGACACTTAGAGGAGGACTTGGAGCAAACCCTTTGAGAACTAGGCTGTTCTAGTGTCAATACCCATGGGAGCACCGGAGTACTCGAGTTACCTCACCCAGGGGAGCCGGGTGCATAGGTGTCTTTCGGGGTCGGGTTTCGTCGTCGTTTTCAATGGCGATCTGCTGCAAAGTGCTGCTGGCGGCCAAGTCGAAAGTGTTCGGGTGGATCCAAAGGTGGATCGAAGATCTGAAGAACCTGAAAGCAGAGGGGACAGAGTCTGGGTCACTAGCCAGTGACCAGGAGGGCGATGAGCAGATGCCAAACGATGTTGAGTGCTTCAGGTAGGTTGACAGTCGTCTTGACTCTTCAGCCACGAGGTCCAAGAGGCGTCGACGATGACCAGGAGCTGGATTCGAGCTGTGCCACAACGTCTGTCGATTGCAGGGGTATCGGCGACCGGATTGGACCCAACAAGCCTTGGCAACGGCAAGTCTCGTGGAAATGGAAGAAGGACGATGGTGCAGACCAGCAAGGTCTGTGGGACTCACCCAGCGAGGGTAAGTAAGGGCACTCCTGGAGCAACCAGGGAGCCCAAGCAGAAGAAGATTGGCCTTCGGGAGGGCCTACTAGCCAACGGACTAGCGACTGCGAAGGAGCCTCGAGTCGACGCACGTGGAGCTGGCTCACAGGACACTCGTGGAGTGGAGGCCAGTGATCTTCAGTGCAGTCGGTGCTGGAGGCTGGGGCTACTCGGAGCCCAAAGCACAACTTCGTGGGAGACCCAGAAGAGGATGCACTTGCAAATGCGATTGGTGTCCAGGGGTCACGGTTCCACATTCCCCACGACAGCTACGGGCCTCAGCTTTGCTGGGGACTCAGGGCAGCCTCGGGGAAGTCTGGAAATCTACCTCTGGTGATGCAAAGACTTCGGCGTCCGGCGGGAGCTTCAGCGATGCAGACCAGACAATTGCTTCTTTGGTGCCTGCCAAGCAGGGGAGTCACTCCTTGACCCCAAGGGAGATTCTTCAGTCCTCTAATCTTGAAGTAGAGCGTCGAAGGTCCAGGATTCTGTGTCAGAGTTTCGTCCAGGTTAATCTAAAGTCCTAAGGACTGGGGTCCCATACTTATACTAAGATAGGGTGTTGGACATACTCTGGGGACCCATCTATGGGAGGGTCAGGGCAGAGGGGTGGTTACACCCCTTTACCTTTGTCCAGTTTCGCGCCAGAGCAGGGGCTGGAAGCCCCTGAGTTGGTTTGAACTGGGGTATGCACAGGGACACCAAATGTGCCCCCAGTGCAGGACTTCAAAGCACCAGAGAGTGCTCCGGCCCAGCCCCAATACACACTATCCTGTCTGGGGAGGTGGTTACACCTCCCTGGGACAGGAAACCTATTGTCCAGGCCTCCCCTGCCGGAGTTTCGGTCAGCAGCAGGAGGCCAGACTCATGTCTGTGGCAGCGGCATCCATTTTGTGATGCCAGGGCTCTGGAAAGTGAGTACCGGGTATACCGGTTTGTACATGTCTCTCCCTCTAGAAGGGTGGAATGCTACCCCTGCCGCCAGAACTGGCGGGGGGGTAGTATTCCAAGATGTTTGACACCAAACACGACATGTTTCCGTGCAGCCATCCCAAAGTTAGCATTTAACGCGAGGTTATAATGCGCTTAAGAGTATATGGTCGGGCTGCACTACAAACAGCATCAGAGAAGGGTCTCCGAACGCTGCAGAGGGGCCCAGCTCATGCAGGGGCACCCTCTCACATAGGAACCACGCACTCTGCCTTCAGGATTGATAAGGCCTGCCATAGGAGTGACTTATAGGTTTATATGTGTGTATGTATGTAGTGATATAGGTAGCCAATATCACAGTAAGGGCTGCACGCACCACCTTACCCAGGCTGCAGTAGCAGACCTGTGGTGTCCTTTTGGCTGGCCTTCCAGGGGTGGCACAATACATGCTTCAGCCCCTGGCAGGCCTCTGAGGTACCTATGCCCTGGGTACATAGTATACCATATACTAGGGACTTATAAGGGCACTCCAGATTCAATCAGAGATGTGCCTAAGGCACATGGAAACCATTTTAAAGAGGAAGCAGATAGACTGGGGCCCTGAATAGCAGGATCCCAGTCCAACTAAGTCATAAACCAGCAAAACACCAGGAAAAAAGTGGGGGCAACCATATAGTCAGATTCCACCTTCCTACAACCATATACTAGGGACTTATAAGGGCACTCCAGATTCCAATCAGAGATGTGCCTAGGGCACATGGAAACCATTTTAGAGAGGAAGCAGCTAGGCTGGGTGTGAGAAGTTGGCCTGGCATATGCTGTCCACTAATTATAGTGGGCACCTTGCACCAGTCCAAACAACCCCTTATTGGAGATAGGTTAAAGACAACCTTTATTGAAAGCTATCCTAGTGGTAGCTATGGAGAGCAGCCTTCAGGCTAAGTCTTGAAGGAATGTAAAGCAGCTTGTTTTACCAGTCTATAATCTCTTGAGTGATCAAATGAAAGAGGACCACACCAGGTATATATTCAAAATATATGTATTTATTACTAAACACACCCCTCTAGTCTCTTTATGAGGCTAGAGTTCGAAGTACATAAATTATAAGTTAGTTATCTACAGTAATAGCACAAATACACGTTTTAGCCCTAGGGGCATACCAAACCATATACCAATAAAGTGGTATAAAAACCACGACTGAGCTAGACACAAGGCCTAGAGCCTGTAGAAGTGCTTGGACCACAAGGAACCACCCAAGGTAGTGACACAGGGGACCCACGGGGGACACGTGCAGTGTATGAACACAGCTGCGAATCGCCGTTAACTTCTATGGGGAAAGTCGCGATTTGAATTTAAAAGAAAAGGGACACTTAGAGGAGGACTTGGAGCAAACCCTTTGAGAACTAGGCTGTTCTAGTGTCAATACCCACGGGAGCACCGGAGTACTCGAGTTACCTCACCCAGGGAAGCCGGGTGCATAGGTGTCTTTCGGGGTCGGGTTTCGTCGTCGCTTTCAATGGCGATCTGCTGCAAAGTGCTGCTGGCGGCCAAATCGAAAGTGTTCGGGTGGATCCAAAGGTGGATCGAAGATCTGAAGAACCTGAAAGCAGAGGGGACAGAGTCTGGGTCACTAGCCAGTGACCAAGAAGGCGATGAGCAGATGCCCACCGATGTCGAGTGCTTCAGGTAGGTTGACGGTCATCTTGACTCTTCAGCCACGAGGTCCAGGAGGTGTCGATGACAACCAGGAGCTGGATTCGAGCTGTCCCACGACGTCTGTCAATTGCAGGGGTGTCGGCGACTGGATTGGACCCAACAAGCCTTGGCAACGGCAAGTCTCGTGGAAATGGAAGAAGGACGATGTTGCAGACCAGCAAGGTCTGGGGGACTCACCTAGCGAGGGTAAGTCAGGGCACGCCTGGAGCAACCAGGAAGCCCAAGCAGAAAAAGATTGGCCTTCGGGAGGGCCTACTAGCCAATGGACTAGCGACCGCGAAGGAGCCTCGAGTCAATGCACGTGGAGCTGGCTCACAGGACACTCGTGGAGTGGAGGCCAGTGATCTTCGGTGCAGTTTGTGCTGGAGGCTGGGGCTACTGGGAGCCCAAAGCATGACTTCGTGGGAGACCCAGAAGAGGATGCACTTTCAAATGCGATCGGTGTCCAGGGGTCACGGTTCCACGTTACCCACGACAGCTACGGGCCTCAGCTTTGCTGGGGACTCAGGGCAGCCTCGGGGAAGTCTGGAAATCCACCTCTGGTGATACAAAGACTTCGGCGTCCGGCGGGAGCTTCAGCGATGCAGACCAGACAATTGCTTCTTTGGTGCCTGCCAAGCAGGGAGTCACTCCTTGACCCCAAGGAGATTCTTCAGTCCTCTAATCTTGAAGTAGAGCATCGAAGGTCCAGGATTCTGTGTCAGAGTTTCGTCCAGGTAAATCTAAAGTCCTAAGGACTGGGGTCCCATACTTATACTAAGGTAGGGGGTTGGACATACTCTGTGGCCCCACCTATGGGAGGGTCAGGGCAGAGGGGTGGTTACACCCCTTTCCCTTTGTCCAGTTTCGCGCCAGAGCAGGGGCTGGAAGCCCCTGAGCCGGTTTGAACTGGGGTATGCACAGGGACACCAAATGTGCCCCCAGTGCAGGACTTCAAAGCACCAGAGAGTGCTCCCGCCCAGCCCCAATACACATTATCCTGTCTGGGGAGGTGGTTACACCTCCCTGGACAGGAAACCTATTGTCCAGGCCTCCCCTGCCAGAGTTTCGGTCAGCAGCAGGAGGCCAGACTCGTGTCTGTGGCAGCGGCATCCATTTTGTGATGCCAGGGCTCTGGAAAGTCAGTACCGGGTATACCGGTGTGTACATGTCCTTCCCTCTAGAAGGGTGGAATGCTACCCCGCCGCCAGAACTGGCGGGGGGTAGTATTCCAAGATGTTTGACACCAAACACGACATGTTTCCGTGCAGCCATCCAAAAGTTAGCATTTAACGCGAGGTTATAATGCGCTTAAGAGTATATGGTCGGGCTGCACTACAAACAGCATCAGAGAAGGGTCTCCGAACGCTGCAGAGGGGCCCAGCTCATGCAGGGGCACCCTCTCACATAGGAACCACGCACTCTGCCTTCAGGATTGATAAGGCCTGCCATAGGAGTGACTTATAGGTTTATATGTGTGTATGTATGCAGTGATATAGGTAGCCTATATCACAGTAAGGGGTGCAGGCACCACCTTGCCCAGGCTGCAGTAGCAGACCTGTGGAGTCATTTTGGATGGCCTTCCAGGGGTGGCACAATACATGCTGCAGCCCCTGTTAGGCCTCTGAGGTACCTATGCCCTGGGTACATAGTATACCATATACTAGGGACTTATAAGGGTACTCCAGATTCCAATCAGAGATGTGCCTAAGGCACATGGAAACCATTTTAGAGAGGAAGCAGCTAGGCTGGGGTTCTGATTAGCAGGGCCCCAGCCAGACTAAGGTCGAAAAACAGTGAAGCATCAGCAAAAAGTGGGGGTACCCATGTGAAGCAGATCCTACTCTCCTACACAACCCCCCAAACGTAGGGACATTAAACTAACCTTGCCCAGTTAAGTCTTCATGTTCTAAGTGGAAGTACCTAGAGAGTCCATCTGCAATGGCATGGTTACTCCCAGGTCTATGTTCCACTGTGAAGTCCATCCCCTGTAGGGAAATGGACCACCTAAGCAGTTTGGGGTTTTCACCCTTCATTTGTTTTAGCCATAAGAGGGGCTTATGGTCTGTTTGAACAAGGAAGTGAGTACCAAACAAGTATGGCCTCAACTTCTTCAGAGCCCAGACCACAGCAAAGGCCTCCCTCTCAATGGCTGACAACGTTTCTCTCTAGGGGTCAGCCTTCTGCTAATAAAAGCTACTGGCTGACCCTGACCTTCATCATTCAATTGTGACAGTACAGCCCCTATCCCCCAATTCAGATGCATCTGTTTGAACAATGAACTTCTTGGAGTAATCAGGACTCTGTAGAATGGGAGCAGTGCACATGGCCTGCTTCAGGTCATCAAATGCCTTTTGACAGCTAACTGTCCACTGAACCTTTTTGGGCATTTTCTAGGAAGTTAAGTCATACAGGGGTGTCACTATTGATCCATACCCCTTGACAAATCTCCTATAGTACCCAGTCAGGCCTAAGAAGGCTCTCACCTGAGTCTGGGTAGTGGGAGCAGTCCAGTCCATGATGGTCTGGATCTTGCTCTGCAGTGGTTGAACCTGGCCTCCACCCACAAGGTGGCCCAGGTACACAACCTGACTCTGCCCTATCTGGCACTTGGTGGCCTTGATAGTCAGGCCTGCTTTCTGCAGGGCCTGTAAAACATTTCTGAGGTGGACCAGGTGATCCTCCCAGGTGGAGCTAAAGACAGCAATATCATCTAGATATGCTGCACTATAAGCTTCCAGACCGGTAAGGACTGTATTCACCAACCTCTGAAAAGTGGCAGGTGCATTCTTCAGACCAAAGGGCATCACCACAAATTGATAATGCCCACTAGGGGTTGAGAATGCTGTCTTTGGCTTTGCATCATCAGCTAGTCTGATCTGCCAGTAGCCAGCTGTCAGGTCAAATGTGCTTAGATACTTAGCTGAGGCCAAAGTGTCTATTAGCTCATCTGCCTTTGGTATTGGATGGGCATCAGTCCTAGTGACTGCATTGAGACCCCTGTAGTCCACACAAAACCTCATCTCTCTTTTCCCACCATTGGTGTGAGGTTTTGGCACAAGGACCACTGGACTAGCCCAAGGGCTATCTGAGGGTTCAATAACTCCCAAATCCAACATCTTCTGGACTTCTGTCCTGATACAGTCCCTGACATGGTCAGGTTGCCTATAAATCTTATTTTTAATAGGCAGACTGTCCCCAGTGTCCACTTCATGAGTGCACCAGGTAGTCTGACTGGGTGTCAGTGAGAATATGTGTCTGAACTGATTGAGCACCTGTCTGCAATCAGTCTGTTGCTGGGTAGTGAGGCTGCCTGCCAAGGCTACACCATCCACTGACCCATCATCAGGGTTCTGTGAGAGCAGGTCAGGGAGTGGGTCACTCTCTTCCTCCTGTCCCTCATCAGTAGCCATGAGCAAGCCCATGTCTGCCCTGTCCACATATGGTTTTAACCTGTTGACATGGAGAACCCTGTGGGGACTCCTGGGTGTTCCTAGGTCCACCAAATAGGTAACCTCACCCTTCTGTTCAACAATGGTATGGGGTCCACTCCATTTGTCTTGGAGAGCTGCTGGGGCCACTGGCTCCAACACCCACACCTTCTGTCCTGGCTGGTAAATGGTCAGTACAGCCTTTTGGTCATGCCAGGCTTTTTGAAGTTCCTGGCTAGCCTCAAGGTTTTTAGTTGCCTTTTTCATATACTCAGCCATCCGGGAGCGGAGACCAAGTACATAGTCCACTATGTCTTGCTTTGGGGGCTTGAGAGGTAACTCCCATCCTTCCTTCACCAAGCACAATGGACCCCTGACAGGGTGACCAAACAAAAGTTCAAAAGGGCTGTAGCCAACCCCCTTTTGAGGCACCTCCCTGTATGCAAATAAAAGGCAGGGCAAGAGTATGTCCCATCTTCGCCTAAGCTTTTCTGGGAGCCCTTTAATCATGCCCTTCAAGGTTTTGTTGAATCTCTCAACTAAACCATTGCATTGTGGGTGATAGGGTGTAGTGAACTTGTAAGTCACTCCACACTCCTTCCACATTGCTTTTAAGTATCCAGACATAAAGTTTGTACCCCTGTCTGATACAACCTCCTTAGGGAAGCCCACTCTTGAGAAAATTCCCAGGAGGGCCCTTGCCACCACAGGTGCTGTAGTGGTCCTAAGGGGAATAGCCTCTGGGTACCTGGTGGCATGATCCACTACCACCAGGATAAACCTGTGCCCAGATGCTGTTTGGGGATCCATGGGACCAACAATGTCAATCCCCACCCTTTCAAAGGGAACCCCCACCACAGGTAGTGGTATCAGGGGGCCTTTGTAGTGCCACCTGCCTTGCCACTGGCCTGGCAGGTTACACAGGAGCGACAAAACTCCTTGGTGTCTTCAGACATGTGGGGCCAGTGAAAGTGAGGGACAATTCTGTCCCAAGTCTTGTTCTGGCCCAGGTGACCTGCTAAGGGAATGTCATGGGCTAGGGTCAATAGGAAGCCCCTGAACTTCAGAGGTATAACCATCCTCCTGGTAGCACCAGGCTTGGGGTCTCTACACTCTGAGTACAAGAGTCCATCATCCCAATACACAGTATGGGGACCACTAGCTTTCCCAGCAGCCTCAGCAGCAGCTTGCTGTCTGAGGGGTTCAAGAGAGGGCAGCTCTGCTGCTCCTGGCTCAGATCTGCCCTGGAAGGGCCCCCTGTCCCCAAGAACTCAACCTGGTCAGGTTCAAGCTCCTCTGGGACAGTTCCTTCCTCAGGACTGAGATCATCCCCCTCAAGAGACTGATCTTCCTTCTAAGCCAAGGGGAAGGCACTGCCTTTACCCTACTACTCCTCTTCTTGGAGGGCACTTGGTCCATTATTCCAGAATCCAAGGCCTGTTCAGTGTTAGACATTTTGGCTTGTGACCTGGTCACAGCAAACACATCTGCAGGGATGCCCAGCATTTCTGCATGGGTCCTGAGCTCCACTTCTGCCCAAGCTGAAGTTTCTAAGTCATTGCCAAGCAAGCATTCAACGGGTAGGTCTGCACTTACCACAACCTTCTTAAGGCCAGTTACCCCTCCCCAGGAGAAGTTAACAACTGCCAGAGTATGGTCTGTTCTGACGTTGCTAGCATTGGTCACTTGGTACATTTCACCAAGTATAATCTGCCCAGGATTCACAAGGTCTTGTGTCACCATGGTGACACTTGCCCCTGTGTCCCTAAATGCCAAAGCCTCTTTTCCATTGATTAAAGGCTGTTGCCTGTACTTGCCCAGATTACTGGGACTCACAGAGGAGGTCACATCCATGCCTCCATCACAGACTAGGACAGCCTGAGTGAGTTCTCTGACTAGGTCAGAGCTCATCTCCTTACCCAGGGTCAACCCTACTAAACCCTTGGCTTGTGTAGTCCCACCACCAACTGTAACTGCACTAGGGGGAGCAGGTGCCTTAGGGGCATTGGTGGGGGCTGGAGTAGAGTCTTTGGACTTGGTGCAATCACTGGTCCAGTGGGTCTTTTGCTTACAGACCTTGCACCATGGTTTCCTTTGGCCTTTCCCTTTGTTAGACTGTGAATCCCCACCTGAAGAAGATTTTTGGGGGCCTTGTGAAGACTTTTGATCTTTACCCTTCTCCCCACCCTTATCAGAGGTTTTCGAATCTTGCTTCTTAGGGTCACCACCTTGGTTCTGTACCTTCTGCTTCACCCTGGTTCTGACCCATTTGTCTGCCTTCTTTCCCAATTCTTGGGGAGAGGTCAGATCAGAGTCCACCAGGTGCTGATGCAACAGCTGATTTTGACAGTTATTAAGAATCTGCTCCCTCATGATCAGATTGTACAATCCTGTGAAGTCACACACCTTACTGCCCAATAACCAACCTTCCAGAGCCTTGGCAGAACAATCAACAAAGTCCACCCAGTTTTGAGTCTGTGCTTTTTGGGTATCCCTGAACTTTAACCTGTATTGTTCAGTGGTTAGGCCAAACCCATCAATTAGAGCATTCTTCAAGACTTTGTAATTATCAGCCTCCTCCTCTCTAACAGTGAGGAGCTTGTCTCTGCCTTTGTCTGCAAAGGAGAGCCACAAGATTGCTGCCCACTGCTCCTGAGGGACCCTCTGAACTTTACAGGCCCTCTCTAGAGCAGTTATCCATTTGTGGATGTCATCCCCACTCTGGTAGGGAGGGACAATCTTGCTCAGGTTTCTATGGTCATAAGACCTTTCCCTATCTTTGGGGAAACTGCTGCCACCATGGGACTCTAGTCCCATCTTTTGTCTCTCTCTATAGAGATCTAGGGACTCCCTGTCTATAGCCAATTGCTGTCTTCTGAGTTCAAGCTGGGCTTGCTCATACTGAATCAGTCTCTTTCTCCTTTCCTGAGAGGATTCCCTCCTATGAGAGGAGACAGAGGTCCCTATTGAGGTGTCAGAGTGGTTAGACTCCTAAGAAGGAGACCTAGACCTTCTGGGCACACTCAGAACTCTTCCTGGGGGACAAAGGGGAGGTCATTCTGATCCTCCTCCTCCTCCTCCACAGGAGGAATTGGGTTTTCCAGGACAAGGTCATTTTCACCTTCCTGGCCAGTTTCAGAGGGGGGCCTGGGTTTCTTCACCCCTGGCCCCTTCCTCATCTTCTGCCCCACCCTCTTTGCCTACCCCTTCAGACCCTAGGGGCCTGCTGAGATCATCAGCTAGTAACACCTCCCTGAGGTGTTGGGTGCTGGCACTTTTGCCTGCCTTCAACTTCCTAGTATTGCATAATGCTCTCAATTCCAAGAATGGGAGTTTATCATACTTGGAGGGAAGAAGCCCACTGGCTTCTGGCGAGGACTCACTGGGTCCTGGCTTTGAAGACATTACTAGTGAGGTGTGGTGTATGCACTACCTACTCTAGTGTGGCCTACTAAACTCTCTTGAGTTGTAGAAAGGGTGTGCTATCCCTTAACACACAACTCTAAGTTCAGTTGAACTTACTGTATTACTAAGCTTGATTTATATGTACCTTAGGTACCCTTAGTGGTTTTCAGTTGATCAATTCAATTGAGATTATCTGGTAAAACAATAGCAAGCTGGAATCCCACACGCTGCACACCAATGTGAGAAGTTGGCCTGGCATATGCTGTCCACTAATTATAGTGGGCACCTTGCACCAGTCCAAACAACCCCTTATTGGAGATAGGTTAAAGACAACCTTTATTGAAAGCTATCCTAGTGGTAGCTATGGAGAGCAGCCTTCAGGCTAAGTCTTGAAGGAATGTAAAGCAGCTTGTTTTACCAGTCTATAATCTCTTGAGTGACCAAATGAAAGAGGACCACACCAGGTATATATTCAAAATATATGTATTTATTACTAAACACACCCCTCTAGTCTCTTTATGAGGCTAGAGTTCGAAAGTACATAAATTATAAGTTAGTTATCTACAGTAATAGCACAAATACACGTTTGAGCCCTAGGGGCGTACCAAACCATATACCAATAAAGTGGTATAAGAACCACGACTGAGCTAGACACAAGGCCTAGAGCCTGTAGAAGTGCTTGGACCACAAGGAACCACCCAAGGTAGTGACACAGGGGACCCACGGGGGACGCGTGCAGTGTATGAACACAGCCGCGAATCGCCGTTAACTTCTATGGGGAAAGTCGCGATTTGAATTTAAAAGAAAAGGGACACTTAGAGGAGGACTTGGAGCAAACCCTTTGAGAACTAGGCTGTTCTAGTGTCAATACCCACGGGAGCACCGGAGTACTCGAGTTACCTCAGCCAGGGAAGCCGGGTGCATAGGTGTCTTTCGGGGTCGGGTTTCGTTGTCGCTTTCAATGGCGATCTGCTGCAAAGTGCTGCTGGCGGCCAAGTCGAAAGTGTTCGGGTGGATCCAAAGGTGGATCGAAGATCTGAAGAACCTGAAAGCAGAGGGGACAGAGTCTGGGTCACTAGCCAGTGACCAGGAAGGCGATGAACAGATGCCCACCGATGTCGAGTGCTTCAGGTAGGTTGACAGTCATCTTGACTCTTCAGCCACGAGGTCCAGGAGGCATCGACGATAACCAGGAGCTGGATTCGAGCTGTCCCATGACGTCTGTCGATTGCAGGGGTATCGGCGACCGGATTGGACCCAACAAGCCTTGGCAACGGCAAGTCTCGTGGAAATGGAAGAAGGACGATGTTGCAAACCAGCAAGGTCTGGGGGACTCACCCAGCAAGGGTAAGTCAGGGCACGCCTGGAGCAACCAGGGAGCCCAAGCAGAAAAAGATTGGCCTTCGGGAGGGCCTACTAGCCAACGGACTAGCGACCACAAAGGAGCCTCGAGTCGATGCACGTGGAGCTGGCTCACAGGACACTCGTGGAGTGGAGGCCAGTGATCTTCGGTGCAGTTGGTGCTGGAGGCTGGGGCTACGCGGAGCCTAAAGCACGAGTTCGTGGGAGACCCAGAAGAGGATGCACTTGCAAATGCAATCGTTGTCCAGGGGTCACGGTTCCACGTTACCCACGACAGCTACAGGCCTCAGCTTTGCTGGGGACTCAGGGCAGCCTCTGTGATGTCTGGAAATCCACCTCTGGTGATGCAAAGACTTCGGCATCCGACTGGAGCTTCAGCGATGCAGACCGGACAATTGCTTCTTTGGTGCCTGCCAAGCAGGGGAGTCACTCCTTGATCCCAAGGGAGATTCTTCAGTCCTCTAATCTTGAAGTAGAGCGTCGAAGGTCCAGGATTCTGTGTCAGAGTTTCGTCCAGGTAAATCTAAAGTCCTAAGGACTGGGGTCCCATACTTATACTAAGGTAGGGGGTTGGACATACTCTGTGGCCCCACCTATGGGAGGGTCAGGGCAGAGGGGTGATTACACCCCTTTCCCTTTGTCCAGTTTCGCGCCAGAGCAGGGGCTGGAAGCCCCTGAGCCGGTTTGAACTGGGGTATGCACAGGGACACCAAATGTGCCCCCAGTGCAGGACTTCAAAGCACCAGAGAGTGCTCCCTCCCAGCCCCAATACACACTATCCTGTCTGGGGAGGTGGTTACACCTCCCTGGGACAGGAAACCTATTGTCCAGGCCTTCCCTGCCGGAGTTTCGGTCAGCAGCAGGAGGCCAGACTCGTGTCTGTGGCAGCGGCATCCATTTTGTGATGCCAGGGCTCTGGAAAGTCAGTACCGGGTATACCGGTGTGTACATGTCTTTCCCTCTAGAAGGGTGGAATGCTACCCCCGCCGCCAGAACTGGCGGGGGGGTAGTATTCCAAGATGTTTGACACCAAACACGACATGTTTCCGTGCAGCCATCCCAAAGTTAGCATTTAACGCGAGGTTATAATGCGCTTAAGAGTATATGGTCGGGCTGCACCACAAACAGCATCAGAGAAGGGTCTCCGAACGCTGCAGAGGGGCCCAGCTCATGCAGGGGCACCCTCTCACATAGGAAC